>ML769332.1:743895-1343895 GCA_009732865.1 Stipitochalara longipes BDJ | reverse complement strand
GCAACTTCTCCGGGCTCCAGACCTAACACCTTCGCTGCCCCCTTGTAGACACTTTGATGCGGTTTGTACGCCTTGAAGTCTGCCGATGACTGCAACTTTCTGAAGCCTAGTTTCCCATGCTCATCTAAATCTTTCAGCAGCGACTGATTGCCGTTTGATAACGTCGACGTGATGAACTTAGTTCCCAGCTTATGTAGCCCAGGGGAAGAGTCTGTCCATGGATCGAGATAATGCCAGATTAGACTCAAATCCTTCACCTCCTCTTCATTATACAGACCCTCAAGCTCCCATTTCTCGAGTAGGTTAATGAGTGCAAGATGGTGATGAGTATCAATATCCCTCCATTCTGTTTGACCCGGCACAAAACTGCTTACAAACTTCTTGTAACTGTTTCTCCATTCTTGAGCAAAGCGACCCCAATCTGCATCCGAGAGCTGTGATAATCGTGTTCGGACGGACGGAGGGAGATTTGCGGATCTGGAGGATGAGGAGGTCTTATCAAGAGCACTGTGAATTAGTGTAGATGTAACGGTCTTCCTCCAGTCAACAACGGTGCCGAAGACATCAAATGTGAGGCCTTTGGGAGGGTTTCTGATGATATCATATTCTGAAGCCATGCTGACCAAGAGTATATAACAACCGTATTTTCAGAAGATAAGTCTACCAAGCCACAACCCCGCCAATGTAAGCAGTGATGCCAGTGTTTGAATTACACGTTCGATAGAAGTCAAAGATGATGTTGAAGGCGTGCGCAGCACAGGCCAAAGGGATTCGCTTCCACGCTTCCACGCTTCCACGCTTCCACGCTTCCCCTCTTCCCCTGTCTCAGCTCATGCAAGCCCCATAATTTCCATAAACAAGCATTTCTTGGCTTGGCCCGCGTCATGCCCCCAAGAAAAACCACCATCCCAACCGCCAGGCCATCCAAAGTCTAAATCAACCCGACCACGTTGGTGTGTTTCGACTGAAGCTCTAAGATCGACCAAACCCGAGTCCTCCACAGCACTAATTTGTCATGGCTGGACATCTCCACCAACACCGTCAAAAACTGGAGGAATTCGGTCCCTTCACGTTCCTGAATCCCACGTCGCGCCGGTACCCGCTGAGTTGGAAGGCCCCAGGAGAGGACTCTAGTTCAGAAGAGATCCCAGGAAAGTCGAGTGATCTGCCCAATTCGGGAGAACCATCCACAAGCAACAAGGACGAGGTGCGAGCTGACGAAGTCTCGAGACTATACCGCACCCGAGACAATCGCAAAGGCAAGCTTCTGTTCCCCCACAACAAGTAAAACTTTCCATTAATAACATCTCTGTATTCCAGGTCGACATGCCATCGTCGTAACGCCTACAGCCCAGAAAGGCAAATACCTGACTCCTCCATCGACGAGCACTACCAAAGAAACGCTGAGGGGAATATGGCGGATGTTCAGCACATACCCATACTGGGACGTCTCTTACCTCGTCGCTGTAATATTCACATTAGGATCAGTCGTATGGTGTATCAACGCATTCTTTGTCTGGCTTCCATTGCAAGATCCCTCGACTGAGTTTCCAGGGGAGATCGCGGATGCAGGGGGAATCACGGCTTTCATTGGTGCGACCATCTTCGAAATTGGCAGCGTGCTGTTGATGATCGAGGCGGTCAATGAGAACAGAGCGGAGTGCTTTGGGTGGGCTTTGGAGGAAGTCCTGGAGGAGAATGGGCTTGTTCGGTCAGTCGAACCTTCCTTCCCAGACTTAAATAACTCGCGAGTCCTCTAAGTATTCCGGACACATACCTTACAATTGTCTTATGAGTCTGGTGCATTTGCAATACGCAGGTTCCGATTCATTCAAAGATCTTCCTTCCTTGAGTAATGCTGACTCGACTTTATCTAGTTTGAAACCGGACGGGTGTACACATCATCATAAAAACAAGAAAAACCTTGTGGGAAAGGGAAAGGCTGTCGAAGGTTTGGGGCATTGAGTTGATTTGGGAGAAGTGCTAATCTTGTGTAGGCAAACCTCCTCTTAATGTCAATATGGTTCGTGATCAACCTGGTTCAAAATCCGCAAGCGCTTGGACTTGGTTCCCAACGTGGCATGAACTCACGACGCATTACTTCAAGGAAGTTGGATTTCTGGCTTGTTCTGCTCAAATGATTGGAGCTACCGTTTTCGTGAGTTGCCTCATGTTCTTTTCAATTCATCATCAAACTCAGCCTGTACATGTCATGGAATTGGGAAGTCTCAAATTTCGATGTATCAACTATCATATCATCTTGTTACAGCCAATTTCTTCACTTTCCCTCTTGGTGTCTGCGGATTTTCATTCCATGACCATCGCCTCAATGAGTTTTCTCAAAGAACTGGTGCAATGTCTCCTAATAGAACATCGTTCAAGATGCTAACCATCATTAGTGGATCTCAGGTTTTACTGCACTACCCCCAATCTATAACCGACTCACCACAGTGGCTGCTCAAAACGGGGCTTATTGGCTGCCACAAGTCATCGGAGGCACTGGCTTCATCGTCTCAGGCACGCTATTCATGTTGGAAACACAACAGAAATGGTACCTGCCTGCTTACAAGGTCTTGGGCTGGCACATTGGGGTTTGGAATTTGATAGGGGTAAGAACCTGTATCCTCGGCTTTCCATCACATGCTCACTGAAAGAAAGGGGATCGGCTTCACACTCTGCGGAGCCCTTGGCTTTGGAGCGGCGAATAGTGGCTGTGTCTATCAAGGTTCTCTTGCCACGTTCTGGGGCTCCTGGTGTTTTCTCATCGGAAGTGCCATCCAGTGGTTCGAGGCCCTTGATAAACACCCTGTTGATATTGAGGAAGGTGGAGGACGGGTGTCCGACACCCAGCCGGTTGCTTGAACGTTTTCGTTATTTTCATGTGCATTCTCGCGGTGTCTAGCATGTGGTCAGGTTATCACGTTGCATATCAAAAGGGCATGCATGGGAAGGTTCCCCGCTGGAAGAAAAAGTTAATTTGGACATATCGGGGGTCGTACCTGCAGGTTGCCAGGACAGCAAAATATAATTATTACTTTTGGGTACAGCATGTCCAGTAGGCAAAACATATTAACACGTTTTCTGGATACATACAGGTCGACTACCCCAAAAGTGTCACATTATGTCTCTTCCCACCACTCATCACCCATCACCCCCGGCTTTGGGCCCAACACACCATCACTTGATCATATTGAATTGGTCTTCGAGTTTCTCACCACAGGACCATCTGTGTGTCTGCATCCGCAACCCCCGTCTCAAAGACGGCACACCGCATTCAACGTCGCCCGGTTCCCACTTCGGGCCGTTCCCAAGTTCAGCCTCCTCGGCCCAACCTACCGAGCCCGCGAATGAAGTTACTTCAAGCTTAAAAGTGTGTCGTAAGGGGCAGTCCTGTTCAGCATCCCTTGCCAAGACATCTCGAGAATTTACACCGCAACTATCAGCACGGGAGAATGCCTCGGTCGTTCCTCGGTCCTCAACTTGAGGTCCTACACGTGCGCGCCCGTTTTATTCCCTCTGAAAGCACGACCAACAGGTGTACGATGTACAGTACATCGAGCATATCCCGATAGTTCTCGGTTGTGTGGTGACACAACCTCATCTAGCTCGCCCCTTTTCCCCATCCGGATCCGGGGACCGCAAGCGACGAAAAGATGCCGGCCACTGCCAGACCCTAGGTGCAGTGCAGGAAACGGATGCCTACATGGCGATCACGTGGCAGACTAGCTCCGCAGGAGCAGAAGCAGAAGCAGAAAGCATTTTCTTCTCATGCAGCCCGAATGGAGACCTTCCAGTGGCAGGACCGCCGCTTTTCCCTTTCCCGCGCAAGACGGCAGCCCTGGAGCCTGGCTTCGATTCCTATGTGCAAGCCTGCAATGCATAACGGATGCGTGAGCGTCGACAATTCAAGAAGCGCGTTTTTGCACAGGCTGTCTGGCTACCTGGCTGCCTGCAAGCGAGCGGCGTTGCTTTTGCGGTCTGGAGGTGGTGGGGTCGCCTTGGGCGTGTCTGGCCTCTGGCACGATACGGCTCTGGTTTCTGAGCTATTATATGGCCTAGATCATATGGTATGATTCAAAAATCGCCCCAAATCTCGTCATATTACGATGGTTTTGACTGAGATGAGATCTGATCCATGATTTGGATCTTCATCCTCATCGGACACTTTCCAACGCACACCTCGGCGCCATGCACCCCACCCTCCGATTGCTCGGAAAAAGAAGCCTTTGACGAAATACTTTTCTCAAACATGGACCACCCTCCAAGCTTACAACAATATTTGAAAGGATGAGGAATCAGTTAGAAATGAACCTGGTAATAAATTACATGCTATCAGATCCCGAAACGGTTGGTTTCCCGTACAGCCTCATGTTCCACGCATCTGACATACTTGTTGCATCCTTTTTGTCGACTTTATCCTCCTAACCATGGCGCTGCTCGTTACCAGATCTGAACGGTTCCAGTGGCTGCACAAGTAATATTTACCAACAGTGGACAACCGATGAAGGAGGACCAACCGGCTATTTTTGGAGCCCGAAGCTTTGTCCCCTTTAGACATTTTATACATATGTCAATATATATTTCATGTACACGGAGACCCTTAAAGCACACTTCACTTCCTTAACACCAGTTTCCACCCCTCCTGTTCACTTCTTTAGCCGGCTCTGATACAAGCCTTATCACACAAATATGTCGATCAATCCTCCTTCGGCCTCACTCCCGGAACGACGCCCATCCAGACGGCCACAGCAGACGCAAGCCGTGGAGTAAGTGCTTGCTTGCTTGCCGTGCCACCGGGACACAGGAGGGGGGGAACGGGACCATCTACTTCCCGCACCACCGATTCACAGCTTTCCTCAGAGCGCCAATTCCGTCACCGCCTCTCCATCCACCGCCCTCCCATTGACCCAAAACACCCTCTTCAAGCCCTGAACCTGCCCACAGCTGTCAAAAAAAAAAAAAAAAGGATCCCGGCCCCAGGATGCGTACCGTTCCGCGTTTGACCCATTACGTCGGCACCTACGACGTAGCTCTTCCTTCCCGCCTCTTTGTACGTGGGATACGGGATACGTATCCCAATCGTACATGTCCCGTGCTCACGGACACACTTCACCTTCAAAATATCTCATTGGCACTTTAACAACAACAAGTCTTACGAGCCCTCCAATCGCCACACCTCCTACGTCCCCTTCTCTGGAGAATTGGATCGTTACAGTAGATCAGGACGTACATTAGAAGAGCGCAAGGCACGTGTGGCCCCTGCCTCCCCACACATAAAGCCAGAGCCAGACAGGCAGGTGTTTCAACGATCTCGATGCAAAAACTCCAGTCCCAAGTCTCATTCACCGTTGCAAAGCCGTCTCGTTTCTCCCCTTCCTCTTTCGTTCAAGGGAAACATGTCCAGTGCAATTGGGATGTTGAAGCACGCGCTTGGTTTCCTGCCCTGGTTGTAGGATTTCATGAAGTAAAGCAATGTCGAGGACGTGATTCTCCCTTTCCCATTCAATTACAGCACGTGTAGCCAAGCAGCCCTACCCCTGTGCTAGTCCATCGTTTCCAACGCCAGGAACAAAATCCAGATCCCACGATCCCTCCAAAGTGTACATACTCCAAGATCTCAACCCGGTATGAAGGTAGTCATAGCTTGTCTCGACGCACCCCTCCCTATCTCTCTTCCTTGCAACGCTCAAGCACAGCTACATCATCCCACCACGAAAGGCAGGTGCAAAGCCCTGTTCTCCAGCAACGTAGAGAGGGTCCCGGTACCTGAGTGCCTATCATCGGACACTCCGTCGTGGCAGAGGCTCCACCCGTCTTCCCCCGCGCTTGTTGGTGCCTGTCAGGACCCTCACGTCGGGAAAGTGAGGAGTGAGGGACTAAGTGACAGCGTGGGGGTGGGGCGGGGGTCTTTCAGATTCTGGACCTTCTGAACGGGTCTACGAACGTATCAGGGAATGAGGAACAGACAATTTCATTCTAGAAGGGGCATGGAAGAGTTTTTCTGCTGCTTACACGTCTGCGAGATGATGAGGTGAAGGGTGTTCCAGGGGAGGGCTGGTAAAAGAGGCAAGAGACATGGCTTTGAGAGACGCGGGCTTTGTTGATAGCGGTACGTGGATCTAGTACCCGTTCCTGTACCATGGAAGTGGAAGTGGAGTTGCTTTCATCATAGATTGGTCAGGCAAGGCTGGAGGTATTCAGCCTTGGAGAGTAGAAACACTGCAGATACTTTGGCTAAAATGAATTGTATTGGAGTTGCTTTCCAATCCAAGATTTTCCTGGTCTTGCTCAATGCTCACAAGAAGAGACGAGAGACGAGACAAGCAGACAGACCCTGTTCTGAGTAGGGTTCATTCCATTCCTTTTACTCTCACTCTCTTCTTCCCTTCCCGCCCCCCATCGATTCTCCCCAAATGCCATTCATCATTCATGCAACCGACCAAGCCAAGCTTTCCAACCAACCAACAATCAACCAAGCCAGCCGCGCCATTCCCTTTCGCTGGGTTCACCAAATATGGACTTTCAGAATTGTACGAGTAACTGTGTAGTAGCAGAGAGAAAGCAAAGATTTGATGTGACTTTGTAGAAACCGTGAGAAGCTCGCAACGAGATACCGATTTCTGAAAATATGTGATACGCCAGAGAACACCCCCATTCCCGCTTGCTTCGGGGCAGATTTTGACAACGCAGTCCCCCCTCAGATGAAGTAGAAGTCGTCCTCCATGAAATATACGCCGTATGCCTCTCTTTTGGTACTCCATTCGCCGAGCCAGGTTCAAATTCGAACAACGCTGTGAAGGAAGAAGGGCTGTTGAGCGAGGAGAACCCTCTACCCAAGATGATAACCGTCGTGCAAGCCCTGAGAGCCAGAATTCGCTCTCAGCTCAGAAACACCCCCTTCATAATATGGTGCATTTCTTCTCCTTTTTGGGTCGGTATCTTCGTGAATCATCCCTCGTGGGTCCATCTCCAGTATTCATCCTGGTTCCTCTCCCTTGACCTTGCATCGATTTAACAGTATTTTGCATTCGTTGGCGGCGCAATTGCCTCACTACATCATAAAAAGCCTTTTCCACGTTGATGCAGTTCTTCGCTGATGCCTCAACAAATTCACAGCCTAGCTCTCGTGCCAATGCATGTCCTTCCTGTGTAGAAACCTCACGCTCTGTAACTCTGTCACTCTTATTCCCTACCAGCATAATGGGGACGGGTGCCGAGGGGGATGCAGCTGATATAGGTGATCCAGGATAAGAGGGCGAAGATGCTGAGGATTCCTTTACCCGTTGGATTTGGTTGTGGAAACGTTGAATTCGTGTGAAGGACGATCTCGAGGAAATGCTGTAGACTAGGACAAATCCTTCACCGTCGCGGATCCACTGATCTCTCAGCGCTGTATATTCTTCCTGGCCTGCAGTGTCGAGAACTTCCAGCATGCAAGATTGTCCATCTATCACAACTTGTTTTCTGTACGAGTCTTCGATGGTAGGATCGTACTACAGAAAAATGTGAGCTTAAGCCTGGAGCTCGGGGATCTTGACACCGTCAAAAATTACTTACCGTCTCAACGAAATGTTGTAGTGTCAACTGTATAGTCAAGGCCGTTTTCCCAACGCCTCCGTCTCCCAGCACCACCAGCTTGTACAGCACCATCTTGCCCGCCATATTGTGGGGTGTTGTGAGGGCGTGTAGGCGTCAAGCAGATAGTGGCAGCCGTGGTCGAAGACGCACAAATCGACAGAGAAATGATCAATTCGACGAGGGAGAAATCAGCACTATCCTGTGGAGAGGCTGGATCCTGCAGTGGAGTTTTGGTTCTGGGCTCTGGCAGTGAAGCTCGGACTTCCGCTGGTGGAGAGACTTAGTAGGTACGATACGACCACCGCGATAGCAAGTTCTGGCCGCCTGGTACTTTCGACGCAGACAGCTGCTGGCGTTGGCTTAGTGAAGAAGCTTAAGAGGTGCGCAAGAGATGGCTCGGGTGGTTTCTTCGAAGACGGGGATGCAGATCAGAGCTTGTGGCCGCGGCAATTGTCGGAGTGTCGTTGAAGTTGGGGGTTCGAGTCGTGAAGTCTGGCAGTGGGGAAGGTCTGAAGAGCTGCCCGAAGCGCAAGTCTGAGGACAGTCGTGGGCGGAACGGACGAGTGTTCTAGCAGGAGAACAGGTGGCAGCGACAGTTGTCCAAGACGCAGGAGGGCACAGCCAGGGCGTCGTGGTCTTATGTGTTGTGTGTTGGGTTGGGTTGGTTTGCAGCAGATGTACAATCAATCGTCTCGATACTCTGGTCCTCCTCGCCCTCGCTAAAGAAAAAGGCGCTAAAGTCTGGAACAGGAGCGCAAAAGCGGCGAGCGCCCCAGTTTGCAGATTCGGCGCCAGGCAGGCGGAGGCAGAGCAGAGGCAGAGACAGAGGCTGTGGCAGTGGGAGACAGGCCCGCGAAGGTTTCCGTGTGAAGGAAGTGTGGTGCCCGGCCCTCTGTGCTGGTGGTGGGGGGATTCTGAGTTTTCTCCTACCGCAGGCCTCGATCACACACGGCTGGCTGTCGAGACCATGCCACAGACACGGTCACGGTCACGTGTGGCCCAGTGTAACACCTGCATTGGTGTTGACATGAGATGGAGGGGAATCGCATGTCAGGGCCAGACAAGAATAGATATAGAAAGGGGTGCGGCTGTTCACGTCCAGCGGCCAACCTTCGTTTATTGTCGAGCTCACCACTACCATGTGGATAGAGAGAGAGAGAGAGCCCAGGGTCCTGTATGCTGACATCGTGCAGCTTCTCCTCCAATAATGGCTCCCGTGCGGATAATCTCAGGCACAGAGAGAACAATCGTCCCGCCGAGCAATGCTTTCAGGGGCTTTACCCTCCTATCAGGCAGCAGCAGACCATTCAGAGCCGTGGCTGATAGGATCGCTCTCGACGTTGTGTGCCATCCAAAGGTGGGACTTCGGAGTAACTGGACCTTCCCCAGATCTTGGGCTCCAAAAAAAAAAAAGTCCGGGGTATGGCGTGGGTGGAAGTCATGGAAACATGGAAGGACCAGGTTAAGAGACACTGGAACATCCGAACCAATTTGGCAAATAAGAGAAACGAAGACACCGACACTTACGGGTCTCTCGAGCACTGCTATGGGACTTCACATGTGGACGGCAGATTTCTCATTGACTTACGGAGGTTAATTCATCTAGCCATTCTCAAGCATCTGAATGGCTGGGAGTAATGGCACACTGGGTCGAAGCCCGTCCTGGAGCCTGTGACGGAGACTGTGCATCACAATGTCACGTCAAGCAAGGTGTGTTTTGCCATCATGCATTGAATCATTGTCCATTGATTTCAACTAGTGATCAAGAATCTGCCTCCCTCACATCCATCCATATAATCTCAGAAACCCGGAGGATATCACCAGATTCCAGTTTGCGCCACCCTAATTGCTTGAAGAAGTTTTGAATATGAACATAAGAATCTTCCAAAGCCATGTCTCGGCAAGCCGGACCGAGACGACGGCATATCACCGGGTCGTAAGGACGAGTCTGGAGCTTCTATCACTCGTGAAGTTCGTGCTCATCACCAAACGGGGTGCGTTCCAGTTTCGACCCCTGAATACCAACCTGTGCTTTCTTCGTTGCCTCTTCTATAACAGCACTAAGCGTGCTACTGCTTGCATGTCGCTCATCCAGTTGACCGCGGAAAGGTCCTTGTTCAAGGGCAGGAGTATCATCGATTATGGTAATTGCGTTCGAATCGCGGGGGACAAAACTTTGGTGTGAAGCGACCTCGTCTTCGGAAATCATCTCTGACGTGGAACGCTTCTTACTAGGGCCGCTAACAAGCCGGACAACTTGAGGTCGTACTTGTGTGGCAGTATTGGCATTGTTCAAGAATGTGGAACCGACGCTGAAAGCCGGGCTTGGGGGTCCGTTGGCGCCATACTTGCCGTAATCGACGCTTGGGACCGGAGGTGTGAGTTCACCAGATGAACTGGCGCCATTGGACTTCACGCTGACCAGAGCCGGTTTTCCTCTGATCACAGTCTGTGCAGGAACAGGAGACACTATTGCATTCTTACCATAGATGGTAGATGCAACGCTGGTCCTCGCGTAGGAGGTTCGGTCACTGATACCAGAGTAGGTCGAGTCCCGGAGATCTCCAGGCATAAAAAAGTGCTCTTGCTCGTATCTCGGAGTGCTGTTATTCGATGATAACGCAATGGGAATCGGAGGAACAGGAGGCACAAGTAGGCCGGGTGTCGATGGAGCGGATCGATTCGTAACGCCGGGAATATAAGCAATTTGGATGATATTCGAGGCTCGAGTCAATACCGTCGAGGCAATTGAGGCAACGGTGTGTGTTGAAGCCCTAGCATCCCTTCTCATTGTGAATTCTTTCTCCACAGGCAATGTCTCATCGTCTTCAACCCAATTCTCTTGCTCATACTGTTGTCTCTTCGTCTTGATACAGAATCTCCACACAAGGTAGGTGAGAGCGGCGATCATGACAACTCCTCCAATTACACCGCCAGCAATTGCTCCGACATTGGGACCTGGGCTCGCCTTCGCCGTTGGAGTTAGAGTCGCTGTCGTTGATGATGAGTCTACGCATGTTGTACTCTGGCATGTGGTGCAAGTCGGTGGAACAAATGCACACTCCTTCCCCTGCGACTCGCAACTTGGATTGGTCGGGCAGGATGGAGTCGTTGTATAGTCACATCCAACACACCGTCTGAAGAGATGGTCGAAAGACACTAGATAGCCGTCAGTAAGATTAGCCAACCATGGAGATAGATGTTTCACGCACTCGATCCGTAATTATAAGCCATTTTGGCGGCCTGACAAGCGGTCAAAAGTAAGGGGATGTCAAGATTCTCATATAATCGGTACTTTTTGGAAGTGTATGTGCACCGCAGGGTAGATTATAAGAGTGGTTGCTCGTATTGTCGATTGCTGACCTCGGAGTATCGCGAGGGATTATCGAGGACCAAGAACGACGGCACGACCTGTAGCAGGCCTATATCTTTGATACAGTGCCCGCGATTTCGTTAATGCGAGAGTTGAAGGCGAAGGAAAAGAATTGTTCGAAGTGCTGTGGGTTCCTGGCCGTGAAGGAGTCCAGGCTACGGTCGCATAAACGAATCGATAACGAGCGTGGTAGAGAGCGAGCTCTGACGGTGAGTCGTGTTTGCAGATGTCACCACTCCATCGACATCGACCGTGAGGTTTTGAGGCCGACGGCGAGGGCGAGTCGAGATGTCGTTGAGCTGGATCGTGGAGGGGATGGGGATGTTGGGAATGGAGAAGATCGACTCAGCTGAGCATTCGAGATCTCTGCGGAAGGTGGTGTTTCTCAGGGCTAGGTTGTTCCGGGCAAAGACCCACCCACCCAGCGCCTTTTTGATTAGGGGGCGAGCGCTCAGGCCAATCAAGCCAATCAGCGGGACCGCGATATATTGATTCCTGCGCGCCGCGATCAATTGAGAAGTGCGGAGAAGAGTCCCATCAAATTCCCTAACCTTAATGGAAGTTAATGCAAATCCAGTGTTGAGTGGAAGTGCTGGGCTGCTCTGCATACTGTACTGAGTGTACAGTAGTATGTTTGGCAGACGTGCAAATGCAAATGTGAGGTGAGGGGCTGTGCCACGCGGTCTCACTCTCAGGAGTCAGGAACAGCACCCGCGCGGTGTTTTGGAGATCGAACCATCAAACCAGCAAACCAAACCCTTTTCACGGGATTGTACCCCAGCGACAGGCCAGATGCGACACTCGGAAGGGCGCCTTCGCAGTGAGTGCTCACTGGAAGTTCAAGAGCCAATCGTATTCAGGAAAAGACAGGTCGCCTCTGAACACTGTCCAGGCTCCACACAGTGTCACCAACAGTCACTGCCGGCGAGATTGATTGCGGGACTGAACTTCTTCCGGAATTGGGAGGGGGAGAGGCTCGGGGCTCAATACAACAAATGCCGTCATCAACAGTGAGATATAAGTATTGCTTCATCTGATAAATTTGACTCTTGACTACTTTCTTGGTCCTCGTACGGCCAGGATGTGGAGTGAACGTCACTCTCAGACCTCGCTGCACTACACCGTTGCAGGCATTCCCAAGTTACCCTCTGCTCGTGGCAGGGCAATTCTTCTTTGTCCGTTGGCAACTCAGCATCAAATGTGGAGCAACTCTGCGGAAGCTTAATGCCAGCAGACTCCCGCTGTCACGGCCATCTGGGATCGCCAGAGACAGAGGTTAGGCATTTGAGTGCTGGTATTATCAGACCTCAACTTTCAGCTCATCCTCCAGTCGTGGGCATCACGTGATGCTCCTGAGCAGGAGGTGAGAGGGATGCTGCGTCGGTTACATCTAACCAACCACGACAGCTTAGGACTTCCCCTATGACTGTCGTTCCGAAGATCGTCCTGTTCAAGGTTTTCAAGAGCCAAGAGCCAAGTTCCAAGTTCCAAGCCTCATCTCTCGCCTCTTGTTCGCCATCACCCAAACTCTGACCCATAGAAATCTCGCAACACAGCCGCGGGCGATCCGACGCTACGGAAAATACTTATTTTTAGAGCCGCCTCCCCAACTTCCCAACAGTCTCTCGCTCATGGAGCTTGGCTCGGCAGAGGTATTGAAGTCAAAAAAAATTGTTTGTGACTGTGACTGTGACTGTGAGTGTAATTTTGCAGGAAGACTTGAATCACCGGGTGAACTGTCTCGAGGAATGAGGCATTCTCCGCAAAGCTCCGCTTTGTCAGTTCGTCTGCGGCGCTCCCAGTGGCTGGGGGGGTCCTTTGTTTCACGAGCACTGGCTCTCGTTTCAGCGCCCATTAGCCCAATTACTCCAGATCCTGTCAACGGCAACGTGCAGGGAGAAGCGCCACCAAGAATAACGTCCGCCCACCGAGCACCGGCACGTCGCCAATCGCACCTCCAGCAAACGTCGGTAGACGACGGCGTAAGAGACGAACGCTGAATCAAGTGGTTCAATGCTGCGCGGCAGGGGCCACCGGTCTCGGGATCTCTTTGTCCTTGTACAGTACACTACAGCGTACAACCTTCCGAGAGGATGGGGCACAAGAAGATGTGCAGGACAAGCGCAGGAGAAGCGCAGGAGAGGAGAAGTGCGTAGAGTGCATCCTAACTTTGGTGAAGCGAGCGAGACACGCAACCCCCCGAGCCAAACCCACCCGCCACCGATTCCCTCGTTGCATGCCGATCTCAACCCATTGACGCATCCAAGAAATCTCAAAAGTTCCCTCTTTCTTCTCTCCTGCCTACAAAACCTTCTCTCCTGCAGCCATTTACCCCGTTTTGCTTCTGTGCTGCCGATCGTTGCTTCTCTCACGCCCATTGCGTCACTTGTTGACGATTCGACAGGACCCCTGAAAGAATCTCACATTCCAGTTTCCAACGTCACAAAACAACCAATTTTCAGCACTTCATTCCGCCCACCTAGAATCTATCACTCATACCTCGAGCATTCGAAGGATAATTAATTAACACATTCATCATGGCGCACCCCGGTGATGGCGGGTATCAGGAGCACAAACTGCAGGACCTAAACCCCTCCAGCGGCGTAAGTAAACCAATTCAACAATATCTTCGCATTCGCTAATTCGAGTCTCAGTACCATATGCCACCTCATGACGATGAAGACGGCAATATCCCTCTCCTGCATCAACCACCAAATGTGCCTTTTGCAAACCCGTATGGCGGCCAAGCGAGGACCCTCCACGGTACCCCGCCAGCCAGACCCGTGTCAACGTATAGTCTGACAGAATCGTACGCCGTCCCGGGTGGTGGTATTGCTCCAGCATACAGCAGCGAGTATGGTGGAGGTGCACCGGAATATGGTCACCAACTAGAGGATCCTGCATACCAACGATCAGATTCTCCCTACTCCAACGCCGAGACGAGCTCCACCGAAGCATGGCGCCAGCGGCAAGCTCCAAATGCTGGAGGACTCAAACGCTATGCAACAAGAAAGGTGAAGCTCGTACAAGGCGCTGTTCTGAGTGTTGATCATCCAGTTCCATCGGCCATCAAAAATGCCATCCAGGCTAAGTACAGGCAAGATCTTGAAAGCGGAAATGAGGAATTCACGACTATGCGATATACAGCAGCCACCTGCGATCCTGACGAATTTACACTCAAGAACGGTTACAATCTACGACCTGCAATGTACAACCGCCACACGGAACTGCTGATTGCTGTTACCTACTACAACGAAGACAAGCAGCTGACTGCTCGAACGCTGCATGGTGTCATGACTAACATCCGAGATATCGTGAACCTCAAGAAGTCTGATTTCTGGAACGTTGGAGGCCCAGCCTGGCAGAAGATCGTTGTTTGCCTTGTTTTTGACGGAATCGATCCTTGTGATAAGGATACACTGGACATCTTGGCAACGATTGGCGTATATCAAGATGGTGTCATGAAGAAGGATGTGGACGGGAAGGAGACGGTTGCACACATATTCGAATACACCACACAACTGTCAGTCACAGCAAGTCAACAGCTGATCCGCCCTCAAGACGACAATAAAGACAGCTTGCCTCCTGTGCAGATGATGTTCTGCTTGAAGCAGAAGAACAGCAAGAAGATCAATTCTCATCGATGGTTGTTCAACGCCTTTGGCCGTCTTCTGAATCCTGAAGTCTGCATTCTTCTTGATGCAGGAACGAAGCCTGGACCGAAATCGTTACTCTCATTGTGGGAAGGGTTCTACAACGACAAGGACCTTGGAGGAGCATGTGGTGAAATTCACGCCATGTTGGGCAAAGGTGGTCGCAAACTGTTCAATCCTTTGGTTGCAGCTCAGAATTTCGAGTACAAGATCAGCAACATCCTCGACAAGCCTCTCGAGAGTTCCTTTGGTTATGTTAGTGTGCTGCCTGGAGCTTTCTCTGCCTACCGTTTCCGTGCCATTATGGGTCGTCCTCTAGAGCAATACTTCCACGGTGATCATACGCTATCCAAGAGATATGGCAAGAAGGGAATTGAGGGTATGAATATTTTCAAGAAGAACATGTTCTTGGCCGAGGACAGAATTTTGTGTTTCGAATTGGTTGCAAAAGCCGGTTCGAAGTGGCACTTGACATACATCAAGGCTGCGAAAGGGGAGACTGATGTTCCTGAGGGAGCTGCTGAATTTATTGGCCAACGTAGAAGATGGTTAAATGGTTCATTTGCAGCAAGCATGTACTCTATCATGCATTTTGGCAGAATGTAAGTCAAAAGCAGTTGTGTTTTCTATCAAAACTAACTTTTTGCAGGTACAAGAGCGGTCACAATATCATCCGAATGTTCTTCTTCCACATCCAACTGCTATACAACATCTTCACCGTCTTTCTGTCATGGTTCATGTTGGCTTCTTTCTATCTAACAACTACCGTCATCATGGATCTTGTTGGAAATCCAACCGCGGCATCTGCGACCAGCCAGGAACATCACGGCTGGCCATTCGGTGATACTGCAACTCCTATTGTCAACACCGTTCTCAAGTATCTGTACCTAGCGTTCTTGCTCGTACAATTCGTTCTCGCACTTGGAAACAGACCTAAAGGCTCAAAGGCTACTTACATTATATCTTTCATGGTCTTCGGTGTCATCAACGCCTACCTGATCGTTCTATCAATGTACTTGGCTGTTCGCGGTATCGCTGGATCCTCAATAAATACCGACAGTGTGGATGACTTTTTCAAGAGCTTTTTCGGAAGTTCTGGTGCCTCCGGTGGAATCATTATCATTGCCCTCTTGGCTACATTCGGCCTCTATTTTGTGGCCTCTTTCCTCTACCTTGACCCATGGCACATGTTCACTTCCTTTGGCCAATATTTGCTGCTCATGTCTTCTTATATCAACATCCTCATGGTCTATGCCTTCAGCAATTGGCATGATGTATCGTGGGGTACCAAGGGCTCTGATAAGGCAGATGCCCTTCCTTCCGCGAAGACAACAAAGGCGGACGGGAATTCTGCAGAGGTCGAAGAAATCGACCGGCCCCAAGAGGATATCGATAGCCAATTTGAAGCTACAGTAAAGCGGGCGCTGAGGCCTTACATTCCAGTAGTGGAGGAGGAGAAGAGGACGCTTGAAGACTCCTATAAATCCTTCAGAACGAAGCTTTTGATCACTTGGATCTTCTCAAATGCTATCTTGGCAGTATTGATCACAAGCGACAGCATCGACAAGTTTGGTTTCGGGGTTAGTACCACTCATCTTCACGTAGAATACTAACTAATAAGTTCTAGGAAACTGCTGCTGTTCGAACACAAAAGTTCTTCACAATTCTCCTTTACGCGACCGCCGTCCTCTCTTGTGTTCGATTTGCGGGTGCATTGTGGTTCCTCGGACGCTCTGGAATCATGTGCTGCTTCTCCCGTCGTTAAGAGCTCTCCTTTCGTCATTGCTTTCAAGCGAGCATCGTGATTTCGGCCACCACAACCTCTGGGGAATTTAGGTTCGTGGACTGGGGCCAACGGAGGAATGCATGGAGGTCGGGCGTACTGTGGAAATATATGCTGCATCAGTGCGAGGCCTTTGCATTCTACATCTCGGCGTTTAGATTGTTTTCTGGGGACTACGAAAAAAAATGGAGAGCGCGATAATGATGCTGTATGATGATGATTGTTTGGGATAGAAATTGAATACCCGATGCCCTAAACAGACTCCTCTTTCTCTATTTGAGTTGTGAGATTCAATGAATAGAGTCGTGATTGCTCTTGGTGGTTTAAATGCCTTCCCGCAACAACACCTGCCAGCGGATCATGGAAAGATTAGGCAGTTTAAGAGTGGTGAGTTGAGTTATATGATAAGGGAGGGAAAGATTGTCGGCGTTGTACTTTAGTCCGGAGTGGATGGCTGGATCATAAGGTCCATATTTCGCAAAGGATTGGAAGAGAACAGCGAGGATACTCAGAAGCTGAATATGCTGTAACGAGAAGTTCCCTAGTTCGAGGACGCTTGGTGGTGGAGCATGATTTGGATACCCCTCGATTTTTCTCCGCATTTGCATATTGGACAGAGGGAGGAGCGTTCAGGTTCTGTGTACCCAGGTCGATTCAACACTCGAAATTTGAGTCGTAGAATGTTGAGCATTGGAAATAAATCCCTTTTACAGCTATGATCTACTTTCCTGACTATATAGAGGAAGAAATGATCCCATTTGTCGAAGGTGTTAAAGTTCGCCCACTTCTACTATTTCGCTGGTCTACACATATATACGCCCCTTTCGGCGCATATTCAATAGAACAAGCAATTACAGCAAACATGACCCCAAATCAGACCAGACACGGTGTTAGGGGTATTTTGGGGAGGGTGATCCTATTTTGCCGATTTACACACATATAACCGGCTTCCGACGCATGTTTACAGGAATAAGTGGTTATAGTAAACATGAACTTAAAATAGGGAAGGGATGATGTCTGGGATGCCGGGATTTGCGCATGAGTCTGTATCTTTGTGCTGCGATGGGCAGGCTGTCGTCGAATAGTTCGGTGAAGAATTAAGAAATAGTGGGTGTTTGTGAGCTTGAGACGAATGAACATGGTGAAGTGACAACCAAGGAAAGTATGACAACAACAGTGATTGATCGACTTGGGAGTATCTGCGTGGAGGATTTAGATAGGACCAAATTCTCAGTCCTCGCCGTCCACTTCGCTAGATACGATGCCCTACTCAAGCAGTAAGCAGCATCTCGTCGGACCACAAATCTTCGCGGGAGGGTTGGTTGCCCTTTTGTTGTTGTTGAGTTTCTTGATTGAGACACCGAGATTGTATGAGAATTTGCTGTTTGAAAAGAGAAAACCATTTATATTCACTCATTGTCAATGATCGCCATTCGAGAGATACCCGATTGCAAGGAGGCAGCGAACTTCGGGAACAATTCTACGTTGGAAAGCCACAAGACCTCATATAATTTAGTTTCGTATTACAAATAGACCAGTAATAAAGGGACTTTCCCTTGTTTTAATACTAAGTAAAAGACATGCTTCTATGATAACTCTGTTTGTCGAATATAGTGCATGGCTTTCCAACTTTAAACTGTCGAGTCCCGACACTCTTCCTATAACCACACCGCTCCCGAGGAGTCTCCCTTCCTCAAGCCTATCGGGCACGCCTCAAAGGAAGAGATTTTGGCTGCTGCTGGCAAGAGTGTCCAGGGACGGGGGGGGAAGGCATTTCCTATATTCGCAAGCTTCAGAGACTCCAAATACGTTCGAACTTACGTGACAATACCTTGTATATGCCTGTCTTTACCAACTGTCTTTCACTCACACATCATCAATGACATGGCGCTCCTAAGTATAAGTGAAGATACTAATATGATCGATGAGAACAGGTTACTACACCTGTATCGCAATTAAAGAAGCATATTTAAAGAGTATCTGCAAATCTACAAAGCTCACAATCTCTTATGTGGGCAGTTATGCTATGCTATCCTCAAGGACCAGTACCTCAAAAGTACGTGTGCCTTCTATTTCCTGCCATAAGACCCAGCGAAACCTTGGAAGATCGAGGAAATAGCAATACTGAACCCAAGACTCTCGATTTCCTTCATCCGATCGAGGCGGGATGATACATGATAGCGGATGAGACCCCGATGGCAGATGATATCTGAAAATGGACGGTACGTTGACGGATCTACTAAGCAAAATAGATTATATAGGATCTCACTGAGACACAAATTTTACAAAGGTAAGTCTTGTAGAGGCCAAAGATACGACCATTGAGTAAATTACAGAGGCCATTCAGCGTGGTAGTCCTACCGCATATTCATGACCTCTCAAAAGACATTATTCTTGGCATCGCGAGACTTTCCGCCTAAGTGTTTGCTTAAATAGAAAAACATAAAAGTATCGAGGCTTCAGTGTTAAAGTAGCCCAGGTGCTTCGGTTGCTCTACTTCAGCAATCAACGAAACAAGGAGGTTCTCTGCCCTTGAGTGCCTCACATGGCTTTTGCTTGCGCAGCCGTCTTCGCTGAGGAAGCTATTCACCTCGAAATACCAAATAAGCATTTCTGTATTTCAAGTAACGAAGAAGCTTCGCATGTAAGGTAATTAAATCACAAAGTGGCTAGATTTATTCGAATCAACTCAGTTCGTCTGGTTAGCCACCCTCCCACCCCTCTCCTCCTTGTGTGAGTTGGTCAGTGGACAAAGGTTTTGTCTTTCATTCTATTCTTTGATTAGGCCGTGTTTGCTCACAGGAGAAGAAATCTTGTATATTTTTGCTTGAGACCGACGAGAAGGTGACCAAGTCAATGTAATTCGATAGGCAGCCGCTACAACCTCATAGGTGCCCAAAAAGTGTAATATGAAGCTAAGCGATGCTGCCATCAACATTGCACTACGATTGAAAGGAATTGCAAAACTTTCGATGTAAAAGCGATTGATTTTTGCTAACCTTAAGAACCTATCCATTATTCATAGTCTATGAGTTCAGAGATCTCAAGGTTTAGGGAGGTAGCTAGCACGTGACTATATTTTCAGAGTCCCAAGAACTTTTGGAACATTAGAGCTATATGTGCAACTAAAGAATCAGGATTACGATTCACTTGACCCTGGCTCTTAGATTACCTCTCTCTTCGAGGACTTTCCCATTGTACCAGAACTTTTGAAGCACTGGATGCGGTCTGCAACGTCTGCACAACAGAAGCTTTTCCGTCTCACAGTCAGTCACTCCAAGGACGACATCAATATCCCACCATGGACTCTAGCAAATATCGATTCTGTAAGCTGTTCTTCATTGGTATGACACTTACCGCTCGAACTAGGGAATATAGATTAGAGGATTGGAGTGGAGGAGAGCAACAAGGATTATAAGTGTGAGGTACCCACGTCTAACAATCCTGACTAGTCAGGAATTGATACTGGACCAGACTTGACTTTTAGGACTCAGACTTCAGAGGTATTCTATCTAATGAGGGCAATGTAGTCACGAATCGGCAAAGCAAGGGAGAAAGCAAGAAAATAGAGTGTGGCATGCGATGTTGATCTCTGGAAATGTCATTTATCCATAACTAGCTAGTCACTCAGTGTCCCGATAGTCCTTGATCAACTCCGATCAAACACTTCGCCAGCATTGAGATGGCTGGAGGGACTTAAGTATTGACAATATTGATTTGCAATGCGTAACCTGGGCTAAGAAGAACAAAGTCCGGAAGTACCAGCCCGGAAAAAGGAGTGAACATGAAGCATGGGTTTCACCTTCAGGAGAAGGAAAGGAGAAATAACATTGATTTAGGGGCTGTGCTACCGATGAAAGAAGCGTAGACGAGGCTGTCCCTGATCGCAAGGCATTTCCCCTACACAGACGGGCTCGCCGTTTTCAAACCCAGCCTCCATCTTGCCACCAAAAGCTTGAATTAGAGATGAATAGCGAAGTATTCCCCCTACTCGGGAGGTTAGCTGAGGCGACAATTCAGCCTGGCGCAACCATGACGTGAGCCTTTCGCCAGCTTCTCATCAATTGGCAGGCGGCTCTCGACGCTTGCGCAAGCTTGCGCAGGAACACGCCTCCCATTTTGACAGCTCGGCCAACAGCATCTCGCCATGGCCCGCTGCAGGAACATTCTCTTGCATAGAACGATGATCCTGTCATGCTGACGATCCCTTCTCCGCATCAACCAACATGACCGACGAAATAAAGTAATAATGAAAGGGAATTATGAAGACGCAAAAAAAGAGATGTGCAAAAAGAATATTCTTGGGAAATCTATTCTTAGCATACCTCACCCTTTCCCTTACCCTTGCCCTCGGCCCCAGATGGCATAAGCCGAACTCCTCGCCGGCGGCCATGCCTGGTTGCCGGCCCTTCTCAAGTTCCCACCTTCTCACCTCCTCCTTCCAAATCTCGCTGGAACTTCGAGCAGGAAATTTGCGGCTCCACTCCCACCGCGAAAGGGGACGTAGCGTCTCCGCCACCGGCCCACGGCGTCCTCTTTGGCGTCCTATTTCTGGCCAGATGGAGGAGCCCTGTGTTGGCGCGGAGATCGGTGGAGATGTGCAGAGATGGGCAGAGATGGGCAGAGATGAGCAGATCCAAGCTGGGGATGGCATTCCCAGCAACACGAGACGCTCATGTCGGATGGTGCTTCCTGTGCAGTAGGCAGAGACCCGCAGACCGTTGGCCCGCGGAATAAGGTTTCAGTGCGAAATATGCCGTCCCAGAGGCCTAGAACGGCAGCTTGCCACAACTGATCATCGTTCTATTCCTGGTCGGCCAGTGCCCACTGGGTCACAGGAAACCTCAAGATGTTGGGGAAGACTACGTTGCAATGACGATGACTTAATATATTTTATTCTTGCCAGGTGACTGGTGTGTACCAGTTGTGCACCATGCCATCCCCAACTTGCACACTTCTCTCCATCTCTCGGCCTTGGGAACAGCGGTCGCATGCCCAGCACCAAGAATCCAGGTTTTGGGGATGACGACTGTGGGGCCTCTCCTCTGTCTTGCTCGGCGGTTGCCCACTGCCACTGCTGGGGAAAAGACCATGGGTTGCTCACGATTCGAGGATTGTTCTTGTTCAATGTTCATGCTCCAAGGACCGATCCTTCTGTGCGCTTGAAGCATGAAGTGTGATTTGCTGGACGGTGGTGACACTGGGTGGCAAGCGCGACCAGGTAATCTCCCCAGCCCCTGTAGGCTTCGCTCTCCGTGTTTCCCAGCATGTGGGTGTAGTCTGTAGAAGTACGGCCCGTATAAGAAAAATCTCCTCCATACGAGACAGTTCCGCATAGTCATCAGCAGCGTGCCGAAGCTGGAAGGTCTCCCTTTGCGGCCATCACAAAGCCCAAAGACCTCACGGGTCAACACACGCGACAAGCGAAATGATTACACTATTAAGTCTTGCTAAGATGGGGGGATTCTGAAAGCCAATTTAGCCAACCAGCGCTTCCAGAGGAAGACATTTGCTGAATTGGGTAAAAGTGCTCCAGTTGATTGATCGGGCCATCCCATCAGCGGGTGTTAGCGTTCACTGGACGTGACTTGGCTGGCGGCGCGTCTGTGGTTTCTCCGTCTTCTAAGTTCTCACTATTCGCTGCCCCTGACTAGCGAAAACGGGCGTGCTGCAACCCAGACGACGAGACGCTGAAGCGAGAGACGGGACGCACACGAGATCAGATGAAATGCGGCCACTGCTGCAGGAGCGCGTGCAAGCGTGAATAATACACTTAACATTTGGATATTTATATCTCCCGTAAATTGAAGCCAGGACAGGTCATCAGCAGCAGCAGCAGAAAAGAATGCTTTGTGATAGAAGGGGGTATCGCACCTCAGGCTTCACTGCCCCGAAGACAGGGTGAAATGGCTTATGCGACCAGTGACTCGTGAAAAAAAGCCCCCTGGAGCAGTGGAATTGGGCAGCCAGCGGGTACGAGGTTCATGTGCAAGTGTGCACGCAGGGCCGCCGACGTCGATTTTAATTGCTGGCCAGGGACAGGCCGCACGGCGAGCCACTTGTTTGCTTCGGGGCATGTTCTTGGATGGGGCGTGCCAACTGTGCCAACCTGTGCCAACCTGTGCCAGCGCTCGTGGCGGCGCACACATCTCGGCCCTGGGGAGATGATGAGGCGCCGGCCAATCCCAAGCATGAACGGCCCCCTGTCTCGAAGCATTTTCGCTCTCCCCAGTCCGTGCAAGCCACCCTACGCTAAGGGGCCAAGCGGTGGTTGCAGCCAGCTGGGGCTGGGCTTGGCCAACTGCATCGGACATCGTACGCAGGCGTACTGGGCCAACTGGGTCCGATGCCTTCCCCTGCAGGCACTACCACTCCCCTCCTCCCCCCCGGCTGCTCGCGCTCTCCTGCTCTAGCGCAGCGCTCCCATATAAGAGGAACGCCCATCACACCTTCCATTCCTCTCTTCTCTCCTCACCCACACTCTCGCTTTCACACAACAAACCCTGACTTTTAGTCACTTACATTCGTTCAACCAACGCAATCAATCAACCTCAACCTCAACCCACTCCATCTCTCAATCCTCTACCTTTACTTTTAAAGTAATAATATCAACAAACCGTCAAGATGCAATTCTCCACCTTCGCCGCTGTTGCCGCTCTCGCAGCCACCGCCCAGGCCTACTACCCAACCTCCAACTCCAGCAGCGTGGTTGTTGACTATGTCACCGATGTTGTCACCTCCTACACCACCTACTGCCCATATGCCACCACCTTGACCTACAACAGCGTCACCTACACCATCACTGAGGTATGCAAGGAATCCGAAGGAGCTGGGTTCGGGTTGTGATAAATCCAATATCACAGCCCGGTAACCTGGTTAGATCCACGATTCGATGCTAACAAGTTTCCAGGCGACCACCTTGACCGTCACCAACTGCCCTTGCACCATCGTCAAGCCAGTGACCACCTCAAGCGTAGTGTACTGCAGCACCTGGTACCCTTGAACTGTTCCAATACAGTTCTGAACAGCATGTACTGACAGTTGAATAGTGCACCAACCTACCCAGTGTACAACACCACCACCGCCCCCACCAAGTCCGCTGTTGGCACCACCTCCAAGTATGCCACTTCCACCCCAACCCCATCGACCATCACCACCTCAGGTGCCAACCGCTTCGCCCTCTCCGGCGCCAGCCTTGCTGCTCTCCTCGGTGTTGCTGCTTTCGTCTTGTAAGCGGTTCACGTCCCCTCGCAAACCGGATAGTCACGAACGTACGAATTCCCTTTGGGCGATCCTCGGTAATTCATGACGGAAGGAAAGCGTGTGGAAGGTGGATTGGAGACGGAGAAAGTGGCTGGTTCATGGGCTTAA
Source organism: Stipitochalara longipes BDJ (assembly GCA_009732865.1). Taxonomy (NCBI): domain Eukaryota; kingdom Fungi; phylum Ascomycota; class Leotiomycetes; order Helotiales; family Hamatocanthoscyphaceae; genus Stipitochalara; species Stipitochalara longipes. Next base: position 1,320,137 of record ML769332.1, on the reverse strand, counting down.
TCATGGTGTTCTGCATTGCTCTCTGGAGTCCTTCGTCATATGCAGGGCGCATCCTCTTCTTGTAATTGCTTGCGGTCGATGAGTGTTTGCTTCACGGCTACACGAGGATCCTATATCCCCCATACCCGGTGTGCGGTCTTTCAGGTGTCTCGAGACATTTGCAGGTGTTTGGGTTTCTTGTTACTTTAATATCATCCGTTCTGGACGCTTCATCGAGGAAGAAAGAATTCGGTCAAATAACAACGCGCAACACCTTGTTCCATCTGAACCTGTCTCATACTTTGGGGGCTTTCCTGTCTTGCGATTTTCACTTCTATGCATTATAGATTTTGTTCGGTTCGCATACCACACATTAATGACTCTTTACGCTGGGAGTGTTTATTGGTCTCTGGTCAAAATGGAAAAAGAAATGTTTCAAACTATTTTCGATTTTCACAGTGCTTGCGCCTGTCTGTTGTACCTGTACCTTACAATAACCCTGGGAAATGAAGACAGCAGCATTGCTCGGAGACCAAGTTTTTGGCCCAGCACCCTTTTTGACCTTCTCTCTTGCCATCCAAAGTGTTTCTGTACCTTCACCTGAATCTTGATCACAAAGCCAAACGCGACACCCATCTCACGATGATCTGCAAAACATCGCACGCGTAACCCAGATCCGACCAGATGCGCGCATCCCAATAATCTGCCTTCCCCGTAGCCAACAAGGAAGAGATCAGAGGATTGACATCTAGGGTTCCCCGGATGCGCAACCGCCTGCCTGCCTGCTGCAGTCGAGATGAAGCAATCTCCACCTCCGCAACTGCCCTCTCCACACATGCATGAGTTTCGTGACCTGGGTGAGGTTTTTTGGGTATTTTCCTGGACTACTGGGGATGGGAGGGCACATGATATTTTCATTTTTTTTCTTCTTCTCTTTTCTTTCTCTGTAACAAGAGTCAGAGGGAAATGGGAGGGTTGAGGAGGTCAGGGGAAGCCGAGATGAGTTGCGGTGTTGTGCTCACTGGATGGTGCGAGGGTGAGGTGAGGTTGGAATTGAGTTGAAATGTGATGTAAACAGAACAGGTTTCGAAGGAGAAACACATGGCGGGTTAAACTGCGTTCCTTGCTTCGGAATCAATTTTCGGTTTCCGGAGAGGAGAGGGTTTGGGGATGTCGCGAGTTGAGTGCTGCCATGCGATGAATGCTTAGAGCGCTGGCAAGGGATGTAAACGAGAAGTCTTACGTAGTATCATTTTCTGAACGAGAGTACATCTTCATCTTTCAGCTTCTAAGTTACTTTCCACAGTAGTGAAATCGTACCCTTCAGACAGCATAAACTCCCAGCCCAAAATCTGGGAATCTCAAGCTTCAGCTCAGAACATGCACGCCTCACAGAAACAAGGTGGGCGGCGCCGACTCCCCGAAAAACAAACGCTCCACGCCTCAGCGCAATTTCAGCATCGCACCTCGGAAATGAGGGTCGTTCCTAGCTCCCGGCCGACGCTTCCTCGGCAACCCGTCCCCTGCATTAGCGCGAGCGTGAGAGGCGCAAGGATTTGAAGGGAAGTTTTGCCGGCCTTGGGTTACTCTTGTAAGGTTGTGCAAGCGAGATTGGGTTTCGTGAGGGAACGAGATGCGGCCGCGAATAGGAGGTGAGATGGGGACGGACGGACGGATTGGGGATAGTTCGGATGGGGTTTTGATCGGAGATTTGAAGGAGGGGATGCATGGTGTTTGGATATGCAGCGAGACGCGCTGGACGAGACGCGCTTTGTGGGGAAGAGGGAGGGGGAGGGGGAGACAGCACGTGCGAGTTGTCTCTTTTCGGATGAAAGAAGATCGTGAAGACTTGAGGGCACTGTGGAGGGTATTCATCCTGTGATTTTGAGCGCTTCAAGTGAAGCTATAAGGTAGTTTATTCATCTGAGTTCTCAGCTAGTCTGATCTTTCATTCTTCGTCGTATCTTAGGAAGAAAATCAAGTAACCTGGTTATCTACTCAATTTTCGTCCAAGTCTCATCCGAATTGCAGCTTCTCGTCCGAACTTTGGCATTACCAGCAATTTTGTAGATGTCTCTGCAAGTGTCATACCAAAGCAAAAAAGATCCATCATTCAGTATGCCGTAGCACAAGATAAGATTCAGAACGAAAGGCTTTGTTACGTCTTGCACCTCATCTCAATATCCTGAAATTTTTAAGGACATTAGGGTTGTCAGAGTTCAGTGAATCTTGGGAGCCAAGCTCCTTGTTGCACATCGCCTGAATGTTCCCAGCTGTTCTGGTACATTGAGGAGTCCCTCGAAGCTGAGTGAGTTTCATAGCCTCACAGCCAATGCTTGAACTTCGAAAGCACTTTCCTCGCGCTTTATCATATGCTTTTCAGAGAGGAACAAGAAGCCCGAATGGGCTGAACCTTTCTTTGAGAAAGCTTGGTCGAAGCTTCCCAGTCATCAGCCTATGAGGTGAGCTTTCCATTTCTGCCTTAATATCCTTAATCGAAAAGTGGAATCAACAAGAGCCTTCGCGACCTTCTCGCGATAACTTCATTGAAGTCACATACTTCGTTTACTGAGCTTAAGAGCTACGCCAGCGCCAGTGTGTACCTCGCAACACTTTCCTTCGCCCTGCAACTACGTCGACCACATCTGTGTCTCCCCATTCTGACGCCTCCATCCAACCTGCAAAGCTTTTCCCTAGATAATCACCAGGCAAGCTTCCACTATCATCTGATTCTTCGACTACACCGCGTCATCCTTTTGCAACATGCCGAAGCGCAAGCTGGAAGAGTTTCTCGAACTGGCCAAGGACCTTAGCTCCAGTGAAATCGCCGAGGGCTTGTCATCACTTGGGCCTACAAAATGCAGGAGAATCTTCTCTGATCGGAAGGTATGTGGAACCCTCGAGCCAGAGTGTCCTGTGGTGGACTAGTACATCGATTTGTCTCCGCGGCCATGAAGCTTCGAGATTCTGACTGATTTACCCCCAGTTCAAGGACGAGCTCAAAGACCTGCAAGCACGAACCACTGAGCAACTGTATTCAACCTTCCAATACTTCCTCCGCCAACGAAAGTGGGGCATCACCACTGCTATAGAGGAACAAGACCTCTGGATCGCCACGATGCAGATTCTCAACATGCCACATCGCAGTCAAGTCAAGTTCCTCAGCCGTGATCTGTTCCTCAGAGCTTTTGAACATGCAATGCTCACTGGCCATCAATTCCAAGTTCTTCGCAAGCTAGAAGACGGAAATGAGGTGATCAACAGGGGACTCCAATGGATACCGTATCCGCCACAAACCGCTGGATACAAGAGAGAGCATCCAATGTATCAGGAGGCGCACATTTCATACGAGGATTGGCTAGATACTGAAGACAGTAAGTTGGAGGATGAGACAGAGAAGTGTAGTATGAAGGTTCAAGAACGATCGTTGGAGGTCTCCAGGATGGTGGAACAATCATTAATCCGGGAAGCTCCAGAGAACGAGAGACAGTTTTGGTTGGAGGATCCAACAAATGGCGAAGGTGTAAGAACCGTCAAGGACGAGACTTTGAGGGAGTAAGGAAGAGCGCTCAAGCTACCTAGGCTTTCAGAACAATGAATTTCCAAGGCTTATCGACATGATACTGCTCGAAGTATCCTTGTGAGGTTCAGAAGTCATATCCGCAATAGTTTAATATGCACAAACACTATTGTATGAGGAGGTACTGCATGCAGATAGAACACGAAGACAGATAGGTACTTGAACTCCATACCGGTGCCATAGGGATGAGGTGTGTACCCCACTAAGTGCGATCCAGCCAATCAGGATATCTCACGCCAAGGGGTGCGGGGAAAGCTCTCCACTGCGGGCGCATCAAGGTTCCTCCAGCCCGAGAACATACCCGGGGTAAATCAGAAGCTTCTCTCTCGTCGTCATCTACAAATGAATCGTCTTTTCCATGCAAGTGTCAGAAGAGCATCGTTCAGGTATACCTGTCTCTCAATCCCCTAGCTTCAACTCTTTTAGTGCGTTGAAGGGTTCCATTCACGCTGCGCACCGTGCAACCTCGCTGTAAATAAGCTGTGCTTCACACAACACGATCCTGATTTCAATTGAGCAACACCTAGATCGACCGGCTTCTCTATATCAAAGGCACGGATTGATTGAAGGCCCCACACCTGCACAGCACTAACAGTTTCCAGTTCCAAATGTCTCCACATCCACAGGATGAAGTCCAGCATCACTCTCTCACCGAGCCCGAATCTTTCTGGGCAGAACAAGCTTCACATCTCCACTGGCACAAGAAACCGAGCTCCACACTCAGCATAACCTCGAAATCACTAAAATCTGGCATCGAACATGACCACTGGGAATGGTTCCCAGACGGCGAGATCTCAACATGCTACAATTGCGTCGATAGACATGTAAAGGCGGGGCATGGGGATAATACGGCTATTATTTGGGATAGTCCGGTGACGAAAACAAAGCAAAAATTCTCGTACAAGCAGTTGCAGAAGGAAGTGGAGACTTTTGCAGGAGTTCTTAGGGAAGAGGGTGTTAAGAAGGGAGATGTCGTTTTGATTTATAGTGAGTGGTGGACTTTGAGACCTCGGCGAGTGCGCAGATGCTGACATGCTACCAGTGCCTATGATTCCGGCTGCTCTCATCGGAACTCTCGCTATCTCACGGCTCGGTGCTATCCATGCTGTTGTATTTGGTGGATTCGCTCCGGCGTCTTTGGCTCAGCGAATTGATGCTTCCAAACCAGTAGCTATTCTTACAGCTTCTTGTGGAATTGATGGAGCCAAGCCACCCATGTCATACAAGCCGTTTATTACAGAAGCCATTTCTCTTTCCTCTCACAAGCCCGAAAAGACTATCATATGGCAACGAGATCAGCTTCGGTGGGACAACGTTGACAAACCAAACGGCGAGAGAAATTGGCAACGCCTAGTGAAAAGTGCTTCGAGTAGAGGGGTTAAGGCAGACTGTGTTCCAGTCAAGTCCAGCGATGGTATATATATTATCTACACATCAGGGACCACTGGTCTTCCTAAGGGGGTTTTACGCGAAGCTGGAGGTCATGCAGTAGGACTCCATTTATCAATCAGCTATCTTTTCGGCATCCATGGACCTGGAGATGTCATGTTCTGCGCCTCAGACATTGGCTGGGTCGTAGGTCATTCATATATTCTTTACGCACCACTTCTAACCGGGGCTTCAACCGTGCTCTTCGAAGGGAAGCCAGTCGGTACACCAGACTCGGGCACTTTCTGGCGCATCGTTGAAGAATATAAAGTCAACACATTATTTACAGCTCCAACAGCGTTGCGGGCAATTAGAAGAGACGACCCAGAAAATAAGATGCTCAAGAAAGTTGGCGAGAGAGGCGGCATGAAGACCCTCAAAGCACTTTTCTTGGCTGGTGAGAGATCGGAACCAAGCATCATCACCATGTACCAGGAGCTCTTGAAGAAATACGGCGCGCCTGGGCATGTTATCGACAATTGGTGGTCCTCAGAATCCGGCTCTCCAATCTCTGGCGTAGCACTTGTTCCCCACGCTGGCAAGGACCGCAAGACTACGGTTCGAGACCACGAACCGCTGGGAATCAAGCCAGGTAGTGCAGGGAAAGCCATGCCCGGCTTCGACGTCCGAATAGTCGATGATTCCGGAAAGGAAGTCGAAAAGGGGAAGATGGGAAACATCGTTTTGGGGATGCCACTTGCTCCTACAGGCTTTAGAACTCTCTGGCAAGACGAAGAGAGATTTTACAAAGGATATCTGAAGAGATTTGAGGGGAAGTGGATTGATACTGGTGATGCAGGAATGATTGATGAAGATGGTTATATACATGTCATGTCCAGGTCAGATGATATTATTAATGTTGCTGCTCATCGATTTAGCACAGGTAAGCCCACTCCTGTCTCCTCATTTCTCCAGTTGCTGATGGTGTCCAGGCTCCATAGAACAAGCCATCTCCTCCCACCCAACCATCGCAGAGTGCTGCGTCGTCGGCATCCCAGACGCACTCAAGGGCCACCTCCCATTCGCATTCGTCACCCTCTCTACAGCCGACCACCCTCCCTCCGCCATCCCCTCCGACCAACTCTTCGCCGAAGTACAAAAGCTAGTTCGCACCCAAATCGGCGCCATTGCCTCTCTCGGCGGTATGATCCAAGGCAAAGGCATGATCCCAAAGACTCGTTCTGGCAAGACGTTGAGGAGGGTATTGAGAGAGCTGGTGGAGAACGCTGTGCATGGCGAGTTTGATAAGGAGGTCCAGGTCCCGGCAACGGTTGAGGATGCTGCTGTTGTGGAGGTGGCGAGGGGGAAGATTGCAGAGTATTTTAGGGAGAAGGGGGGTGAGTTGCATAAAGCTACTGAGGCAAGGGCGAAGTTGTAGAGGCTGGTTATTTATTTGATAATGGAAAGCGCGGATTTATGATTCAGAGTCTCTGATTGAGTGACTGTAGCTCATGTTCGTGTATAAAGAGGGGTTCGAGTGCTCTTGCTCTTGAATTGCATGCAAGAGCAAATGAGCCAACATATGTAAGGCCCAGCAACCATTTGACGACTTTCCCGAATATCAACAATATCTAATTCCGCAATTCCAAATCTTGAGCGCTTCTAGCTGGGAGCGTATTATATCTACTCTCGGACAGGAATGCTCTAAGATTTTTAAGTTCAATGCAGGTGCGAAATTGCGGCGAGTGTCCAACAGTTATTCTGGACGGATTCGATTCACAGATACCGTCCCATCCCTTCCTTGTAATCAAAGGTTCCTCGCGGTCATTTTCTATTCTTTAGCCATTCCACAACGATTCCTAATCCAGAGTGCCATGGGAAAATCGGCACCTCCGCAATATAGACCTGAATATTAGAGAAGCACGCGGAGTTACCTAGTGTAGAATAGAAGTATACTGAGTCTTTGGTATGAACAAGAAAGTAGAGGGTATGAACCTATGCTTTTATACATCTAGAGTTGAGCTAGCTCTATATTCGTTCTCTGCAAAATAGAGTTTGAGCAGATATAATGAACACACCCAATTGGTATAGTGAACCATCATGTTGCTGAGCCAAGAAGTACCGCTCATGGCCAATTGAATGTAGTATCTAGAAGTCCTGCGTTCAAGCTCCTTCCAGCCAATTTCACATCGAACACAGAGAATGTGGGAATTCCAGCTCATTCTCTTCATTGTAGGAGAAGCCACATTCCTTCCATCAAAACTGCAATGGAATTCCTCTCTGTGATGATTACTACAGCGGGCGTTTGATGCTCTGTACTGAGCTCAGTGGCCCAAAGCCTGACAAGAAATAATTACTTGACAATAAGCCAAAGTCTTTGGAACTGTTGAGCTTGAACTCACAATATTATCCGCGACTGCTCAGAGCATTTAGCGCTCCGCATCAGAAGTCTGGTTATTCTGTAAGCTTATGGGAGGTATGCAATTTCTGCTGTATAGGAAGTTCGCCCAATAAGCTGATCGTTGTTGAAGGTGAATTCAGAACCATCAATGGAAACGTCTGGGGAAGATTGTTTCTCTTTAATACCTAGAATGTTATGTTAGACTGCAATTCTTGAAAATTTCGGTTCTCCAACAATTCATATATACGTAAGGCTTCTTTCTCTCCAGCATTTTTCAACTAAACAACAGATCGTTTACATTCGATTAGTTGTATCCAATAGGTTTGGGGCTCCCCATGTCGCAGTCAGACTCCTTGGTCAAAATTCTGCTTGAACATGGCGAATAAAAGCTCCCCTCCTTCGCAAAAATCTTTCATCTTCATACCCTTCCAAGACTAAATTTGTGTAATTATTCCAAAGCATCTAAGTCTAAAGTTTCTTTATTTGGAGGTTAGAATGCCAAGGCAAATTAATCCATCAGCGTTGCTGGAACAATGGCAACCGAAACCAAGACCACAAACTACAATACATTCATCCTCTCAAATAAACGGATATCCTTTATTTAGCGATATACCATTTATTAATTCTACATCTCTAAGGTCCTAATTCATAAGACTTTCTCCGCCAACTGAGACGAAAGTCGTTGTCATCGTCTCGTCCGCTACTAAGAACCGTCCGTTATCAGATGTTATTCCGCTGTAAAAGATTATCTTAAAGACCAAGAAATTGGAGTCTATCTCAAGAAGGTGGAATCATTGTTCTCGGTGGATATGGTACAACGGTTTTGCTTGTCCTCTATACTCAGTGCCGTGGAGTGTGACTTGGTGATTCCCACTTCTAGTGCCGTAGTTTATGATTTAATTTTGAAATTCCTGATTCATGAAGGGAGAAACTAACTTGAATCCTTTGATATGCGAAACTAGCGCGAGACTTTGAATTCTACTGAGTAGAACATCTCTTATCACGAAAATCATCGATTAGAGATGTCGCAATTTGGAGCAGCCCTCCTGTTCAGAAAGAGGCGATGGGGCACTGCTCTGAGTACTCGTGCCAAAAATGGGTTTAGCCAGAAGGCGAACCTGCATCACATATGAACTTGTTGATGGATGCTCGTTGTAAATTAGCCATTATATATTGTCCGTCCGTATCGAAGAGGCTCGGCGAGAATCTCATATATCCTACGCCTTCGTGTCAAGCAGTCAACAAGCTGTTTCTCAGATTTATGTTGACAGTATAGGAAACTTAGGGCAAGCTTAAGTTTTGGTGAGAAAGATACTGGAGGGCAATCTACGAGCTTATACTCTTATTCATGGACTATCATCTGAACTTCTGCTTGTCATCAGATATTTTTTCAGTGTCTTATTGTCTCCATTAGACAGACTAATATAGTACCTCAATCATTATTTTAGGAAGCAGGAGATTACCCACAAGTATACAATATAGAATGCCCTGTCAAAAAGCCTTCGTATCTTTCAAACTGAAGACTCATGAGGGATACCGAGAAGTATGCTACAGCAAGCAAGTTGCAAGTGTATTGCCGAGGCTAGAACACGACCTACGATTGAGAAAAAGCTTTGAGACATATTGCGTTGTTTTGTGGTCTCGAAACCTAGGCGATTGTTAATTTTTCTAAATATTGGAATGCACAATCTTCCCCAACGGGGAGCATTCTTGCCAAAACACCAAGACAACATTTACCTCTGAGCATGAAACAGATTGAGTTGCTTGCAAAAGACATGAGATACATAGCTTCCGTGCTTGTAACATATTCGAAAGGATGGAAATCCATAATTAACTTATTCCAACTTCTTGTGAGGGCCGAGAGTCTGAATTGTCGAGTATTCAAGATGGAGGAGGCTGAAATGGCGTTAAGGGTAACAAGTGAATGAAGTTGGTCTTTTTATTTGTGAGCTCGTCACTTCTCGTATCTTAGCATCCTGGTAGAAATATCAATCCTAGTTTCTAAGAAGTCTATAAAACTTATAGTAACGGGAACTTATAGCAGTATGTCAATACCGACAGCCAGTCTTTTCATTCCACGGAGACTTCATGGGAGCACGAAGCGTCCTACCACCTTGGCCCTTCTATGTAGTTCTTTCAAAGACTTCGTCTCGATGCTCTCCCTAGCATGCCCACCATGGCAGGTAACTTGGACGAATCATTTGAGATCCACCTGAGGTTTCATTTCCAATTCGCTTGCCATTTTCGGGCCACTCGGACAGGTGTATTGAAAGACATTTGCACAAACAGCTTCGACGTTTGTGCGAAATGGAAATAATATTCGAGTAGCAGGGAGGTTACTATGACGCAGCGTGTACAACATGTTTAAATTTGGGGGCCGTTCTTGCTCTCTTTGACGTAGAGGAGAAGATTATCAGGTGCCTCCGTTACGAGCAGGAAGAATACATTTAATTTATAGCGAGTAAGGGCAAGTGGAACCACCGCCATGGTGTATTCTTTAAATGTATGAATACAATGCTTTCTAAACCCTATAGAATTGAAGCATCCTGGGGTGTTTTTGAATAGTGCCTGCGCTTCTGTAGAGGAATGATGTGAGTGGTTTTGATAGTGGAAGGAAGAGTTTGTTGCATGTCGCCTCAATGTTCCAGACGTTCTTGGGACATTGAAGATGTCCACAAAAAGAACGGAGTGAGTGAATCTTGAATGAGATTATACAATTGTAAAAGGCGCAAGGACTTCACTCCTTTTCTCCCTTCCCAACCTCCTCAACATTCACCTTTTCAGTCAACACCTTCCACCCCAACGCTGCCTGCACGGGCCAAACAAAATACAACACATATGCATACCATCTCATCGACGGCCCAAGAACCAGCGCAGCCACTAATCCGAGATTAGCACCCAGCAAAGCAAGTAAGATCATCTTCGGCACAAACGCCTTATATCCCTTTGATAACATGCTGGCATTATGATGAAGGATGGCTAGGCCAACCAACCATATAGTTACAAATCCAATGGTAGAGATGCCTGCGGTCTCCATAGGAGTCAGGGTGACTTGTTGCGGCTGAGGCTGGTTCCAATTGCTTCCCTTTTCTGTCAAAGATCGTAGCTCGCTGTCGATCTTTGAGTGGAGGGAGCTGTTGACTTGAGCTATGGTTTTGCTCAAAGCGTCGATTTTCAGAAGCAGAGCTTCAATATGGTCGTTCTCGAAAGTAGGATCATGAACAGTTGAGGAGAGAATTTCTGGTGATTTGAGAGATTTTGGCTTATCTGAATACGCCATTTGCCATACAGCTTGGAAGCAGAGTGAGGCGAAGCTCATCAGAGACAAGCCTGCTAAGGCTTGAGTTCGAGCCACATCCAGGGTAGCCATTGCTTGCAGCTTTTGCCGATATGCTTAAAGAACCCGGTGATGTATAAATAGCAATCTCTGAGTCTCAGATTCTTGTTATAAATGGAACGAAGTCAAAGACCTCGTGGGAAGGAGGAGGCGAGGAGTCAGGGGCGTGGGCGGGTGGCCATCTGTAAGTAGTGGGCGAGCTCTGTGGGGGACAAAAGAGCAAGGGCAACCGGCGATCTTAGATGGTTTGAGAATGAATGAGCAACAAGGAGAAAGGGGAAGCGGCTTGAGTGTTGCCAGGGATTGAAGGGCAATGCTCATTGCTCATCTCCTGCGGCACAGCTAGAGTGAACCGATACCACGTGACTGGAGCCCACTTGAGGTCTCCTAGGTATTATTAAATCTTCCCTTCTCAGGAGACGACGAGTACAGTACTCGGTCAGGCTGACTTTTCCCGAGGAGGAGAATCAGAAACTGGCAGGTGTTATGCCCATGCCCATTTCCCGTATCGCAGACCTCACAAGCCAAGGCGTGATTCCAGCCACACTACGCTCTCTTCGAATTTCCACATACTGACCTTCGTTTGGTCTAGTCCTCGGAGGTATTCGTTCGATGTCTGCCTCAAACGACGACATGCGCCATCTGAAAGTTCCCTGACAGCTCACTGGACTTCGGAGAAGCTTCAGATGTTTCCTCTTTCAAGTGATCGATGGATCCTCGACGGGGTTCGGCGGCGGGTCTGGGGTGAAGTATCGCCTTGACATCGGGCAGGAATCTCCAGAGCACGCACGCAGAAGGTGTTGTCAAGTTGTAGGCGTTCGTCTTGTTTCAATGTGTGTCCAATGATAAGGCAGTGCTTGATGTGCGAGAGGGCTGGCAGTTCACTCTGAAACCGCCACCGTCGCCATTTTCAGAAAGAAACATGCGGGAAGAACGAGTTTCCCTGCACCCTCGGATTGTTTCTGCCCGCCCGGACCTGGAGAGGCCTGTCAGTGGAGGGCATCGGGCCATCCCTGCAAGTCAGATCACCTCTAGAGAGGGCGAAATTGTGCTGAAACCAAACAATCGCGCCCTCTCAGTTTGCCCTACGGAGCAGCTGAGAATAGATAAGGAGCCAATTATGGAGTCGCACTGCAGCGCGGTGACTTTGTTCCTGGAAGCCATTTGATCTCACGCTCATTCAAACTTACTCAATTTCGACAACATTCCAACAAATCGTCCTACACTCGCTGAATCAATTGTCACTATTACTAAGGAGTAGAACAACCGATAGAAGGCCGTATTTTCGTGGCAACAATGCAGCCAATTACGGAAGATCAGGAGTGGACACTGCGGCGATGGGCCAGCACCGTAGGAAAGCGCCCACGGAAGAAAGACATGTTATTTCTCAAGGCGGAAAAGGGACTTAGTGAAGCGCAGATTGACTCATGGTGGAAGAACATCGACTCCGTCAAATCTGAAGGTACCGTACAAACAGTTTGCTCGGTCTGATCGTTGGGCTGATTGAAATGGAAGATGCTGCACCTGTGATACAACCACATCAGACAATGGATATGAGCCAGAACTCGTTCCAACAAGAGGAGTCCACCGCAAATGAAGCTAGCCAAGCTGTTCAACAAATGAATGGCTTACAATTTGGACTACCAACTCAGGACTTCTCCTTCTTTCTTCCCCCGTCGCAAGAAACTCAGGTCTGGTCTCCAATTGGTGTCACGCATGACAACTTTTCAAGCTCACTTCCCTCAATGCTTGACGTCCCCAAAAGTACTTTCTGGTCAAGTACAATGGGCGCCGAACGACCTCCGTCAGACTTCTCGGAATCCAGTCCTCTGCTCTCCCAATCCATATGTCACCGTAGATGCATGACCGATGGAACGTACGATGCAGACCGATCGTCTTACAGTTCATCGTTGCGAACATGGGACACAGCATCAACATTAGTCTCATTCTGCGACGTATACACAGAAGATATCAAGCCTACTGATTTGCACGAATCGGATTCGTCCTTCAACCCGAGCCAACTACAAGTGATAAGAAGGCCGCCACCTCTTTCCAGCTTTGCACCACAGAAAACAATTCCAGAGGAAGAAGTCTGTCTAAATCGTGTATCTCTCTCACGTGCTCATGAAAGGATCCAACTTCCCTCTAATTTCAAGTTTCCCTCTGAGCCAGAGGCTCCGATTAATTCTCAGAAGGGTCAAGAAAAATACAGGTGTACGTCATGTAAAAGAGGTTTCAACAGGAAAGGCGACTGGAAGCGCCACGAAGAGAGCGTGCGTTTTATTCTCATACTGTTCTGCTACTTCTCTCTATAAGAACTGAGAGCCTAGGAGCTGTTTCGGGAGCTTGTATGATTCTACGAGACTGCTCCTAAGCTCCAGCCCGCTCAGGTCGTTATGGAATACCACAGTGCTAATTTATTGGGCAGCATGACCCTCAGACTTATTGGACTTGTCTCCTTGGAGATCCTGCTAAATTATCCGCAACTGGATGGACTTGTGTGTTCTGTGGATCATTTAAAACAGCTCGCGCGGATATGGCTACTCACCTCCTCCACAAACACAAGATCCATTTGTGCACCAATAAGAAAGTCGAGGCGAGGACTTTCTATAGGAAAGACAAGCTGAAACAGCACCTGCAGCAGGTGCATGCTCTATCGGAGAACTGCCCAGCACTTTGGGAGACGTGGCATCAAACCACGAAGAAGAAATGGGCTTGGGGATGTGGATTTTGTGGTGGTTGTTCTTTCACTTGGGAGGGTACGTTTTGCTCCTCATTTTGTCTTATTTTCGTGCCTTTGTATACCCAATTCCTTCATCTAAATCCCATGCCCGATTCCGTGTCTTCTTGATCAAGATATCTGCGATGAAGGGGAATGTTGTTCCCGCCGCACATAGTACATCCAAATGTCCGTGAAGTATATGTAGGCGACTCTATACAAGTGGTCGAAGTGCACACTACTTCCTAGAAATAGATCATGTCCTCCCTTCATGCACCTCTTCTACCTTGAACGTTTAGCTAACAGCCAATAGGGAGGCTTATCCATATTGCCGAGCACTACGAGAAGCAAAACCTGGGAACAGCTCGCTGGTCGCACTCTCTGGTCGTCAAAGGTCTCCTGAAGCAGTTCTTCCCAGGTTTCAACGTCGCCCAGGCTTGGAAAGAGCTCGTCAGTCGCGATGCAAACGGCGATCGCCTGCTTGCATGGCACAGAAAGGATGCCATCCGATTAAAGACCATGCTGGAATTTCACGAAGGAGCTGCCGCGGATATCGCTGCTGAAGCCCAGCAGTTGGCCATGAACCGTACCCCAATTCACAACAACCTAGCTTGGTCGCCTTCAGACTCTCGTGTCCCAACTCTCACTAGTCCTATCATGGTAGAGTTCGGTATGCACACGTGGGCGGAGGAATCTGGCGAATCCGTTTCAACTACGGCAGTATTCGGGTACCAGCCAGACGTTGAGATGAAGGACAACGGACCGTACATTTGATGGACGTTCACATACGGAGTCTCTCATCCATTGCAATCCTCCACTTGGGGCCATATTTTCTCATGGCCCACACGACGGAAAAGGCACTGACCCAGCAAATAATCGCTAAACCAGTGAACAGCCAACCGACACCTATTGCCGCAATAAGTGGCTGAGCAATAATACCCCCAACACAGCTGAATATGTTTCTGACGAAGTTGTTAACCGCCACTCCACTGCTGCTGCGTTTTGGCATGAACTCAGTGAGCATAGTAGTTGCCAACCCAAAGACAACCATGCTGCCTACACCAAAGAAGAAGTTCGAGATGATGGGCACAATCCAAACGATGCCCTTGTCGGCGGCCCACCCATACCAGATCAACGCACCAGGGAAGATTGCGGCCGCGATCCAAGCATTTTCTCGCATTCGATCTTCTGGCCGGAACATGAGTTTGCCGTGCTCGTCGTATCGGCCAGCAGCGCGAGCTTCGCGGTGCATAATGTAATCTGACCATCGTCCACCGAGCACTGATGCTGCAAGATATCCCAGGGAACCTGGGATATAAAGTAGACCGAGGATAATGACGGAGAAGTTATATGGCTTCTCGGAGAACGTTTGTTGGATGGCGATATTGAGCATGTACAAGCTTCCGAAAGTGATGGAGGCTAGATATACAGTAATAAGGACAGCAGGGAACCGGAGGTACAGCAGTACACTTAGAGGGTCGATCAAACAGCGTTTCAAGACCTTCGCGACCTTCTTCGTCTTCATATGGACGGACTGTCGCGTCGTGACGCGAGTCAGCTCCGGCCGTATAGATTTCTCGTCCGTGGGCTGCATTTGGGGATTGGCGGTTTGCTTGGAAGCCAGCGTCTCGGGGAGACAAAAAGTTAATATAATAAATAATACACCCCCATATATCACCTGGAACCACTGCGTGCTTCTCCACCCCCACGCTTGTGATAGTACGCCTCCAATGATAGGAGCTAGCAGTGGTCCGAGGAGAGGCCCCAAGTAGAAGAATCCCATGGCTTTGCCTCGCTCGCGGACTTCCCAGATGTCAGCGATGGTTCCTGCCCCCACTGCCTGTACAGAGGCGGAAGCGCCGCCGCCTAGAATCCGCATTACGATTAGCATGCCCATAGAGGTGCTGACTGCGGAAACGATGTTCCAGAGTGCGAAGAGGGCAAAAGAGACGAGGTAGATGGTTCGTCGGCCAAGCGTCTCAGAGAAGGAAGACCACCAAAGCGGGAAGATGGACATGCTTAGCATGTACATTGCCACGGAGAGATTGGTGATTGTTGGCGTGGAGTGGAGGTCTGTTGCTAATTGTGGGAGGGCAGCTGTGCAAAGTCTTAGTTTGAAAGTCTAAGTGTGAGATTGTAGGGTTGGGGAGAGAAGGGACTTACGAAGGAGTATGGCACTCCCCATTGGAGCAGCGGCGGCTGCTAATGCTACTTGCAGCGTGATAAGCCATTTCGTACTCCGTTTATAATCATACGGTCGTTCCACCTCAGGGATAATAGTAAATCTTGCCAATAAGCCTCTTCTCTTTGAGCGGGGTATTATTGACAGCGGTCTTGACCGAACAGAAGATGATTTCGACTTCGAACGATGTGGAGCCTCAATTTCTTGTGGAATGGCTTCTATGGTTCCAAGTGAGGAGGAGTGCGAGTGGATGGAATCTTCATCTGTCTCTTCCTTTTTTGAAGAGTTGTTCTCATTGTCCTTTGTTGTTGAGACACCGGGGTGGGTGACTGGCCCGTCGATATCTTGGGGTATGTGAGTAGCAGCTTCGAGGTCTGCCTTCTCTGGATCAAGAACCATCTCTTGTCTGGGAAAGTTGCGATATCGAGGAGGATGAGATGAGGAGGCAAAGTGGGGTGATATCTAGAGGGAGCCAGGTCTGTTTGAAAGCAGAGGGACAGAGGAATCGCTCGTTCAGAATAGAGTTATGTTGCAGCAGCAAGGAGGAAAATAAGAGAAGGCCGCCAAGATGACAAGATGTGTGAGAGATATAAGAAAATGCGGCGGGATCTTCATACCCCACTACTACTTAAGTAGGGGCTCAGATGGAAGTATAAGCAATAAACTAAGAAAACGCCCGCAATGTGCTCAAGGGCCTGTCACCGCCTCTAGGAGGGGCGGCCGTTTGTCCATTGACGGCCCTGATGACCGATGACTGATGACCCATGTGGCGCGGAGGCTATCACAATTCTTGCGAGCAGAAAGGCGGGAATAATTGTGAGGAAGAGGTGCTCGCGTCGACTTTGGCCGGCAATTCGGCATGTAGGGCAAGGTTAAGCCCGAGGGGGGGTGCAGAACTTTGCTGGAAGGGGGAAACTGGCGCTGATTGGTGGGCGCGGAAGCACCCGCCGCTGTTTGCTTGGCGAGCAAACCGAGAAATAATATCGAGCTTTGAGGTGAGCAACAGTTATTTGAAACCATAACAACACCGAAAATGGAGACCCTCGAGGAAATGCAGGCTCGCCACCGGAAGGAACAGAAAGACTTGCAGTCTCGGGCTATGCAAAAGAAGAAGCAGGCCACGAAAAAGACACGAAAGGGAGTGAACACCGAATGTGATGAGTTCGAACGGCAACTGAAGGAGAGGCAAGACCAAGAACGCGCAGCTCTCAGTGGGGAAGCAGAACCAGAAGCTGAAGAGATCCCTGACCTTGACGAATCAGTAGAAGGCCCTGCAGCTTCTCGTTCGAACGGCGTGAACGGCGTCACAGAAACCCTTGAGAAAACCACAATTTCAGAGCCAGCTGGGTCAGAAGACGGCCAACCTCGAAAACGCAATCGAGCAAAGGAACGCCTTGCACGAAGAGCTGCAGAACAAGAAGCCGCGATCGAAGAAGCTAAGAAAGAGGCTGCGAACCAACCAGATAAAAAGACTGTGGAGAGAACAAAGATGCTGGCTCAATTCAAGGAGAAAGGGCTAGTGGAGAAGGGAATCCGTCCTGATGGGCATTGTCTGTTCTCTGCTGTTGCGGATCAATTATCTCAAGTTGGGATCCCTTTGGGAGCAGTGTCCGAGTCGGATTTGAAAGAGGACCAGAGGTATAAGGTTGTGAGGAAGGCAGCTGCGAGGTATATTGAGGGACATCCGGACGATTTTGTGGCATGGCTGGATGAGCCTTTAGATCAGTATGTGGAGAAGATTAGGGATACCGCCGAGTGGGGAGGTCATATCGAACTACTGGCTTTGGCAAAGACATATCATGTGGAGATATGTGTGTTGCAGGATGGAATTGCTCAGACTATTGAGCCTGATGCAAAGGGATCTAAGGAACCGGAGAAGATCTGGCTGGCCTACTATCGCCATAATTTTGGATTGGGCGAACATTACAACTCACTCCGCAAAACACCTTGATGCACACATCATAGGAACGGCACATTCGAACAGACTCTTGGTTTACTGTGGATGTCTCCAGACACTGACCCAGTCAGTCACCCTGCCCTCTGCATCATATCCTATCTGATGCGTTCTTTTGGGCTGGAAGTGGGCTATCCTCTGTAGCCCAATCTTCCTTGGCTCTCCCAACTTCGAATCTAGGAGCTCACCATTCTCACCATATGGCAACTCCTCCCCTGGTCTGGACAAATGAGCCAAATAAATCTTTGGAGGTAGAGCCCACGGAGGGCCTCCAGTTGAAGGTGGCTTATACGTTGGGAACTCGACGCAAACAACCCTCCCTGCCGGAGCAAGCAACTCCATGAAGCGTTTCGACCATGCAGGTCTCATTACAGGAGGTAGGGCAGACAAGAACTAGGTGTCTGAGCATCATACCAATCTGAACCCTGGGACACTTACCGTATAATCATAAATCAAATCAAAAACCCCCTCACCCTGAACTTCCTTCAAAAAGTTATCTGCGAAGAAATCCCCAGATAACCACGTCACACTCCCCTTCTCAATCCCCTCCCTCGTCGCATAAACATCATTCCCGTCCATATCCTCCTCATTCTTCCTCGCTGCATCCAAAGCCTTACTCGAGATCTCAAGTCCATACGCATCATACCCAAATGCGCTTAGCAACAACACATC
Source organism: Stipitochalara longipes BDJ (assembly GCA_009732865.1). NCBI lineage: Eukaryota > Fungi > Ascomycota > Leotiomycetes > Helotiales > Hamatocanthoscyphaceae > Stipitochalara > Stipitochalara longipes. Next base: position 1,301,945 of record ML769332.1, on the reverse strand, counting down.
ATACCCCTTTCCACACCCCGGTACTAATGCTTTCCTTCGTCTTGATTGTAGGGAATGAGGAAAGAGATTTTGGCGTTCAGTGAGTAAATCGACTAAGGCTGGATTTGGGAAGCCTTTGTCCCAGGGAAGGAAGCCTTCTTTCCAGAGGTCATCCCATTTTTGGCCGTGTTCGGTGGTGCCTTTTGCAGTCTGAAAGTGATAAAAGAGGCGAGCTCGGGCATCGGTGGGTTGATCTGGTGTGTTTGACATCTTTAGAAAAGATTGTTACGGAATTGATGGTTTGGAGGATTTGTGATGTTGTGCTTCGGGATGGCAGAGCAAAAAATGTACACCGAGGATAATTTTAGGAGAAGCGAAATGATGGAAATTATGGGCCTCAAAAATTGAGGAAGAGAAAGCATAAAGAAAAATTAAAATAGAGGCCTGTTCGTTCTTTCTTGGAACTTCCTTTAGTTGAAAAGTTATTATCTGAACCTTTCGATGATTACATGACATCGTAGCAAACGAGACAAACACCCCTGTCTATCGCCGTGCCTCGGCTCGATAGTGAATTACCCCGGTATCGATGTCAGCATCAACTACACACATTGAAGCCCGCTCTTTCTTTCTTCACAATTCCAATTTCAACCGTAAAAATGGATTCATCGAGCCTATTCAACGTCAAGGTACGGATCCAATTGGCACCAGCTATTCTATCCGGCAGTACTGACAAGTATCCAGGGCAAAGTGGTCCTGGTGACAGGAGGAGCAAAGGGCATTGGCCGCATGATCTCAGAAGGGTTTGTGCAAAATGGAGCAAAAGTGTACATTTCCTCCCGAGACGCCAAAGCGTGCGAGCAAGCCTGCAAAGAGCTGAACGCCCTTGGTGCGTTCCTCCCCTTTTACCCTTCCCCTCATCCCCTCTTCCAACACTAACACTCCCTAGGCAAAGGCTCTGCCTATGCTATCCCCGCCGACTTCTACAAACTCGAAGACTGCAAACGACTTGCTGAAGAGCTTAAGAAGCGTGAACCAAAATTGCACGTCCTTGTTAACAACTCTGGCTCCAACTGGGGCGCGCCCTACGATGAGTTTCCCGACTCTGCCTGGACCCGAGTCCTGACTCTCAACCTGACCCGCGTTTTCACCATAACACAAGCTGTGACCCCTCTCCTTGAGGCCGCTGCCACCAAAGATGACCCCGCACGGATTATAAACATCGGGTCCGTAGATGGCTTACGAGTCCCAAGTTTAGAGACGTTCTCGTATAGTGCGTCGAAGGCAGGGTTGCATCAATTGAGTAGGGTGCTGGCGAATCATTTGGGCAAGAGGAATATCACGAGTAATGCGCTGGCGTGTGGGCCGTTTGAGAGTAAGATGATGGCTGCTACGCTGAAGACCTTTGGGGAGACGATTGTTGCGGGCATTCCGCTGGGGAGGATTGGGAGTCCTGAGGATGTTGCTGGCGCTTGTCTATTTTTGAGTAGTAGGGCTGGAGCGTATGTTAATGGAGCGACGATCGCGTTGGATGGAGGGAGCTTGGTGGGTTCGAAGTTGTAGGTTTGGCAAGGGGAGGACTCGGTTGGGATATGAGGTTCTCTGTATGAAACGAAAATATAGGAAATGAAAATAGAATAATGATCTCATTGATCAGACAGAATAAACTCAGAGAAAATGCTCTTTCTTCCCTTCTCCCAGGACTCTCTTGATACGGTGAATGGTAGGGTGTGACCATTCTCATTTTCTCAAGGTTTATCGAAGTGTCACTTAGCAGTATTTGACCAAAAAGGCCCAGTGTATCAGAGGACTTCCGTACATTAAGCATCATCTGCAACAAACGAAATTCTCTGTGTGAGTAGAAGAAGTGAATACGCGCCTGTTTAACGAGGGAAAAGGGGTAACTGAGATTGGCCGGCGGCCGGCCCGCGTAATGCAAACAAATATATGACACGCAACAAGATATCTAAAGCATCAATTCACAATTCAATTCACTCTCCATTCTCATCTTCTCTTCATATGTTCCAAATAGACACAGAGCGAAGCAATTACAAGCAAAATTTCACACTTCTGCTAACCTAACATAGACCTTCGTACTCTTTCTAGCTATTGTGGGAAAGAAAAATCACCAGTTAACAATTTGCAATGTGTAGCAAATTTATGCATCTTCTCCAAGGGAACTGAATACAAACTGTGTTTAATGACAGTAGTTTTGAGTAATATCATGTGTGTTATATAGTAGTAGAGGTGGATGAAAACGGTGAAAAGGGGGGGGGGGGGTTCGGGGGGCTCGCCTGATCGAAGCGAGGTCGCAAAAGCGAGCCGGAGCCGACACTACCATTGCAACAAAACATGAAATATATACTTACGTTCGCGAGTCGATGTGAGGAAGATAAGGTAAGCCACATGTTATCGATGAGGTCCACTTTTCTGAAAGATCAGGCAAATTCGAACGCCGATAAAGTAGCAAGGGTGCTTTTGTTTTCCTTGCATTTACGAGAAGACGCTTACTGAACCAGAACAGCGGGATAATCTTATTTGCATTACACGGGAGTCAACAATTTAACTTCCATCAGGGTCATGCAAGAGATGAGATGCATTGCTCGCCGACCAAAACATGCGTATTATATGCTCGTTTATGAACTCATTCCCATGGCAATGAGAAAGTCCCTACCCACTCCTCCACCTCAGATCGCAACTGTACAATCTCCCTCTCATTCTCCCCCTCTCCTAGGTATTCCAAGAAGGCTTTCACACTTCCTGGATTCTTCCGTCCCTTTGTCTCGGCTGCCTCCTTCGCCGTCTTGTCCAGTCTCTGCGTGATTGTGACTGCCCTATTCACGACATCTGCAACTCTAACGAAATCTTCAGGCTGGAACCCTCTTGTGGTCATTGCTGGTGTACCCATCCTCAACCCGCCTGGCTTCAATGCTGACTTGTCGCCTGGCACGGTATTCTTGTTGCTGGCAACTCCCACCAACTCCAGCACTCTCTCAACTCTAGCCCCGTCAACACCTTGTGGCTTGAGATCAACAAGCACCAAATGGTTATCTGTACCGCCTGATACAATTGTGTAACCCAGACCGCCTTTCTCTTTTGGATCGCCCAGCCGCTTTGCAAAAGCCTTAGCGTTCAGCAAAACTGCTTCCTGATAAGCTCTAAACTCATTACTTTGAGCTTGCTTGAGAGCAACAGCCAAAGCGGTAATAGTGTGGTTATGAGGTCCTCCCTGATGTCCAGGAAAGACAGAGGCATTGATAGGGTCCTCCAGGTTCCACATTTCCTCTTCCTTAGTCTTTGGGTTGACTCTCCGTACTCCTTTTCTAAAGAAAATCATAGCACCTCGTGGGCCTCTTAGTGATTTGTGGGTCGTTGTCGTAACTACATCGGCATACTCAAATGGGCCTGGGATGACTTTGGCTGCAACGAGACCCGAGATGTGTGCCATATCTGCTAGCAGGTATGCTCCAACCTTGTCGGCAATCTCCCGGAATCGTTCATAATCGATCAATCTGCTATACGCAGAAGTACCCGCAATTATGAGTTTCGGCCGGTAAAGCATGGCAAGATCTTCGAGTTTTGCATAGTCGATGAGACCTGTAGATTCGTCGAGTCGATAAGGTAGAGTTTCGAAGTATTTTGAAATGGCTGAGATCTTCTTGGTGGGTGTTTGATATCCATGAGAGAGATGTCCGCCATGAGGTAGATCCAAGCCCATTATTCGATCATGTGTATTTAGTAGAGCTGAGTATGCGTAGAGGTTTGCGGGAGATCCAGACAGAGCTTTGAAAGTCAGTCATTGCTCGCTATGAAGTCCGCTAAACATACGTTGAACATTTACACCCCAATCTGATTCCTTCAACCCAAAGGTTTGCAAAGCACGGCTCTGACATAATCGTTCCGACTCGTCGATGAATTCGTTGCCGCCATAATATCGTGCTCCTGGGTATCCTTCAGAGTATTTGTCTAGCAGTAGTTAGTAGTGACTCCATTACCTTCTTGTCAGAACCCACTCTGCATAACACTTCCTAGAGCGTCTAGAACTGCCTGGGACGTAAAGTTCTCGGAGGGAATAAGATTGATGAAATGCTTCTGCCTTCGTTTCTCCTACAGTTCCAATCAGTTTCGAGGCTAGGTCCCATGTATTAAGGGAGGTGTACATTTTGGAGAATCTTGTAGATAGCGGGGTCGGCATGTTCGAGGTCTGCAGAAAGGAGCTGTGTTTAAAATTGTAATCAGCATTAGAAGTCATTAAACACTTAGCAATGCATACCTTCTGCTGAGACTCTGCCGTCATTGACGATGCAGCTCGCCTCGAACCACATATTGGCGTGGCTCTGCAAGCAGCAGCAGCCTTCACAAAAGACCGTGAAGCCCCCTTGAAGAGAGACATGATGATCTACACCCGTCAATCGGTGTGTTTCCCAAGCAGAATCGATCAATGGCACTCACCTCCTCGTCCAAATATCCTCTCACCTCATGCGAGAAGCGGCAATCCAGAGGCCGTCACCTCGATTTCCCCCGCCCCGCCACAATCCAGCCCCCAGCCACTAGCGTCCTCGCGTGCCCGCCGTATTTCAGAGCCTCGTCAGCGTGCGCTCCCCTTCTTTCCTCTCCACACAACTAATGCGGAAGGGATGATTGCCTTTACGACAGGTACAGCTCTGGCCTTAGGGCGGGCGATGTTGTTATGTCTCGGGCTCACATCACCACTCAATTGAGGGACAATGTGAATATATCTGATCCGTTCATCTGGTTGATTTCAATATCTTCTGAATATCGTTTCTAGACTGCACCGTTTCTTCGATTTTGAGCTCCATCTTCCAATCAACCCCCTCAGAACTCCTCCAATCCCCTTCCCTTTCGTCAGAGCGTTGGAGATATACCTCAGAAAATCTGGGAAGGCATTCTGGTGGGCTTTGTGGTGGTTCGTTATTGTGTGGCGGACATAGCTCCGCCCTTTCCAAGCAGTCTTGTATGCTGCTCGTGTGCCCCTTCTGGAGGATAATGTTCTTCTCTCTGTCTCTATTTCTGCTTTTCTATACTCGGTTCAGCTTCACGGCAACCTGTATCGCTATACCATTATTCTGACACGTTACTCGCGCAATCCCGGACATCCTCTTCACTCTGTCATATCCTGACCTGTTGGGCGCCCGGGATGGTGCTCGTCGTCGAGTCCTAGAACGCATCCGGATTCACAATTCACGTAGATAACACAGATACAATCCATTCAGAGATCATGATACCATTGCCCCGTGCAGTAATGCAGAAAGACTAGTAAAAGCAACCGGCCTGTATTTTAGACCCTGCCAGATACACTCCGTATGCAACATAACAGAAAGGCCTCGTCTACTTTGTCTCGGTCTCCTCTTCGTCACCGAATTGCGCCTTTTGCTTGGCAATTACTCTCTCTTGCTTTCTCTCACGGGCAGCCTTGGTCTTCGCACGCTTGGCATCCATCTCCTCCTTCAGGACTCTCTCACGCGCCTTCTCAGCCTTGGCCTTGTGGATCTATCGACATTGTCAGCTTATGATGCTGACCAACCTGATCACCTCAACTTACGTGCTCAACCAAAGCTCTCTTGTGCTTGAAGGTGTTACCCTTGCTCAGGTGGTAGAGCTCGTGGTACAGGTGCTTGTCAATCTTACCGCTGGCACGATACTTGACAAGGAGACGGCGGAGAACACGGAGACGGCGCATCCAGATGACTTGGCTGTAGAAACATATCAGAATATACCCTTATCTTCCCCACTCCAGCAGTGCATACCTAGGCATACGAGCATCCGCAGTACCCTTCCTCTTACCGAAACCACGGTGTCTACCGATTCTTCGTGCGGCTGTGAGTTCCCGGGCGCGAGATCGAGAGTGCATAGTGACGGGCTTTCGGATGATGAGGCCATCTGCAACGAGCTTGCGGATGGTTTGGCGGGAGTTGGCGTTGGAGATCTCGCTGGTCTCATTGGGATCGAGCCAGATCTTGCGCTTTCCGCAGCCGACGACGGAAGCCGCGAGGCGCTTCTGGGTGGTAAGGTTGACCCTATCGTGAGAATTGAGTGTCAGCTTCTGTTGATCGAAGATCTATGACGCATCTCCTGGATGAAGAGAACAACATGGGGTGACCGTCCAAAGTCCTGGCAATCGTCAAGGGGTTAATAACAGCAACGGGAGAGGCTTACATCTTGACGAGATTTGATATCGTCGGTGATGGCGGTCGAAGGTTGTCGAAGTTGTAGATATTTCCGTGTATCACGATTGAGGAGTCGTTCGCTAGCGCACCCACAAAGAATTTTGCTCAAATCCAAAAGCGGTTAGTTCAAAACCCTCGACCACGAGGGGTCAAGCCCTAACGACCTCCAAAAGGCTCAGAAGGCAGTGACAGTACAGCAAAATCGTCCTCTCTAGCAATAAATATGTCTGATCTATCATTCCATGAATATTTGAGACTGCCTTTCAACTTAAAGTCAATCGGATTTGAAAGATGAGTGCCGCAATTTTCGTGACTCGCTTATCCCTTCCCGCGCGAGCTCCAGCAGGAGCGCAGGATGGACAGAAAAGCGGCACTCATTCCTAATATCCCAGGTCAAGATGAGTATTTGAGACAGCTTACCTCGAGTTGTTTACAGATAGATCCCGGTCTTACAATTAGCTTCAGTCTTCGAATATCTCGGAAGTACGAGAGAGAGAGAGAGAGAGCAATGCCTTTCTCTCCGATTGTTATTATTGTATGACTTAATCGAGGACATTGAAGCTCTGCCTTGCCTTTGGGCTCGAAGACTTGCAAGTCACGAATTTTCAAGGAAGGAAGATGAAGGGTTCATGTGCTGCCTATATCTAGGAGTGCTCTCACTTATTGGGGAACCCTGACATAAAAAGGTCGATATTGGACGCTTCATTGACATTTATCTACCGATCTTTCTACCAATGCCATGCAATGCATCCTTTTAATGCCATGCCATGTCCATGTCCATGTTTCATTCCATTCATCTCTCATCTCAACTCTCTCACTCGTCAAAAGCTGCCTCTCCGAGATCTACCTTCCCCACACTCCAAATCTCTCGCTCATCATCTACTTCGTCGTTTGACAAACCCAGACCACCTTGTCCACCCTCTGCCTCCTGTCTCTCTCGTGCCGTATTTCCAAGTCTCAATGCAACACGCTTGAAGTAGTCTTGCATGCTCCTCTTCTGATTTGGTGCAAGGTCTTGCGAAGAGATGTACTTATCAAACACCTTGCTTTCCTCGTCAACGACATCGAATAGAGCCATGAAGGCTGCTTCGGCCGCCAATTTAACTGGGATTACAGGATCTCGAACGCTTGCAAATATAGGAAGTGCAAGTAGCGGAAGATGAGGTCGTACAAGTTCCATGTAATGCCGACATGTTGTTCGAACCACTACAAGTGCAAGGCGTCGAGTATCGACCGAGTTACCGGGTTGGATGAGGGTGGCCAGTGATTCAAACAAGGGCTTGATGGTTTCAAAATCATTGCTGCGAGTCTCGGAAAGGAGGTATTTGCCCGCGGCGAGCACGCAATTATCCGAGATGAAGTTCTATCAAATATTAGCACAAGCACGATTGTGAGTACAAACAACTGACGTTTTTGCTTGCCATGCCTTGGCAAATGACTTTAGGCAAATCATCGGCAAAGGCGCTCTCCGTCAAGGTCGATGGTGATTCCAAAAGCACGGCGTTGAGTGCAAGAACGGACGCTTGGCTGAAGTGGGTCGTCATAACTCTGTTTTTGATAAGACCTGTCGCATTCTCCGCCGGCACGTTCTTGATCAGAGCACCAAGTAATTTGGCGTTGGTTATTGCCATCGAAATGTCGTTATCCTCTGGATCAGCATCAATCAATCCAAGCACTGCATTTCTCGAGGCATCACTCATATTGGCCCCTGCCTTGCTAATGACTTCATAAAGTGCTTTCAGCATAGCATTTCGAACACCAACATCTGAGGTCTTTGATCCAGCAACCAATTCAGCTATCAAAGGATCGACACGAGGTGTGAGCGTAATCAAAGTGCCCAAAGCCTTTGCGGCCCTGGTTCTCAAAACCTCGCTTGACGTATCTGCCAAAGATTTGGCAAATGTACGTTGGAGCTGGGGAAGGAAAGGCTTCAAAAACGTTGGAATCTTCTCCAGCAGATTATTCAAGGTGAGCAGAATGGCAGCTTTAACGTCGACTGAGCGTTCCGAAACTACTCTGATGAGCGGACCGGTGATCTGAGTAACAAAAGGTTTCAACGAGTCCCCACTTGTCCTGTCAACGATATCCGATATGGCAAGAGCAGATTGCGTTCTCTGTTCACTGGACCCGTTCATTAAGCCTTGTAAAAATATTGGTAAGATGGCGTTGATTCCTTTGGGCAAGCCAAAGCCAGGTAAATTTGAGCCTGCCACTCCGACGTGCTGTAATATCTGTCGAGTTGAGAAGACCAGAGCCTCCATTTCTTCCTTCTTCAGGTGCTTGGTAAACTCATTCAAGGCTGTCCAGGCGGCCTTGACTACTTCGGCATCTCTATCATCAAACGAGATGAGCAATGCTCGAATGATGTCTTGATTGTAACGAGAATAGTCAACGGTAGCGGATGAGAAGAATGTCGCAAGATGATAGCCTGTGGCTGCTCTCCGGTGGTGGTCATCATGCTTCACCAATGTGAGTAATACGCTCATAGCAGTATTCAAGCCGTCAAACTCGTCGATTGAAAGAACTACTGTGTCGAAGGAGGCGTTGAGGTCCGCAAGAAGTTCTTCGTCCTTGCAAGAAATGATATTGTCCATGAGTGAATTGAGAATAGTTGGCAGCCTTCGAGTCATAGCAGAGCCTGCGACAGTAGACAAGGAAGCCAAAGCTTTTGCGTTGAAAGAAGATATCGGGGAGGTAGTAAGTGTGGGTATCAGATTTGGCAGGATTATGTTTGATCGTGTCGTCTCAGTGAGCAATGTCAGAAGAGCAGACAAAGCATTGTCCGCTTCGTCTTCTGTTCGCAGCAAGCTCAGGAGATGAGGCAAAACCTGGTCGACGGCTCTCTTGCCAAGAATTTGTTGTAGAGAGTCGAAAGCCTCAGCAGCAGCCTCCCTGACCTCATCGTCGGAATCTATCAGAGCAGTGCGGACGACAGATATTAGAGTCTTCTCATGGTCTTCCAAGGCGTCTGGAGAAGCAGACGAGATTAGCTCCCGAAGTGCTATGCAAATACCTTGCTTAGCATCCGTATCAGTAGACGTTTGCAAACCCTCTTCAAGAGTAGGCAATAATGTGGAAAGTACGCCGTCACCAGCCTTTCGAATGAGCTCTCCGAGAGCGTTACCTGCAATAACCTTCTGCTCCATGTTGGAACTACCAAGTCGTCGGATGATGAGTTGTGTCAAGGTTGGGATGAGTTCCTTCAAAGTTCTGGGACTGGCTACTAAAGCTTTCCAGACATTGACAGCAGCAGTGCGAACGAGACCTGAGGTATCGCAGCGACAGATGTACAAAGAAGAGAGCACTTTGTTTCTCTTTTCCTCGCCAAGGACCTCCAGTAGCGATGCTCCTGCTTCCTGTGCTCCTTCTTCGACTTCGTCTTGTTCTGTGTTCGCGGAGATGCCTGTAAGATTGAACAGGAGGTCACCAACCAACTCGACGGAGCTGAGACGAATTCTATAATTGTCATCCGCAAGGCCGCGTTCCAACTCAGGAAGCAAGAGATCGATAGCTCTTGTAGCGAAATTCTTGACCAGCAGTCGTCCAGCTCGAAGAGATGTGTCTCGGATAGATTCGACATCATCTGCAAGTCCAGACAGAATTGGAGGAATAATCTTGCTGAGGTAATTGGCAAAGCTGTTACCAAAGCAGACAGGCAAGAAAATGAAGAGGGACATGAAACCTTCGCGAACGGATGGTTTGGAGGAGGCGACGTTTTGTAGAATAGTTGGCAGGGTCTCCTCTAAGCGGCCAGTTCCAAGTCCAGCAAGAACTTCACTAAGAGCTTGAGCAGATCCAAGGCGGTCCCCAGCACCCGTGTCGGATTTCAAAGTTTGCATCAGGCCTGGAATAAGGTCCGGGAGAGCGTCTTCGCCAAGTTTCTCAATCAAGGACCCCAGAGCTTTCGAAGCGGTAGCACGTGTCGTTGGAACAGGATCGACAACAGCGACTTTGAGACCAGCGACCAGAATTGGCAAATGCGAAATAAGATCTTTCCTCTCAGTCAAATGTGCCAAGCTACCAATAACTTGAGCAGATTTCCTCTTCGTTGCTGATCGATCGCCCAATCCACGTTCAAGGATGCGGGCCACAAGAGCTAGAGAAGGAGCATCCAAGTAATGTACGAACTGAACTTTGATCAACGAGTCCAAAGCATCATCAGTGTATTTGGTAGGATCACTTAGAGCCTTCAGCAGAACATCTACTAAGCCCTTAATCTCAGGGTTGCTGATGACTTCTCCGAAACGTTTCAAGCTTCGATTCGCAGCCAAACGGACTTCTTTGTGGCTGTCATTAAGGACACCAGTCAAGGGCGGGATGATTTCGGGCAGGCTTTGAGCGAGTTGTTGGGGATCTAAGTACGCCATGGCACCAAGCAGGTCACAAGCTCCTTTCTTGCTCCTCCATTGCTGATCATCGAGTCCGTCAAGAAGAGTGGGTAATATGCGCTTTACACCATACGAGCTGAGGCTTGCGAAGCAGGCTTTCGCAGCCGCAAGGCAGCCATCACGCACGTCAGCGCTGGCGTCGCCAAAACTGGACAGAAGTTGGGGCACGATCTGAATGACATATGGCTCGAAGACCCGGGCAAGAATCGTTGAGAGAAGCTCATAGGCCAACAACGCACCTTCACGATGATTGACGTCCTTCTTGTTCTCGATCCCGCCCTTCAAGGTGGACATGATGCGATATTCCCTGAGTGCAGAGATACCTTTACCATTGACGATTCCAGCAAGCCCATACGCTGCACCACGGCGAGCTGCATATTTCTTGGAGTTGAAGAGTCGATCAAGAACATGCTGGACATATTCAGGAGTCTTTTCTGTCGAAGCGCGGACCAGGGGTGGTAAACATTCGGCCACTGCATATTGGACAGCTTCCGATGGCGTACTCAAAGTTTCCAACAATCTCCCAACTACCTTGGGCACTCGAGAATCCCCTTTCTGCAAATGTCGAGCGAGAGCACCATACATGATGATGACTGCTTCGTTCACTTGATCCGCAAAATCGGATCCTTTGTCGGGAGCCTCAAGCGTCTGCTCAAATGTCTTCATCAAGGCTTCGACCTGGTTCCTGCCATGAACTGCAATGATAGTAGTCGCGGCTTCAATCATCTCCTCTCTGACATTTGGGTTTCTATCACCGAGGGGTCCTCGTTCAATAAGAAACTTCAAAAATGCGTCGAGAACCCCATCCTCAAAGACAGTAGCTAATTCTTTGAAAGCAAGCGCGATACCATTCCTTGCTTCCCATGGATCAGAAAGATCCATCTTTTTGGGCATGCCGTATTCGTCAAGTTGGGGCACTCGGGGCTTGGCCAATTCTTGGTAAGAAGTCTGCAAGCGTGCAAGCACATCACGGAATTTCTCGGGTTGGATCTTGACTGATTTTGCCAACGCTCTCGCGGCTGCTCTCCGAAGTTGTTTATCGATGCTCTCAAGGTATGGCAACATGCTGAAAGGAGAATCCTCTGATATCTCAAAACCACTCTCTTCCCAAATCTCCCGACCAAGCTCGATGTTTTCATCCACGTCGTCGTGGCAAGCCAGCCACATTTCCTCTGAAAAGTCGAGCTCGCTCATGTCAATCTCTGCACTGATAGACTGCAACACTGACGTTCGAACCGAGATCTGGGGAACAATAGCACCCCGAGCGAGGATACCGATTTCTGTATCGGTGATATTCGGGGCAATGCAGCGACAAAGATCTGCTAAGCAATCTTTAATGACCTTGTAATGCTGATTATACATCTGCATCGAAGATATCAAGACAGACAAGACCTCATCACGAGGCACAAGAATATCGGTGCATGCATCGGTGTGGAATGAAAGGAACTCCAAAGCCAAGACCAATTGAGCTTCGGCATCATCGGTCTCACCAAAACCCCCTTTTCTGAGGACCAGAAAGACTAAAGGAAGTATGTATGTCAAGGAAACGGTGTCGAATGGACGCTGCTCGCCCGAAAACCGAAGACGATATAGTACTCTGGTAATTAGAGCACCAAGAGGCTCCTGTACTAAATGTTCAGGCAAATGAGGAACGTCCAGAGCTCTCAGAGTCGCGATACCAATGAACGGGCGGAGGGCACCAATGCGACTGGGAAGTCTTTCTGAACAGAGGATATATGCATCGGGGGCTGCGTTTCCGGTAATAAGGATTGCACCAGCGTTGATGACATCTACCAGCGATTTCACAGCAGGGCCCATCCAAACGCCTGCTTCTGTGGGAGGGCCAGTTGCAAGGCTCTTGATGATCCCGATCCCCCTAAGTAACTTGGCCTGAAGATATCGAATCTGAAGTCGAATAGCCGCCTCCTTCTTTAGTTGAGCATTGACCTTAGCTGTCTCCTCTGGTGTGAGCTTTTTTTGTAGACCCTTTTTTTGCGCAAGCTGAGTTCTCAATTCTTCTTCCCATTTTAGAGTATCGTAATCCTTAGTGTTTTTGTTGGGAGTGTAACTTTGAGATTTCGATGCAAGCACATCAACAAACGCAACACCTTCCTCAGTTCGGAATATGGCTGCCTCCGTGGGACCAATATTAGCAAGCTGACTTGGATCCAAATCACGTTCGATGAGTTCTACAATTCGGGGAGTCATGGCTTCTGGTGCAACAAAAGCAAGCTCAGCAGCAGCATTGAATGCAGCTTTTTTCACTACCTCAGATTGCTGCAAAGATGCCTAGACTATAGTCAGAATAGTTGAGACGATAAACAGTATTAACCACTCACCGACGCGTCAAAACTCGTTTTATCCACTATTTGTTGAATCAAAGTGTCCCCCGATACTCGTGCAAGCTCTCCGGGATCTACCTGGACTCTGAGGCAGATGTCTATCCAAGTGACCTTTGGTAAAAGCTGCGGTCTGGCGATAACTAGCATTGAAACCATCTGGTCTTTCCTCGTAGCTTCATTAACTGACCCACCGAGTCGAGCAATATCTGCTTGGGATAGGCAGATTGATTTGACAACTGCATGAAGATTTTGATCCTCAGTTTTTGCTGCTACAGCAGCACTATCCTTGTCTCCCGATTCGATTGAACGTCGCCATCGCCATAAGCCGGCCAGAATGATTTCAGAGATTAGTCTGGGATCCTGTACATAGAGCTTGGAAAGTGTATAAGAAGCTTCTTTTCGAGTCCCTGGCTTGACGCTGGATGAGCACACACAGTAGATCATAGCTTGAGCCCATCCGATTACAACGGCCGAATTAGGTTGCAGAGCATGAAGTTCCTGTACGTAAGCAGCAAGAGCTCGAATAAACCACTTGAATTCGTCATCAGTTGTGAGCTTGCTATAAATTCGAGGATTTAGCAGGAACGACGGTTTAGGTTCCACTGTCAATGCCTGCCGCGAAATTTGGGCCTTTTTAAGTGCCGCATCCACCTTAGCGTTGCAGGTAAGATTGAGCTTCGCTGACGAAATGGCCATGAAAATATATGCACATGTGACGAGCCCAGATTGTGCAGCGGCTAGAGGATTCGCAAGGGTCTCCTGCCAGATGTCCATGAGAGCTGGTACTGCAGATTCTGCAAGGCTGGATAGTTTGGACTTAAGTATGTCCACATCAGTCGCAGACCAAAACAATTCTCCAAGACGAGTGGTCCAAAGCTTTTTGATTAGTACCTTCTTATCAGAAAGACCCTTGATGAACACATCTGTAATTGTTTTCTCAAGGAGCACACCATTGGCTAGGCCCCAACATAGATAATGAACAAGTGCTGATGTCTCTGCAGTGAGAGCGGCTTCATTTGCTTCTTTGCTCGCAACAGCAGCAAGCGTTGGACCAATTTTTGCCACAGTAGTCTGTGACAGCGGGAGCGAAGCCAACATGTCTGCGTGAAGGGACCTTCCATCAGCTGAAGTAACTTTCCCGGCCTTGAGGGGAGTAATAATCTCCTCTGCAATCTGATAAATTACATCATCATCATGAGATTTGAGAACGGCAGCTTTGAAAGCTGATAGCGCCCCATGTCGAATGGCCGTATTTGTGGACTTGATGTTTGCGAGCAAGGGCTTGAGGAGGTTATGCCTCAGAACAGTTGACAGATCAATCGATTCCGGAATAGAGCTAAACAGCGGGCTGGCCAAGTCGTTGAGCACAATTTCCGGAGATCTAAGAAGAGCTTTTTCTAGAGCAGGAATAACCTCTTTTTCGATATCTTCCTTCGTCGTAAAGTCCACAAAAAAGTCACCCAACGCATTTGCTAAATGTTTTGGTACTTGGCTTCGTGATCCTATGATTTCCCGGTTGTAGAATGTGTAGTATTCGGACTTCAAGGTTGAAAGGATTTTTTTCGCCCATGGTTTCCTTGCACACACACCAGCAACCACCCCTAACATGACGGCATTTTTGGAAGATGGCGATGTCCCTTTTGCAGAAAGCCGCTTCACAACCTCCTCGATGATTTTCCGGAAGTCATTTTCTTTCGAGAAAACTTTCCGCAATCCACGGCGAGTGACAATGAGCGCTGCATGCTTCACATTGGACCGTGATGATTCGCTGATACATAATTCCAGTGCTCGAGAATTGCTTTCGATGGTTTGAAGGCCCCATTTCTCCCATTGTTTGGTGCCCGTCAGCTCCTGCAGCAATACGCTACACCATTCGACGAGAACGAACGCATTGCCTGGCGCAAGGCCTGTCTTCAATGTTTCCGCATGTACAAGTTCGACAAAGTCCACCAGAGCCTCAGGAGGTGCACCTGAATTGAAAACAGCCCGTATGCAGCGTGTGACAGCGCGTCTCGAATTTCGATCGTGGTAGTATGGATATGTGTTGAATAGTAGTCGGAGTAGTGGTGGAAGAAGGTGATGTGCTATTTCTGCTTTTAAATCACCATTAGCAACTGCGCAGATAGGCCAATATATCAATGAGATTTCACACCATTATTAGAGAGCCTTTCTTCCAAGGCGTGTAAGCTCCCAAGGCGAATAGTGGTGCTGGCTGAGGCTAGTGCTGCCTTGGTGGCAGTGGTATCCAGATCCAGCTTGCCCGTTCCATTAACCTCCACCTCAGTCATTTTGGATATTCGAGTAAGCTCTCATGACCTGCGCCCCTTCGAGATGAGCCAAGGTCGTTGCGTAGGTGTTGAGATTTCGCTGGTGTTTACTCAAGGTCGACAATTTTATCCTAGCCGATTTTGGTGATTTTTTTATCGAGGCGTCCTGCATCACCCCGCGTTGTACCTCCTCTACCAAAAAAATCTTCCGGATGGCGGGGGGAAAGAAAAAGAAGAAGCCGGCCTCAAATCCTGCCAGGGCCGTCGCAACTACCTCTATTGCTTCCAAACAGAAAATTGAGCTTCCTGAGGCTGTGGACGAACCTGCACCATTGAACGAATCCGAAGATACGGATGAAGCCCAACATGCAGAGCAAGCAGCACCGCCTACCTCTTCCCTTGTGCCGAACGAAAAGCTTCTTACCGCTGAGGAATTCGAAAAGCAACTCGAAGAGTCAGAGCTTCAAGCGCTCGTAGAGAAGCACGCACAAAAGTCTAAGAGGGATGCCGCACGTCAGAAGACGAGACTGGAGACGGACCGTCGGTTGCTGAGAAGTCAAGCAGAAAGCTTGAATACCAGAAAATGGCTTCCGCCCGAGCTTATGGAAGAAATATTGGACTTGATTAATGCAGAAGGCCGTTTCACAGGACAAGCAAATGAGGCGCCCGGCAACTACAAACCAACATCGGAAGAGGAGTTGACAATCCGTCTCTGGACTCTGCAGCAAGCACTCCTCGGATCAGGCTTTGTCGAAGAGAAAGTGGGCTTGGCTCTGCGGCAGGTTTTGGATATCTCAGACAAAATAGGCGCGGGGAACAAGGACTCTATATGGGGAATGGAAGAGGCTTTAGATTGGCTTGCACGGAATTGTTCGAGAGAGGAGCTTCCAGATTACGATAATTGGCAGCGTAAAACAAATGGAATACCAAGGTCGCAGTCAGGTCAGTCGCTCCAGAATTCATCATGCTTCGATGGCTAATCTAAGAATTAGAAACCCCCATCAACAGCCCGTTACCATCAGGAACAACCACACCTCGTCTCGAATCCAATACAAGACACATTGCCCTTGCAACTTCAGGTAGTTCTGCCCAGCTCGATAAAGTCCGATCTTCTCCCAAGAAGGGAACCACTGTAGAGTATGATAGCGATATTGACCCTGATGACCTGCTCCCAGTTTATCTGGAATGCAAGACAAAGTTGTTTCATTTGCAGCTATCACAATCCCGCACAAATGTTTTGCGGGCCACTCCTCGGATGAACTTTCCAAAATCGAAACCCCTTTCAGATCTTGAATCCACCCGAATCCTCAGGAAGATCAAGAAAATAGAAGATGACGTCTTATTTGACCAATATGTGGCAAACCAGCAGTGGGAGACCAAGCGGATTTGGTTGGAAAGAGAAGCTGCTGCACGGCGTAATGCTGCTGAGGCCATTCTGGACAACAGTGATCCACAGCCGCAGGAATCACTGACAGTAGTTGACTCGGACGATGAAGTTAGCAAGGAGGCTGCCAAAATTGGAGCTGCAATGCTTGAGGAAAACGACAGCGATGATGAAGGCGCCTTGGCAGACCTCTTCGCGAGTCTACCGGTGAACGAAATTGACCCTGTGACGGGAAAGACTAGTACTGTCGTCAACGGAAGTAATGGTGTGAAAGTCACCATACGTGATTTCGGGAAATGGACTGGTGTTAATCCGACAAGAGTGCTAGAAGAGGCCTGTCGCGCAAGGTTTGGCTTCCAGCTCGGATATGTTGTCCTTGTACTGACACTCATATCTCAGAGATACTTCAGTAAAATTTCATTTCAACGTAATATCTGATTCAACGTTCTCAAATCGCCATTCTTTACGAATTGTATGGTCCAAATCACAGGATTTCCTTGCTTTGGACGCTCCACCAGAGATAGATTTCATTTCCTCTCCTAAATCTCAGACATTCACGATGGTATCAGTATCATCGCCAGATAGCAAGCAATCGGAGGCTTTCATAGCCACAACCGCACTATTCCTTTTATTCAGTTCATCAGCAAAAGAGGACAAAGTTTTTCTTCGCCTGCCAGCTACCTGGAGAGACTTGTGGACTGAACTCGCGGATAAAAAGAAAGAAAAGTCTGATGGGGCTGATCGAAGCGCGATTCGCATTTTTCGTGATATGGTCCGCGAGAAGAGGGACCAAGAGCTTGAAGATGGCGTTCTCATACAAGGGGCTTTCCGGAATCGTATTCCTGCTCGCACGGCAGACAACAGTGACGAGTCGGGCCCAGATAAATCTGTCAAATCTTCCTTAGCTTCTGAAGCTTATCAAAAGATATGGGCAGACAAGTGCAACACACCAAACTATCAAATGATGCTTGTAGGCCACTTTCTTTTGGCGGCTTGATATACCACTGATACAGTTATAGCAATCTCGTATGCAACTACCAATGTGGGGTTTCAAGAACGAGGTACTCAGTGCTATCGATCGAGAACAAGTGGTCATCATTTGCGGAGAGACTGGCTGGTAAGTGGATATATACAATCCCTGAAGTCTATATTGTTGCTTACTATCATAAACAGCGGTAAGAGCACGCAGGTTCCCTCTTTCATACTGGAAGACCAGCTTTCGAGGGGAAAGCCTTGCAAGATATACTGCACTGAGCCACGTCGAATATCAGCT
Organism: Stipitochalara longipes BDJ; assembly: GCA_009732865.1. Classification (NCBI taxonomy): domain Eukaryota; kingdom Fungi; phylum Ascomycota; class Leotiomycetes; order Helotiales; family Hamatocanthoscyphaceae; genus Stipitochalara; species Stipitochalara longipes. Next base: position 1,284,127 of record ML769332.1, on the reverse strand, counting down.
ATTTCACTTGCTCGTCGCGTCAGTGAAGAGCTTGGGGAGCGCAAAAATGACCTTGGCACATCCCGATCCTTGGTTGGCTACGCAATTCGTTTGGAGTCAAACACTGCCAAAGAGACCCGGCTTATCTATGCAACGACAGGAATTGTGATGCGAATGCTTGAAGGATCAAATGACCTTAAGGATATCACTCACATCGTATTGGACGAAGTACATGAGCGAACTATTGACTGCGACTTCCTGTTGATTGTGTTGAAAAAGCTTATGGCACGAAGACGTGATCTCAAAGTCGTCCTGATGTCAGCCACAGTCGATGCTGAGCGCTTCTCCAGGTATCTGGACGGTGCTCCGGTACTGACGGTCCCCGGACGGACGTACCCTGTCCAGGTCAAGTATCTCGAGGATGCAGTGGAATTGACTGGCTTCTCTCTCGACAATGGCTACGCTGAGAAGTTTACGGATTTAGATGACGATATGGATGCTGAGAACATTCAGAACGATCTGGCGACAGCCGATAATATAAAAACTTTGAGAGGGTACAGTACAAAAACTCGCAACACAATCTCTCAGATTGACGAGTACCGAATTGAATTCGAATTGGTAACGCAATTGTTGGCCAAGATCGCTACAGATGATCGCTTAGGGATGTTCAGTAAGGCAATTCTCGTCTTTTTACCTGGCATCGGAGAAATCCGTCAGCTCAATGATATGCTCGTTGGACATCCTGTATTCTCATCCAATTGGTATGTGTATCCTCTGCATTCCACAATCGCGAGCGAGGACCAAGAAGCCGCCTTCCTTGTTCCGCCTGCCGGAACTAGGAAGATAGTTCTTGCTACCAACATAGCCGAGACGGGTATCACTATACCTGACGTTACTTGTGTTATCGATACTGGAAAACATCGAGAGATGAGGTAATGTCCCTGCCCCCTTCCTGTGCAGCCTTTTACTAACCCTTCTAGATTTGATGAACGGAGACAATTATCGAGGCTATTAGAGACATTTATAAGTAAAGCCAACGCCAAGCAACGGAGAGGCAGAGCCGGAAGAGTGCAAGAAGGCTTATGCTTTCATCTCTTTACAAAATATCGACACGATGAGCTAGTGAGTACAAGACTGCTGTCCTTTTGTGACTAGATGAATACGATTTACTGACCTTCTTGGTTGCAGATGGCCGAGCAGCAAACTCCTGAGCTTCTCCGCTTGTCGCTGCAAGATCTTGCCATTCGTGTCAAAATCTGTAAGCTTGGGGGCATTGAAGATACTCTCAGCCAAGCTTTAGACCCACCCTCCGCCAAGAATATTCGCCGGGCCGTTGATGCTCTAATTGACGTTCGGGCTCTGACCCAAGGCGAAGATTTGACCCCTTTGGGCATCCAACTGGCAAGATTGCCACTAGATGTCTTCTTGGGGAAACTTATTCTACTTGGGAGCATATTCAAGTGCTTAGATGCCGCTATCACAATTGCTGCTATTTTGTCCTCTAAATCACCATTTTCGGCGCCATTTGGAGCTAGGGCGCAGGCAGACACCGTCCGACTAGCATTCCGCAGAGGTTCGTTTCTCTTCTCACCATCGTTCCCTCCCAATCTCGTGCCTGAGGGAGGTGCGCTTTTATTCCCTGCTTATATCCTATCATTACCATATGCGCCTTAGAATGGCTGTTTGCTGACTAAGCCTAGGTGATTCGGATGTGTTAACAGTCTACAATGCCTATTTGGCTTGGAAGCGGGTGTGCCTAACTGGGGCTTCGGAATATCAATTCTGCAAGAAGAACTTTCTCAGTCAGCAAACATTATCAAATATTGAGGACTTAAAGGGACAGCTGGTGGTCTGTTTGGTGGACTCTGGCTTTCTCCCTCTTACCGAGGCCGAGCGAATTGTTCTGAATAGGTAAGCTGGTTTCCTAGCTCTCATTTCTTACCACTAACTTTCACAGAACCAGATACTCTAGTAAACGCCGACAATTCTTCGATATTCCGCAACGAGCGAACTCGAACAGCGACAATGATATCATCACTACTTCTGTGATTGCGTGGAGTTTCTATCCCAAGTTGCTCATTCGAGATGGAAAGGGATTTAGGAACGTTGCCAATAATCAGGCAATCAGTTTACACCCTTCATCCGTCAACAAAGGCCATCCCGAGCTAAGATGGCTTTCATACTATCATATTATGCAGGCCAAACAGTATTCATAACAGCTCCATAGACTATAGCATAGTAACTAATGCTTAGTAGATTTTACAATGCTCACGAGACCACGGTCGTTGAAGAATTTGCCATCGCATTACTTTGCGGAGATGCACGCTGCGATGTAAGTTAGCCTGCCCTCTACTCACGACGGTCCAATTAACGTTCGAATAGATGTATGCCGGCGTTGTCATCGTTGATGGAAACAGAGTACGACTCGCAGTCTCGGACTGGAAGATAATGCTTGTGATCAAGATCTTGCGATCTAGGTTACGCGATATCATGACCCGGTCCTTCAAGAATCCGGGCAAGCCACTCAATTCCCAACAGCAGAAGTGGCTGGAGGTTTGGCAGAAGATATTTTCACAGGAGCTCAAGGACAAATAAAAGGCAACGAGGAAGCAGAACGCATAGATTCGGCGCTCTGGGATGAATTACTATGTAAATTTAATCTAGAGTATCTCGAAAATAATTAATGAGTTGACCTTCCAAGCAAATTTGTTTATGCGAAACAACCACACTTCATTACACTTACTCGACGAATTTTCCTGTGGAGTTTATAACTCGTGCCTTTTCGTGCAGAGCTCACTGACCAAAGCACCTTTCTCCAAATCTTCCCATGCTTTCCAATTTTAACTTGCATTACCAAGATAAAAGACAGGTTTGCGCTTTGCCAGCTGGCCGCTTTATAAATCTCTCGTTAATTACCCAGCACTTTAAAGCGGCGGCGAGCCGACTCGTTTTCATTTTCCCGGGCAATCTGGTGAATCACAGCCAACACTTCACGACAACTCAACTGCCAATTGTTCCATTCCTCATACCCCCAGAACTTCTTAATTCATACAGTGATGGTTTTGCCTGCTCCTCAAAGTGTTGATCAGCTCCATGAGAGAACCTGTGGCAGAGATAATGGACCGAAGAGCAGCAGTAGATTGGCAATTTCAACGTCCGAAAGATGGATTTTCAAATGGATTCAGAGGAGAAGGAATGATATTCCAATATCTGAACCGCTTTTAGACTCGAATCAAACAGACTTGGAAGGCGCTGTCATGGCAGAGAAGACTGGATGTCACTTAAAGAGCCGGATCAGCCATGGAGCAAACACAATCAGTGCTTCTCTGCATTTCTACTTACTTTTCTCTAGCTACCTCTCCTACTGCAAGCGGACTTCTTGATTATTACTCATACAAAAGGAAATTATGATGGTGGCATGAGCCCAAGAATGGCAAGAAAGTCGACAACTAAATGTCACACTCTCCAGATCAGCCATCAAATTCATGCCACGCCTCACGCCCCAACTTGTGTCCAAGATCCTCCAATTCGGTGTGGTATGTTGAGAAACAACAGAGATTAATAGGAAAAGCATCTAGAAATGGAAATAGTATGTCGGTAACTGAATACCACACCATAACCTCCCTCCAAGCCAAAGTTTCTCCATCGCTGCTCGTTTGAGGGTATCGTGCAATAACTAGTCTAACAACAGACGCATTCTCGCACCACATCAAAAAGAAAGAAAGGAAAAATCGCCCATATCCATTTATCATCGAGTTCATCCCATCATCCATCACTCTGTCAAAGGGGGAGACGAGACGTCCATCCAGAAGCTGATGGCATCAGCAGCTCTAGGTACAAACGAATCCTCCTTTCCAGAGTGATCAGGGACGTCTCCTAGCCCTAGGTAGATCTCGTAGAGACAAAGTATTTGTTAACGAAGAGCTGCTGAAGAGCCTGACGGGAACCGCAACCACGAGGTCCGATGATCTCCATTGACAGGGATAGTTCATCGCTGCGAAGCAGTGTCATCTCCCGGAACCGTGGGTTGCTAGCTCGCCAACTTGTGTAGAACTCCCCTTGATACCATTCCATGCCGAGCCACAAGTGTTCACCATGCAACTTCTCCTCCAAAGACATAAAAGTACAATTGGCGATCTCTTGAGGGTTTTTGGGGTCGGTTGGTGGGGTATGGTTATTTGCGAACTCAGGAAACTTTTCCACAGCCTTGGCCATTTCCTTCACAGTGGGCACAGGTACGTTTGGACGAGCGGGAAGACTACGGATTCCGTGTGGTGGGCGAAAATGAGGCTCTTCCGATCGGGCTTTCGCACGCGTAGCCGATGGACCGCTCATGGTACGCTTTGGGGTTGGGGTAGTAGTGAAATCGTCGGTCATAGTTACGTCCTTGCTACCAAAGTCAGTCGGTTGGAAGGGATCCATGGTGGTGCTGCTTGTTGTTGATGAGTGGCAGGTGTTGCGCGTCGTCGCTGAGAGTCCAGAGAAGCTCGTTACTCGCTGGCCCGCGCGTTTGAGGGGTTGGGTTTGGTTGTTCGGACGGTACCCGTTTTGATGAGGAGGAAGGGAATTTTGGTAAAACTCAGCAAAGGAGGCGCTGGGGTTGAACGTGTGCCGATGAGTTGAATTAACGACGTTCGGCATGGCTTGGTATTCCTTGCGAGGAGAGGACTCGGCTCGATTGGTCGGAAGAGCGGAGGATTGAGGTAAAACAGTGGAAGTGCGCGCGTTGTTCGAAACTGTTGTGCTCGTGGTTGGGATCTTGAAGGGGTTGGGTATCTTGTGCACGACGTTTGCTTCGGCCTGGTTTTGACTGTGGGGAGAAAATCCTGCTTGATCAGAAGGCAGAGAGGAGTTTTGAGGCAAATTTTCGAAGGTGAGAGCGTTGTCTAGACTGGAGCGTTGCAGTTGATGACCTCGGTGCTTGAGCGTCCGTGGCGATAGTTCTTGGAAATCTGGAACTTGAACTCTAACTGAGTGAATTGGACCACCTCCCAAAATATTTTGAGACACGGGCGCGGGTGCGAGTGCACGTGGCTGGACAGCTTTGGGGGGGTTATCACGGCTACGATCAGCAGATGTCGAGACAGCAGAGCTCGTCTTCGAAAGGTTTCTGGGACTCTGAAATGATTGTTCGTGGACTGCTGCAAAAACGCTCTTCACAGTCTTATCACGTGGCAAGGTACCTTTCTTGAGAGCCGTTGGCTGGTTTGACATGAGTTCATCTTCCTTTCTGTTGATCTGCAACTTTGCTTTTGGCTCGTGTGTTGATTTTAGCTTCGAAGAATTGACTTTTGTTGGTAGAGGAGTGGCACTCTGCATGATGCTCTTCTCCAAATCTACTGGCTGGTGTGTTGACTTCAGCTGCTGAGGGTTGTATTTTGTCGGTAGGGGTGTGGCACTTTGCAAGGTAACTTTCTCCGAAGTTTTTGGCTGGTTCGATATGAGTTTACCTTCCTCTTCATTGACCTCCAATTCTCCCGTTAGCTTGTATGTTGATATCAGTCGCGGGGCTTTGTTATATATCAGAAGAGAAATGGGTAGTACCTTGAATAATTTTCTCGAGTTTGCGTCTGAAGCATCTGCTGTGGAGTCCGAAACCTCTACGACTTGCTCTTGAAGAGGACTACTTTCAGGCTCAGGCCGAATAGGCTTATCAAAGAGATCGTCATCGAACCAATCATTCGTCAGGTCGAATTCGTAATTATCCTCATCCCTCGTTGTAGCTATCAAGTGGTATTCGTAATTTCCGTCATATTGTGTGCCCAACACGGCGTCTCCGAAGATCTCCAGGGCCGCAGCCATGCAGCGTTCCTTCTCGTTTGCCTCTTGCTCCTCTGTCAGGTCAGTACTGAGCGGATCGTAGCCAAGGCTGCCGTATTCAATTCGTGCTTGGTGGAGCTCTTCATCGATGAGGCTTTGTATCTTCTTAGCTCTGTTATGTGCTGAAACAATATCTTTTGCCGCGGCATAGTTCTCGAGCCAGACTATCCTGTTAGCTCCAAGAGTGTAAGATAATGCTTGCTGTCTTCTCTCATCAGCGATGGTTGAGATCAAAGGCAATTGTGTCGGGTATCGGAGAGTAAGGTATTGTTGATCAGCGGCTGACAACATTCCGTCTGAAAGTGATGAGATGGGTATGGCCACTGGGTGTGCGACCTCCGACTCGTCGCTCATGGACATCAAGTCCGACCCACTATCCGACGCCATTAAACGCAATGAGAGCAATAGCTGAGTTGTAGCTATGTGATTCGGACCAACGTTGGGGAATTTGGTAGTGTTGACGGTGGAGTGGAGGAAGAAGGTTTTGCCTTGACGCGACGTCCGCCTTGCGTGAGCTGCTACAAGCTCTAGCGGAATGATTTAAGCGAGAGAATCCTCACCTTTGACACAATGAAGAGTTGTACCATCGAAATACGGTTTCAGTGACATCACAGGAGTCCAAAGACGAGATAATTGGAGTTATCTTCTCCAGGAAGGATTATCCTGATTTTGATGCCACCAAGGCTCTTTCACCACCTTGGTGTACTCGAGAAACGAGCCGAAACTAACAAAATCATCTATCACAGCAACAAAATGCAATCTGAGGTTCCCTAGTTTTCAATCGTGGAGAAATGCCGAATATCTGAACCCTGAAGAGTGTTGTTCTTCCAAAAATCTCAGGAGGCCGAAGCGAAATTTCGGTTCGTGGGCCAATCGGATGCCATAATCATCATGGGAAAACGTCCCGCCGACGAAGCCCCTTAGCGAGGCGGGTGAGGAAGCTTTTCATCGTTTTAATCCTGTTTGTCGAGCTTGTGCTTACCCATAACTTAAAATGAGATGAAGTTACATGGGCACTTGATCACTATAGTGCACAAAAGAGCAGAGGATCTTTCTCAAATCTGCTGCAGCCTGTCTCCTTTTGGAGCGGTATTGAACATTTTGAACTTCAGAGAAGAAGTCTCGTTTAGTGGTAAGACTGGGAAATGATTAACAGTACGTTATTTGTTGTCAATTTTTCTGGAAAAAATCTGATTGGACATGTTTTCTTTGTTATTTCATGACATCGGAGTGCAGAGGCTCCACTGGAAGGTCTTTGGGGACATGTTAGAAATTTATCATGACTTTACGCTCTTGATGGAACGGTTATGAAACAGATGACACAAAATAAATTGTCAAAGAACATTGCTCAAGTATAAGTCATTTTGACTAGTGGGCTGGGACATCATGGAATTGCTTGTGCTCTATCTCCACAACGCCGCAGTTCCAACAGCAGGTTTGGTTCGATCTTCTCGTCGAGCCAAGCCTGTATCCTTATGTATCTTCGATGTTGCTGCGGGTTAAGTTTCCAACCTAGAATCGAGACTCAGATTTTCTGCGCAGCTACGCTTTGCATGGCTTCCCTTGTACTAGCATTTTTGGATCGTTACTTTTCATATAGGTATCGCATCATTGACTTTCACACTCATTTCCACTAGCGCTCCAGGTATTCTTGAAGGTAATTAGTTGCCAGCCGCCGGTGATATACCTGTACGGAGACTTACTTCTTTCCTCCCTCTGTTGCGCAGCACCAGCAGGAGAGCGAAGTAGGCAGCAGATCAACTACTCGGATTAGCGCAAGTATCTTGAGAAGTCAGTAAAGGCTAAAAACAGCTGGAACTATTGTAACATCAAAACTAATCGTTGGTCTAACGACTTTTATTTTGTCAGGGTTTTGATCTATTGGATGTCGAAATAGTATATTGGGAACATGATCCTGGAGTTGAGACGAACCCGCATTGACAACAGATCCGCGGAATAGGAAACCCGGACATTCTCGAATGCGAATGATGCAGCAGACGGGATGTTTGGACAGGAGCGCTGAGGGTATGGTTCCATTCCCTGGGAAGGGATGACTACTTCAGCAGTGGTTCACTACACTAGCACTGTGAGTCGCTGGAGTGACGTAAAGCTTGAAAGAGCCACAAATGCCGTTTTTGGCCTCCCTATATTCAAGATTAACGAAATACAACAAGATCATCCAGCATCGTGAGAACGCATAAGCTTTTAGACCTTGTGGATGCTGCTCATGCAAGCAAAGACCTACATAGATTGGCTGAAATACAGAATTCCAATACAGTCCAGAGGAAAGGGAACTCGAAACAGCCGGGACGCCAATAATATCATTACAGGAGCGGGTAGTCTATCCTTTCTGAGCAGAGTTTGGCTTCGGTACCCAACCTGCTTAAATCCGGTCGGAATATGTTAAGAGGTGGTTCGACTTGGCCAAGAGCAGTTCGCGTCTAGCCTCCAAGGACACTATGAACAATAGTTGATTACCCTTTAAATATAACGCGGAGCTATGATTCAATCTGAAGTCACTCAGGGCATCAACTCAGAGACTTATGACTCAATCAAGGTCGCCGCCTAAGAAAACTTCATTTTTAGTGATGGTCACGTGCTTTGATACAGTATCTTGCGGTCGGCCCCTGCCCAAAAACTGCAGCTGGGTGGTCGCAATCTGCGTTGAGAACGCTGCCAACATCACGATCAATCTCTCGAAGGGAACCGACACGCCGGTGGAGGAGCTGTCACTATACAAAGCGACAGCGATGACTTCACCGCAGCAAGACAACAGTGATGTTGTCGCCGCATTGGCAACTACTTCAATCGATGACAACCTGCGAACCACTGACCTCACCGCCGCCGAACCCCATGCCGAGAGCGCGACCAGCGAGCTGGAACCCAAGCAACCCTCCGAACCCGTTGCGCAGAACAATGTTGAAGAAGATGTGGCAATCAAACAAAGCTCGCCGAATGAACAGAAGCCAGAGGTATCTGGCGAGCCAGAAGTTGGGATGGCCGGCGCACTGCCCAACATGGCCAGCGACTTTGTGGACAACTACCCTCAGGACATGATGGCAGGCCCGCCACATGCAGGACTTGTCGAGCCGTTTGCTGGAGCTCTAGACATTCTAGCAGGTCTCACGAGCAATGCAAATCCCTACCAGTTCTTTGATCCTTTCACTGGTGCCTCGTTCCCACCGATGATGGACGGTCTCCCAGCAATGCCCGACATGGATGCTCTTGTCCTTGCGCAGAACCAACATCTGCCTTACTTGGACCCTTCGCCGAACATACATGAGCCCCAGGAGACTCGCATCTCTGCTTTTGCCAAGCTTGAATTTCAAGATGGGCATTTCTACGTCACTACATATGCAATTATCTTAGGTCGCGACGTACCGGCTCATCGTGCTGCTGTCCGCCATGAGGAGGAGATGAAGAGAATCAAGGAAGAGCAGGATGCAACGCCGAGGACACCCGCTCGAAGGAACCTCGAGAGTCGGCACGCTAAGTCGATCGTCAGTGAAAGTGGAGGAATCTTGCGAGACGGCAACGATTCTGATGACGAAAAAGACCTTGACAGACGCAGGCTGAAAAAGGCCAGTAGAGCCAGCAAAGCAAGCAAGAGATCTAGGTCATCTGCTTCGTCATCGCATCATCAATCTAGGAGGAATTCTGAAGCCCAGCCAGCAGCCGAGCCTGTTCTCTACCAACCCCAACCACAAGTCAGACGTTCCGCGCCAGAGCATGCTGCCGCTGTTCCACTCGATCCAGAAAGTTTTCGACCATCTCCCTACGAATGCCCTATTATTGGGATTCACCCTTCGGCCGATAGACCAGCTTCCGACTATAAGAGCATCTCTCGAAAGCATGCCAAGATAAAATTCAATCAGAAGAGGCATGTCTGGGAGCTTCAGATCCTGGGGAGGAACGGAGGTTTTGTTAACGGCACTTTTCACCCTTGTCAATCTGTCATTCCTTTGGTCAGCGGGGACAAACTACAATTTGGTGTTGTTTTACTCGATTTTGTCCTCCCCGATATTGCGATTGCAGAGATGGGCGGCGAAGACAGATACCAGTCTGGGGAAATCGAGGATGAACCTTATCAGCGAGGTGGCAAGCAAATGAGCTACGATTTCGAAGAGGCCCATGGAAATGGGAATCTGCACGACACTAGCGAGGAGGAGTCTGAAGCGGGCCGTGAAGAGGAAGATCTAGAAAATGATGGGGAGGAGGATGACGAGGAAGAAGGAAGTGGTGGCCAAGAAAACGGGGATGAAGAAGATGCCGAAGATGACGGCGACGAGGATGAAGCGGAGCAGGTTGGACAAGGGCTCGAAGAGGAAGACGTCAAAACTACCCTTGAACAACCCCCTCTGGACCCCCAACCGCAGAAGAAACGCGGTCCTGGTCGACCTCCCAAAGATGGCCTCATGTCAAAACGTCAGCAGAAGGAGGCAAAGAAGGCGGCAGAATTGGCAACACAAAACCAATCTCAGCCACCAAAGTCAGCGAAAAAGAATGTAACCACAGCACCTGGAGCACCAGTACCAGTTAAGAATAAGGTTGGTCGGCCTCGGAAACATCCTCGCCCAGACACACCTCCCTTGCCTAGAGAGAAGAGGAAATATACCAAGCGGAAGCCCAAGGAACCAAAGGACGGAGATGCGAAACAAGAAGGCTCTGAAGACCAGGCTAAAGAGAAGAAGGACAAGAAGCCACCCAAGCCACCTCGGTCCCCGTCGCCGGTCTTTAGAGAAGAAGATCTCACTCCAGAGCAGCTTGCCAAACCTAATGCCAATTACGTGACGCTTATTCACGATGCTCTGTCCAACTCGGCCACCGGACAAATGTCCTTGCCTCAGATATACAGAGCAATACAAAGAAAATATCCTTACTTTGTCCTCAAATGCGGTACAAATGGATGGCAAAGTAGTGTGCGGCACAATCTGTCGCAACACCACGCGTTCAGGAAAGTTGAGCGAGATGGAAAAGGATGGATGTGGGCAATTGTTGAGGGAGTCTCCATTGAGAAAGAGAAGAAGCGACGACCAACTCCTCCTCCTCCGCATGCTTCGGGCCAAATGCAACAAATCTACCCGCAGATGATGCAAGGGTATCCGTATGGCCCAGGAATAATGGGACCGCCTCCCGGCTATCCTCCGATGCAGCCGCACCACATCCAACCTGGTCAACCTGCACATATAGGCCAGCAAATACACATGAATGGACACATACCTCCACCAGGCCATCATCCACATCTCAATGGCATTCCACATCCAGGCTTCCCACCTGCGATACCGGCTCAATTAACTGCGCCTAACAATCCTCAATCTTACAGCTCTCCATACGCACCGAAACCTGTTCCGCCGAGCGAACCTCAGCCAAACGATCAACGTGCGTCTGTCGAAGAGAAACCTCACTCTCCAGCCGAGCCATCAATAGCCAAGCCTGAGTCAATTTCGCAGCCTTTATCAGCTCCACAGCTGCAATCACCACAACAAGCCGAGCAAGCTCAACAGCTGCAGACGCTACCGCAACAGCAATCTAGTGCTCCAGCGATACAATCGCTGCAGCCATCACCTCTTGTTCAGCCTCCGCAGTTGCAGCAACAGCAGCAAGCTTCCATTCCGAGTCCTCCCTCTCCACCTAGACACAATGACGTTGTTATGCGAGCTGTCAATACGTTCAAAACGACCTTGCTCTCTCAAATGAGGCAAAGTAATCAACCAAACGCGCAAGCGATTCTCGATTCTGCTGTGAACCGAGTTCTGGGATTAGCTACAGCAAGCACTGTTGGCGGCGATCCACATGAAGTACTCCTCATGAGCACTTTGAGAGGTATACTCAGCAGCATAGCCGGCTCAGATTTCCCAAGGACGGCTGGCCCTTTGAGCGATCATCGTTCACCGCAATCTCCAAGTGAAGTAAATGAAAGTGCTTCTCAGCCTCCTGCCAAAGCCACTAGCGAGAGGCCAACAGTTGCGCGCCCATCTTTTACGGGACAGAGCCAAAGTCGTCCTAATGGCCCTTTCGTCCCTCGACCACCAATGACGACCCCTGGAATGGCGCGCACGAATTCTGGAGGTCCTGCTAATGCACCCAGCCGGCCAAATGCTTCTTCCGCCTCACCTGCACCTGCAGCCGCACAGGGCCCTAATGGAGCCAGCACACCAAAACAGTCTCCGAAAGAGCCCACTCAGCTTGCTGGCCAGAAGAGGCCTCTGGATGATGCAGATGACATGCGAGAATTCAAGAAACTGTCAACTTCGGGTCCGCCTCAACTGAAAACATGACAGAATATATGGGTAATGGATGGATGGATGGATGGACGGATAGGGATGGGATTGGAATAGTGGATACAAAACTGATGTGAATGCATACGCGACACGGAGTTCTGGGCTTTGTGTTTTGGACGGCATGACATGGAATGGCGCATTTGGGGCAGCTAGATGCATTTTGCACCTGCTGGGACGGCGTTACAGATACCAGGCTCGCGTGTTGCGTGTTGTGCGCCGCGTGCATACGAAGCAGTCTTATATCATTCATTGGTAGATATGTTTGTAGCATACAGATGCTGTTAATACACTCTTCCTCTAATGGGCCTTGGTCCTGCTTCCTTTTACGTGAGTTCACCAATATCGACTTCGCCTTCAGATCATGCTCAAGTGTTGCATATTTGTCTGCTAAGTAGGCTCTTCCGTCGCATGAGCGTACCGGATAGTATCTGTTGTGAAGGGGCGATACGTTTGTTAATGTCCGACCGTCTATGCGCCTAAGATGTTGTCGATCTCGAAGTATCAGAAAAGTTATCTTCAGTGTACCGCACGAAGAGTCGAAGTCTCGACTTCTATGAGCAGGGGAACGTTATCCAGACTATCAGTCAGAAGATGTGCGGCTCAGAAAGGTGTTTTCGGTGTCACTGGGATCTACTTGCCTGTGCATTTCTCGTACGAGCGGCCAAAGCAACCACTTTGTGGCAATGGAGATGTTGAGATGCCGATGAAGCTCTGTACCTCAGAAGTCTGTGAGTTGAACGTTGGGGGACGAGACGAGGCCTCGCAACGCCATACAAGTCGGGCGTGAAGGATGTGGCGCAAGACATCAGATCTGGTTTTAAATTATGCAACGCCTTGACAGCAATCTCATTTCCAATGCCGTCGCGTAAATCTCCAGTGCTAGCAGAGCAGGGCGAAGATATATTGTTTTGCTGCCAGGGCCCTCGAAATGATAGTGCGCAAAGCAGCAAGTAGTCGTCGTGTCCTCAAATTGGCACTTCAATCGGATCCTTTACCATTAGCGCTTCGGAACGAAACACCGCAAGTTTGTGTTACTTGCCAAACGCGTCCTGAATGTCATCTTGGTCGCAGATTTCGCCCAGCTTGGCTTGTACCCATCAGTATCGGCACTGCCGGAAGACAGTTTACGAGTGAGATTGTGAGACGGATCCTAGCGCCTGGCTTACCGTCGTACAAGGTACGGAAGCCTTGCTCATGGACCCTGAAGGCCAACGTTGACTTGACCGACTTGAGTAGGTCTTCGGATGTCCACAGAAGAGCGAGATTCCCTGCGAGGGATACCTGTTGCAATCTTGCACAAGTACTTGGCCCCCTATCCATTGCATCCTTACCGAAGCAGGGTACATTTCAGCTCCGCAGCCGAAATGTCCCGTCAATCGACCACGATTAACGCCCAAATTCTGTGAAGCTTTCAAATTTACTGCTTGTAAATGATTTGAAAAGCTTTCCCACATATGTCCGAAACTGAAGTGGCGTGTGGCCGTGTGACCACCTCAGTTAATCCCTCATTCAATCACGTGCTGCCATTGTGTCACCACAGATGCTGGTGGTCGATTGAAATTTTCCGGCAGGTAATCGGTGACATCCCACCTCTTTGTGTCGATGAAATAATTTCTCTTTCAAATCCCTCATGAGTTTCTTTCCTTCTTCCTGTTTTGAGAATCTTTGAAGTAGGGTTGAAATTTCCTTTGGCTAACGGAGTAGCTGAACCAGGCGTCTTAGCAAGCCCTATGAGAAATGCCAATATTTTTCTCCCGCGCGGGCAGCAATCTCTGTCTATAGCGCGGCGGGTAAGATAGTGGAAATGAAGCTGATCGAGATGTGGTCCCTCAGGCTCTCTGGTTTTCCGGGCAATGAAGGGCTGGTCGGCGATTGTCCTGTGTGGAAATTCAGGGATCGAGGACTCGAGGATGAAATCCAGGGCGTACGAGATGGGGGTTTATCGATTGTTGAATAGTAGTCGGCGACTCTGTTATGGCACTTTGGTGTTGATCATACCAGATCTGGGAAGGAGTAGAGGAACTACCTAGGATGTTCTTTGCGGGGATGTCGATCTCAAGAAGAGGAGAATGATGGAAGAACATATCCGGGAAGCCTAGATATATGAAAAAGCTTTAATGCTGGCACTGATGTTGGTGTCATAGGGCTTTGAGGTGATTGGAGGTCATTTATTCGGTTGTAGCTTATCCCAAAACCTGGTTCCTGGAAGACTTGATCGTGATAGGAGATGATCATCAATTTAGAATTAGATAGGCAATCGGCCAAAGGGAGATCGACAAGACGTCTATGGCTTGTAAGCTCTGTTCCCAGAAGATCCCTGGTCGATCTACCGATAGAGAACGGTGATAGAAGCCTCCTGACCTAAATGCGTACGTGATAGGGCAGCCCAGTTGGACCAGGCGAGGCTGCATATAATTTGCAAGAATGACTGCTATCGAAAGAATTTCCCCGTCGCTTTGAATTGGGCTCCTGATGTTCTCGGTCTGTCGTGCTCCATGGTGTCTGTTTTGCTCGCTTAGACCGCACTTCACGCACTTCTCATGACAGCAACCTGATTGCAGCACAGTCGATATTTAACTTGCCAGCTATCTGCATCAGAAGTACGAATCTGATCAGGTACAGGTGTTCATCGATTGAGGAAGGAATCATGACCTTGGATTGGAAGCTTGATCAACCAATGTCGAGCGGTGAAAGCCCGAGAACCAATCGTGGGGTTCGGTCATCCGTCCGCCTCATCAGGGCGACTTTCATCTTGATGCAGAGGCACACGCCTCCGCATAGGAGGATCTAATATGCGGCCCGAGATGTGCCCACGTCGCGTTCCTGCAATGCAAGGTCGTAACCCTGCTCGTAGAGAGACAGGGAAAGCCGGCAAGTTCACGCTGTCTCATCTTAGTGGCGCATCCGCCGCCGCTCAACAAATTCAATATCATAAGCCATGAAGCGATTCCGACATATAAGCCATCAGCCTTCCATAACTTTCCGGACCCAGCGCTCTTGATACCCGAAACACTCTTTAGTTTCAGCTTTTTCTTTCTTAGTTGCATGTCTCTTCAGCTTTAATTTATCAAAATACGTTTGTACTATGGCTTCTGTGGAGAAGAACCGGTACTGGATACCGAACTTCGATATCAACAAGAAGGTTATCACACAGGAGATCCAGTACTATTTGGGGCCGGAAGCTACCGTGCGTCCATACACACGAGACGTAGGCGACCTGGATGCCCCTGCTCAACAATCATGCTAACTTGACTTCAAGGGAGAAGATGGCTTTCTCATCACGACGCCCGGAGAATGTCTCACAGATGTAAGTACTACTCAGCTTCGCTCTGCCTAACAGGAATGTTGACTTGATTCACAGGAACAGATAGACGATATCTGTCTGAAGTCGAAGGAAGTTTGGGAGAAGCAAGCCGCAGCACGGTCGAAGAAAGAATCAGACAAGCAACTCAAGCGACCACTTCATAAACCTGTCGTGGTCTCTCGTGGCTCGAAAAGCGCCGACTCTCCATCAAGGCACCATCATCATCGTCGCCACTCTGATGAGCGAGAGCGAGATCGGGGCGAAGGATCAAGTCGTCGAAGGTCAGACGAGCGCAGGTACGACCCAAGGGACAGGTGGTGAAGGATAAATGGTCAACTTGGCCTTAGATTGAAATGATTTCGGAGTCTGGCGTCTTGCCTCTTATATTTTGTGCATTGTCACTGCACATAGGAGGATTAAATTGACGCAGGAAGAAGACAGAGAGAGACACGGCGGAGAGGAATCATCGCTTCGATGTTTGGAGTTTTGCATAGCAGGGATCGACTTCTACGTTTTGCTTGCAACACAGCATTTAATTCAACTCAGCCTTTGTTGAAATCCAATAAACTTTATGAAACTTCATCATATGTGTAAACAGAGACTCTCGTGACATGTGTGATCGGGAATTCTATTGAATCATGAGGCTCGATGTAGTATCGAACTTAGTCACCAACACAGAGCCTCGTCGTCAAGAACATGTGATTTTGCCTTATGCGCGACTGGAAGACTGCTCCAGGCAGCAAGCTGAACTGCAGAATGGAGCCTTGCGAAGAGAATGACATTCCATTGTGGCGGCAGGGAATCCCAGTCATCCGTAAGGCTGTTATTGAGGTGGCGACGTCCCTGCGGCTCTGCAACGATGAGGCAATAATCTCACGATGCAGATGCCGGGCAACGGGCGTGGGCGTGGGGTTGAGGCAAATTGGTCTTCCTGCATAAACCAAAATAGATTGCGCCACTGTAATATAGTTATTCCGCGAGTACGTCGGATGACTAAGTAAAAGCAAACAACGGAAGTGCTAACTTTGACGATCGTCTCAGAATAGAAATGTTGGTCGAATGGACGAGGAGTTTTGATAAGGTCGGATGTAATTGCAAGTCAGTGATAAGCAAGACACGCGCCAATTGGCAGTGATATACTCAAGCGGGTAGGTCCGGGTGGGGCAGAAGATGAGCATTTAAATTTAACTTTCTCAAGACCATAGATGTTGCTTGAGCTGCCTGTTCTACTCTCTAGAACTCTCCAGGTTCGACGTTTGTGAATGGTGAAACGAGGTGCGAAACCAATCCTAACAAAATTCCTTGGAGAGCAACTACTTTCGTTGCCTTTGTAGACGTGTTGCCAGATATTTAGCCAATCGCAACGGTAGCTTGCGAGCTTCCCATCGAATAATTAAGTACCCTTTCCGGTGAACAACGAGACCCGTTTTCGAGACAGGGAGCCCGGTGTTTACCCGTATTTTCATCAGAAAGTAACCTTCTTCTAGTCCAACTCCTTTTACACTTTTGAGATCTGCCATTTAAAGTCCTCCTTCGGCTCTAGATACTGGTACTTCCATGCCAAGTTCGTCTCGAGGAGGTTATCGTCGCCCAAGAGCGTGGAGTGGTGCATCCTGGTCTTCGAATTCTTCGTAAAGTGTCAGGCATCATTCATATGATAACACAAACGAACCCTTCTAGCTTTTCAAGAATCGATTTGATAAACGGTCGGTAATGCTCGGGGTGTATGTTTCATATAAACCCTTCGCGTTATAACCGCAACGCTTGCCATTGTGGATTTAGTCTCTGTCTAGTTTTTTGGTAGAGCTTCTGTTGCTCCAAGCTTACCCACTTTTCGAATTGTATCAGCGGTAGTCGTATTGGGGCCAATTCAGCGGCAGCGCTTATTGGTAGTTCATGTCAATGCCAATCCTCGAGTGCTGGGGGCTGTAACGACGAAGAATAACCTTGGCATACATATACTGTGGATCGAAGGTTGATATCGATACGCACAGCGGCATGAATGTTTGCTTAATCCGTCACTCAGCTCACAGTGACATGCAGGCGCTCTGCTTTTGAGCTAAAAGCAGAATCAGAACCGGGAAGAAATGACGAAATCCTAAGCCCTTCCAAGTTCACTGATTTCAATCCTGACTAGCTCCATCAAGTTGAAGCTGGTAGTTGAAGTGTCTTAAGCCCAATCATTATCCACCCAAACCAGGGGCTGCTTCGGCGATTTTGCGATCTAGACTTCTCTCATAGCCTTCGAGGTTGAAAGGGCCTGACGACCATAGAACTAGCGCCTGTATTTGGACTTCTCTTTCATCAATATTTGGAAGATTTTGTTTCTTGCGTTCAACATAACCTAAGACGTTCACCCAGGTCCCAACCTGAGTCTCGTCCGACTTCAAGGTACTAAGAAGTAGATTGACATCGACCATAGCTTTCACTGGGTTCTTTGAAGGATGAGCGTGCTCCAGAGTAAGAAGTGCTGTTTTGGTGGAGTAGTTTGTGACACTATTCAGACGTTAGAATACGACAGAGACGGAGAAATATGCCAGGGAGTGCTGGAGCGCTTCAGTGCCTTGCTGGTCGGGAAAATTCCTTGCGGAACATGAGAGCCAAGAAGGGAACTTCCATGGCACAAGCACACACAATTGCGAGGCTTGACTGTACTTGCGAACGAAATGAATGAATCAAACAAACTCTAAGAAAGACATCTTACCATCCAAGGAATCTGACCTTCGAGCCAGGAGGAAATTTCGGCAGCTCCGCGAGCAGCGTCAGGATCGTTGCAACAGGACCATTCTGCATCCCGAAAAACACGTAGCGGTCTTAGCTTTTCATTCAGGGGAGCGCACTATTTGGACTCTGAGCGAAGGCTTGAGGGGTTGAGCCCACCTCAAGACTAAGATATGAAGCACGTGATGGATAGAAGTTGACGCTAAGATCAAAACGATCGCCTAGCGCGCGTCATACCCTCTAGCATTCTGGAGGCACGACACTCAATCACGGATACAAGGCAACGACAAAAGCATCCCAACAACTTCAGTCGCGCAAAACTCTGAGACGTCCACGACCACCGATATCCTCCGTCTCCACCCTCTCCTTCCAGCGTCCACCTTCGATACCATCTCCACTTCCTCTTTGTCCCGCGATAAAAGAACCCCACCATCGCCAGCCTTCCGATAGCAAGTCTCCCCCGGGGCGTCTAAATACAGCCCAGCTTGACTACTGAGGAATTTCCGAACAATCTCGAATACGGCTCAGGGCTTGGTGGTCCGTCGATATTGAATCTATCGGGCCAAAAGCACATAATACAAGATGTCTGGAGTTTGGGGCTGGTTTGGTGGCCAGAGTGCCCAGTCACGGAAAGACAGCCCCAAGAATGCCATTCTCGGCCTAAGATCACAGCTTGAAATGCTGCAGAAACGAGAGCGACATTTACAGAACCAGATGGATGAACAAGATACGATTGCAAGGAAGAACGTCAGCACAAACAAGAACGGTATGTGGCGTCAAGGCTTTGGGATTGCAACTACGATCCTATATATCTGCTTTCTGTGCCTCTTGAGCTCTCTGTACATGCAAGACGTGGAATATAAGTCACTAACTCCTAAATAGCCGCGAGAGCCGCCTTGAAGCGGAAGAAGCAGCATGAGCACACCCTCGAGCAGACATCTGCACAAATAGCGACGTTAGAACAACAAATATACTCCATCGAAGCCGCGAATATCAACAGAGAGACTCTGGCAGCTATGGAGCGTGCGGGAGAGGCTATGAAACAGATTCATGGCAAACTTAATATCGACAAGGTGGACGAGACGATGTATGTTCTTCTGGGTATTCGAGACACTGAATCGATAGTGCTGACATGCCATTTTCCAGGGAGAAACTTCGAGAACAACATGCGTTGGGCGAAGAAATTGCCCAAGCCATCACAAGTGCACCTATTGGCGAGCCTATCGACGAGACTGAGTTGGACGATGAATTGGCGGAACTTGAGCAAGAGCAGCTTGATAATAAGATGTTGAAGACTGGTACGGTGCCTGTGTCGGATGAGATACATAGATTACCTGCAGCTGCAAATGGCGAGCGTGAGTCTTCCAAGCACCGTTTTTGCCAAGCTTTTCTAACGGGGACTAGTCAAGGGGAAGGCACATGTCGAGGAAGAAGACGAAGAGGAAGAGCTCCGGAAGCTGCAGGCCGAGATGGCGATGTGATCTTGTCACTATTTTATCTTCGTCACCGCTTTTTGATATACCAAGACACCTGTTGTGTCCTGGACCTGCATCATGCTGGAGGGGTTCTGGCTGCTTGGAATTACACCGCGTTATTAAGATTCCTGATCCATTTCCGAGCCGGCGCCTGGGATCTTCTGCACACTTCTCAGATACCGAATACCTGTTTCCTACACCGACTCAAGTCCTTCCTGTTCCAGCCCCATCGTGAATGAGCTTGAGTTCTTGTATCGCTGTATCACGTGAACCTCACCGCCAACCATAAGGCGCTAAGAAAGGCAAGTATCCGTTTGGTCGTTTGGCTTTGTTCCACAATGGTGAAACAGTTTCTCGACATGATTTCAGTGATGAGTCGAACATAGTATAAAGTCGCAGATGGAGAACCTGACAGCCCAAGATCTTGTGCAGGGGCAATTTCTCAGGTCACGAGGTCGCTAAAGCCAACCCCTGAACCTGCTTCGGAAAATTGGCGACTGATGTGTTGTCAACGTCTGATGCTGATGCTGATGCTGATGCCCAGCGTTCCCACATCTTCCGCCCACCACCTGCCCAATGCCCGCCCACCCTCGTGTCTGCTGGAGAAGATTCTCTTCGTGATGCAGCCAACGGTATCACCCGGCAACATGCGGAGTCTACGTTCAAACCCGATGCTACAGGGATATGTAGCGAGGCAGACAAGGCGGACCACGTAGCACCACAACCCATGCAGGCAGTTCGACGGGACGGATGCTCCCTCACGTTCAGGAACCAGTAGGGACTGACAGCAGCTATATCCAGCCAACGAGCCTCTAGCACGATGCACTACCCATGGTTTCACGTACCTCAAAACATTTTCTGCATATCGGCCAGCGAGACTCGAGAATTTTCTGCAGCCATTAACCCGTTGCGTGATATCCTGCATCGTTGGGCCGCATTGCAAGTGCGATATCGCGGACAACCTCAGCATGCGAGGATTTCGGAGACCAGTGAGCACGACGTGGCGCCAGTACACCATATTGCTCCAATTGATAGCCAGCCCAATATTGATCACTCGGACGTCGAGTAACAATGTCGTGGGGTTTGCCCCCGCGGGACAACCAGGACGTGAGTGAGAATGTGTCGATTCTATCCATGAGCTTCCTGCTGGCCATTGCCAATAGGAGAATGCCCTCTACTTAATTGTTTCAGTTCACCTGCTTCATAGGCAGGTCCTCTGTTCCTGCTTTCGCAAACGTCATATTTAATCTCCTTTAACTTTACAAGCATCATCCGTGTCGGGAATTTGTTCGGTGTTGTGTTTACCAAAATATCGTACCTGACGTTGGGTACCCGCATATTGCCGAGAAGACCTGACCTCCACCACCTCAGTGAAATGGGGAGACAATAAGAAGGGGCAGAAGCCAATTCATTCTTGCCGAAGCTTCTGCATCCGTATCTACACTCGAGGTACACTCATAAGTATGGAAAACACTTCAAAACGTCCCAAAAGCAGGCAACAGATTAACCATGAATGGTCGAGCGTTCAGACGACCAACTTCGAAGAACCGCCATCCCCTGTCTGGGGACCAGTTCAGACCACAAAGTACGAGAAGCAAGCAAGTCCCTGGGAGGAATTACAAACCACCCCTCTTGGAGAGGGAATTTCAACAACCCAGTACGAGCCACAAAAGCATGCTTGGGGCCCAATTCAGACCGCACAGTACGGAAAGCCTGTGGTTTGGGGTAGTCCTGAAGCCGCATATAATATGGCGTTAAGACATCAAGTGTTTGGTGAGTAAAACCACCCCATACCTCTATACCACTGACCCATGAAGCAGAAGATTCTGAGGGTTCAGAAAGTGGCACTGGCGAAAACGAATCGGTGGAGAATGATGATGGTGAAGAAGGTAACTCGACCGTTGCAACGACACCTCCCGCACCCGGGAGTGCTACGCCGAGCGAGGATACAAAGGATGCCGGTGACGTAGTTGAGAAAGATGGAGTCTCAGAGGCTGGGGAGACCGATACACGATCAGAGACCCCTGAGGCTGAAGTAAGTTTATCGGCCCATTTGAACATCGTCGAAGTTATCACCTTTGATCTTTGCTCGAAGATGCTGTTTTATTCGGCTATGGATACCTAGTTACTACATTTGAACTAACATGCTTTAGGCACATCCACCACCGCCGCCACCGCCGCCCGCTCCTGGCTCACCAAAAGGAATACTGCGACCAGCTAGACGGACTTCCAGCCCCGCTTCGGTACACTTCTCAGACGACACACTGCCACCAGCGCCGGGGCCCTCTGGAAATTATGCTGGCCCCAAATTCGGAGAAAATAAAGACAAGAAGTCCAAGAAGAGAGAGTCCAAGAAAGACAAGAAAGCGGACAAGAAGGCCGACAAGAAAGTAGAAAGGAAGAGCAAGGAAAAACGCCCTGGTCCACCTCCACCGCCGCCGCCGCCACCACCGCCCCTAGACTTGGGAGATGGCGAGAAGCAAGAACCACCTGCGGAAGCTGATGAGGTTGATGTGATAGAGCCCCCTGCCAGAACGGAGAAAGGGCCAAAGCCAGAGAGGGCTAGCAAGACCAGCAGTAAAAAGCAGAAAAAAAGTGACAAGGGTGGGAAAGGAAAAGACAAGGGAAAGTCGAAGGAAGCTAATGCGCCGATCGTTCCTGGGACGTATGATGCTGTTCCTTCTGTCGGAGCCACCGAGCCATCACCCGAGCAGGAGCCGGATTCATTAGATGACGGCGCCAGTGAGGGTGAGCCATGTTTGGAGCCTGCTACTGAGACTGTATCCCCCGATCCTGCCCTAAGACTACAGAAAGAGGAGGAGAGTGAGAACGTGGTCGAGGATAGTCCGCCTCCTTTAGCGCTCGTTGCAACGGCAGAAGCAGCTGAATCGAAGGAGATATCTGAGGAGAATGACTCACCAGCTCCGGCTGATGTCGAACAACAAAGCGAGCTTGCTGATGAAAGTAGTCCCACATCCGTCACTGAGACGGAACTACCAAAAGAAGAATTGGACCCTCCTGTGGAGATCGAATCACCTGAAGCCGAAGAGCTAGCTCCTGTTGAGCCAAAAGTAGAGACTGTCTTGGCCGAAGCTGAAGCTGGTAAGCTTATTTCATCTCATCCCCCATCACATTTCAAAGTTTTGCAAGACTTGGAAAATCCCAAACCTCAGAGTTCCCAATGTACTTTGAGATTTGGAACCCTGACACAGAGATCCAAATTCTGGACTGCCCTTCGCCTTTATTGTTGACTAGAAGTCAAATGTACTGTTATTCCAGACCAATGAAAACTGATCATCTATAGGAGAAGTTGAATCACCAGAAGAGCCCGAACCAACATCCACGCCCGTCGATACACCTGCTCCAGATGTATCTCAACAGCCAGAGCCGTCCGCAGAGGTTGAGCTGGCTCTATCGCCGGAAGACGATGAAAAGGCTCAGGAGATCAAGGAAAGCACTGAAGCTGCCAATGATGTTGAGGATAATCAAGAAGTCATCGAGGCACCAGCTCTTTCCAACACCGAGGAGAGCAACGAGGTCATCGATGTACGGGAAGGAAAACCCGAGGAGACGCCTGAAACTACAAATATTCCAGCATCTGATGGCATCGAGGAAAGTACAATATCACGACCGGACGACACAGGCGCTGAGCCTCCTATCGTCGAGATAGCTGCCGCTGTTGCAGCCGGAGCAATTGCAGACGCAGCGCTGGAATCGAAGGAGAGCAGCGAAGCACAGGATCCAGAAATACCAGCCACTCATGAGCCAACTTCAGTGGAGACCGCGGATGAGAATGTCGACATCCCTTCAGACGGCAGCGTTGAGGACATGCTAAAAGATCCCGAGCCATCTCCGGAGATTGTTGAACCGGATAATCAAGAGCCTGAAAAGGGAAACGAAAGCCCTTCAAACCAGGATGTGGTGGAGGAGGAGGAGGAGGAGGCTATTTCAGAACCGCAAGCCGATGCAAGCACCATTCCAGAGAAGCAGGTCGAGGATCCAGTGCACGCCCTAGAGCAAGAGCCAGCAATGGTTGAGAGCGAGCCAAGCGAGGACCCCCAAGCGGCGATTTCTGAGCCAGAGCCTGCTCCGGTTGACATCTCCGAGGGAAAAGCTGGCGAACCGATTACCGATAGCGCTCCTGCAGAGATAGAAGACTCTAGTGGGCAGATAATTCTGCAAGAACCAAGCCTTGAAACTGCCGCAGATTCAACAGAAGTAGAAGTGAAGGCAGATGAGACTCAGCCCGAACAGGAGGGAAACAGCGCAGAAACTGAGCCCAAGGCTCCCAGCGATAACTCGGAACCAGCTGCCACATCTTCTGATCCCGCCGCGAGCCTCGAAACTGAGGGTGACCCTCCTAGTGAGGATGCGGAGACGACCGCTGCCGACTCTGGCGAGACAGTATCTGAAGAGGTGAAGAGCGAAACCCCTGTTGAGTCCGAAGCTCCGACGATAGAGGAGGCACCCGATCCCGTTGAATCTGAGATTGTGGTACCGGTGGAGGAACCTCCAAAGCTTAAAGAGGATGAGCTTGATCCAGTCCAAGAACAGGTGTCTGAGGAAACAAGTGAAGCAGCAGCAGCCTTGCCATCAAACACAGATTCGGAGGAGAAGGCCGAAGATAGTGGCTTGGTTGAGGATAGCGAGCTTTCTGACGAACAACATGACGAATCCAAGGAAGCGCAAGAACCTGAAGAGATTCAAGAAACTGCTGATGCGAGTCCTGAGCATCCTGAGCCGGCTGGTGACAGCGAGGAGCCAATCGCAGATTTGAAGGAAGCAGAGGCTGAGAACGAAAGCGCACCAATTGAGCCTGAGCCCTCGGCAGATGAGGAACTCACATTGCCTGAGCCTGTCAATGAGATTGTTGAGGAAGCACAGGAAAGTTGCGAGCCTTCAATTGCCGAGACTGCCCCTGAAGAAAGTGCTCAAATCGAACACAAGGATTCTGAGCCTGAAAACATGGAAACAGATGTTAAGAAAGAGGAGGAAAACAAGAGTGAGGAGGAAGTTTTGACACCACAAGAGGACCCGGAACCTCTTACTGATGAAGTAGCTTTGGCTCCCGCTGCGAGCGAGGAAGTAGTCGAATCAGCCCCTGCAAACGATCCTCCTGAGGTAAGCACGTGATCTTTCTTCTCCTATATCCGTTGAAGATTTTGGAGGAAACACTTCACTTCTTCAATGTTCCAAAAAAGCCCAGAACAATGAGAGTTTATCATTGTGTCAACCCTGTCTAGGACATTAAATCCCACTTCCTGCTTCCGAAATTCTTTTCCCCTACTGACTCCATAATCAGCAAGAGAACGGAGAGCTATCTGAACCAATTATCGAAGCTGGCTCAGAGGCTCCAGCGCCTGAAAATTCATCAGCTGGGATCGAGGAGCAGGCCGCTGAAGTAGTAAGTTTTTAGTCCCTTTTCCTCGCGTTGTATTCCTTTTAGATGGTAAAAATTTTTGGCGCTAACTTTTTGGTAGGTTGAAGAATCAATACCTGAGGAGACAGTTTCTAGCGACCCTGATCCCCTAAGTGAAGATGTGGAAAGCGGCGAATCCCCACCGGACCAAGGAGATCTTGAGACAAAAGAAGAAACTCCAGCAGACGAGGCCGTTGTTCCATCTCCTGACGAAGATTCCCCTCAACAGGTATGGAATGCCAAGCTCTAAGCCACAATTTGCAATCAGATGCTAATTTCACTGTCAGGAACCACAACCGCCTGAAGAAAGCGCTCCAAATGAACCGGAAACTGCTCAAGACGAACCTAAATCTGAGCCCGAAATAGCTATTGTCGAAAAAACGGATCTGGAAGCACCAAAAACAGAACAGGATGCCCCAATCCTTGAGGCTTCTGAAGCTGTCCTTCAAGAAGAGCCAGAGGAGCCAGAGAGCGAGCCTCCAGTTGAATCGCCCGCTCCTCAAGAAGGAGAGGCTGTTGATTCAGCCCCGGTGCTCGAGGATACACCTGCTGAAGCGGTACGTAATCTTCCCCCCAAATTCCGAGAGATAAGGTGTTCATTACCTATCTGATCGAACTCCTGCGTCTCTGAATGTTGTGCGGAGTTTGGGATATTGGCTAATTTCAGACAGATCGAGGATCCAAAGGAAGTGGAATCAACACCGAACGAGCCGGAGATTTCTTCTCCTGCCCTAGGAGAGGAAACAGCTGAGGACAGTGGCCCTGGCCCTGAGGAGGAGGACGAAAGAGGCTCGGCTGAAGAACCTAAGCCAGAGAATACGGAGCCAAGCGAACCAATCCCTGTTGATGAAGAAGAAACTGAAGCCCCTGCGAGCGACGACCTTCCTCAACCCGAGACAGTGATTCCTCAGGATGTCGATGAGCCGGAAGCTGTTGTAGAGGCCGAAAGCCCAGCAGAAAGCGCTCCAGCTGCGGAGGAGCCTGCCCAGCCTGAACAGCAGGCTCCTAATGAGGAGACTGTACCTGCACCAGAGAGCCAAGAACCTGTGGATGACCCTGAGGGCAAAGAATTACCAATCTCCGAGATTGCAGCAGGTGTGACTGTTGGAGCCATTGCAGCAGCAGCCCTTTTGAGCCATCAAGAGATTGTTGACGAACCCGAAGGACTCGAAGAAGTCGTGGAAGAGGAGGAGGTATCAGGTGAACCTCCGTCTCGTGAGCCAAGCAAGCATCGGAGACACAGGTCTTCGAAGCACTCAAAGAGTTCCAGTAGGAATCTTTCGAGCAGAGAAGGACCGAGCGATGAAGGACGACCACCTCTTCACCGCCGACGCCGAGAAAGTGAGAACTCGTTGAAGAATATGTTCTTTGGCACTCCTCCAGCATCGCCACGGAAACCATCTCGACATGACAGTGGTGTCAGTGCTGGCAGCACCAGCCCACATACCAGAAAATACCGCAGCGACCGCACTCCAGAAGAGCAAGCTGCCCATGAGATGCGCAAGGCTGCTCGACAAGCTGCTCGGCTGAAGGCGGCCGAGTCTGGAAGTGCTTTTGCGGATGAGCTTGCTTCTCCTGAAATTGGTTCCTCGTCAGTCCCAACACGTAGATCTTCTACTCGTCGACACAGTAGTTCGAGATCCAGCGGTGCGAGGGATGCTGACCAGAAGAAACCTAAATTGCTTGATATGAAGGGTGAAAGTGTTATCAAGGCCAAACTCATCATGACCCAAAAACCGCATGTCAAAGAAGAGGTTAAGAAAAGTTCGAAGATGCCCATCATTGATCGACCGCGCTTCTCGATGGACGGTGAACGTCCTAAGCATTTAGAGCGCAGCGACTCTACGAGGCATCATAATTCTCAACACTCGTCTTCAAGTAGGAGGGTACGAGAGGATCGGGACAGGCATAAGTTGGAAGAAGATCGTGAATTGAAAAAAGCTAGGGAAGAGACCAGAAGACATGTAGAACGTGCCAATTCGGAGGTTGCAGAAGAGTCGAGAAGACAGCAAGAGAGAGACGATGAAGAGAGGAGGCAGAGACGTGAGGCAAGAAAGAGGAGGCGAGAAGAGGAAGAAATGGCGGCGGAGGCTAACCAGGATAGTCCTGAAACCTCTGTCGCTGGAGCGAAGGGAAAGCTGGTGAAGGATCCAACGAGAAGCCATCAGTCTTCCAGGTCTGCGAGAGAGAAAGAGAAAGAGAAAGAGCGAGAGAGATCGAAGTCAAAGGGACCATTAAAGAGCATATGGTCATCGGCCAAAAAGGTATTCAACTGATTAAGCGATGATGTGGATAGGATTATGGATCCTGATGACGATGTATGGATGATGTTATGAAATATGTGTTATGTTCAATATGTATTTCGTATCGTATATATGGTGGAAAATGAGGAGTTACTTTCAGAAAGGGGCGTATCCAATTCATGCTTTCCCAGCTCCTAAGATTCGCACTTGTAGATTGCGGCTCAAAGTCTCAGATTTACCACTCCAGAACTTTGCCTATTTTTCATTGCTAATGGCAGCTTGTGCTCAAATGTACCTATCGCTCTGTGTCGCCACTTACTAACTCTTGACCTATTGTAAGCCTCTTCACTGCACATTTCACGGATTTTGTGGAAAACCAGTCGACATGTGACTTCTCATCTGAGGACATAGAATGAGAGGAGAGGAGATGAGAGCCTTTACTAAGGAATGATTTTATGTTGCATGTTTATTTACTTTCCTGTTCACTTTCACACCATCCACTTTCTCTAAAGTGAATGTCTCAGGGTTAATATCCCTGCTTTTGTTGCAAGTCCCACTTCTTCTGAAAATGACCTTGTACTAGTCTAGGAGTAGGTTCAAGCTAGATACAGACTGCTGGTGGATAGCGGTCCTCGTACATGAAGGGAGTTCGTCGCAAGCCATAATTCTAGACTTACCAGTGAACTTCCTACTTTCAAAGCACTCATGACGAGTGAACGCTAGTAAAGTGTATGCAACGTCCATGAAACGAGTACAATTAAAGCTGGTTCCTCAATCAAGCACTCTTTATGAATGTTACTTTCCAGTTGCGCCTTCCTTATGGACTTATCCGGAATCTGGACAAAAATTTGGGCATTTTTGGCTGTGAAAGCCCTGCTGGATATTAAAAAGAGGTCAGTGAAAGAGGTAGACTTATTGCAAGTCGAAATTTTCCACTGAAAAGTCCAGATCAATTATTCCGCTTCCACTTTGGCACTTTCTGCATAGCATCATCACCCACCCTGTACTAGTTGAAATTCGCACGCCCTCTATGTACTAAGCTTTGAAACTCACATATTTTAGTTCCGTGTCGGACTTTCGAAAAGAATCACGTGCTTCGTTACAACTTTCCCCGGGATAAGTCTAGGGATTGATCTTCCACTTCCTGTACTTATTATATAGCGCTACTGAGGAGTTATTAACTCGCGTGAACTATAATCTTGCGTTTTTAGACTAGTGTAGAATCTTCTACGTTCGAGATACTTCTATTCAGCAAAGATTGGTGGACAGTGCTCAACTTGGCGAAAGAGATGTATTCTACAAGATACATATACACCGCATACATCTACTTAGCCAAGAACTTCTGGAAAGCCGAATGCTCAATGACAATATTCCCCACAGCCTTGAGCTTCTTCCTCCCCTCCTTTTGCTTATCAAGCAGCTTCCTCCTTCGCCCAATATCAGACGCATGAAGTTTCTGTAACACATCTTTCCTGAACGGCTTGATAGTCTCTCTAGCTACGATCCGCTTCCCAGCTGCAGCTTGGATGATGACCTCGAACATTTGCCTATCGACATGCTCTTTGAACTTCTTCACCCAGACTCGTCCAAGCCGTTCGACTTGCGAAGAGTGGACGACTCGAGCAACTGCGTCAACGGGTACTTTGTTGACGAGGAGCTGCATCTTGACGATATTACTTTCTCGGAAGCCTGCATCTTCGTAATCGAGACTTGCATATCCCTTCGTTGCCCCTTTCAACTTGCCGAAGAAGTCATCAACTAGTTGCGAAAGAGGGAGATCATATTTGAGAATGACTTGCGTGGCGGTGAAAAAGTTCAGCTCTTTCTGCTCGCCGCGATTTGCTTCGCAAAGTTCAATCACCTTTCCCAAATACTCTTCAGGTAAGGTGATGGTTGCTGAGACATAGGGTTCCTGTAATTGGGCCACTTTCTGGCCTTGAGTATCCGTATCTGGGAACATGGCTGGATTCTGAATTATCTCTTCCTTGCCATCCTTCCAGAGAACTTTGAAAGGTACAGTGGGGGGAGTGATGATGATGCTGGCACCATGTTCTTGTCGTAGACGATCCTCAAAGACGGAACAGTGAAGTGTGCCTAGAAACCCAAGCCTCCAACCTGCACCTAATGCTTCTGAGGACTCCTTCTGCAAAGTGACACTTCTATCATTTAAGACTATCTGGTTGATTGAGTCTTCAAGATGGCCATGATCGCTCTGATCTAGCGGGTATGCAGACACGAAAACCATAGATTTCGGTTCTTCAAATCCAGGGTATGGCTCGACAATATGCTCAGAACCAACCGTTGTGAATGTATCTCCGCTCAAAGCTTCCTGGCTCTTCTTCATTCCAGGATTGAAGTAGATGTAGCCCACCTGGCCAGCCCGAAGCACTGTCTGTGGAGTCTGGTGAGGATACATAATGCCAACCTCCCCCACAAAGTACTTGATACCTGTAGCAAATGATACCACATGATCGCCAGCCTTGACCTGCCCATCAAATATCCGCACCAGCAATATCACACCCTTGTAATTATCATACCATGAATCCACCAGCAGAAGTCTGAGGGGTTTCATACGATCACCCTCAGGATGCGGTATCTGTCTGATAACATTCGGCAGTATCTTCTCAACATGAAGTCCTGTCTTCGCAGACACCAGCACCGCATTACTCGGCTCCAACTCAAACGCAGTCTGCATCTGCTCCAGCGCTCTCGGCACATCGGCTGAAGGAAGATCAATTTTATTGATAATCGGCACTAGTATCAAGCCTTGGGAGAAAGCCAGATAGAAGTTGGCCACGGTCTGCGCCTGCACGCCTTGGCTTGCATCTACCAGCAGCAACGCTCCACCGCAGCTGGCGTACGATCTTGACACCTCTGCTCTGAAGTCGACATGGCCAGGCGTATCCACCAAATGCAGCAGATAATCTTCTCCTTCATGCTTGTATATCATGCTACAAGTCTGTGCTTTGACGGTAATGCCTCTTTCTCTTTCAACATCTAGTTTATCAAGGATCTGCTTATTGCCTCCTGGCGCAATCGTGCCCGTCAACTCCAGCAATCGATCGCTGAGCGTACTTTTGCCATGGTCGACATGTGCCACTATACAGAAATTCCGGAATCGTTCAATTGGGATTGCCTGAATCCGGCGCTCAAGCTCTGAGAAAGGTTTCTGAGCTTGAGCGCATCGTGCTATCGATGTGCCGAAAGTGCGCGTATGTTTGAGGAATTGGGACGCATATTGAGTTCGTATCGAGCTAGGGAGCCGGAGCAATCGCAATGGACATCGCTGCATTTGTCTGCTTGACGTTGTCGTGATGCTCTTCTCGCGTCGTCCGAGGTCAAAAATTGTTTCGAGTGAAATCGAGGAGACGGAGCTTGCCGAAGCTGGTCACTGTAGCAACGGATATATCTACAACTTCCTTCCAGGAACGATTCAGAGCACACTACAAGCAAAATGTCGGCCGATCAAGAGAAAGATAAATCAAAGTTGCATAAGCTGAAGTTGAAAGGTATGGAATCTGCCATTGTATTTCGGATGTTGCTGATAACTTGCAGGCTCAGCGAAGCTGGTTGCGGAATTCGTGAGTCCTGATCTCCAAAACAGAATCAACAATTGGTGCTAACAGCAACAGTTCCAATACTCTATAAACACAATCCTGTTAGTCAGTCTCTCCTATGCCAAGTGCGCAACGACTGACATGCATCAGCTTCCAACGCGGCGTCTACCCAGCCGAAGACTTCACAGCGGTCAAGAAATATGGCCTCACCATGCTCGTCTCCTCGGACGACCAAGTAAAGGCGTACATTAAGAAAATCATGTCACAGCTCGACAAATGGATGGTGCACGGCAAGATCTCGAAGCTGATTGTTGTCATTACGAGTAAGGACACGGGCGAGCATGTCGAGAGGTGGCAGTTTGATGTGCAAATCTTCAACAAATCCTCGAAGAAGGGGAATAAGGCGAAGGCGACGGATAAGGAGAATGCTGTGCCTGAGTATGAGTCTCCACTCCCATTTTTCCTGTCCAAGTTGGCTAGCCATGAGGTTCTGACAGGAGATAGAAGCGACTCGCCAGTCCCAGCGCCAGAGAAAACCGATGCCGAGATTCAAGCAGAGATCCAGTCCATCTTCCGGCAGATCACAGCGTCAGTCACTTTCTTGCCTCAATTAGAAGGTGACTGCACATTCAATGTACTGGTGTATGCGGATGCCGACAGTGACGTACCGATGGAGTGGGGAGATAGTGATGCCAAAGAGATTAAGAACGGAGAGAAGGTGCAATTGAGGAGCTTTAGCACGACGAATCATAGGGTTGATACGCTAGTCAGTTATAGGGTCGGTGATTAAGGAGTGGGATTGGGGGAATGGGGAGTTGGGGATGAGAGGTGGTGTTTGCTTATTATGGCTTAATGTTCATGTCAATATTGGGAAGGTCGGTACATTGGCGTCTTTTTCAACTGGCTGTTATGAAGGGAATAGCTGCGTCTCCTTCCCTCAAGTGGAATGGTTCTGTATTCGTAACCGAGATCTCATGAGCTCGTGAAATATCATCAGTCTACGCGCATCTTACAAGCCATAGCTTACACGATTCTATTATACAACAGTGGCTCATTTCCATTCATGCTCTCCCCGACTAATGTAGCCCTTCTTCCGTACAACATAGCCCTTTTTCATGGCTATCGGAACCGAAATAGCATTACGAATCAAAGACTGCATATCCATGTTTGCATAATCACCATTTCCCCGCCACTTCGTATCACGCTCTAGGGCCTCCACTAACATCTCCGAAAATGGCTTCACGGGCTGCCACTCTTTGAACAACTCGAGATCTTGTAAGAGCTTGAGTTTGAGCTGGTCTCTTGTCTTTTTCCATAACTGCATTTCGCTCTCTTCCACGGATTCGTCGGACTTTACAATTCCTATGGGGGTGAATTTGCTGAGCTTAAGAGCGAAATAGGTGGTCTCGGTATCTTCAGCTTCACTGGACTTGCTGTCTGGACCTGCAGACTCATCGGTCCGGGAATTTGCGTTGTTAGATTCGCTCGTGCTAGGCTCTGCGAAGAGACTTTGAGTATTCAGAGAGTCGTTGCTGCTAAGTCCGGTCGTGGTAAGGGTTGTCTTTGCATCTTTGTCCACTCTGTAATCCATCTCAGAGCAGACCTGAGCTGGATGGCCACCGTGGTGGTTAGAACCAAATATCACAGGACCAGCAAACTGTTTCCACCTCTCCCTCGGTGTTGCTCGAAGGTCTTTGTGACTCGCATACAGCATGCTTGAAAAAACTCGTGATCTCATCATATGAGTGGTCGCGGCTGATAGGCAGGCATATCTCCATACCACTCTTGCTAAATTATAGCTCCTCGACCGCCAGGCAAGTTCGAATAGAATACGATACGTCTCTTCGTCCGGCACGAAATCAAAATTGCCTCTGCTTGGAAGACTGCGCACGAGTTCTACCGCACCTGTGAGATTTGTTGCTTGCTTGCAATGGTGGAGAATGGTATTTATAGAGTAGTTGTCGTACTCGATGAAACGTGAACTCATAAAGTTGAGGAATTCCCAGCAGCGCGATATCAGCCCTCGAGCTCCAAGGGAATGCAAGGCACGGTTTGCGCTATCGAGGCTGAGCCACTCTGGGCTGTATCGGCGGTCCATGTGAGCCACGAATTGAGCCTGGCTCAGATTCTGCTCAAGTGAAGAGTCTATTTCAGGCTGGACTAGCTGTTGAGACACTTCTTTCATGATGGAAGGGTGAGCTGTAAGTCCTTTCTCTTTCATGGCTGCCAGAATGTGCAGTTTAACGCGTACGTCTGGATGGGCCATCATGAAAGCAATCCACGTGTTGCCATTAGGAATGAAGCCTCGTTTCAACATAAGATGTAGAATGAAGTGAAAATTATGAAGATCTTCGTTTTTCGCTGCACCTCGCAGCATTGTGTTGAACGTCTCTGGAACCATCGGCAATTTCAGCATCTCCATGTGAACAAAAAGCACCCTAACGTCCTCGAGCCGGTTTATTTTGACAAAGTATTGCATGGCTTCATTACAAGCCGTTCTTGATATGGCATGTTTGCAATCCGGATCTTTGAACAAATTTCGAATAATCTCGGTCACAGCTGTATTATGATCTTTTGTTGCCCTGAAGCCAAACCGATCGAGATGGTTGGGTACATTTGATGAGGTCAAAGCTCGGATATAATCGAGAAAAGATACATGGGACCAAGTATCTGGCCTCGGAAGTTGCTCAGGTGGCACCTTTCGTTTTTTAGGCCGAGGCTCAAGTAGAGTATATCGTATGCTGATTTCTTGCTCCTCATTTGAGGGGTTGGTGAGAGAGATCTTCTCATCCGAAGGCGCTTTGAGAGCCATATCATCTGTGTTCAGGGGCGCCAACTTTGAAGTGGTATTCATCTCCGTGCTTGGTGCAATTCGTAGAACTTCTGCTGTTGTCTTGCTGATCGCAGTCGCAGGTCCAGACACGATAAACCGACGATATTGTAGTGTACCTTCGTCTCGATCACCCAATCGAATAGAGACGCCATGCTGAAACCCAATGTCCAAGATATAGTCATCAATTCCATATAACAGCTGAGGTAATGATTCCAATGGAATAACAAGTTCCAAGGCTTCCTCCAGCCACTTTCCATGTTGCGGCGTATGCTTGATCAAATCCGCAAGAATAACACGCCAGTCGGGAAGCCATGATCGCAGCTCTTCTCTTCTCCGTGCATGATATGCGTTTCGTATTCTCCAATCAGATAGTTCATTTCTTTTGGCACTCTCCTCTGTTTGTCGAATCTTCTGAACTTGTCGTTCGACGACCCAACTATCATATTTATTTGCATGCGTTTCTCTCAAGTTCCTTGAGTAGTCTAATTTGCCTTTTAATATGGCTTTGACTTTCTTGGGCACTGCTGGGGCCTCCTGATTCGGGGGCGTCTCAAAAGGCTCTGCTTGCGGTTTGTCGAAGCGCTGTGGCAAAGAGGTCTCATCGTCGCTCGCAGAGACAAAACTTGGCGGTAGAGGTGGTTGTGGTATGTTTAACTGAACGGTGCGGTCTGGCAGTTCGTCATTTTGATTGGAATCTGTCTCTCCGGCGGTTGAAGATTTTCTGATCCATGGGGGATAGAGGAAGATTAAAGGCTCCCTGGGAGTCGCGGCGAGATTGGCGGTTAGAGCGGCCCTGCCTCGGTGTACAATTCGACTTCCCAGGGACATTCGCTATGATTTCGACATTTCTTGTTCGTTGATGTGTTGGTTTTGTTGAGTTTGATGAATGCTTCACGAAATTTACATCGTCTTCGGCAAAATATTCGACCGCTCCGACCGAACCCCTGGCTCTCTTTCAACAATCACTGTTAAACGCTCAAAATCAGTGGCATATCCGCCCACCAAATATTCTCCGATCTCAAGCAAACCAGGGTGTTAGCCACTCATCTATCAGTCTCCATATATAGTGAGCAATCCAAAAGCTTGAATTATGCAAGGGTACAGTTTTATTATTTTCAGACTAGGCTCAACTTCCAACTCGAGGCTATACGACTATGCTGATCAATGGTATCTACAGAACGCCCTATGCATGCTAATTCCGTGCTTTTCCTTTCCCTTTATCTCTATTTGTTGCTGTCCCATTTCCTTCAGAAGTACCACAACTGTCCAGTGCGGGGACTTGCTTATCAGAAATTACATCTTTCGGCCCACTATTATCAAGACCAGCCCAGCTCTCATCCCAGCCTTTAGATGCATCTGCAGCCCCTAGAGTCTGCCCTTTCTCGGCCATATTCTTCACATCACTCCAGAATTCCAGCTTTTTGACCTCTTCATCAGCATGCTTTACTGCTGCTTCTAGGTACTCAAGCCTTCGTGTCTTGGCAGTGTCAACTTCCTCCCCGGAACTTTTTCCCTGTTGCTCAGATGCCGCATTGAAAATCTTCAGCAGATGAGTGAGGAGGAGACGCCGCGAAGCTTGGAATATGAACATTCGCATAATCTCATGCATGTATTCTTGCAGGTAGTAAAGATCATCCCCGCCATGCTCGGTGAAGTTTTCAACCGCTTCCATCTTTTCACGGTCGATTCGAGCAATTCGTAAGATCCTCATTAGAGAGGCAATATCCTTGATGTCCTCGGTGATCATATCGTCCTCCATATCTCGCCTTGCCAGTGATCCTGAACTCGGTCGGTTCATAGTACTTGCTTCCATGGACGTCGCCCTGCTTGGACCTCGTTCTTCCGCTGCGTGAATTGTGAAATATTCCGGGGTGAGCATGTGTGGCTGATTACTCTGATAGCCACTGTGTTTCTTCACTCGTTTTCGAGTCCATGCTCGTCTGCGAACATAGGAATTCCACCATTGAGGGCCGTGCCAGGAGATTTTCTTGCCAAAGGCAAATGAGTATTCCCAGCCATCTCCATCCACGTGCGAGCCGTCCTCCTTGTTAATATGCCAATCTTTCCAAGCCCATTCCCATGACGGATCTGGAACCTGTGCATTTGTGATATCCGTAGCACTTGGTTTATGTGCACTGTTCGTCCACGGAGCATGATCTAAACCTCCCAGCGCCTTCGAAGAAAACAGAGGGATTCCGCAGAGAAACCCTCCACGTTGGTTCTCGAACAAGATATCTATGGCTGAATTGGCATCGCTTGGATTTGGTTTCGGTTTCGGAATTGATTTAGATGTTCGTGGCCTGCCTTCTTCCGTCTCCCCAGTCTGAGCTTCGTCGTTCTGAGCCTCATCACCGTCTTCTGATCCAGCTGCCTCTTGCGGCCCATCGTAAGACCCCTCGTGGCGATCTTGGTATTTTGAGAACTTCCGCCTTATCAGCTCCTCCCTTATATGCAGAGGCGTCGTATGTTTATAGAGTGGAACATCGCTATGTCTCCTCGAGGAGGAATCCGAAACATGGGTAGAGGAGGGTTGTAGGCCATCAGACTGGCTTCTCGAATGCCCTTGAGGCGATTTTGGTTTGGTGTGATCCTCCAGTCGAATTTCGTGATCGTAATCGGCATCCGTCAACAGTGCTGGTCGACGTTTCGACTTGCGAAGGAGAGACATTCCCACCGAAGCATTGCTATAGTCGTCTGCCCTATGCAGCACGTGAAGCTGTCGATATCACTAGCCGAAGCAAGTTGAACGACGCCCGCAATGGGCAAACAACTGAGAAGGTTTGATTGCGCAGCGTTTTGTGTGTTTGTATGAGCGGTCCAGGCAGTTAGACACTACTCACCTTGGCGCTTGCCATTTGAGCATTAGTTCCGCTTTGCACTTTCCGATGAAAGCTCAATGGCGTTTCCGTTGCTCGATGACGCATGCGGTTTCTGGGAAGCTCTCCAAAGCGGGCCGAATGATCTGCCAAGTTTGAAAAGACCCACTGCTCGATGTGGGCAAGTTTGAAGCTTTCAGCCACAGTTCACGGCTTGCACGTGATATCACGGACCTTCATCTGGTCCATGCATGTTTCCGTTATGACGTGGGACTCTGGGGAAGCAGCTGCGACTAGGAAGGTGCTCCTGCCAATCAAAGAAGCACCTGCTCATCATGCAATAATCCCGCCGCTCTCTCCTCATTTCCTAAACAACAACCACAAGTCGCCCTTCGCTCTGCCACATCCACACTCGAGCTCTACAGCATTTCCTACGCATACCAGCTTCTCCGTCAATTGAATTGCGATGTCTCAACAAAAGAAGTCCAACACCTTGCTCTACGTCGGCGTGGCGGCGGCGGGAGGTGTGGGCTATTATCTGTACACGGCAGGTGGAAATCCAAAGGTCGCAGAGAAGAACTTTGAGAGTATGTAGCGTGTCTGGCTTCTTATTGTTTCTCCATACTAAGTAACCACCAGGTGATCTTTCCAAGGCTTCTGCCAAAGTCAAGTCAGAGGTCCCAGGCCGTACCAAGGAGGCCCAGAAGGATGCCGAGAAGTGGGCCACTGTAGCTGGCTCGAAGGTTGACTCTGCTGTAAGTATTCCAGACGACTTATTTCTCCGCATTGCCATCTTACACCTGCCCACGCTTTCTACACAGCTGCGTACCATTTAGAGCAATGACTAACTCAACTCCTACTAGGTCGATAAAGCTCGCGTTGAAGCTGCAAAGGTCGAGCAATACGGCAAGGATACCAAGAACGACGCACTGAAGAAGATCGATGCCGCAGACCGCAAGATCGAGGCAGAAGCTGCAAAGGCTAAGTCAGGTATTTCATCTTGGTTCGGTGGAAAGTAAACGGTTTTTGGGGACATGGAATGTGGCGATATGGGTGGATGAATGATGAAGTGACGATCTTGAAACGGTTTGGGCTGATGTCATCGGAAGGAGTGTATAATACCAATGCAATGCTGCTCTCCTTCATTTCCCCTGCATGTTCAGTGCATGCTCCTCGGAACTTCTAGTCTCGTTCTTCTCAGGATGATAGCAGAATGTGCTTGTCCTTGATAGTTCTTGGGATTGAAGTCAATCTCGTTA
Organism: Stipitochalara longipes BDJ; assembly: GCA_009732865.1. Lineage (NCBI taxonomy): Eukaryota > Fungi > Ascomycota > Leotiomycetes > Helotiales > Hamatocanthoscyphaceae > Stipitochalara > Stipitochalara longipes. The sequence continues at coordinate 1,246,420 of ML769332.1, read as the reverse complement.
AGCTCATTGATTGAGGTTGAGCATTGCAATTATTGAAGGAATCGCCATGAATCCAGATTTTCATAAATTGATTCGAGATCATTAATTTTTTTTCAGACTATTGACGGCCTTCAAGCTATTTTGATACAGTGGGTGATCTGTACCTAAACAATCTTCGTCGAGGGCCAAGCCTCTCTCCGCGCAGCGTAAGGCTTCTTCGCATTTAGCATAACCCTGGTTCAGCTTTGCAGCTTCGAGATATCTATTCGATTTCCAGTTAGTAAGTAGACACTATTTTTGCTGAGTTCAGTACTCACAAAGTAGACAGTTCTCTCCCAGCAATTCCTTCTCCCTCCAAAAGTCTAATAAACCTCTGAACAGCCTCCAGGTCCGCCTCCAAACTCTGCACAGCACCACTCCCCATGTCCTCAACATACTCCGCCAAGTGCTCATGCATTCTTATTCTCCTCCTCTCCCCATCCCTCGCCGTCTCCAACTTCAAATCGCAAGCCGGACATTCACACTCAAACCCATAACCAACCAACAACCGCTCCTGCCTCTTCTTCCTACCCGCCCCCAGTTCCTGGAGATAATTCAACGTCAGCTCCTCACCCACCTCAATATCCCTCGTTGCATGGATATTAAACCTTCCCAACTCGTTATGGAAATTCCCCTGTGCATTCGGCACACAAGAATGATTGATCCTTGAAATCCGCGGAAATACAGCTTGCTGGTATTCGGAGGAGCTGCCCAGGTTAAAGGCGTTGTTGCGAAAGATGCTCAAGATCATCACGTGCTCTTTTGGATTTTGCCATGCTATCAGCACCTTTCCTTTCCTCCCGAACAACGAAGTTAGGGTATACTTCAGCGTGTACCAAGCAGCTTGACTCCATCTCAAAATGCTCAATTCTTTGGTCACATGGCTTGACAATTGCAGAAACCGGCTCTTTTCTTCGAGGCTCAAGATTCGGGATGCGGAATAGATATCTCCTGCATTCTGCCCGGTACGGATTGCAAGGAGGGGAGACTCAGAGAGTATTCTTGTTCCTCGCGGGATGAAAGCTTTGGCGAAGACGCCGAGTCCTTTGAGGCCGGCGGATTTGATCTCGTACATTGGTGTCAACGGGTTATGTGCCCAGAGAAGGGGGTGTCGAGAAGTTTCCTTTTCGACTCGGAGGAAGCGGGAAGAGGTCCGTGCCGATGGAATTTAAGATCTAAATTTGAAATATGTATGATTTTATGTCTCATATTTTCATGAATACACTGAGGTGAGCGGTTTTAGTTGTAGAATTTGTACTACAAGTTCATTCCTCACTCCTGTCTAGGTATTTGCCCGTGTTTACTTTGTTCGCTTTCGAGGTCTTAAACAGCAGGATACTTATTAAGAATAGAACTTTCCCCGTCAAGCCATTAGATGATTATGGATTTTAGAGAAGAATAACATGTCCTATTGCTCACAACGCTTTAGAATATTGAAGTGAGTCCTTGATTCTCGACAGATTTTCCATTTTGGGAAAAGGGGGTTTTTCTCGGCCCACAAGTTTCCAGGGTCTCAATTGCCGAACAACCTCCTCGACTACCCCTGCTCAGAGACAACCAACCAAATCCAACTTCAAACTTCAAGCAAACGCGCCGAGCTTACATTTCCGGCTTGCTCAAACACGCAAACATCACATTCAATTCTCGTAAGTGTAGATGCTCAGAATAGCAGGCGCCGATCTCGGAGTTGTTCCCTACTGTAAACGCACCTTCCGATCCGATAAGATTAAGTTTGACCTCTTGACTCGCCCCGCCTTCTATCACTCCATTCTCCCTCTCCCTCTCCACAAAGTCACCAAAATCACGAAACGGAAACACGATGGGCGTCTTCTACGAGACAATCCCGCCCTCGCTCCTCAAGTGGATCGTAGAGCAAAAAGTCTTCTGGGTTGCCACGGCCCCTCTCTCTTCCTCAGGCCACATCAACATCTCCCCTAAAGGCGGGCAATACTTCGGGATCCTCAATCCAACAACATTTTGGTATCTCGATCTGACTGGATCTGGTATCGAGACGTTGAGTCATCTGCATGAAGCGGGGAATGGGAGGATCACGGTGATGTTCAATGCCTTTGAAGGCCCACCACGAATCGTGAGGCTATGGGGAAAGGGCGAGGTACTTGAGTATGGATCGAAGAATTATGAGGCTTTTGTGGAAGAGAACAAGGTCGATGCGATCGCGGGGACGAGAGCGGTGATTCTGGTGCACATCCATCAGGTGGGCAGTAGTTGTGGGTTTAGCATGCCGTTCTTTGATTTCAAGGCTTTTCGACCGACTCTGAATGAGATTTTTGAGAAGAGGGTTGCAGCGGAGGAGAGCGGGAATAAGAAGGATGGGATTGAGAGGTTAGTGTGTTCCAATTGTGAGCCACCTTCTTGTTCATATTTCCTTTCTTGACTATTTCATGCTTATTCTCGATCTAGATATTGGGCTTTCAAGAACGCTCAGAGTATGGATGGTCTACCAGGAATGCGGAGGGGAGTGGAAACAGCAAAGAAAGAGAACGTAAAGCCGATTAAAAAGATGGTAGGACCTTTTGCACCTAGCTCGGAATACCCCAGCACGAGACTTGCGGGCCAAGTGCCGATGTTGTATCTGATTATTGTAGCGCTTTTAAGTTTCTGTATTGGGATTGCGGGTACGGCATTGGCTGGGATGCAGCTGGGGTACTTACGTCGTTGAATCGAAATTGTTCATCCTCTAATGCGAGTGTAAGGAATTACATCCACCATGTCTTACGATATTCTGATTCATCCTGGAGTTCTATCACATGATTAGAGAATTGCTGGAACTCCAGGAATATCATTGAATCGCATGCAATAACAGGGTTCGAAGTTCGATAGATAAAATACCATTTGAACAGCCACGCTGGGCCTCCACGCCAGCCTTTATACTCTGAAAAAATAGAAATCCAAGAGTGGTCACCAATCCCTGAAGGTTTGACACAAAGCTCGACCTTAAGACCTATTCATTGCTCCGGAAGAATATATCCTTAGGAGCGTTAGGTAACTAATTCAGTACTAAAAATTGCCTTGGCTAAATTTCCTGATGTCAATGCTAAAATTGTTGTCAATTTGGACGAAAAAGAATAAGGGAAGCGTGAAGGAATTCTTAAGCAAAGTTCGATCCACTTCACTGTCCTAAAATACACAGTTAAAGCGCTCGCTGGAGTTCAGGGCGGAAGAGAAGCCAAATTAACGGTGATAGTATCAAGTATGCCGCGGTAGTTGAAACTCGGCGCAATCTACTAAAGAAAGTTCCTGAGCGGACGTATTTATTCACCTTTATTCTTAGCTTTGCTTGCAGCAAAAGATAAATGTCCTAAAATATCGTTAGATGTCTCCCTACCTATACTACATTCATAGATGAGATTTGCCAAAGCTCTGACCTGCTCAAACGCAAATACTGGAATGGCTTTAAGGAGCTACCACGATAACTTCAGCTGTTCGATTTTGATATTGTTTTCAAAGTAATTGACCCCACCAACCCTCATTGATTGCAATAAGGGGATTCTCAATGGTGCCCTGCCAACATATTTTGTAAACAGAGGCAGTCGCACCGGCACCAACACAAGCACTGCGATAATTAACTCCCTTCTCACTCAAAATCTTCCACGAAAAGAACTTATCTATGGTCATGACCTCAAATCGTAAGGTGCAACAGTCACAACAGCATGGATATGGCTCAAATTATATATTAATTTCTCTAGTATTAGTGTTCTGACTGCACCCGAAATCGTTCCCAAAATGGAACCGTGACGTCGTGAGCTGCGAAACGAGGCTTCTGACTAATATAAGATTGCCCTTGAGAGGGCAAGAAAGAGTTAAGTCTCGAAAAAAGCGCTTGTATTTCGAGATTTTTCGAAGGAATGGAAGTGGTTGTTACACGAATACAAAGTGGACTTGCATTCAAGAAAGATGGCTGGTAGAGACCTCATCGATGGAGCGTAATGCCGTGGCATTATGGATATAAAACCGCCCCGAAGCAATCTTTGGTGGAAGTATAGAATAGGTATTCGTCCTCGCGATCGAAGACTTCGCGGGAGGAAAGCTATGTGGATTTATCATAGCATGTCACACCCGTCATAACCACGTCGGTGCGCAGCCTCGTCGAATACTAGCGAGTTGCACAACAGACTGTCCTCGAGAATGAGGGAAGTATTAACACTTACCAGCTCCAGCTCCTCAGCATGAAAAGGGCAGAAGGTGACTTACCCGTTCAGCGAGAGCCGTGATGATTCCTAGAAAAGAAATTCGCCACCACAATGAACTCAGCGCTGGCATCCTCCTTCTACCACACGGACATCTCGCATACACACCGGTATTGTGTATCAAACCAACAAATTTTGGAAGTAGCAGCTCAACAGTGAGCGAGAGCGAGGTCAGTAATAATGAAATTCCAATGTGGAAACCACCTCTACGTAGGTACACTGTTGAGTAGGACTGGCATAGCCGTTGTTATATTTTAATTGATATAGCTGCATGGAGGTGGTAAAGCTTCACCCTTAGAAATATGCGATAAGAAGTCCATCATAGTTTTGGCTGTTGTCATTAGGTTTTCACACATCTTTGGGACGAGTACCGTTTGTAACCAACCTCAGGCTCCTTTCTTACAAATTTGAGGGAACCGTAAGAAAAGAGTTGAGGTGGAGGCTTGAATGTACGAAGGTACTAGTGTGCTTTCCGAAGTTCCGGTGCAGTTGCAGCTCCTCTCTATGCTGGAGGCCAAGATGTGTAGCAACAGTATAGTAGCTTTTAAATCTTTTCCCCTCGCAGTGAAAAAGAGAATAACCAGCGTCGGCTGAAGCCCATGCTTTATATACCATAAGTAATGATGTGATGGAAGTGTGGTTGCCATTCGAATATTTGTGGGATCAGGATGGGGATAGTGGCAAGATTGCGATTGCAGTGAAAGCAGTGCTATCATTCTTTAGACGATTGCTGTTTATCTCCGCTCTTAGTTTGTCTTGTCATCTCTTGGATGACTCTCATTTATTCTTTGCAGAGGTTTGAGATGATTACCGCACATCGCACATATAGCTACCTCCTTTGTCTATGCCTGATAGGGACTGAAGGCACCCTCAAGCTTTCTTTGATAACATTGTTCCAGAGCCCTTTTGTACAATAGGAGTACTAATTGACATTTTGAATCCTTGTTTGCTTTCGAGATTGGCGACGCTGGGTAATGCTCTTGCCACTGGTTGAAGAGTAGGGTGTAATTTCTGTGAGATATAAAATATAATCTCTTCGCTGAAAGGTAATCAATCCTTCATTGTCCAATAACATCAAATCTAAATCTTCCTCGTTGTACATTCTTTTCTCTTCAATTAGGAAGAAGTGGTGCTGGTGGCTCAGCGCAAAGATCGATCTTCTTCCAAGGCGTCTCTCCACTTGGAGGTAGCTCGCCATCAACCCTCTCTACCTTGACCAGCACGGGGATAGCTTGTCCAGTCTCCAGTCTAAAATTTCGGTGTCCGAGAACTGTATAAATCAGCGCTTCCCTCACCCTCTCATCAATAGACTAAATCGAAGGTAGGAGACTTACATTCCAGCAGAGAAGCAATCATCCCCGAATGGCTCGAGATACTGATATGCGTATTCCCATCCTCATTGAAAATGTCGTCCATAGCAGACCTAGCCCTAACAACCATTGCCGCACCAGTCTCCTGAAAGTCTGGAACCCACAATGGATCATTCTCTACAAACCCTTCTTCAAAAGGCCAGTCTGGATACAGCTTCCGAATTGTGGATTTCGAGCTCCGGCGATCACACGTGTGGACTCCTATCGATTCGCGGAGCATTTCTTTGATGGTAGGGGTAAAGGGTGATTCAGGGTTGTGAGGAAGGCCAGAGAAGGTGTGATAGGCGGTAGCTAGACAGCGGAGGAGTGGGCTGCTGTAGTAGGATTGTGGGAGGGGAATACCGTGGTCTGTAACGAGGGTGCGCCAAAACGCGTTGGCGTATTGAGCTTGTGAGATGCCTTTTGGGGTGAGGAGGGCATCGGACCATGTGAGATTGCCGTTGCCGTCTTGGGCGGCCCAGTAGCACTTTTAATTTTAGAAGAGGCCTTGGAAAGATGAGTGGAGTACTTGCATCCCAGGCTTTCGTTCCATATAAGGCTTCTGCTACGTTGTGAAAACCTTCACCATGACGACCGACTGGGTGGATGTCAGAACAAGCCCCGAGGCATCAAGGGTGGTGACAAACGGTACAGGACTTTGAACTGAATGCCAGAAGCCGCATGTGCATTCAGTTCCTCGACATGAGAGTGAAATCGCTGCCATTGGGACTTCTCGTGATGTGGATCGAATACCGCATCTGTGTAATATGCTCGCTCAATTAAGCCGAAGTTGTGACTGGCCTGAGCGGTGTTAGATTTCATCTCAACCCAATTTGCTCTGGAGCTTACGAAGTCATAGCCTCGAGGTTCTGTTTCGGGCTCATCTTGCTCGAAATATCCCGTGACCGTGCTGTATTTCAGATGGGTAGTCTTGGACTCTGACGACTGTCCCATCATGAGCAGAAATGGCGCGATGATTGTTATCACGAACAGAATTGGTCTGGCTGATGGTGAGCTTGCGGTTTGAATGATAGGGGTGTCAGTATACATCAAGGTGGTGATGCCGCAAAAGGGGCTTCTCCGTTGCTTCCGAGGTTCTTGAGCTCGAATCTGATGTGTGGTGATGGCCATCGGAAGCCTACCTACTATGCGGCTATCATTATGCCTTACAATGTATTTATTTGAGCTGTGGCAGGGTTGATTAGGGTCTAGTAGGTTTGATCTTCATATTCTGAGGTTCTTGGTTAGGATTAGGCACGTGTCCGAGACAAATTTGTCAGAATGAAAGTCCAAAGTCAACAGTCCTGAAACTCTTCATGAAGAGGGAGGCAACACTCTGGGGCTGCATTGAAACCTCTGCAGCTACTTTAGAAGTGAGTGACAGTGTTCAGGATCAGGAGTATGTTACAGGTCACGTGTATGACCGATCAGGTGATTACCGCAGATAAAATAGCAGCGCCACTCGCGTCAGCCACATGATGTAATGCGTCTTGGTCAAATGTGGGGCAAGGAGAGCTCATTTCCCCACACTTGCAGAACGAGCTCACCTTGTGACATCTGCCACAATTCACAGCAAACCCTGGGGCACTTCACCTTAAAAAACTGGAGTGAAGATAATCAGAAGAAGTAGTTGAAAAAAATCTTCCATGTAAACAAATACGTCATAAGATTTTCCGTCTTGCAAGGGGGCAGTTTGAAACCTCGGAGTCAAGGTCCTCTTCCCGCCTCCTGATCTGATCGAGAAGCTACGAGAAGGCAGAGAATGGCATGAATCGCACGGCCCGGTCTGGGCCTGGGTGTACATCCCTGCGCTGCCAGGAAAGTTCTCGAGGGGCACGTCATAACAGCTGGCCTGCCAGCCTGCAGCTCGAGCTACCCAAGCAAGCGAGTGGCTGCTCTCTCCCTTATATTTCAACTGCACCTACAACCTTCTTCTTTCACCATACTTCATCAAACACCGTCAACGTGGCATCAATTCAAGTACTTGAAGAACCTCCCATCAACCTTTTCCAACAACCTCACACAGTCGCAATCATGTCTCTTCACTGTGAGTACTTTTTCCCGTTCTCTGGTGGTCCGAGATGGGGTGACGACATCATGGGCTGGGGAAGCTCGTGTTTACACCAACGTTTGCAATTGAGGCATCTTGAAGATTTCAAACCCTTTATGATCACCACATCTTCAATCCGTTGAGATGAATTGACTCCTCGAACTTTCGTACTAATTCTCCCTCCAGACCTCCCACCTGTCAAGCCCTCTGCAATTGCACTAGGCACGATCTTCAACCACGCAGCTTCCCTCGCTGTTCTCGGCCCCGTCTTCGGCGACACCTACCACCGTGCCCAAGCCGCCAATTCAAAGGAGGAGTTCGTCAAGTCAAAGGAGGCTGCTTCTGCTGCCGCCGCCTGGGGAACCTCATTGGTCGGATCTGCTGTCCAGTCATATGGTGTTGGTGCTCTGATCAATGCTACCGGTACTCTCTCGTACAAGGGCGCTGCATACCTGGGATCTTTAATCTTCATGGCTAGCTCTGCTCCTTCGGTATGTTTCATATCATTTTCCTCTTATGGCCTAATGTGACGACAGCAACCCCCACCATGTACTGGTTTAGCATCTCTGTCAAATCTGTTTCTGAATTGTTTTATTGACATATCGCCAGTTCATCGCCCAAGTCTTTACTGAGAAGCGTCCTCTCGATACCGTTGCTGTTGGCGCTCTTGCACGTGGTAGGTTCCCAGAATTCATCTAATCCGAACAATCACTAACATTTTGTCTAGTCTTCGAGACAGTGGGTCTCTCTTTGTTCCTCACCTGGTGGGGCACTCATACCAACCCTTTCGAGTAAAACGCTCGTCGAATTTGAGATACGATGAAGTTAGGGGTGTCGAACATGGGAAAGGATAGCTTGGGATATTGTCTGATTTGTGCATAAACTCAGCTCCTATCAGGCAGTGGCGCGGTGGTTTGCCAGTCACTTGCCCTCGGTGTTTCTAGGGTCATGAATAAAGAATACTTGCATGGAACATAGCTCTTTTATTGATTACCGCGTGCATGGCTGTGGCTGAATATGTTGAGAGTGAGTAAGCTGCTCGCATGAGGCAAAGTGATTCGCTTAAAATAGGGGAGTGACGAAGTCGCATCCCCGGATTTCGTCAACTATATATATTCTCTTGGAAAGGGATAGCTCGAAAGGCACTCGCAAACTATGCAACATCAAAGGAGAAAGAGTTGACATTCTCATCTGTCATCCATTGTCGCCCTCCGTGGAACAGCAGAGAAGTTGAGCTTCTGCGGCCCTAGCAGCGGTAATTCGCAATCGGAGCACGGAGACGTCCACGCTCCCTTGCCTCCCAATCTCATCTTCAACCGTTTTCAATCATATTTATCTCGAACAAAAAAAGGGCGATGACAACAATCCCTCCATCGCCTAGAGCTAGGCCTTTGATGTTCTTAGGTCCTGTATCCAAAGTCCGAACTTGTAAGGTGAACCTCACAATAGCCTAAGGTCTTGCAAAGCAGATGCCTCAACAGGCGTCATTCAAGGCATGTGCTGGGCTTCTATGCCACCGTTGTGGCAGATCTCGTGGCTTTTAATATGGACGTAATAAACAACGTTACCAGCGCTGCCGACATCAATGCCTTCGGGCCACCTTGATGGTCCCTTCGACTTCAAATTGACGTTCGAGCAGAGCATTCTATCTATCCTTCCCTCCGCGCTCTTCTTGGTTGTCTCTCCGCTAAGGATAACATGGCTTCTTCGTGGGGAGAACCATGCACGAGGTGGCTGGCTGCTTTGGATCAAGCTTGTTGTTGCGAGTATTCTGTTCTGTCTTCAATTGGCACTCGTTGCCTTATGGGCGCTGCCGTCAATCACCCGAACCCGAGTGTCCCTCGCTTCTACCATTTTGGCACTCGGGGACTCGTGCATCATTGCCGTGTTGGTATACACTGAGCACAAACGTTCCGTTAGGCCTTCAACACTTCTGAGTGCTTATCTTGCGGTGTCTACTCTGCTTGGTTTAGCTCAGGCGAGATCCTTGTTCCTTCAGCACCGCCTTGGCTCCACGGCTCTAGCAGGTCTGTCTATTGCAATCTTGGCAACCAAGTTGACATTACTACTTCTCGAAGAAGTGCCTAAGCGCGCTCTCTTAAGAGGACAGGTTCAAGGCATCGGCGTTTGAATCAACCAGTGGGCCAATAAACCGGTCTGTCTTCTGGTGGATCAATAAGCCTTTCATCAAAGGTTTTCAGAACATTCTACAAGTAGGAAATCTTGGGAGCATTGATGGCAAGTTTACTTCTGACCAACTGCTGTCGAGACTGAGCCCTGTCTGGATTGAGAGCGACAAGTTTGCCAACCACTCTCTTCTTACCTCCATATTGTCTGCTTTTAAACTTGCTTTCCTATCTCCGATGCTTCCACGTCTGTGCCTGGCAGAATTCAGCTTCGCACAGCCATTTCTAGTCAACAGTGTTGTCCATTTCGTTGGGCAGCCCTACAACAATGAATCACGTGGCATCGCTGGAGGGCTAATCGGTGCTACCGCTCTGATCTATGTTGGGCTTGCTGTAAGTTGGATATCCGAGAATCTGGATGGGCTGGTTGACTCCATTTCTGGCATATCTCAAGATGTCTCTACAATCATCTTGTTTATCAACTCATCACAACTCTGCGAGGAGGTCTTGTATCCTTGATCTTTGAGAAGACGATGAGACTAGGCGTGACAGCCGCACGTGAAGGAGTTGCAATCACTCTCATGAGTACCGACATTGACGGCATCGCGAATGGAATCAAGGATCTGCATGAAATATGGGCCAACGTCTTTGAACTTGGGGTGGCTGTCTATCTGTTGCAACGCCAGATCGGTAGTGCCTGCTTTCTCGCTGTCATTCCAGCTGTAGGTGAGGCAACCTTCCTCTAAACTTCTCTCTCCAAGTATGAGAGCTGATTGAAAATAGTGAGTAGCTTCATTACAACATGGGCCATGGATGGCATTGGCACTGCTCGAGGTCAATGGAACCGCGGAGTCCAGAAACGCGTCTCAGCAACATCTTCCATGCTTGCCCAGATCAAAGGACTCAAAATGATGGGTTTGACTGGTTACATGTCGACTTTAATTCAGGAGCTCAGAATAACTGAGCTGAATCTTTCCAAGAAGTTCAGAATGTTCATAATACGAATTATAATGATAGGTATATGAACAGTCGGCAGTCGAATAGCTTGCCGCGTCTGACAGTTCTATTAGCAAACTTTTCGGATCAGGTAACTCCTGCACTTGTCGTGCTAGCTGCTGTATTCTGGACCAGAGTTGGCCCAGGCGGGTTTACCGTCTCAGAGGCATTTACAGCGCTGTCTGTCGTGGCGCTGGTAGCAACGCCTCTTGCAAATCTTATGAGATCATATCCCACCTTCGTATCGTCACTTGCTTGTTTCGACCGCATCCAACAATTCCTCCTTTCTGAGGAGCAAAAGGATGAAAGGCTCATTGGCTTTCCTCTATCTAGTGACTACAAGACCTCTTTTTCAAACGGTACCCCTGCGGTTGGGAACTCGTTACACCCGAAGTCTGATGGTCCATATATTGAAATGCAAAAAGCTCCCACTCAGAAAGCCCGCCGAGTCAACGGAAAATGTCAGTGTGGAACTTAAGCATGCGAGTTTTACTCTCAAAGGGAAAACCGAGCCAATTCTTCGGGATATTTCAATTTCCCTAAGGAAGTCCAGTCTTACAATGATTGTAGGCTCTGTAGGGTCCAGCAAATCATCCCTCCTGAATGGGATTCTTGGAGAGATACCGCCATCGGCCGGTACAGTTCGAGTCGAACGGGCGGGGTTGTCGATCGCCTACTGTGACCAAACCGCATGGCTACGCAATGTATCAATTCGTGAAAATATAGTCGGCGAAAGCGAATTCGAGCAGGACTATTACGAATCTGTTATACGTGCTTGTGTCTTGCAGCAAGACATCTCTCAATCTCTTGAGGGGAGCGAAACTTTGGTTGGAAGTGGCGGGATTACTTTGAGCGGTGGGCAGAAGCAAATAGTAGTATGCTAAGTGAGATTGAAGGAAACCTACATATACTGATACACCCAGGCACTTGCTCGGGCCCTCTATTCCTGCAAAGCAATTGTCCTATTGGACGATGTTTTCAGCGCTCTTGATACTGCCACCTCCACGTCAGTTTTTGAAGGCATACTTAGCTCAGACGGTCTCCTGCGTGAAAATGGGACGACTGTGATTCTTGCAACCCATGCAGGTTAGTTTTTACATTTCTCGGCTGTGAGTTAACAAAACATAAGCTGATCCAAACTTCTAAAAGCCACCCACCTATCTTCTGCCGATCATATTATTATTCTCAGTAAGGCAGGAACGATCGAACAGAGTGGAAGTTTTGCAGAGCTTCAAGCCAGTGACAGCTATGTCAAAGACTTAGCTTTGCAAGCACGCTCCAAGCTTGCCGAGGCAAAGGAGAGTCCAGAAGACACAGCGCCCCTAACCAAGTCGAAAGCTTCATCTAAACATGCTGTTAATGATGATTATGCTTGGAAAAGGCAGACAGGCGACCTTTCTCTGTACCAATTCTATTTCAAGTCCGTCGGTGTGCCTCTCGCGGTGTCGTTCCTATGCCTCGCTATTGGATACATCTTCATGGGAAGACTCCCACAAGTCTGGGTGCGCGTCTGGGCCGAGCACGAGACTGCCACCGATCGTAGTGCCTATGCAGGAGCTTACATCGCATTCTGTCTCGCCACTGTGATATTCGCCGGTCTTTCTGTCGGATTTTTCATGATCGTTGTGATCCCAAAGTCGGCTGTCCATCAACACTGGTTGCTGCTGGATGCAGTCGTCAAAGCACCGCTGTGGTGCTTCACCACCACTGATAGTGGGTTGCGCTCAACCGTTTCAGTCAAGATATGACACTCGTCGACCAAGCGCTTCCTATGGCTTTCTTCGAGACCTCTTTTGACTCATTTGATGTGATTGCCGGAACAGCCTTGATTGCTTCAGGCGCGCAATACGTTGCTGCTATGATACCGCTATGCATTGTGCCTTTATACTTCTTGCAAAAGATCTACCTAAGTAAGTGGTCCCAATCTCTTCCACTCATTCCCACCTCAGTTAATTCCACTTAAACCAATCCATCATCAATATAACAACTCACCAAGTGATTCAGGAACATCTCGACAACTGCGACATCTCGATCTCGAAGCCAAGTCACCCTTATACACACACTTCACTGAGACACTAAGCGGAGTCGTGACAATCCGCGCCTTTGGCTGGAAGCCAGCCTTTCTCGAGGAAAACCTGCGGTTGCTTGATTTCTCTCAAAAGCCATACTATCTTCTATTCTGTATTCAGCGATGGCTGGGAGTGGTTATGGACCTATTTGTGGCCGGCATTGCTATTGTCTTGGTAAGCATCGATAACTTCTCGGCGTGATTCAATTGCACGATGCTTTTGATTCTTGAACACTGTCTGATGTCTTCCCGCAGGTTGCTTTCGCAGTCGAGTTTACGGATACCACAAGCCGTGGAGCCATAGGCTTATCCATGATCAACATCATCGGTTTCAACAACAGCTTCTCAAGACTCATCAGCTCCTGGACAAGTCTTGAAACATCCCTTGGTGCTGCTGCTAGATTGCGTGATTTCCTTCGAGACACGCCGAAAGAGGACACTTTTGAGAAATTGTCTCCTCCACTATCAGACTGGCCATCTGCCGGTGCGGTTGAGCTGAAAGACGTTACTGCTACTTACCAGTAAGCCCCCCAAACCCCTCGCCATTTGCCTGCCAAAACAAAAATGGGAAGGAAGCAAACTAACACCGGTACAGCCTTGAAACGAAACAACCCTCCACAACCTCTCCCTAACGATCGCGCCCGGCGGAAAAGTCGGTATCTGCGGGCGAACCGGAAGCGGCAAATCCTCGCTCCTCTTGACGCTCCTCCGCCTCCTCGAAACCCCCTCTGGCAGCCTCTCCATCGACAATCTCTCCCTCTCCTCTTTTCCACGGAATATCCTCCGCTTGCACTTTACAACACTTCCCCAAGATCCCGTGACGCTGCCGGGTACGGTGAGGAATAATATCGATCCGCTTTCTGTCGCATCATCGGATGAGGGGATAATTCTAACACTCGAAAAGGTGTTTCTTTGGGGGTTGATATCTGGGACAGGGGGGCTTTATATAGAATTTGATACATTGGGCCTTTCGCATGGGCAGCAGCAACTGTTCTCCCTTGCGCGAGCGATGTTGAATAAAAGGAAAGTGGTGCTGCTGGATGAGGCGACGAGTAGTGTGGATAGACAGACCGATGAAGCGATACAGAATGTGATCTGGGAAGAGTTTAAAGAGTGTAGAGTGCTCGTTGTTGCGCATAGACTGGAGACGATCGGGGATGCAGACGTAGTGGTTGTCATTGATCAGGGCAAAATCGCCGAGGTAGGTGCTCCGAAGGTGTTGAGAGAGGGAGAGTCTGTATTCAGGACTCTGTGGGAAAATAGGCACGGATGATGTGAAAGTCTGTGTTTATTCTATACCGTTAATCAGTAGAGAACACCGATCTGGTTGTTGTAACACGTCGAAGGGATGACAGCGAGTAAGCCACAAACTTTGGAAGTTTCCAGCAAAAAGAGAGCATGGACCTCCATTCTTTCGATTGCAATTACAACGGTAGGCGAGAGCAATTCGGTAAGGAATCTGAGTATCAAAAGCATTCAGATAAGAGCACTCTCGAGGAAACCTCCAAAAATTCAAACCCAGCAATTTCTATCGTCGGAAGATCTACTGCTTCTTCGCTCCTTCATCCTCAAGCTTATATATTTTATTTCCCACAGGCAAGGCAAGGAAAGAAATCTGTTCGAACATCTCAACCATTGTCTCAGACCAGCAAGAACAAGGAATGCTTCAACAAAGGCGCCAAGTCAGCTCTTCCTGTCCTTGAGAACGAATTGGAGAATGAAAACAATGCTCTCTTCTCCATGGGAACCAGTAATCCTTGGAAGATCATTTCCAAGAACTTGCAACCCCAATCCAAAACCCATACCATGACTTCAGCTGCTCTACTTTCGTTCTAGCACTCGATTGACGACTCTTAAATGGCCACGTTCTCCTCTAACTATTTCTTGTGTAGCTTTATTGGACCACCAACCTACTCTTAGAATACTTTGCTCGCACACTTTGACTCCGGTGTAAAGTACTGTAAGCAAGTCATCACTCAATCAATATGCATGCTATGACAGTTCATTTCCCTCTTTTATATATCTTCTATGGTGTGGCCCGATAATTATCTATATACCTAATTTTACACACTCTTTGGTATCGGGAACCCAAGGTGGGTCAGCTTTCTGAGAGACCTCGCTTAAAATAGGGGTAGAGAACATTGGTTCTAGCGAAGGCTCCTCGAGGCACCTGTGGTTTGAAAAGAAATCCCTGCAAGTTCTTAGGTGTTATAAATAAAATGTTGGAGATTTAATACCTCTAATAGAATAGTTTGTTTGCACCTCCGCAACCTGACATACTGAACACCTCGCTCTCGACGTTGTCTTTTGGGGAATCGAGCTTTGCTTGAATTTTACCTAATGAAGTCAAAGATTTTGCGATGTATTTCTGGTCTCATATTTAGCCCAGTGCTATGTTACATTGGCAATAAGAGCAAGAATGATATCAGTTCACTGTCCATGAGCACGCTGCACTGCTCTGTATTACGGGAAATTTTACTTTAATAATAGCATTCTCACTTTACGAAATCTTTCCACGGCGAGCAATCAAATAAAATACCTTCTGCAAAAACAAATAGATCCCAAGTTTCCACTGTAACTTAAAGTATAAAAGATGATGTTACTTACTCTTAATAATCCACCCCTACAGGCTATCTATTAGGCTTAGTAGTGTCTAGCACATGTTACGGATATTTTCACATAGAGAACATCATTTCTTTTGCTGTAAGGATGAAATTAAAATTAAAGTTTCAGTTAATCAAAATGTGCCTCTTTCAGTAGGGACCTGAGAGCGGAGCCATTTATATAGTCGCCGATGAACGCTCGCTTATAAATGGGAGATCACTCTCTACATGTCTGTAGGAAGGAAGGAACGATTCATAGTAACCTTGAAAACTTTGTTACCTCCTTGAGTTAAGTATTAGATTGGCAAAACTGGTTAGCTTAGTTATGGGAGAAGGAACACCGATTCAACAGTTATCTCGTGCCGCTAGGAAAGAAATCATTTCATTTAGAGAACGAGCACTGATATATAGAGGCACTTGTTGTCATGCGCATACATGCATAAAATATTGCTGTGAATTACTTGACCACCTTTGATATTACATTGTGTGGGAACTTTTGATTAAAAGCTCACATGTTCATCCGGTCTTTGTTAGAGTAGACAATTGATAACGAAAACGAATATGACTACAAGGAGTCTCCAGCTCGTGACGTTTACTCTCGCACACTCCATGGATCGCTCATTACAGTACTTCACCATAACAACTGACCTTGCCCGATTTTAGTTTCTGCAAAAAGAATAGCAGGAGCCCAGACTATTGACTCTAGCTAAGACGTTTGTTGCCAACAAGCGTGCAGCGATCGTTTTGCCAAATAAGGACAAATATATGAGCCGGGAACGACTGCTGGCGAATAATTCTAGACATAGGGCAAAGAAAAAGTCAACGTCATCTGATCTTGAAGAGGAGAGAGAGAAACATGAACCACGCTATCAGGAAGGCGTGATTGTTGAAGGTGGCTATGAGACTGGCATTTACTATTGAATTACATCGATGAGGTTTATTTTCCCCCCTGTTCCGGTAGCCGTTGTACCTCGAAGCATGTACTTTAGACCTCGATTCTAATGTCACTGCGAGGATAGCTCGCTTGAGCCCTATCTTGCAACTTCGTCAGTGTTCCTCGAGTGTCGGTACCTCGCAAATGCAAGTTCAACTTCGAGCACATTGTTTTGCCAGGGGAGTGAAAAAGCACTGCTATTACAAATTCGTACGAAATATTGGTTGAAATGCCGCCAAGTGTACACAGAGGGATCAGCATCCTACAAGCACCTCTCCTTTAGGAACAAATACCCAAACTTCCTGGCTTGGAAATGACAGGGCTTTGGGTAGGACAATTCTTGAATCCCTATAGTCTATATTATGCAAACTAGTCCTTTTAAACTCCTTGCATGCTTCCTGTCAAATGCACCGCCCATTATGCCTTCTGACTCTCGTTTTTCTCCACCAAATCTCCTACTCCCAAGCCTCGTCCGACCCTGACCTTCCTCTTCTTCCCCTCCTTGGCAACCACAGCCTTCTTATCTTTTTCCTCATCCTCCAATTTTCCCAGCTCTCCAACTGGCTCACCCTCGTCCACATCTCCTTCGTCCAATTCGTCCATAACCTGCTCTCTCACAAACCCTAGGTCCAGCTTCATGCTATATGCATCTTCGCCATCGGCATAGTACTTCGCTTCCACCTTCTCATTTTTGAAGCCTAAGGTATCACGGTACAGGCGCAGAGCTGCATTGTTCGAGACACGGACATGGAGTGAGACGTATTGGGCGCCGAAGGTCTCGACCATTGCTCGTTCTGTTTGGTGTTAGCACCATTCTCTCCTCTTCCATGCCTGAACTGCCACGGTGCTTTGTCAAGATAGAAACTGATAATTTAGACATACGCGATTGCCTCATCAACTTCTCCGCAATCCCCAACCGTCTGTGCGTCCTCATCACACTCAAGCTGGTAATATGTCCATGCTGCACTCCGTCCGGAGGATCCTCCTCCATTTTCGCCAGGACATAGCCTACAATTCGAGGATAGTCGTAAGGTGTCTTCTTGGGTCGGGAGACATCTACTGCGACGAAGGAGAGCTGGGGCCAGGAGAGGGCATGGTAGAGGTAGTATTTCATGAAGTAGCTGGGCAGCACAAGATTAGTTTTGGTTGCAACGGCGGAAGCGGGAAGTGGCTACTTTTCTGGCAGATTGGTGATATTTGCATGTTGAACATGCGGGATGTCTGACGGGTGTAGCAGTCGGATATCCATGGTTGCTGTGGTGTGTATTCCTGGACAGGCTGTCGAGAATTAAGTTAATCGTCACTGCCGGCGACAGTAGCGCTAGTACGAATGTGGGGGGAACGGCTAAACTTCGGTAATATACGAGGTTGACCTCGACATCACCTCGTGAACGAACTCCTTAAGTCTCAGCCACAATTCTCTAAAGTCTGAATTTGAATTTGAACTTAAAGCTGAATTTGAACTTGGTCTTCCATGAAGCTATTCTCCTTAAGGACTGAGTCCTTCTCTGCCCATGGGAGTAACCTACTCTATCTAACATTCTCTCCCCATCGAAAGCAACTTGATTTTATGACTTTTCACATCCATGTACCCGAATTATCTTGTTCTGCCCGTCGAGGGAGAGCCACTGCTCTCTCATTCAGAATGAGAATTATGTTTCCATATATTGGGAACCATCAGCGCGGAATGGGCAACCAATCTCCGCTTAGCGCTACAATGACATGGATTTTGGGGTAGTAGGGAAGATTGTAGATGCAGAAAGAGTCTACATTATCCATATCTCTCCACGGATCTCAATTTGCAAACCAATCCAGCATATTTGGCAAAGCTCTTCGCCAAGCGGCTCATGGTTGACCTTGTTCAAGCCGCCAACTGCAGCCGTGACCATGGAAATCCAACGTTGAGAACAGTAGGTCGTGAGAAGGGATAACGATGTACCTTCGATATTAACGTTGATGCCGAACCTCCCTTTAAACCTATATATAATCACTACTTGCCTAGATCAATTCAGGAGCAGAGGCATTCACACTGATAGGGGCGCAAGTACGAAGGTGGGGTCGGGTGAGCTTTGGCAGGGGTTGCCAATGGCGGGGTCGACCTTACTCTCGTGACACTTCTATTTCTCCCACTTCTGAACTTGTAACAATTTAATGGCCAAAAGCACACATCTCTTCTTATTACCTCTGGACCTGGGCTTTGAGGAGAATTTTTATAGAACCCATTAGTCTACACAATGGAGTCTCTCCGAACACGAACAGCAGCTACGAACCTTGGCGGGGTACAAGGCTATCGACCCCTCGAAGGAAAGCTTGCAATTATAACAGGAGCTTCAAGAGGCATTTCTCCTCCCGATCCACCCTTGCTCTCTCTAACAGCTCCCCAGGTATTGGCGTCGGCATTGCCCACAATCTAGCCTCCAAAGGCGCCACCCTAATCCTAAACTACACCTCGGACTCCTCCGCCCAAGCCTGCACCGAGCTCTCCGCCATTCTCTCTCAAGAGCATGGCGTACCCACCCTCGTAATCCAAGCTGATATGGGCTCGCCTGTTGGCCCAGCACACATAATCACCACAGCCAAGAACCACTTCTCGCATCCGAAGACAGGAAAGTTTCAGATCGACATCCTCATAAACAACGCTGGTGTCTCTAAAAACCTAAAAATTGAAGAATGCACGATTGAGGACTACGAGTGGCAATACAAGATCAACGTTTTGGGTCCGCTACTACTGGTCCAAGCTGCATTGCCATATCTGCCGCATGATAGGAGTGGCAGGATTGTGAATTTGAGTTCAGTGTCGAGTTCAGAGGGGTTTATTGGGCAGAGCGTGTATGGTGGTACAAAGGCGGCTTTGGAAGCTATGACGAGAACGTGGGCGAGAGAGTTGGCTGAGAGGGCGACGGTCAATGCAGTCAATCCTGGCCCGGTAAAGACGGATATGTGGGCTGGGACGACGGCGGAGTTTAAGAAGCGGTTGAAGCCGTTCATTCAGCAGACCCCTGGGAGTGCAATTCGGCCTGAGATTGATGATAAGGATTTGGTGGCTGATGCGGAGAATGCTGGTGGTAGACCGGCTTATGTGGATGAGATTGCCGGAGTGGTGGGGATGCTATGTACGCCGGATAGTTTGTGGTGTACTGGGCAGGTAGTGTGTGCTAACGGAGGGATGAGGATGTCCATGTAGATCAGGATATTCCAAGAATAGAACTTGGAAGCCATGAATTAGACAAGATCACAAAATCCAAAACGCTATTCATTCGGCTACAACTTTCTCCAGTCTGTTGAGATGTTGAATGCAACTATAATCTCTTGAAAAGCAAAGACTGTCTTTTCTTTCCGCCAACCAAAAAGCTTCGGCACCAACCAACACCTCATGTACCTTTATTCCCTCCTATCGTCCAATTCGTAAAAAACGCCACTAATGCCCAGTGTTTGTAATCTTTACCCTTCTATGGAGCAGCAACAGGCGGTGGAGCCTGCTCCTCAGCCACTTTACCCCTTAACGGAATTTCCACTTCCTCATCCTTCTTGTCAGCCGGCTTGGCATCGGCACTCGACCCTCCAGCCTTGGCGGCCTCTTTCTGGAATGGAATTAGTAATTGTAATCTTTGAAATAGAAAGTCGAACAGTCGCCAACTGCGCACTGTGAACTGAGCGAGACATCCCCAAATGAGAGAGAGGAATGATCTCGGTTTACGGACCTTAGCTTTCTTGCGCTCCTTGTCTCTCGCTCTGTCGGCTGCTTTCTTGGCTTTGGCAATCTCTTCTTCTTGTCGCTGAGCTTGAGTACCTCCGTACTTGTTTCGCCATTCTTCTTCTTTCTCTTCTGGGATACGAGTGAAGAGGTATGCTGCCTTCCCAATCTTGTGGCCACTCTTCAAAGCAGCTGGGGACCACTTGTCTGGGATAGGGGCAAGAGGAGCATTTAACTGCTGAACAATAGACTCAGCTGTTGATGGCATGAATGGGGAGGCAAGGGAGGCAAGAAGGTATGCTAGGTTGAGAGCAAGTCCGGCGATGGTGTGCGTCCTAGCCGGGTTGCTTGCGAGATTGGCGTTGTCGAGGCGGTATTGGAGCAAGAGATTTCCTGCTGATGAAATTTCCATGAGCTTCTTCAACCCAGCTCGCAAGTGCACAGCTTCCATATCGGCAATATATTCGCCGAGGAGCTTGTTTACATCAGCAATCCAGGCTGGAAAATCGAATGTGTCGTCGGTATAATCTTCAGAGAATTCAGGAATGGCTCCACCAAGTTTGGCATTGACAAACTTGACGAGTCGGTTCACAAAATTACCAAGATTTGCAAGCAGCTCGCTGTTGTTAGCTGAGATAAAACTCTTCCACTCGAATTGGGTGTCTCCGGTCTCCGGTCGATTTGCGAGCAAGTAATATCTCCATACCGAAGGGGGAATTCCAGTCTCCTTGGCACCATCCCCAAATACACCAACTCCTCTTGATTTCGAAAACTTCCCGGTCTCATAGTTGAGGTACTCGGTAGTAGAAAGGTGGTTGAGCATGGTCCATTTGTCTCCAGTTCCCATCTGCGAACCTGGGAAAATCACTGTATGAAACGGCACGTTGTCCTTGCCCATGAATTGATAGAGCTTGACATTTTCCGGGTCGCGCCACCATAACTCCCAATCCTTTGTGTAATTTGCAGTGATCGAGGGGTAGCCAATGCAGGCGTCGAACCAAACGTACAGTACTTTCTTCTCGTAGCCTGGCAGCGGAATTGGTGTACCCCACTTCAGATCTCTTGTGATGCTTCGGCCTTCCAAGCCCTTATCCAACCACGACCGCGTGATGCTGACACCATTTTGTGGCCACGCTCCTTGGACACTTGATTTCTCAAACCATTCCTCGATTGCAGACTGTGCCTTGTTAAGCAGAAGGAAAATGTGGGTCGTTTCACGAGGGACAGGTGTAGCACCATCAATCTTGCAGTGAGGATTGATGAGCTCGAACGGGTCCAGAAGACTACCACACTTGTCACATTGATCCCCTCGCGCATCGTCGTATTGACATTTCGGACACGTGCCCTCGACGAAGCGGTCTGCCAGGAAGGATTCATGCTTTTCGCAATATGGCTGTGTAGTCGTCCTCTCCTCCAGATAACCATTTTTATACAGCTTCGTGAATATATCTTGCGCGATGATCGTCTGCTGCTCTGTTGTTGTTCGGCCGAAGTAATCGAACGCAATCTCGAACCAATCATAGACTTCTTTATGCTTCAGGTGGAATTCGTCGCAAAGCTCTTTTGGTGTTTGCCCCGTCTCGAGTGCCTTCGTCTCTGTGGCTGTTCCGTACTCGTCCGTTCCACAGATGAAGAGTGTTGGGCGGTCTCGTAGCTTGCTGAACCTCGCAAAGACATCTGCGCTGAGGACGCTGCCAACGACATTTCCAAGGTGGGGAACGTTGTTGACATATGGTAATGCGCTGGTGATCAGAATATTCTGTTTGCCCTTCTCGGGCAGGATGATCTTTGGTGTTGCCATCGCGTCTGTGTTTCAATTGAGTCGAGTCAGAGATGGGGAGCTTGTTGTTTTAATACGGTGGTGGGGGTTGACTCACAGGTTTTGGCGAGGCTGACAATGCTCACAATTGCCCCGCTTAAGCGAGCGCAAGGCTGACCGAGGGACGGTGAAGTGAGGAATAGAAGCCGGCAAAAAGGTTTACTTATGAATATTGCGAGGAAACAAAAATGAAAAGAAATAGTAACAGCTCTAGATCAAGCCGGTATTAACCACCCTCGAAAGGCCACGTTCATGATGCAAATTATGATGGTCTACCATCGCCATACCCAGGAACATTCTGAAGAAATCATATTGAGACAATCTGCAGAGGACTTCTCACGGTGAAGCACTAAAGTCGTTGAAACTCGGTTAGAAGCTTTGTAAGTAGTAAAAGCTCTACAATGCAGTACAAATTCTAACAAAACACAAAAGCAAATAGACCAATTGGGGTCACATGACCAAACTTAAAATCAACAACCGAATTTCAAATTCCTTTTCTCTTTGATTCTGTGTACATCCAACAAAATCCATGACCATTTAATCTCGATCAAGATGCAATCTGACACTTTCGATGAAGTCCTTGGTCTCGAGGAGCAATTTTACGGTGACGGCTTTGCACAAGGATTGGCCGACGGAGTCAAAGCAGGTCAGGTAGAGGGTCGAACGTTTGGACTTGAGAAGGGATTCGAGAAGTACCTCGAGAGTGGGAGGCTGTACGGCAAGTCTTTGATCTGGGCAAATCGCATACCTCGATTGCAAGATACTATTGCAAATGAGAAAACACAAGACGCTGGTTTAGCTACCGACAACGCATCGAAGGACTTGAAGGAAAAGAGAAATCTGGACAATGCGCTTCCCCCACTACTTCAACATGAGCGATTATCGAAGCACCTCAAAGTGCTATATGCCTTATCGGAATCAGAGAGTCTTTCTACCGAGAACACCGAGGAGGCCGTCTCCGACTTTGATGACCGACTGAAGAGAGCGCAAGGGAAAGCGAAGATCATCGAGAGAATAGTTGGAGAAGGCAAAGAAGAAGACAGTAGTGGGCAGACAAGTATCGGAAACGCTTCCAGAATCTAGCATGCCCATAACCTCAAGACCGGCAATTAGGTCCCTCGCAAGGATATCAACAGCACTCATGGACTCATGATGACGGCGCTCTAAGATCGGCACTCCCTAGTCTTGCCATGTGTTCGCAAAATTGCCATAATCCAGTTGCTCGGTTCACGGAATAGCTTTTCAAAGTTTGGACAAAGCTGAAAGGGTTATTTATGGATTGTTTGATTCTGGTACTGGATTCGCCACTGTGATTCTCCGGTTCTTCCAATCTCCCGATTCTACTATACAGTCCATTCTCTAGGTGGTCCACCGACACGCAACAATACTGACTTGTGACATCTCATCGTTCAGCCAAAAAGTCGAACCACCTAAAATCCATGAAGTTACTTCATCAGAGCCCGCCAAACCTTTTCGTCCATTTCCTTGAGCTCGTCGATCTGATAAGAGCTAACTATAAGTCCTTTCAACGTCGCCGTGTCCTCGTTTCCTCCGAGAGACATCGTCGAAATCCCCTTTCCTGGGGACCAATGGCGATTGCTAACGAGTTTGACGACCTGGAATGTGAACCGACGATCGAAGAAATTGACGCACTCTTGGTTCATTTGAAGCCTGGCTTGCCGTCCAGATCGTCCGTAGTAAGGATTGCTACGAATGCAAGCGAGGACTTGGCGACGTTGGGACCACAAATACTTGCGTACAGCGAAGCATGCATCGTGGAGCTAAGATCAAAATTAGACAGCTCAATCAGATAAACGGTCCCAAACCGAAAACATACCTTCACGGGACGTTTTTCTTAGATAACTTGGTGGATAGCAATGATCTCTTTCATCTTTGAGTCCGGAAGAGGATCTGTGGGATATGTCTCGTATTCCAAGCCAGGGCGAGCTGTCCAGATGAAATTCTGGAAGAGGGTCTTATTCTCAGAGTCGCTCCGCCGAATTATCTCAATGGCCATCTTCATCTCATGATCGGCAAAATTTATGTCGCCTTCTATGATAATTCGTGCCTTCTTGTCTAGTGACAACTTTTTGGACTTGCACCAATCCTCCCAAGCGGTTTTCAGACTCCACGCCTCGGTTTTGGCCTGCTCGGCATGCTCCATGCGGATTTGGTCTCCGCGAGCTTTGAGGCTTTGCCTGTGTTGTTCAGTGAGCTTCTCTGTAGTTGCCTCCATGAGAGCGAGTCTGTCGTTCGCGCGAAGAAGTCTAGGATACTGAGGTCAGTATCCTGTACACGTACCAGGACTATGTTATAGAATGAAGATGGATCACTTACTCCTCTCGGAGTCGATGGTTCTCTCTCTCAGTCTCATAAATGGCTGCCATGGCCTCCTATTTGATTGTACTATCAGTCTTCGTGCATCCAAGAGAGCCGTTGACACTGACCTTTACCGAAGAAAGCTCTTCTTGAAGGACTTCTTTTGACCTCGTCAACTCTGTATGCTTAACAGTAAGGGATCCTAAGGCCACATTCGCAGTATAAGCAAGTCTGGCCACTTCCTGCATTGGTTCGCAATTATCAGTCTCAATATACCTAAATACGACGGTTCGTTGCAATCAATGACTAACCTTGCTAGTTGCTAGCTCTTCTCCAAGCTCGTCAATCCGCTCTTGCATTTCGTCTACGATGTTCTGCATACCATACTTTGTGGTGTTATGTATGGCATCCATCCAGCCAAAGTGACTGGTCAGACTCTTGTTGGCGTCCGTCTTGGCCTTTTTCTAATGAGACGATTAGCATCTGGGAAAAAGGAACTCTAGGGAGGGGAGGGCAGGGAAGGGGATAGGTACGGCTTGGTGCTCTTCATTGTCATCGTCGCTCTCAACTGGTCTCTTTGCACTCCTCAGAATGAAGGGCTCATCGCTGTCATCCTCGTTTTCAGATGTTCTTCTTGCACCCCCGAGGATCAACGGCTCGTCGCTGTCATATTCGTTGTCAAATGGTCTCTCGTCTTCCATTGTCAAAGACTGGAGGGTTTCAAACGACGAGTTGCTGGTAACGCGTTGAAGTGGGAGAAATTTGACCAATTGCTTGCCACAACGTACTGCAAATTTTATTAGATTGTTGTGCGCGTAATGTAAAATGAGCGGGTTGGACAATGTAGGTGTGTGTTTACAGAAGAAGCAAGTGGAAGAGCCCATTTAAAGTATGCAAAGCGAGCACCACGGCGGAATAAATTTTCTGATACGTTTAACCTTAACTTTGAATTTAAATTTAAGAGCTTTGGTTTCGAATTAGCTCATTCACTGGAATCGATTTATATTGTTGGATGCTTTGTCTTGCGAGGCAGCAAGACCATCAAGCTACGGTTTGTGGATTGCCCATGTTTTCTACCTAGGATATTGAACATCACCACAGGCTGACCCTGTGACATGAAGTAAAATATATCAATCATAAAAGCGCAAACTCAGTAGAATTGTTTTCTGCGGGAAGAAAGTTTTCATTAATAGGCTATCACGAAGATTAAAATAATCGTTTGATAGCTTCTCCAAGAAACTCCGGTAGTCCCCTCAGCTCAAGAAGAGAAGACGTGCACCCCCAACTAATCCCAAACAGACCAGGTTCGTTGATGCACTTATGGATTCTTAGCATACGCATAGCAAGCTCCTTCCACTTAGCCAAAACAGCATAAACATCCAAATCCGGGCGGGGAATCGGTGCATAGCAAGTGCCCATGAAATCATTATACCGCTTGAGAGGATCACGACGGGCCAACTACATAGTAGCCTCCAATAGCTCTTCCGGCCAACCCTGAGCCCTATGTTCCATATCCCACTCCTCTTGATGCTTCAGATGGCTTTTGAATTCAGCCAGAGCACTTTCATTGCCTTTGGCCTCCAGCTTAGCGAGGTGGATATAGCGGACCTAGCGAGCTAGGAGCTTCTCCTTGGCCTTGCTGGGTTGTTGGATGTAGAGCCGAGGTTAGCATAAGAACAATCCATGAATTTCTCACATAGGTACTAATGGTCCGCCCAAACAGGAGTTCATGAAGAGAGCTAACGCGAGAGCCAAAGCTGCTAAGACGGCTTCCGAAACAGGTCGAGAACCTTCAGAACAAAGTTCGGGCTTTCCAAGCAGGGATTCAGACTCTGCAAAAACAGCTAGAGACCCAGAAGCGAACAGCATTCTATTTGGAAGAAATAACTGCAACAAGTCCGCTTTCACCCAGGAACAAGTTGATGACATGAAGAAGGACCACGAACTCCGCGCCAAGGCTGCGAAAAATGGGGCCGAGGATGATCAAATTAGGCACCAATTCAAGGAGCTACTGTAACGCTGATCGCAGGTAAACGCCAACGCGAGTGGGATCTCTGGACTATGTCGCCACGAGTCACACTCAACGAGCGGCGCGGACTCGAAGATAGCGGACCGAACTGCGAACCCGATAATGTTAGATGTGGTGTGGAAATCATTCGTCGGTCCAATCCCAAGGATCCAATTCTGAGGTGGTATATACTCGCAGACCCGCTTGAGGAATTGGAATACGTGGAGTACCCCTTTCGAAGACGCTAGAGCCACTCCTGACCTGGAAAATACAATTGCACCTTTGCGAAAGGTACTCCGGAAGGAGGGGAAACTTGACGTGAGTCAATGATTTGTGGTTGCGTCTGACCTAAACTGATTGTGCACAGTTCGACCGAGCTGCAGCTGTCGCTAGAGCATGGCTCAGATATGAACGCGATCTTCTTCTGGCCGTCATTCGCTCTCACCCATACTACCAGGACCACCTAAACGAAGGAAAGCTCAAGATCGAGCAAGAATGTATCAAGCTTTTTGATCGGCGCTTCAATTTTGAGGTTGGGAGGATCGTGGGCGTGAAGCTACGCCAATACCCGCAGAACTGCCAGAATAAAGGGCTGCGGTTGGGAGGAACTTTGGCTACGCTCGTCTTGCGTGGTCTGGATGTGGGGACGTATGACGATGTTGAACTGCATAAGGCAAACACCGAGACTTGGGAGGCCTTGGTTCTGTAGGATGACTGGTTTAAGTGTGGAGAAACACATAAAAGAAAATCGATAATTGCTTTGTAAAGTACAATGGCGGCGTTGAAAAGGATGACTGGATTGGATAATCAGTCTGGTAGGCTGTGGTAATGAATAATACCAAACCACATGAAAGCAGTTCCTGGAAGATGTGAATCTGCACTTGCATCAATTATCAATCTGACATGGAAAATTAGTCCCAATGCCGTTAAGATTTTGGTGGAGCCTGAACTTACCTCCAACTAGAGGAATTCAACGCAAACAACGCTCGGGAAGACACCAGGCCATAACTGTATGACTTTTAGTCTGGAATCAAAATCTCTTCATTTTTCAAGAACTTCTAGAGTTTTCATCCTGGTGATATCTTCTCCTTCTCTCACCATTGCTAAGCCTTCGGCCTCCACCTCTCATCCTCCCTACTAACAACTACTTCTGTAACCTCCACTCTACCTGCCACAATCTCCCTCCCATTAATTAAATCATTCTCCCACACCCTCTTCCACGCACTCTCCTCGTCCGGCGCAATACCAGCCTTAACATGTCTTGGCACCAGTCTCTTCCCTGCAATTTCCTCCTCCACCTCCACAAACCACAGTTCATCCATCAGTTCTGTAATCTCCTTCCACTCTCCCTTCCCTAAACTCAAATAATTCCCTTCAAAAACTAGAATCCTGGAGGTTGGGGGAATGGGAATGTCGTTCTCAACTGGATCTTTTATGGCGTGGTCGAAGGAGGGGGCGAAGAATGTTGGTGTTGTGGGAGTAAGAGGCGCACGAAGGTAAGTGACGAGGGAGAGTAAAGCGGAAGGGTCGAATGTGAAAGCCGCGCCTCGGCGAGCATGGGCGGTTTCTGGGTCTGGCATTGCGGAAAGTTGAGCTCGAGTTAGGTGGTAGCCGTCCATTGGGATGTAAGAGGCTATTGGGGGTGAGTTTGTTTTGCCGTGAAGGGTGAAGGCGAGGGCGTTGAAGTGGGTAGTCATGGTTGTTGCAAGAGTAGTTTTGCCTTTCAGCTTTAGTGAGGGCCGGGACGAATGGAGGGGAAGAGAAACCTGAGCCTGGTATCCCAGATATGGCGATTAGGAGACGTTGGGTTGGAGGTATGGATTGGAATTTGGCTGGACCGGGAGGTTAGATGGTGGTCAATTAAGAAAAAGGAGAGGAGTACCCCAGATCTTTTCTACTAGACGATTTACTTGTTCTTCCATGATGGTTTTTACAACTCGATAATTGCGAAAAAATGAAGAATGAAGAAGCTTGAGGCGAAGTGTCGTTGGAGCTCAACAGCTTGAAGTGGGGTTGCAGCGGGGCTCGTGTGACATCAAATCCTTATCAGCTCGATAAGAAATTCTTTCACACAACGACTTTCAGACCACAACACACGTCAAGCAGAACTGGAAAGTAGAAATCTAGAAGAGGGAGGGTAGGAATATGGAGGACGAAGATGGTGGGTTGTTCAACATTGAAATCAGCTCCGAGGACGAGGCTGCAGATGAGTCTGAGAAGGTGCCGCGGGATTTTCAATCTGAGAAGGATTTCCAGAGACAGAAGGCAGAGTGGAAGCCGAAGATTGAAGTTGGAGAGGTTAGTAATCTCTCTATTTTCCTTCACGACCAAGTATAGTGCTGGGAAAGAAAGCTGACACACAGTACAATAGCTGTGGAAGAGCTTGAAGCTGCCGGTGGACAACCCCTCGAAACCCCAATCTCAGGCTATTCTACATGCAGTTGAGGAATTGTACTTCTTCAAGAGATATGAAGAAGCTCTCAATATTGTGGAAGCAGCCTTGAAGGGCAAACTCATCGTAGAACTCCAGAAGACTTTGGAGGACTACAGGGCGCGATGTCAGGCAAAGGTTCAAAAAATTACAAAATACTGACCGGCCCAGAGCAACTTGCTCGCACTTTGATCACTTGCACGTTAGCAAAAATGTTGCTGAAAACAACCTGAGAGGCTGCTTAATTTGAAACTGCTGAGAATTGTCTCCTAATTCCTCTTCGGTCTCGTGAAGTACTCTTCTCGTGCTCTCTATCTTCTTTCTCTACCTCCTCATCTATCTCTCTCTATGTACCGATTAAGCAAGTAAGATTACATCTGGATCATACAACCAGGGCATCCCGCAATTATGCTGGGCCTACCCTCTCTATCCCGGAACGCCGTCCAAACCGTGTAAATGCCATTCGCTCCAAACTCCAAAAGTGGACTTTTTATATACTCAACCGCAAAAAGAACGCTCCAAGCAGACGCTAATCGAAGGGAGGTCGTGAAGATCGTGAAAGTGTATCCAGAACCGCTCCACCTATGCCCGCATCTCTTCCTTGGCCTGCTGCTTTTGTTTCTCCTCACTGAATACCCTTCTGCTCATAGCGAGCACAGCTTCGAACCCTTCTTTCCCTTTCTGGGCATTCTCACGGAAACGGCAAACGCTTGCCTCCTCAACAGCGTTCTTGATCTTTTGCCACCCACCACATAGGGCCGTGATCTTGGCGTCTTGTACGAATTGTGTGCGTGTGGCAGAAATAGGTTGGTAAACAACAGTCTCGCGGACGCTAACGATATTCGAGAATGTGAGGTTGGTGGAGACCATGGTGACTTTTTTTGATTCCGGATCCACATAGGATGTCTCAAAGACGTGTGAGGTATCCGTTCCGCCCATTAATGACGCGAGCCATTGCGGTGCACTCTGTTTGCAAGTGATGAGACGTTCTGTTCGTAGCTGGAAAATGTCAGTACCATTTTGAGAGCAGAAGTGTGTGAATACTTACGATTCCGGTATCCGGATCAACCTGTCGCGATAACGTGTCGACTGCAATTACGTGCGGCGACTTGTCGTTCCATGGGCAGTATTTCCTCCAATTCGCAGTTGACACCTCTTCCCAGGAGTAGTCGAATGCGCAATCGCTCGAAAAGACCTTCATCTTGCTCGTGTGCTGGGTGCAGCACTAGTAGAACTTTCAGCCAGTCGCGTGCCAAAATCTTCTCTCCTTTGCCTCGATCGTTCGTAGATAATTTGATCGTGAAGTCTGGTATCTGGTGGAGTGAGATCGTTGTGTAGTTGACGAGAGAAGTGCTGGTGGCTGGGCGGGATCCTTAAATGCAGTTGCTCAATGAGAGCTTTTCAGATGCAAAAGTCGAGATCCGGAGAAAGAAGGAACAATTTTCGCCATCAGTCTAACCGTATTGGGCCATAGCGCCCTCCGGACCCCGACTTCTCCTCGGGCTCGGTTTCGCGGCAGGCAAAGATCTTCAGCCTCTCCCAT
The DNA here is from genome assembly GCA_009732865.1 of Stipitochalara longipes BDJ. Classification (NCBI taxonomy): domain Eukaryota; kingdom Fungi; phylum Ascomycota; class Leotiomycetes; order Helotiales; family Hamatocanthoscyphaceae; genus Stipitochalara; species Stipitochalara longipes. The sequence goes on along the minus strand of ML769332.1, from coordinate 1,216,254 downwards.
CTGGATTCGTCCAGCACAATGACGCTTTCGATCATGACCTGCAACGTGCCGTCACTCTTGCGCCAGGTGTTGTATGTATGTAAGGGTCCTGGGGTTCCTTTAAAAGTTGAGGCTCAGATTATCCTACCACACATCCATCGGCCATTGGGTCCAGCTCCGGCTACTGTCTGTAATCCTCCATTCTTCAGGCCATGTACATTGGCTTGTGGTTCAAGACAAGTGCCTTTGAGCTTACCTCACTCCTAAGCATGTATCATTGTTAGCCCATATATGGATCAAGAGGTAGCTTTAGCGCTCTGCAGTACCTGCACAGCCTCACGTGCTGATGCTGACAATCCTCTGCGAGGCCTTCGTCAATAATCATGATCCTACTGTACAACCCAGCCTCAATGGGTACACGCAGGGCTTATTCTTGCTCGTACAACATGCTTTTGCTATTTTCTCCTGAAATTTCTAAGGACTGATACCCGAGCATTTCCCGTGCCGTGGATTTCTTAATTCTGGGTTTGGCTTTGATCCGTCACAATCATGAGCGAAAGTATCAGGCGAAAGCCTGTGTCGATCGTCAGAGCCATCAAATTTTCCAAAGTATCAAGTCCCCCAGTTGTTGTCAATATCGTCCATTCAACCGCATCCGCAATAAGACACCCTTCAGACGAACCCATCTCTCCAGTATCCTCTGCTGTAGCATCTCTTCAACTCCTTTCAGCACACCAAAGTCATGAAAGAACCACTTCGAATGATGTTAACGACTCTACAAATGCCCCGAATCATTCATTCGACTTCCAGTCATTACGATCCTTGGAGTTGAGGGACCCATCGGTTCACATATCGAGTCGCAAAACGACAGGACGACCAAAATATGTTAAATGGGGAGTTCACTGGTTGCAACCGACATACGTGCTGCTGTGCATCCTGGCTGGGATAGTCCTCGCTCTTGGACATCACTTCTACTACTATTCCCTTTCCGGAAGCCCGGCTGGCTCACAAAGTCATCAACAATGGGCAATCACATTTGGGTCATCATTCGCGTACCTGGTTATCCATATCCTTGGGGCTGCGATAGTCGTTGCGTATAGCCAATACACTTGGTCCCTAATCCGACAAAGAGCGTACACGATAGAGAGTCTTGATAACCTTTTCTCAATGACCTCAGACCCTAGGGGTTTGCTAAATTGGGAAGTCCTAAAACATGGGAAGGTGGCCGTCTTGATGTGTTTGGCCGTCTGGTATGGATTAATTTCCGCCTTCACTAGGTTCAAGAGACTAATAGCACATTGCAGGGGTATGGGATTTGCTTTAGTTACTCCGCCTGCAACGTTGGTAGTTGTTCCTGGCTCAGATAATAGCACAAAACCGACAACATGGCCAACACTCGATTGGTCTTTACCTGGTTGGATCGATGACCAAACCTCCGCAGTTCCGGCCAACTCAGTCTTAGACGTGGGGACTCTTGCTGCTTTCGAAATGAAAACTGCATCCATTTCCCCTCCAGCATCGAATTCATCATACCTTCTATCTTTCTACGGCCCGTCCCTACAGTGCAACGCGCCGAATGCCACTCAGCAACTTGTGTTTGACTATTATAAGCAGTCTCTGATCAACAAGTCGGGTATATATACACCAGATATTTGGGAACAGAAGAATCCTGCTGCTACCTGGAAGTACGACCCGGTGCAAGGACTCTTCGAAACTTTCCTAGCCTTCTCAGCTTTTGCACCAGCTGAATTCTTGTGGTATTCGTCGGATACATTGAGCCATACACAAAATGTAGGTATAGATACCGGTGACCCTTGGGTAGATCAATTTGGCAACTGGGAGGTAGACCTGCCTCCAACTTTCAGCAATTTAACCATATTTGGAGACTCAAAGAGCTCGAATACAACGACACAACAATTCTGGATTCTCACTGCCAGCGTAAGCATTGTTTGCATTCTCGGCAACGCCTCATATGATGTCAACCTCGAGTACACAAATGGCCAGCAAACTATTAGCCAAAGTACGAAGGACTTTACTCCCTTGTTCATGCCACAGGCAGGCACTTCGTTCGATGATTTCCAGATATTGGAGGAGGTGCTTAGCAATAATGCAACACCGCACATCCAGCATGTCATACCCCCGTCAACATACAGCTACATGTCCGTCTATACTGCATTTACAGGCACGTTGAGCGGGAATGTAACTTTAGCCATATGGGATAATCAGACCACTCCCGCCTTGAATGCAAACGACTCTACTTATACGCTTTCCGTGGCCGAACAGACAAGTCACGTATTGACTACCGGTCTTGGCGCATGTCAAGACACAGTTCCGTCTGCTTGGTTCAACACACTAAATCTTACGAAACAAGGCCTGAACTTCAGTGATCCGGCAGCTGACAGGGCTTTCGATAAACCATCCTGGATGTGTCGCAACAAAACACTTGGAGCTGCACTCGAAGATCTGTTCCAAAACATGACTATTAGTATGCTTGCTGCAGACATCGTGTAAGTCGTAAACGATGCTAAATTCAAGACTTATTTCGTTAACGCCTTCATAGTGGTACCACAAACCAGACAATCGATGTGACCTATTTTCCAACTCGTAATATCTACCAATATAACCCACGAAACCTCGTCATCTCCTATAGCGTCGCCATTGCCGTAACTGCTATCTGTGTCGCTATTGGCATTGCCGCCACTATCTCCAATGGCGTGAACCACAGTTCCTCCTTCTCAGCCATGATTGCCACGGCTCAGAATCCGAAGCTTCGGCATCTGTTTGAAGGAAATTCTCTTGGTGCCTTGCCGCTAGACCGCGAGATCAGGGAGGTCAAACTCAGGTTTGGACAGTTAGTGAATCATGATAATGTTGTAGATGGTACAAGACATATTGGATTTGGATTTGAGGACGATGTTTCGAATTTAAGGAAGAATGGGAAATATACCTAGGACTTTACAGTACTCAATGGTGTTCACCTGCATAAATATAGTAAAATTAATGCATAATGCTCGCAGGTCCCAACCACGGAGAATTCTAGATGTTACCAGAGTCTAATCCGTGTACAAAGCTTATTATCTGGCTGTTGTACCCTCCAGCAAGCGTTCATAATGTATGCGGTCCTTCTTCAGGCGTGAAACAGACGCTTGTCAACAAGTCATTCGGGTAATGCTTTTGGTAAAAATATAACGTAGTGACTTGGGTAAATTACCAACTGCCTACTCGGCCGCAGCATTTTTGTCAAAGAAGTCTGCTGCCGGAACAACGAACCTGCGGGGTTCCAATTCTATTTAGCTCTTATAGAAGAGAAAAAAGTAGAGGAAGAATGTTCCTACAGTCGAGGACATTGCCTGGATCGCTGTTGCTTGCTTCGACGGCTGCAAGATCAGCTACCTCGAAGTAAATTTGTACTTTAAACTGCTGCTTGTGCATGAGGGTTTGCATTTGTAGGATTCTTGGTGTGCCATGGTACCACAGGTCGGTAGTAGAAATTGAGGTCTCTAGTGGTATCCTTTAGGTGATTAGCTGTAATAATAAACAAGCATAAAATCCCTCTACTTAAAGATGACGATGGGCAGAAATGCTGCTGGGATTATGAGCATAATAGGTGGGACTATGATGACAAGGACACAGATCACAAGTATAAGTGTGATGATAAGGGGTATCGGTGGGATGGTCATCACAAGTGCTGCTATGATCATAACAATGATAGATGGCATTATCAGAATTGAGGAGAAAAGCTGACCTTGGGGGAAAGAAAATTGAGTTGGAAAACACCAGGATTTGGGAATCTTTGCCATGGTACACATAGTTGGTCCTTAAGTAATATTTGCTGTCTATTGGTCCGCTTGATTTGAAGGATTGAGGAGGTACAATGGTACAAAAGTAGGTTAAAATCTGAAGTTCGAACTCAATACAGTCCTTCCCAATTCCTTCAATCGAGCAAGTTTTCGAGCGAAGAGAGTAAACACATGAGACTGATCATATCGAGACTGCCCGCTGGTGGTTCACAGAGCAAAATGCCGGGTGCGTGAGGAGCAAAACTTGTATTTTGATTCCTTTCCTCGATTAACGTTAAGGTTCGCTCGGTTAAGGGGCAAGCTGCAAGCTGCAGGGGTAGTTTCGCTAAATTTTAGCGTGTTTTCCCCGGGTTTGCAGATCTTCCATGCCATGAGGCACTCTCCGATCTTTAACTTTCGCCCCTCTCTCAAATACTTAATTAATGGACAAAGGTTTCAACAGCTGAACTTCAATTCCAAGTATTCCATACAGGTCTGATTTTTTGTTACACAATATGATCCTTCCTGCTTGTGATCAAGCTCCGATATTTGCGTCCTTGGCTGTGGCTGAGTAACGGGCACATAGCTCGGTGCAAGGTTGAGGCACAGGCCCCCCCACTCCCATTCCTCCTAATCTTGATTGCTGCTCTTCCATCTCCAATCACCGAGGAAATATCTCCCTTTCAATAGAGCCCGCAGCGCGTTCCCACGACCGTCTTCCTGTCACAGAGTATTGGCCGTGCTCTTCCATCCGCCGGAAAATAGCTGATGGTAGGCCAATCATGGAGGACGTGGACCCTGACCCGCACAAACGCCAGGAAACGAAAGAGCTCTTGAATGTCGTTATTGATGAACTTAAAAACATTGGGTTGATTTTAGCACGGCAAGATGAACGAATTGATGCGTTGAGTAAAGCCAAAGACCGTGCTCGCCCCCAAGACTGTGACTCGGTTTCGGTGGCGGTAGGTTTCAATGTCCTAAGCCATTCTTATCTGCTCATATCTTTCTTTAGGAATCGGAGGCACTTCATTTGACGGATTCAATCTCATCCAATTCTACGGTCTCAATATCAAGTACAATCTCTACTGAGTTGAGAACAGGCTTCATCTTGCAAGAGGGTCTTACCCGATACAATCTCAATGCCGTACCAGCATGGAGTCCGTTCTATGGAACGCACCTGATGCAAGGTGAAGGCCCAGAAACAGCAGAGGATGCAATCCGCAATTCCGAGTGGACCGCAGTGCTCGGGCACTGTTGGAGGATACCGCATGACAACCGAATCAACTTTTGCTTTCGCACTGGAATGTCGGGTCCAGAATCCGTCTCTCGAGTGCAGAAGTTTCTCTCGGATTATCATAGGCCAGTTCCTTACCTACCCAAGGGAGATATTTTCAATGTGTGGGATTGGTTCGACACTGGTCTCTCAGCGTATTGGTATCCTGGCATGCAAGCGTCGACCACACCTTTACGATTTCCACACTGGTTGGCTGGAGGCAGTTCGAAGGACAGCGACCAATTTCCCCTTTCAACGATGGTAGCACCATGGCGGAGGGTAATGTACGTTTGAAGCTTCTCGGAATTGCCTGTGATCGCATGCTAATAAGTATTAGAAACATGCAAGGTCTTACATCGCTGACGATATGTGATGGCTCAGTCAATCCCCAGGAACTCAGGGACGATGATCTTTGCCCCATTTTATCCGAGACAAAAGTATCATTTTTCCAGGAGCCCATGGACGAGGTTCTATGGCGGGCTGTGAAGTGTCATCTGAGATGTATGCGAATATCAGAAAGTGAGCATACAGCCCTTGAGACAAAGGGATGGATGCTATTCCATATTACCTTCTATGAGATTCTCCAATCTCAAGCAGGGGAAGAGCTATTGGAACTGTGGCCATGCGGAGAGCTTCACAGTGACAAATATCGCAAAGGAAGACCTCGAAAGATAAGAGAAAGTACCTTGACTGTAGGTAGAGTTTGCTCCTTTTGTCCATACGCTGACAGACCTTCCAGATCATCGCAACACCTAGTATGGAGCTTCCCGGACCAAAATCAAGATCTATATACTGGACGATACTATGCATGCGACCCCATCACTTTCCTCATCTACCCTATTCTGAGAGCCGAGACGACTTGTCCCGTAAACGAACACACGAAATGATTGATGAAATGAGTGATCTTGTCTATGGAAACCTCTTGATAGTAATTGGACGCTGGGAACAGATCGCATGTTATATGGAGGGTCTACTTGCTGAAAAGAACGGCTTGCTGGACCCCGAGTATCACGATAGCTTATTGACAGACGACGCCACGTTTACAAGGTCGAAAAAGTATTTTTGGGCTATTGAGTTCCTCATAGAAGCCGAAACTAGTGTGTTGGATAATATTAACCAAGCGAAGCGATTCCTCGAAATTATGAACTCGAATCCTCCAAGTGGGGAGGTAGCTCGAAGAATGTTCTTGATGAGGTTGAGAAAACACAACACCGCTATCCAGAAGCTCGAGATTATTAGGAAAGGCTTTGTGAAGAAGAAAGAAGAAGCTAAAGCTCTCCGAGATGGTGTAAGTCGTGACTTTACTTGTACCAAGCCACTTCGCTAATGCTCAGCAATAGCTTTTCAGCGCCAGCGCCGTGATGGAAAGTCGAGCATCCACTCAGTTGGGAGAGAATATCAAGATTCTCACCTACGTCAGCATATTCTTTCTCCCAATAACGGTTTGCACTGTAAGCAGCATCCGAGGTTTCAATCCCTCAAAGCACCTACTAACAATCTCAGTCATTCTGGAGCATGAGCGATTCACTCTTTAGTCTCTCCTCCCTCGCAATCGTAACTCCCCTTGTCGCTCTCGCCACTTATGCTATAGTCTTGAACCTCGACAGGATTATCCAGATATTTATACCTCTTACGCCAGCGACACCCATACCACCCACGTCTCTGGTCCGGAACTTTATCAACAGGCAAATCCACCGCATGCAACAAGATCAAAGCGCAATCTGGAAGGAGAGAGGCGAAGCCTTTGAGAAGTCCAAACTACTAGGAAAGAGTGGTAGGAGGCCTTCACGATGGAGGGTATTGCAGTTTACCATTCGTGGTATATTATTGCCATTTTGGAATACTTCCGTTATCATTTTCGTCTTTTTACTACATCTTTTACTATCTTGCAGGAAAGGTCGGCGACAGAGAATGGATGATGAGTTGATGCCCACATCTTCTAGGAATTTGGGAGATGTTGAAGTCCAAGTCCAGGTTGATGTAAGTGTAGAAAAAGGATGGGCGTCAATTGCAGCCAGTACGTTGTAATGTAACATATTTTGCTCACTCAATCGAGGATTGTTGTCAAAGGCTCAGAGGACGACTTCGAGAAATCGAGTAGGTGCTGAATATTCGCTAAAGTCTAACCGAGCAACTCCCCCTGAAGCCACGGAAACCACTTTCTCCCTCGCAGAACTCTTGGTTGCCGTTGTGAATTTAGCGAGTCTGACAATCCATTAACTCAGACTATTTTTACTTATGAGTTTTTTGGTATTCATCTCATGGTCCCAAGTCCTGTAGAACAATGCCCACTCCCTTGTTTCCCATACCTCACCCCAGCCACACCACATCTATTTATATCCTCGCCTCTCCGTATAAACATTCATCCATCCCGAGAATATATTAACTCCCCGCCTCATTACGACGCAATCAGCGACCTTCCCAAAAGAGGCTCATTCTTGCTCTCCGTCCCTTCATTCCAGAACAGTGGTTCAGGAACAGGAAAGCTATAGGACAAGTGCTAGATTAAATGGAAGTGAACGAAGTTTTTGTTGCAAGTCGACCGGGTAATTGAGGGCTGGATTTCTAGTTATTAGGGCTTGCCACGCCCCGATACTGTTATATCTTCCTCTCAGTGATATCAACTTCATGCCCTGGAGAAAGTGAAAAATCAAGAAAGTTGACAACCTTTAGTAACTGCCACAACTCCTTTCCCTCCGCTGTAATCATAACAAGCTCATATATTCCACAAGGAATCCCTCAAGTCCACTTAGCAAGCGGATTCCAAGGCAACCTGCATGTCCCATTCTCTCTGGCACACGCAATAGCCACAGCTCCATGCGGCGCGCGATAATACACAACCGCGGTCTTCGCCGGGCCACACATGCCATCAAACCCCATCCACGAATTCGTCGCGTCGAACTCGCCCGTGGTTTCAATCTGCCTCAGCTTCTCCAGCTTCCCCTTCCCATGCTCCAATCCATTTCCCTCTCCCCACACCAGAGCGATAATCCTACACTGGCGCGGATCTTGCACAAACTCCATTCTCTTTCTATCAAGTGGCTGGTGAGGGCGGAGTGCAAACAAGCCGTTGCGTTCGCTGCCCGCGGCCAACTCCCAGGGTCTGTCGCCGTAAGAATAAAGCACGGAGAACTGCTTGCGGTTGTCGGGCCACGGATCACCCCATGTTTCGACCAATTTGTATGTGTCGATTTCGAAGATCTGGCCAGGCTGGATCATAGATCGGACAGCGTTCGTGACGTCTTGATCACAATACGCAGCGCAGTGGATATTCAGCCTAGGTGCGTTTCCTCCACCAAAAGCTGACGGCATGAAACCTCCGAAACCATGGGCTGGAGCAGTTTGTGGTTGTGGTTGTTGAGGTCGACTTCCACTGTTCTTACCGAAGGGTAGGTTGTTTGATAAGGTACCTAGTAGTCCTCCTGCTCCGGCTGCTGCGAGAGGGAGCTTTCCTACACCAAAGAAGCCATTGTGGTGATGGTGTTGTTTGTGTTCATCAATTTCGTGAGCCACAAAGGCGCCAGCGAGAAGCCCTCCTGCTGCACCGAGTAGCCCTCCGCCAACTTTTCCAAGGCCTTTGTCACCGTCTGCAGGTTGAGAAACTTCTTGACCAGCTGGATATTGTGGCTGTTCTATCGGCGAGTATTGCAGGGGTGGTGTTGGAAGAGCATTGTTTGTCGGTACGGGGACCAGTTGTTGCTGTGGTGGTGGACCTGGATACTCCCATTGAGATGCGCCTGCTGGATTTAAGTAGAACCTGATATTGAAAAGTGTATGTCAGTATGATTGTTATCCACGGAGACTAAATGGAAGTGCGGCTGACCAAGTGTTATATTGAGCACTCCATTCAGCTTTCCATCCCTCAGGCAGAGGGGGTGGAGAAATAGGTGCAACGGGAGGTGGAGCTTCCATTCTGCGTTGCGATAAAAGAGCAGTAAGCAAACAGTCCTATCGCCGACTCTACAACTGAGGAGTATCTAGAAGAATAGCAGATTTTGGGAGATTCGGGAATTGAAAATGCAGGGAAAGACTCATATTTAATCCATTCAGCTGAGCGGACCTACCCCTCCTCAGCCAGCGAGACATTATCTCCAAGGATGTTCAGCACTCAAGGACTGCCCACGTCAAAAGGATAAGAATAGTTGTTTTTAAGCCTGCCAAAGGCTTTCAACCTATAATTTTAGACAGCGCGTGAAGTGAGTTGCGACTACACTGCAAGCCTTCGGAGTTTGGTGCCCATCGATTGGTTTGCTTTCTGTGTCGCCAACCATAAACTGTTCACTTGATTGGTCGGAAAAGCTCAGCTTCGAAGTGAAGTGAATGAAGTTCAAACAAAGTTCCCTTCTGTAACCAAGCTGGCCAATGATACGAGCAACGCTGAAGACAAAGCTGAAGTTGTGGCTTGGAGCTGAGACACTTCCACTGTCCGAACGAAGGCCGGGTGGTGGCTGATGCTTGATTTAAAAGGATGAAGATTCCCAGGCTCGTCATCTAACTCGTTCATCATGAAAACTTCAGTCTCCTCCCGAGGCTGTGAAAATCACGACTGTCGTCAGCTCTTCGGGGGGTTTCTACTTGGTTGCTCCAATTGCATACTCTTCTCAGACAACTGCACTTGATGGCCTTCCATCGCCTCTTTATCCAAGAAGTTGTACATACAAACCAACAGATCTTTATGCAATCGTGATAGGCTTGGCAAAAGCCCAGTAGATCCAGGATCCCTTAGACAATACCCATTTTTGAGGCGAGGTATATGTGGCAGGCGAGAACTCGAAGGAAGTTGTGGAGAATAAAGTAATGACTTCTATAGTTAACAAGGAAGATTCTGGGAGGGAATGAGAGGAAGCATCGGATTGACCAAGAACGAAGGATTTCAATCTTAAAGATAGGTAAGGTACCTAGGCAGGACTCCCACTGGCCAAGTCAGCACGTGATTATCGCTTAGGCCCCTGCCCCTTTTCCGATCGGAATTGTCTCGTGATCTGATCTGCGCTGTCAGCCTGAATAGTACGCGACGTCAGACAAGACGGAAAGAGTGGCTGGAAGCTTGCTCCGGTGAGAAGAGACATCTTTGCAAGCCACCAGATGGAGTAGGCATCGACGCCGCTCTCATGGTACTTAACAATGCCGATCCATCCCCCTCCTCTCTAATTTCTTGAAACCTGTTCACTGAACATGGCCGCAGGGCACGTGATATTGCCACACTTCGAGCAAACGAACATGCCCTCAAATGCAGGCTTCCTGGCTCATTGTGTTCTGTGCCAGTACCCTATCTATGCGTGTATAGGTAGATACTCGATCGAGGTTCGAACCTTGTTGGCGGCGAGGGCGAAGAAAGGCTCCCTCTCCAAGCTTCAAATTGAAACTCCTGACTCTTGATAAAAGAAGCATACGGGCCAATTACAAAGCACGAGCTATAAATGGCCTGGGCCCATATCTTCCCCAGCTTCTTGATTGCTCGCTTGGGGAGTTTCGGGTGCACAAACCTGCTTCTTCGTGCCTGGGAATAGACCTCTGATTTGCTGGATGCTTTTGGCTGTGCTGCATGCTAGGCGGATCAGACAATCGCGGCAGCGCTGTGTGCCAACCTCCCCTGACCTAGTAGACGCCTGCAGTGTTGGTGGAGGGAGATTGCTCAGCTTATAATTTAACGTCACTCCATCACCTCCAACCTCTCTTCCCTTCATATTTGGCTCTCTCCATCACCACTCGGATTGATATTCGTTAATCTTCCCCCTGGTAAAAGCAGCGTTGCCTCTGATTTCAAAAAGAACGCCACCTTGTAAATCCGCATCCTTATTCGCGCCAATCACAACGTCCAATTGCGACTTCCAACATCAACCTTCGAGGACAGCTACGAACGAGCAAACATGCCTCCCGAGCTGCGAAAGCGCAAGGCACCTGCTAGCGAGCCAGCTGCAGCTCCACCTGCCAAAAAGAAGGGACCGGTTGCAAAGGCTATCGCGAAGGTTAAAGATGCAATCTCCCCCAAGACAACCAAGAAAACCAATGGTGCTACAGCCACGTCCAAGGTCGCTGTCGGTGATAGTATCACTCTCGAAGGTTTTGGTGGCGAGGTCGAGCTGAACGATGGTACCAAGACTACTTTGAAAGCACTTGTTGATGAAAGCAAAGCCGGTGTGGTTCTGTTCACTTATCCAAAGGCTTCCACCCCAGGCTGTAAGTCTCCCCCTCGCTTTCCGGACTCAAGTCTATATTTCAAAGACTGACATTCGTTTGATAGGCACTACCCAAGCATGTCTGTTCCGTGACAGTTACACTCCACTGACTGCGACCGGTTTCTCGATCTACGGCTTGTCGACGGATTCAGCTAAGGCAAATACCAACTTCAAGGAGAAAAAGGAGCTGCCGTACCCGCTCATTTGCGATACCGCTGCCACTCTCATCTCTGCTATTGGACTGAAGAAGTCGCCAAGCGGTACAACTCGAGGTGTATTTGTAGTTGATAAGACTGGAAAGGTTTTAGCAGCCGAGCCTGGTTCCCCTGCTGGCACTGTGGAGGTTGTCAAGAAGCTTGTTGGAGGAGGCGTGACTGCTGCCGCCCCATTGCCAGCTGTCGACGTCCCAAAGGCTGAAGCTGCCAATGGTACAAATGGTGTTAACGGTGCGACAAAGGATGACATTGCTCAGGCAGATGTTGCCGCTCAAGTCGCAGACACGGCCGAGAAGCTTGATAGTAACGAGCTTAAGCCTGCTGTCTAACAGATCAATTCTTGCAAGCTTTTCATGAAATGGTCTTCATTCAACATCATGTACTCAAGGATGAAAATCGTTTGGAATGGATTGGTCTTTTCTGCTGATTTACTGGCGTATTATGGATGAACTGGCAACTTGGGGAAATGAGTACCTATGGAATCCTATTCTGCAGATGTCTTACAATGGATTCTCTTGATACCTCTCTTCTGATCGCTCTTGAAGATTGCTAGAGTGATGAATATATGACCACGATGTTATGTCTGCCCTTCGAAATTGTTTATGACACTAACATCACAGACGAAGCAAAGAACTTTATTCTTTCTGAGCAATGCGATGAAATGGGAAAGGAAATGTGTAACTCAGAGACCTTTCATCAAAATACTAGCGCCGGATAATCTTCGGCAAAGCCGAGCCTCGCTCTCCTACCTCAACGTCGAACGACCCTCGAACCGCCTCTACAAAGGCATCCTCCACTTCAACGAGTCAATTGAGCCCTCATTGCTCGATTGAAGCTCGCGATGTCTTCGCACACAGCAGCTAAGGCCGCGCAAGCCACCAATAGAGTCATCGCGGTCAACAAAGTGAGCTCTTCCACCCGCAACAACCTCACCAACTAGACCTCCCCTCTCCCCCATCACGACTCCCACATCGCACGTACTAATTGAGAACATAGAAATACACAGTTCAATCCACCGGAATCTGGGAGCGCATCCGCCGCCTGCTAGCTGTCGACCCTACGCGCTCCAACGGCATCCCCCTCAACCCTCAATTCCGTAACCCACCTCCGGGCTCCAACGAGCCCTTCTCCTTCGTCGACCCCGTCACCATCCCCGCGGGTGACATCGCCGACAACCCATACTGGAAGCGCGACGCACGACGCTCGTACCCCGTCCTCTCGTTCGTGACACAAGGCGACGTTGTCGGATTATTGGAAGTTGGAAGCAAGAGTGCGCCAAAGAAGGAGCTGATTGGCGAGGCAGGCACGAATGCTTTGGTGCAAGTGAAGAAGGATGGTGAGATGGGCCTTGCGAGTTATTTTAAGAAGAGTGGGAAGGATGGCGCGCTAGCTGTGCTTGGGAAGGATGGGTTACCGCCCCTGCCAAGTGGGTTGAGTTTGAAGGCTGGGAAGGATAAGTATCATCTTACGGCGGAGAATGCGTATCCTCAGGAGTGAGTGCACGTTTCTTATTTGACTGAGTAAGTGGCTAATTTCATGACAGATATCCATGTCGGACATTTCAATAGAGGCCTAAGGTAGGGTTAGAGTTGTACATATGAATTTCATACACTTCGAAGAAAGAACCATCGGTAGAAGTACGGCTTTCACCGCAGAGGTCCATTTTACCCTGATCATAGAGAGGTCTCGACGTGATAGTCTGTTCAAGTCTAGCTTGGGCTATGTTGCTGGAATATTGTGACTTTCACCCTGACTTTATAAAACCTAGGCTCTAGAAGGTAGTTCTATCATCACTAACATCCAAAAACTTCAATTTCTCTCGTTATTTTCAACAATTGGAAACTCCTGAGAGTTCTCCCCGGACTCTGCCTCGCAAGCCACAATATGCAACTGCAGGGAAGTTGGCCGCTCGTGATCATTCCCATCTCCAACCTCGACCTCAATTATCTCTCAACTTTACCTCCAGACAGCTCTCTCCTCTCTTGAGCACCTTACTTCTTTCTTTCCTTCAAATTTATAATGTCTCATCAGGGAAAAGTTGCTCCATAACGCCACTCTTTGCTGTAATCTCGCGCAGGGCTAGCAACGCTGAGTGCATGCGCAGCCTCGTTGCCATTTCTCTATTCTTGACAACAATTGACGATGTCATTAGGGTTCAAGCTCAGCGATCTTGGCTTGTTAACAAACCTTGCGCATGGCACAGTGCAGAATGCGAAGAAAGCATGTGGAGCACATTCAGCGCTGGCGCGGGAGGTCAATAGTTTGCATGTTGTGTTGACTAGGCTGGAAGCAGGGGTTGCGAGGCCGGAGAGTATTCTCAGTGGAGACGGGACTGATGGGAAGTGGAAAGAGCTAGCAGATCTGGTAGAAGATTGCGAGCGGGTGCTGAGAGTGCTGAAGGAGATTCTGGAAAAGGTGGGCCATAAATACCCAGGCTGCAAACATGAGAGAAGAGCATGGCTGACTTGTGACTTGAAAGTATAATGCATTGTCGGACGAAAAGCGAAGTGTGCAGAAGCTCTGGCAGAAAGTCAAACGGGAACGGCGAGATGCAAGATTTAGACAAGATCCGATCTGAACTTGCGACATATACCCAAGCCATCACCCTTTCCTTAAACCTTGCAGGATTGGGTAGCCAAGGGAAGGTTGAGCGATACATGAGCAGCCATAGCGACGAGCTAAGAGAGATCAAGGCAAGCTTGAATTGGGCGACAGCGAAGATGCAAGTGAAAGAAGGATCAATGCATGGGGAAAAGACCATTTTGTCGAGCTACAACGGAGATGATAAGGAGGTCTGGAAGTTGTTTCGGAGAGAGTTGATTTACGACGGCTTTTCAAGCAAGTCCTTGAGGATACATAAGGGAATGATTAAGAGTTATGTGATGGAGCTTGGAGAGAGAGGAGTTTTGGATGAAGATGTCCCTGAAGAAGTGTTTAGAGACGGTACTGCCGAAGACTTGATTCACAACGGCAAGGTAGTAATCGGACAGAATGCTGCTCCTCAAGTCATTGGACCGGTCAAGAACGATGCTTCGACTAGCCCGAGTCAAGTGGTGAGAGGAGTAGAAGGGTCTTCCTCGCCTCGAATATCACCTTGGCCGAATACAGAGGGCTTCACCTCATATCAATCCAAGTTAGATTCGATGCAGGCCCAAATGCCAGTCAAAGAACCGGAACCGGAGCTAGAACCTTCAATTGTCCTCACTTCTGTCAAGGAAGAACTCAACGACTCTAATTTTGGCTGGGGAGTCTCCAACTGGACCAAGAAGAAATCGCGCAGGGCTACAAGCGGCAATCTTGCTACTGGAATCCTGAAATCGTTAACAGATGCTTCCCCCGAAGATACGACAACCTCTTTGATGCCTGCATCAGTGTCGACATCGATAGAACCTTCGAGGAATAAGATGCAGGAGGATACTTCAGCATCGCCTGTTATGAGGAAAATCGACGCTTTCCATGAGGTCAAACTAGACCATACTGGAGCGGTGCTAGATTTAAGTTTTGGTACGGGGGGAAATGATGTCAAGTCTAGTTCCGGATTTGGAGCGTGTCGTACTAGCTGGAATACTGACACATTAACGTGAGTGGTTTGTGCAAAATTGGCTCATCGGTTCGTTAACTGATACCTAATAGCAACTGGGACTTCTCTCCAGCCACTACTGCTACAGATACGAAGAATAAAACGGCTGTGATCGACTACGAGAACAATCCTAGGAGCCTTAATCGAGGAAAGCCAAAAAATACACATGCAAACTTGTCTTTCGGGGAACTTGACGGAGGGGAGGAGGAAAAGGAGGATCCCGATTCTCTAAAGCAAGAGCAAAAGGATTGCTCTGACTTTGAGTTTATCTCTACAAACAAAAAGAAGAAGAAACAGAAGAAGAAAAGAAAGAGTATTACCTTTGACGACATCGCTAAACCGGAAGAAGGGATTACACCTATACCAATTATCAAATACCCCGCCAAGGATGATAGCCGGATGACTTTCCATCCTATCTAATAGCAAGGAGAGGGGAGAGCTAGAGGCTTCGGTCACAAAAATAACAACAAAAAAACGTGTCGAAAATGACCTTAGGCATTCCAGAACCTGGACTGTATACGATCTCAAGCTCGCAACATCTCGACTGGGAATTTCGAGGGAGCTATAGTAGTAGCGAACTGCATTATAGGCGTTGTAAATACCCGAGGTCTTGAATAATATAAGAGCAAGAAGGTGGATATTGGAATTGAGGTCAGTGAAGCTTCAATATGAATTAGGTCTCTGAGTTAAGGGGAAAGCTATCCCATATAGTTATGTCCTCCCACGGGTGCCAACTCAGGTGTCTTACTCAAAGCTCTATGCTCCTTTCCCACTTTACCCATCTGCTATGGAGATGCAAACTGACGCTGTCTTAGATGGAGAAACTACTAGCTCTAGCTCTAGATATAGAGCACGACCTATCCGAAAATGTCTATTCATGGGGCTCATTTAGTTCCGTTAAGAGTAACAAGAATGGCAAGAATGTTGTTGCAGAAGTTGTGACAGCGAATTTTCCTCAGGCCCTCAAGCGTCCAGCTCACGAAAATGCGGACATTGATAGGAAGGAGGCGAAAAATGCTGAGTGTGCTGGGAGAGCAGAAAGTGCACTGGTTATACGGACTCGTATTCTGGTGTATCAATGAGAGTTCAAGATTGGCAAAAGCAAGAAGCTCACGGTACAGAAGAGGAGGTTGAGGCTCGTCACTAAAAGGAAAAACTTTATATGGGCTACCTGAGTATGATTGATCTGTGTGTGCCGGATTCACTGCTCGTGGGAGAAAGAGAAGACCTTAAGCAAGCAGCGTTAGGTTTGTCCTAGCGCTCGATATTCAGGTTCAGAGACAAGGAGCGCTTGTTGTTGCCAAGCGAACTCTGGTCCTTCGAGAGAGATTACTTAGTGGTAGCAAGAACAAAACTTAAGATAATCGCTTCTTCGTTTCTCCTCTAAATTCACCTTTACCCCTAAAACTTCGACGCTCAAGTGATTGAGCATCTAAGCCAACCAACATCTCTTACTTCCGCCCCTAGCAAAAGCATTGTGCCAAGTTTATATCAACAGCTCAACAATCCCTCACCTCAGACCAACTGCCATCCTCTCTCCTAAATCAAACTTTCTACAAATCACCAAATACTCTAGAGACAACATGTCTCGAACAAACAAACGTCGGGGCGGAATAGGCTTTAACGCAGAAGACGAGCCTGAACCACCCACCGTAGGCCTCTTCTCATACTCTTCCCCACATCTACTAAGAGCCCCAGATACGACCAGGCCTCGACCCTTGCTCCGACGAATTCCTCGAAGGACAAATCCTCTACGCGAAGATCCGCTCTGAGATCCAGCGCCAATTCCTCGGCGAGGCAGAAAATGCATTCCGCAAGACCATCACCAAGAAAATGAAAGACGAGATCCGACGCGGCATGGTACTGGATGTGCAAGAAGAAGGGCGAAAACTGCTTGCTAGTCAGAAGAAGAAGTTGTTGGGAGAGTTGAGAAAGGAGGTTAGGAGGGAGATTGAGAAGGAAATGGGCTTGGAGCCCGACAGGGAGGAGAAGATGAGGGAGAGGGTTAGGAGGGAGGTGAGAGAGGAGATGAGGGAGGAGTGGGAGAGGAGGGTCGAGGATGCGAGAAGGGAGGTGAGGTATGAGATGGAGGAGAGTGTTGCAGAATTGGAGGAAAAAGTCGCTGCGTTGGAGGAGGCGAGTGGCTGAAGTCTGTTTGGTTGGTGTTATTTGTCAGACGACACTTTGAACAAAGCATGGACTTCATCAGTTGTTGACTTACCAGTTCTCCGGAATTCAAACAATGCAGTAGTCAACCGATGTGGTTTTCTCCAGTGTATGACTAATGCAGCTTGAAATGATATTCACGACCAGTATCTTATTCTGTACAGTACTCTTCCAGCAATGAGTAGGTATGTTAGGCCCGCTTCTTCTGGGTAGCAAGTCATGAAAACAAGAGTAAGGCTAATTTCCTGAGCACCAATAACAATACAGACCAGCGATTGGAACGTGTTAGAAAACAGAACGAGCCGCCTTCCGAACGCCAAATAAAGCATGGAAATAGTAAGAACAGGCGGTATCCCTTTCGCTTTCTACTCCACGAGATAGGCGAAGCACACCATAAAAATAGAAAACCCTCGCCGTGCTTCCCAGCTCTAGCAACTCGAACAATCCGGTCCGCAAGCTTGATATTCATTCCAACAATATGTCGCCCGCCCTCCGGCTAATATGCGACAAGCTATCATTGTTGATACGCCCAGTGGCATCATCTTCCGTGTCAGACAACTCAGCTTCGTCAGAATCAGGGCCTGTCTCGACTACCAAAGCCTCGGGTCCCAAGGCATCCTTTGTGATCATGATGAAATTCGATATTTCGGATTCAGTGACTCGGGCGTGTCTTTTGGTTGAGATGGGTGTCAAAGCGTGTTGAAGGGTGACATTGTTCTGCTTCTCTCGCACTGATGGCTCTACTACTTTCGAGCGTATGATAGGCTCGATAAGGGCTGCCCAAGTCTGTACGTTATCCTCCGAAATAGTCGCCTCGTCAACGATTCCACAATCAACCAAATCTTCTTCATACAGTGCGATATCACATCCGAGGCGAAGAAGAGCGCCATCAGTGGGGATATCAACTCCATAGAACAGACCCATTTGAAATGTGAAGCGCCTGTCAAAAAAGTTGACCAACTCTTGTTTGATCGCACACTGGATACCCTTTCCGTTTTCTTGATGTTGATGGTAATATGGGTGAGCGGCTAAGCAGCGGAATGTTTCCTCTCTGTCGACCAGAAGGGACCGGCTAATGTACCAAGCAGCAGCCTCAAACTGAAGGAAGTCAGCTTGATTCTCTGACAATGCCTTGGGGCAATCGAAAACACACAGCTTCGAGGTCTCCTGGACCTGGGTGGGGCCCACCACGAATCTTCATTAGGAAATCAAGGTTGAAATCCGGCATCAATTCAACTTCGATGTCGCAATCAGAAGCGTCACATCCAGGTAACAACTCATCGACTGGGCGAATTCGATGAAGTATCTCTCTAGCCAAATGTACGTAACAGACCTCGGAGAATGGTGCTGTGATAAGTTCGTCACTGCCATCTCTTCCAACGCGAATCACGTGCCGCTGTCTATGAAGCATTGCCTTCTCCCATTCCTGATCTACCACCGGAACCCGAGCAAGATTTTGCTTCTCCTCATCGGAAATCAAGTCGTTAGTTAATTTTCTCACCACTTCTAACTCGGCACTCATCTCATCCATCCTGGCACGGTCTGATGCAATTTTGGTGTCGTACTTGTTAATAAGTGCCTCCATTCTGCCAGAGACGACACGTTCAATCATTGCTTGCCGCTTATCAGAAGCCTCAAGGTCGCCATCAGCGATCTCGTTAATGTCCGTCCTATGTTTAGAACATAGATCTGAATGATGGGCTTCGACAGTCTCGGCATGTTGAACCAATGTGGTGGCTTCATCATTCGACTTCGACTTCGACTTCGACTTCGATTTTTTCTGTGACGTGGGACATTAGCATTGTCCAAGCGAGAGTCGGTACACTTACTGGGCTTGGAATTGTACCGCTATGGAGTCGTCGCTTTGACGGAGAAGACGGTTCAGCTAGTACTAGTACAGGGGTCGGTGGGGGCGATAGGGCACAAGACTCCCTTGTCAGGTTATAGGTCTCCTCGAGGCTCTCTGACGGCTTAAAACCTGGCAATTTTGAGTTGTCTGAAGATCTCTCTTCAAGACACTCCTTGTTGTCGATAGGTGGTTGGTCGTTGAGACCGTCTGCTTTAGCCTGTTGTTGTTGGCCAGTTCGGCCCGATCTGCGTGTATTGGCGGGAGACATCTTGACTGTGCGCGGAGAACTACCAGCAGAATTGATCACGAGTTCATTGATAGTAATGAAGGAGTGTCTAGAAGTCTTGTCGTACGTGAACGTTGAAAGAAGAGAGCGAGGAGAGAAGAAGACGATGAAGTGGCAGAAAGCAAACGGAGAGAAAGTGGAACGCGCAAGTAAACAAGGCTAGTGAATTCAGAAGAGTTGCTGTTGAGGGAAGGAGCAGACTGCGCACTGTACTTCTAGTGCGTAATCTGCTCCTGCCTTAGAGCTACAACGAATGAGAGAAGGAGAGATCTCACCACTTCCCTAACAGTGGACAGAAAAAGCAGCGCTCAGCGAACTTTTAATATTCCAATTCGAGCTTGGACATCTCAAAGACCAACAGTCTGCTCCTTTCAATGTCCCGCCATTGTTTCGCATTTTCAAAATTTCCTCGATTGCAATATCCCGACAGTCTTGATACATCTACTCCTTGAAACTACCTACCATCAAGTTATTTTCCAGCTTCGACTTGGCACTTTGCAAGTATCATTTTCACAGTCCACCACGAGTTCCATTTTCCTCTTCTAGAATAAGGTTTGGACGTCCATTAAGTGACAGATGTCTTTCAAATTAAAGCTAGCCAGCCGGGGTTGGATGACTAGGAGCATCGTTTCTCGTTGTCCAACTTCTTGTGGAGTCTTCATTATTAAGCGCCAAAACATCAATCCGAAAACGGAGAGTCTGGTTTCATCCTAGGAGTTGATTCATACGGTGCTCCGCATCCCGTAAGAGTCGTAGTACGTCGGATACTAGGTACAAACTTCCAGCGATGACCATAGGACCGCCATCAGCAACCGTAGCTGCCCAACGCAGGGCCGCAGAGAGGTCATTGCCGGCATCGCAAGTGATGCCAACACCGCAAGCACAAGCAGCCGTTAGAATATCCTCAGGTTCCATCGCTTCAATCCAAGGCATCCTATCAACTGGAACAAATTTCACAGCCGCGACACGATCATCTGGGTGCAGTAGAGACTTCAGGATGCCTTCGAGTTCCTTTCCCTTTGAAGCTGCAAGAACCCAGGTAATTCTTCCTACATCCTTGCGCAATCTACTGTCCACATATGACCCAAGGACCTCTGCTGACTGGACATTGTGAGCCCCATCAAGGAGGACGACTTCTCGTCGTCCAGTGATACTCCTAATGTCTAAAGTCTGTAGACGTCCTGGCCAGTGAAGGTCTTGAATTGCGGGTAGTAAGCGGTGTAGAGGAGATTCAGGCTTGGTATATGCCAGGTGGAATGCCGTATATGCGCATGCCAAATTTTGCCATTGGTGGGGCTCAAAATCCTCCTCCGAGAGCCCATCGAGAAAAGCTGATTCCGTGGAACTCAGTATCACATCTGTGCCGATCTCCTTTGCATAATCCTCAACGACTTTTCGAACGGCTGGCGAATTACTTGCGTCCAGAACGCAAGGTACGCCTGGTCTCATAATGCCTGCTTTTTCACGGGCAATCTCTTCGATTGTGTTTCCTAGAAATGACTGATGGTCCAAGCCAATCTTTGATATGATTGTGACAACCTTGTTCTGCATGGTATTCGTGGAATCTAACCGTCCTCCTAGTCCAACCTCGATCACACCCATCTCAATCTTTTCCTGAGCGAAGACTTCGAATGCTGTTGCTGTGAGAAGCTCGAATTCTGTGGCTCGAATGCTATTTTTATGGTTCCTGTCCATCACAAGATCTTCCGCTCGGTTGAAAACTGACTCCCGGACTGTCTGGTCATTGATCGTGATTCCATCCCAACGATCGATCAAATGGGGAGATGTGAAGCGGCCAACGCGTACGCCACTTGCACGAAGCATGGCAGAAAGGTAGGCACATATTGTGCCTTTTCCATTAGTACCTGCGACATGTATAGCCTTCCATGGCTGTGGAGTGTACTTGAGTAGGCGGGTGATCCGGCCCAAACCAAGCTCTATCATTTTCTAGGCAGCAAAGAAATCATTGCTCAGGACGACCAGTGATACGGCGTTAGACCGGGGCCGTTTAGGGAGTCATATTCTTGAGCAAACTTCGTGGTGGTGGTGCTCAAATTCCAATATGAGTCAAGTTAACTGTTGACTTGAGGTCTGGTTTGGCGTTGCTGCTTGTCAGCCTCCTCGATTATTTTCGTCTCCCCTGCAGGTCATTAAAGTGGGGCACGCTAAGCCTCAAAGGTTTCTCCTCCTTCGCCTCCTTCGCGCCGACCGCAGAGGTCAACAATCACCCATCAATCGTGAAAGTCAATATCATCGAATTTTCCATCAAAAAGCGCATCGTCGTTGTCGCCCAGTCCTCCTTTCCATAGCTATCACGTTTTCTCGCATCTCCAAACGCTTCAATCTGGCAAAATGGGCCTGCCGTAAGATCCAGCCTCCCTCGTTTCTCCTGCGCTGCTAACCAAATGCGAAGTTTGTTCATCACGCCAGTCGAGCCTGAGGTCGCATCCAAGGCGACTGAAAAAGTCGCATCGGGACCCCGATCTGCAATTCGACGACAGCGAACTGTCCGCGGACCTCATGCGCGCTTATCTGCTGAGTCTCGTAGACGCCGCATGCTAGGGATGGTGTCCGATGCGCGTCCCGAAGATTTCGAAGTACAGATCCTGGAGCCTCCCTCTGGAGGCCCTCCAAATGAGAGCGAAATGCCTTCGGTTGCCCCTTTTCAGTCGCGTGCAATGCGCATGTTCGAACAGGAGCGAATGAGGTTACGCGATAGCCTCAGTTTCGAACGCCAACATGCGCCAAATTCTGAAATGGACGGGCCATTGATGCCTCCAGTCCCAGAGTCGAGAGATTATGCTGGAATCGAAGAACGTCAGAGAGAGATCCAGCGACTCCGACAAGTCCGTCAAGATCTTCGAAGAATGGCTCGGAGACAACCAGCGCCAACGCCCCCATACACCGATAGAGACATAGAATACATGGCCCGAACGGGGACTGGAATCAACTCTCCGCGGCCCTCATCCTTGACACCTGCTCTGTCGCCTTCTCACCAGCCCTCCACTGCGTCTTCACCGCTTCGCCGATTGTCAGACGATTTCAGTTTTACTGCTCAGGCCCCTCCATACGCACCCGACGTAAGTTATTTTCATCCCATGTTGTCTATTCTTCCTCTGATCGACAGAACCCCCTCTTTGTCGACGGGGAGCGCGAGTTGTGATATAAGGATTTTTTTTATTTAGCTAACTTTCTCGCAGCAAGCTGGAAGACCAACACTGTCTGAGAGAGTGCAAGCTCTAAGTCGAGCATCAAACAATTTCGAAAGATCCCGCAGACTTATTCGTCAAGCTCGATTGGACGGACTTGGTGACCGTGATCGAAGTTTGAGTCCCGAAGGTGGTGCTGCTTGGGATACGCTTCTCACAAGCATCACACCGGATCCACAACCGCCCAGCGCTGGTTCTTCGTTTGCATCAACATCGGCCTCCGCTTCTGCTTCTGCTTCTGCAGCAGCAGCTTCAACCTCGAGCTCGGGACCAGCATCCGCCAGCACGTCCATGACAAGTCTGGGAATGACAGAAGATTCACCGACTCTCCGTGATTGTGATATATCAGATTCCGGATCCAACACCGAGGAGGAGGAAGAAGAAGAGGACATATATGAATTGCAAGATTTTGGCAGAGATAGAGGCCACCGGTTCTGGAGAACATACGCAGAAGTTGTCACTTCGCGAGCTGATCGTGCTGCACGACATGGCAGTACGACAGATACGACAGAGCATTTGGGAGGCATGCATCGCATTATTTCCCGGCTTGCTGAACGAGATGAAATTCCGGAGAGCTGGTGGGCATCAGCAGGACTGAGCCGAAATCTTCGGCGTGAACCTACATCGTAAGGGGACGATTTTACAAAAGTTTTACGGAATTGGAACGACATGAAGGACGATTGTGATACCACCTTGTATTTTAGCTTGTTTTTGATAGGACTCAAAAGTTCGCAAGCTTTTCCTGCTGGGGTTAGGGCATCTTAGCTGGAGTTTATGGCGTCGGAAGGCATGGGGTTGGTGGTGACGATTGCTCCTTATGAGAATATAGTTTTCCAATTGACCACATTGCCCAAGACCACGCTGAATAGTCTCATCACGTCTGTCAATTTTACTCGAATTTGTGAAAGAGGTGGCGTTGATAATCTGATCTTGCCCAGTCGTGGCTCCACTCACTCGAGCCCAACCCTTCTGTGGCTACTATTTCTATCGAATAGCTGTCCTTCAAACAAGACATTCTCGTAAAAGTCAGCTTTCTTGATTGGCTGCGAGAGAGCAACCAATTGACCTTCCAAAAACAAAACGTGAAACATAAGAGATCGAGGGACGAGCGGCAGCGAATCCAACCAAGGCCGCGATTTGATGTCGCGCCTCAGCCTTATTACATGCAGGTCGCGAATCCCGGCTCCACTCTTGTTTGTCATTTTAGCATTGCCAATTTCTTGCTCGGCCCCCGAACGCCTTTCTAACCTTTTCGAGAGAACATCGATACAGCAAAGAATGCAGCATTCCAGCTGCAATATCGGGTTCTCAACGACAGTGGTGCAGTAAGTTGCCAAAACTACGCCTCGTGTGCTCCAGGATCCGCCTATTTACACAACCTTGGTCATAATCCATTAACCCCGCGATACCGCGACGTGAAACGAGGGCCTGGTCCACGAACGCGAGCATTTATGGGTGGGATGAAATCCTCTATCTGCCAGAGTTTCCGACCTCCTCTCTCGACCCTCTAGAACCCACTCCTGGGTCTCGATATACTGGCCATGGTCTCTCACCCGTCCTCGTCTTCGGACCGCCATGCAAATGGCAGATCAGGGGGTGGGAATGGGCACGGCAGGACCGAGAGCACTCCAGGAACGCCGAGAAAGGAGCGGTCGGCGGGGAAGGAAAAGGCGGTGCAGGATCCTGGACTGAAGGACTACGTATGGCCCGCTACGGAAAGGGTAGAAACACATTGGCTTACATATGGCACAGCGCCTAGGAGAATGCTTGGGAAAGGGAGCTTTTGGATCAGTCTACAAAGCCTTCAATTGGGGTACTGGGGAAGCTGTTGCTATCAAGCAAATCAAGCTAGGGGATCTTCCAAAGAGCGAGCTGCGAATGATCGAGGTATGGGGTATTCCAGATTGGCAGGGAACACAACTGACTGGGAATACCTAGGCTGAAATCGACCTGCTGAAGAACCTCAACGTGAGTGAAGAGACCTCTGGAAGACTGCCACAAACTGCTAACTGTAGCTAGCACGAAAATATTGTCAAGTATCTAGGATTTGTCAAGTCACCAGATTGCTTGAATATCATATTGGAGTATTATTCAACCTCTGCCCACTTCCAGACTCTTGCTTACAAAAGTTAGGCTCTGCGAGAACGGTTCCTTACATTCGATATGCAAGACATATGGCAAATTTCCTGAAAACCTGGTTGGAGTTTACATGGGCCAGGTTCTCCATGGGCTTCAATACCTCCACGACCAAGGTGTCATCCATCGAGACATAAAAGGAGCTAACATCCTCACCACAAAGAATGGGAAGGTCAAACTTGCAGACTTTGGAGTTTCTACAAGTACGCTGGCTGGAGCTGACAAGGAAGCACAAGTGGTGGGCACTCCATACTGGATGGCCCCTGAGATCATCCAACTTTCTGGAGCAACACCTGCCTCTGATATCTGGAGTCTCGGCTGTACGGTCATAGAACTTTTGGAAGGAAAGCCCCCATATCACCACTTAGCAGCTATGCCAGCTCTATTTGCCATTGTCAACGACGACCATCCCCCACTGCCGGAAGGAGTTTCACCTGTACGTCACTCTCGTCCCAACCATTGATCATTCACTGACCCCACCTCATAGGCTGCTCGTGATTTTCTCATGCAATGCTTCCAGAAAGATCCCAATCTAAGAGTCTCTGCAAAAAAACTCTTGAGACATGCTTGGATCGTAGGATCTCGTCGAACTGACGCTCCAATAGCCAAACCTCCTGCCAATTTCAGTGAGGCAGTTGAAGAAGTCAAGCAATGGAACGAAGCTTTAAAATCACCTCCTGGGTCCTTCAGAGCTTCAACAAGATCAAATGTTGCCAGTCCTGGACCACCAAAGAGAGATCCCCCTTTGCGAAATATCCATAACGATCAACAAGTTCCAAGTCTGATCACGCCTGCGAAGGGACCTCTTTCTTTGGCAAAACCCAAACCCACAGAAGCATTTCGGTCCCCAGAAAGCATAGGTATGTGCAACGTGGTTCCTGCAAAGAACAGGTCATGATTAACACCTTTTCTAGGCGATGATAACTGGGATAACGATTTTCTTTCTTCAATATCACCTAGTGCTCTGCACTTGCCTCAGTTCAAGCCGCACGATAACTTCGCCGGCATGTTGTCCTCCGAACGACTGAAAGCATTTGCATCATTCGACATTGCAAATGATGAGAACGATAACTGGGACAACAATTTTGAGGGTGACCTCGTCACAATCAAAGGGCCGCACAAGTCTATTGAGGCTGACAGCCACGAACTCGAAACTATTCGCCCATATAGGGTTAAACCAACCATAGTCACCCAAGACATCAGACCTATAACTGAGACAAAACTTGTCTCTAGAAAATCTTCCAGATCTGAGCCACCACGTCCAAAATCTCCCGTCAAAGCTCAGGTAGGGCAAAAGTTTGTCCTACCTGCAAGGCCGGCAGCTATGTATCGGGAGCAGTCAGTAGAAGACTATTCAGACTTATTCGCGGACAACGAGAGCATCTTTGATAGAAGACTTGATCTTATCAAGGCAAGTTGTGTCTGTGGGTTGTGCTTAACTGTCCTCTTCTAATATCACATCATAGGACGATGCATTATCACCCAAATTATTCCATCCTTCAGATCTCACAAGCCTACCACGCTCTGCACAATCTCCTCTCACCAGCGCCAACGGAAGTACTCGAAGGAAACCGATCCCTCGGGCCGAAGATCAATCCATGCGTCGAACCCGATCTTCAGTGGAGATTCAGAGATATGCCGAAGATGAAGATGACGAGGACTTCTCGGACATCTTTGGCAAAGACGATGCCCTCACAGAGAAGGATGAGAGCGATCGAGGCTCTGAGGACGGCGTCGGAGCCCTCATGTTACACTCAAAGCTCTCGAACAACTCTTGGCTCGGTGATGAGGATGATGAAGACGACCCCTTCGCTTCTCTAGAACAAGGCTTCGACGAGATGGACTTGCAGGCCAACATTGCAAGGGATAAACATGCTCGGTTATGTACTATGATCGAGGGCTTGGTAAGCTCACTGAAGGTTACAGAAGAGCATGAGACGATTGCAAAGGTTTCGGAACAAATGGTGAGTCTGAATATATATTTCATACACACCAAATGCGCTGACATTGTCAAGCTTAATGTTCTCTACGAGTCAGACGACGCAAAAGCTCTCATCATCAGTGCTCACGGAATGCTCCCAATCCTAGAGATCCTTGAACCTTGTACTGTAAAAAGTCGCCAGGACATGATTCTGTGGCTGCTCAAAGTGGTCAATACAGTAAGTCATGAATGGTTTTCATCAATCGATTTCGGACTAATGTTTATCAGATCATATTGAACGACGTGGAGATTCAAGAAAATCTTTGCTTCGTCGGTGGCATTCCAATTATTACTAAATTTGCCGCGAGACAGTACTCGAACGAGATTCGACTCGAAGCAGCCGCATTTGTTCGCCAGATGTATCAAACTTCCACTCTCACGCTTCAAATGTTTGTAAGTGCTGGTGGACTTAACGTGCTAGTCGAGTTTCTGGACGAAGACTATGACGAGGCTAGAGACCTGGTGTTGATCGGTGTCAATGGGATCTGGAACGTGTTCGAACTTCAGGTATGTTCGAGGACCACGTCTAAGCTGAAAGCTCTTAACAATGGACTAGGGCCCAACACCTAAGAATGACTTCTGCCGCATCTTTTCGAGAAGCAAAATTCTGTCTCCTCTAGCACTTGTCTTGGATCGAGTTCTAGATGAAGAAGACGAACTTTCCGAACTGATCGAGGGTCGAATTGTGAATATCTTCTACCTCTTTTCGCAGGCAGAGAATTATGTCAAAGAAGTTGTAGCAGATCGAGTCGTGTTAAAACGTACGTGACATTGAGCTGCCCAGATACCCATAGCTAATTTCTTCCAGGTGTTCTTAAAGATCTTCGACGGATGACTCCAACTCATCAGGTTACAATGCTGAAGTTTATCAAGAACCTCTCAATGTTATCTACAACACTGGATAGCTTACACGCAGCAAACGCCATCGAGCTCTTGATTGATCTTTTGAGTTCGAGCATGAAGAAGGCAGCAGCTCATTTCCGCGAGATCTCGAACCAAGTTCTAAATATCATGTACAACTTATGCCGGCTCAGCAAGGAACGACAGGAAGATGCAGCCGTTAATGGTATCATCCCACTGCTTCAGAAGATCATGAAGACGAAAAGACCGCCGAAGGAGTTTGCACTTCCAATATTATGTGATATGGCACATTCTGGGAAAGTGGTAAGGAAATACCTTTGGCAGAACAAGGGACTGCAGTTCTATGTTTCATTGTTAGAAGATCAATATTGGCAGGTCACGGCCTTGGACGCCATATTCATCTGGTAGATTTCACACCCCTTGGTATTGGAAGCATTTATTAACTTGATTCAAGGCTTCAGGAAGAGACCGCCAAAGTCGAGAAGTGCTTGCTGGAAGGCAATTTTACAGAAGCGATCGTTCGATGTTTCAATGCACCTCGAGCCAGTGCTTTCGACTACAATCTCCTCGAGCCATTACAAAAGCTTTTGCGATTAAGCTCGCCGGTCGCAGCCTCTCTCGCTCGGGCCGATATGTTCTCTGGCATATTGCAGAAGCTCAATCATAAGAAAGCTGTGGGTCGGCTTAATCTTCTTCGTATTGTCCGCAGCATATGTGATCCAAGCGATGACTTGGAGATCAAAGAGCATCCCCTCTTTGAGGCTATACAACGGCTTGCCGAGACCGACAACGCGGTCTTGGTGCGGAATATGGCCAGTGAATTAGTAAAGTCGAGCCTAGACAAGGAATCGGAAAATGGAAGTGGCGGCCGGCCACGAGTCGGCACAAGCAGACGAACAAGTTCCTATACCCCTCCTTCATTACAACACAGTATCTCGACCCCCATCACGCCCACACACGTCAGCCGAGTATCACAGTCCTCAGCCTTCATAGACGGAAGCGTCACACCAAGACGATTACACGCAGCCCCAAACGGCAACGACATCCTCTACCGGCCCCGAAGTCGCGACGGAGCTCAACCAATAATAGCACGCAAAACAAGCGCGGACCTATCGAACAGCGCGTCACTTAGCAAGAGCAGATTACCTAGAACATCAATGCTCAGTAAATCCAGGTCATCGATGGCCGCACCCTCAATACGAGACGAACCTACATCCAGCCGGAAAGAAAATGGGGTAAGACTAAGAGAGCAGTCACGATCGACTGCTTCTCCGGCAATAGGAGGTACGGCGCCTCAGCTGAACTCGAAACGAAGGACGAGGCAGCCCAGTGGGGATATTAAATGGTCTTAGGAATGAGTAATGAGAGACGAGAAGAGAAATGAGGGAAGGCATGGACGGGAAAGCCCTTTCCTTTGTTCTCAGCATAGGCATGCATGCATTGGGTGGCGTAAAAAGTTTTTGTTGAACTGCATAGCTTGCGGGATGGGTACATTGAGTGGGAGAGGTTAGGTGTAGCGTATGAATACATTGCAGAGATATTATGCATGAATATGTTGTGTCCTGGCAGTCAGACGAGACTTCGCATGACACCAGCTCGACCTGATCAACAGAAAGGCGGCATGGACAGACCAAAACCACTATAGAGCAAGGTGACTATATACCCCCTTCAGTGCTCGTATAGTACAAAAGCAACCCTTTTCTCCGGTGTTTATCTCCATAGGATTTCTAGCACATAATCTTCAAAGACAAGGAGCCATTTTCAAGAAACCAAAACATGTAGAACACAACAAAACCTTTGCCGCGCTAGCCAACTCGCTCAAGGAGGAGAAGGATAGCGAGAAGGGAAATCGAGGTTTTTCGCCTTACTTTAGCCATATTGCGGTAGAGGCAGCTTACAAACGAAGTTTGTTTGTTTAATGAGAGGAGACAGGCCTACTCTAGTAGAAATCGTTGAAAGTTTGGTGGCGAAACTCGGAAAACCCCTTTTTCTTAAGCGAGCTCGCTCACAGTTCTACAGGGACGTAGAGTATGGGGAACTTACCGACGCATTGGTACTTGAAACTTCAGTAAAAGAGTGGAAGCACAGGATGGAGAATAGGGAGAGAAGGCGTAAGTTCAAGTCTATAGTTCTTTCTACGGTGGCTATCTACATCTATGCACATATATACATCTACCCCACAACATCATGCCACCCCCTCTTGACTGCTAGCCACAGCTCGAAGGCTTCTAGCTTCGCTTCCACTCTGAAATATCCCAGCCAGGCCCCGAGCAAGCCAACCAAATTCCTCGGCCACAGTAAGCTGCCTCTCTTCCTCAACTCCTCAACCTGCTCCTCAAACACCGTCCGCGAGCAATACCTCGCCAATATCAGAAACGTCCTCACAGGCCCTTGCTTAGTCTGTAAATTCTCGTCCAAACTCCTCGTCAAATCATTCGTCTTCAAAATAAGCAAAATGATCCTTGGAACCTGGCCTAGCAATTGGACAAGCTGCTGTAACATGCCTTCTCCTAGAGCTGTGTTGATATTCTTCTTCTCTTCCAAGGATCGTGCTTGAGCGACATTTTTCTTCAGAACGCTGTAGTCACGACCAGTGATTGCTGATGCGAAGAGAGGGAATTGCTCGTCGGTAATGCCGGCTACTTCTTTGGCGTACTTGCGCATTCGCTCTTCGTCGGCGTCAATTACCGCTAGCCAGAGTTTCGCATATGAACGACGGAGCTCGATGGGGATGTCGCGGTAAAGACCGTGGTCGTAGAGAATCACATCAAAATTACAGCCTCGTCTATTGAGATTCTTTCGGATGGCAATATTTCCGCCGTGAGGATCGCAATGGAGGGGTGCATCAGTACCGAATATCATTTCGTTGAAGATTCGAGCGAGTGCAGCTGAGACTTCATCTCTGTCTATGCCGTTGGCGTCGAGAAATTTGAGGTCGTCTGGCCGGTGGCCAGATACATTTTCCATGACTAGGATCCGCTTCTTGGCCCAGATTACATCGGGAACTACCAAGGGCAATTCTGGTATATGTGAAAAGTACTCCTTGGCTCGTAGAGCATTTTGTCCTTCCAAAGCAAAATCTAATTCCTGCGGCAACGAGTACTCCATTTCTGAAGACAGCCATTCCAGGTCGTATTCGGGGAAGAACCTCTTTAAGGTCGAAAACGTGAAGCTTGTCAAAGCTAAATCCAACCCAGCCCATTCAGCCAGGGTAGGGTGTTGAACCTTGACGGCAACCTTTTGTCCAGTCTCCTTTACAGTCGCCAGATGTACTTGTGCAAGTGAGGCAGCACCTATTGGTTGATGTTCGAATTCGGAAAAGTAATCTGACAGCTGCTCGCCTGTGTCTTGCTCAAACATAGCTTCTATCGATTCGAAGGACGAGACGGGACATTTATCTTGTAGCGGAATGAACGTCGTAGTCCATTCGAGTGGAAGGAGGTAGTTCATAGCGCTCTGCCTTTAGATTAGCAACTCTCAATCAACCCAGCAGCATGCCACTTACCAAATGCTGCCCCAACTTTATGAATATACTCCCATTCTTCTCTAGCACTCTGAGGGTCCGATCTGCACATCTTTGGTGGCAAGCTTTCAGCGAGATGTTTCTCTCCTCCTCGTCCTCAGTCTTCTCGTTCTGGTTCAAAGTAACTCGATAACTATTCGCACATCAGCGTTGCCCCACTTCCAAACCCATTGGGACTCACTCATTTATACAAACAGCCAATGTACTGACTACCCTCCCCGTCCTCTCAACAGCCCCATAAGCATGCTTCACATCATCCGTGAACGCCACGGCCGTGACCCCCAACGCACCTCCCGCCGCCGCAACAATAACTCGCCCTCTCTTCTTCGGTTTTACATGCTTGGAACCTCCGTTACCATATGCATTGCTCTTTCTCGCATATGCCCTCACTTGATCCTCAGTCCTGATGCTCCGCGATTGCAGCAGACATCGTCTGCAAGTCCACACTGCCCTCGTTGAGACCGCCCGCTGAACAGTCCTAGCAACTGCAGACGCCATTGCGAAATTAAAGCCCTTCATTGTCTCAAAAAGACACACCAAACTTCTATGATAAATTCATATCGAGACAATCTCAATGATCATTCAAAGGCAAGATTGTCGTGCATGGTTCGATCTGAAAAGTGTTGAATAAAGGGCCTCGGGCAAAAAACTGTGGCAGATCCCGATGACATCGCGGTTCGTCCCTTGGATGCACATCCCTGCACATCGCATGACATCGAGGCTCTCCTCACTTCAGCCTCCTCTTCAACTACAGCATCAACAAGAATGTAAGCACTTCTTCACAATGCCGCCAAAATTCAACCTCAATGCAAAAGTAGCTCTTCTCCCTGTCTTCATAAAATCCAAACTAATAGAAATTACAAGACGGTGACTGCCCCACTAGCAGCCTTCACAATGGCCACCCTCCTCTTCGTCTACTCCCGCACCTCAATTCAAGCCGCGAAGCGCAATGCACAGAAACATAGGGAGGCAGATGGTGGGCAGATCAATTGGCATAATGAGAGCTTGAGACGGCACGGGAAGCTGGAGAGTCCGGTTGAGGAGGGGACGGTGGGGCAGCTTGTTGGAACTTTGCAAGAGGGACGGGACAAGAGGGGTCGCCTGCCGGAGGGCGAGAAAGGGGAGGTTGTGGAGACGGAGGCGGAGAGGAGGGTCAAGGAACGGGCTTGGAGGAGGAAAACGTGATGGATTTTGGGGAGAGGCATTTGCATTGAGCGGAGTTTATGGATACAAAGAAACGAAGGCGCTGGAAAGTCCTTGAGCTGGTTTCTATATGGTGCCCCAGAATTCGTCCAATCCGATTTTCTTCCTCCGAGGCCCAGGTATCTTCTTCCAGTCAAGTTGATCCCAGATACGAACGATGAGCCTCGCAGCCTGCGAGACTGCCAAAACGATATTTATGGCGGTGTCGAATTTGCCGTTCGGATTGTTGTCACGTTTGATGCAGAGACTATGAAGAATCAGCTCCAGCTTCGGGAGCGGGGCGGATAGAAATGGAATAGTGAAGATACTGGAGGCAGGCCGGGTCATAACCATAAAGAGCATGGAGTGCAGTATTGCAGCCTGCGGGTTTCCAATCCAGACCAATACGATAAAGCGAGTCCCTCGCCGGGTTTCGAACCAGAAAGGCATTATCGTTAAGCTTTCGGAGTAAGACGACATCACCACCGACTTTTTGAGCTATCCTCTCTTATCGGAATCTTGGGCATTCGTATGTCGCTATCCTCATAGATAAGATAGTCCCTACTTCAAGAAAGTGAGGCTTGTGTCTTTGTATATGTTACTTGAATTGAGGCAGAGGAGCTTATTGAATAAAGTCAGGGTGACAATCATAGAGAGTGATGTAGCGGACGGCATCGCAGCGCATTTTGAACAGTGACGATGAGATAGTATACTTCTTAGGAAATTAGGTCGAATGGGTTTTGAGTTCAGTTGTTGTGTTGGAATGTCCTTGGTGAAAGGTAGATCTTGAGAGCTTTAAATTCTGATGACTGTGTGAATTGTATTTTGGCCCAGCCTGCGCTTAGGTTCCGAGTTCATCTAAGCTTACTCAACCCAGGTAAAGAATTGATTAGGACTGGTCTTTCTCTCTCACACATAGAGACCTCCTTAGCAAGTCACTGGTTGGTTCACTTGTGAATGCCCGAAAACGTCAATAGCATTAAGTGTGAATCACATTTAATTAGAGCTCCGCAATATACAGTTTAGGACACCTTTCCAATTTCAAGTTTCAGTTCAATAAACAATCTCCAGTTCAGTTTCAAATTCAAAAATGTGTTGGAAATTCAAGGAAATTCAGGATGATAAAAGAGGTCAAGTGGAAGGGAACAGTACAAAAGAAAACGAATTATATACGTAAATTATAAATTAAGAAAATTCTCTAAAAATGCTCTAGGTATAAAGTATAAAATATTAAAGCATAGCTTATTCTTTCCTAATTATTTCCTAGCCTATAACTAAACTAACTCCGGAATCTAGAGTTCTAAGTATAGAATTAGTAGAGAATCGAAAGCCTTCCTAAGGTCTTGAAATTCAGGTACCTATCTAGTTTCAATCTAACAAATTCACAACACAAGATTATTCCTTCATATTAATTCAATTGAAACTTGTATCTTGAAATAAACGAACCTCTATTCGTTGCGGAGCCCTACGTTCAACATCCGCGAGATCTTCTTCGAATAAGATCCATTCTTAACTTTCGCTTCTCATAACTCATCACTACAGGAGATTTTAGGGTCCTTATATTCTTCGTCCACTGGGTCATGAACTGTGGGCTTAGCTAATTTCTTTTCATATCACCAAAGTTGCTGTATAGTTTGCAGGCATGAAATTGGAGGAAGAATGGCTCCTCCCATCTATAACTACATACCCTGCTTTGAGGGTGGAAGGTATCATCCTTATATCCACATTGTACTATATTCCCTCGAAGAATAGCAGAACCCGCATGTCATGGATCTCGACGGCCTTTGTGGCTGAGTCCAGACCGAACGCCTAAACAAAATAAAAATTCCTAGAATGCGGTCCGCTATCCCCTGCCCCATAGACTGCACGTAGCCTCGAAAATCTATACAGTGTGCTCATCAACTCTGTTCATCGTATCAAAGTGTTTCTTGGGTCACCATCCATCTGATGACTTTCGTATCCCTTCTGCTTTTGTATAGTTCAAGTGCCTCATAACGTACTCGTACGTCAGTATTGTTGTGGTAGCGGCTGGCACGGCCCGCATCATGTTCGTTCCCATCCCAGCATAGAAAGCAATCCAACCCTCTTCCTTTAATATGATCCTGAAAGTTTTGATGATTCCTTTGTACCGAGGAAGAGCAGCCTTGGTTTTGGCAATAATTGCGGCGGGACCATGGCTCTCGCTGCCTTCTAGACCCCCCCTAAATGCCGCGTACTCGGAGGAAGAAGAAGGTAAAGTCCTTTGCTGCGTTTGTAACCTGGTCCGAATGACTTCATGGGGATATGTTGCGGAGCTAGCCAGAACTTTGCTTAACACGCTTGCTGAGAGAACTCCAACCCAATGTGATCTCTCATCTCCTTCTACCGACATACCCATCCCTTGACCAGTGAATTGTGTCTTCAAATATTCGTATGCCGGAAACTGTATTGCAACATGTGTTAAGCCAAGAAGAGCTGGAGTGAGACCGGAGTAGAACGACAGTATCCCTTCGTTTCTGTACATCTTCTTGGCTGCATCGATGGTCGATCTATAATGCCAGGGAGGGCGGGAGTCATTGGAGACAGCTCTCCTGCTCACTTGTGACATCAATCGAGTCTTGATGACCCAGATAGGGTTGGTAACCATTGTCGAGGAGGCTCCGGCCATTATTGAAGACCAGAAATTGATAACAAAGGTATTCTCCGTCTCTGTGCTATTGGTTAGCAAAAATGCCACAACCCTCAATTTCCCATTGAAACATACTGAAATGCTTGGGAATAAATTCCTTCGACTTCCCATACACCGTGAACCAGACTGCCCAGGTGGGTAAGTACCCTAGAATTATCGGTCCCAAACCTCTGTATAGTCCCTTAAGTCCCTCTTCCCGCCAGATGGTCCGACCCGTCCCAATCAAACCCCGATATGCCGCATTCGTAGCAGCTTTATTGGCTCTAAACCCCCCTTGTGCCTGCAACTTCGTCTTTATCACATCCAACGGGCATGTGACAATGCCCGAGGTGAATCCTCCTGCCGCCCCGGCCAGAGCTCGAAAGCTGTCGTCCGACCTAGCCATAGCCCATCTTTCCACCGGTGTGAGTGGAACATTCTCTCGCTGAAAGCTGCTAGTTGTCTGTGCAAACTGTGATGCAGAAGGTGGTGGAGAGGAAGCAAATTCGGCTGCTCCCGTAGGTGACTGCGTGCGCCGTTCATGCGACATCGTACTTGTGAGATCGGTACGAGTATTTGCAGAGCTGTCTATGGCAGGGCAAGAGCGAGGCCGCTTGTTGGAGTCGTTTACCGAAGATCGAGGAAGCAAGCTCTTTGTAACGTCCGTTTTGCTTAAGTGTCGTGTCCCGGTGTGTGCGGGGAATTCAATCCCACGGCACCTCCAGTGACACTACCGCTAACGATTATCGATGGCCATTGACGATTGATCGGGCCTTTGTAGATGTATGATAAAGGAAGGAGACGCAGGGCGGAGAAGATGTTGAGGTTTTGCAAATTCGGAGAGCGGTGGGAGTGGGTAGTCGCAAGGAAGCTGTTTCCTTGATCAGCAAGCTTGTAATCGCTTGCTAGGGTGGAGATCCGCTAGAACGGCGTTTTCCTGAGCCCGCTGACAACGAACAAAATAGGTTTACGAAAAGTGATTAGGCTTGTGCCGATTTGATTGCAGGTTGACGTCTGCCCACGTCTCGTGATGTGGTTCAAAGTGGGTGGAAAAGCAATCTCTGGACTGGACTGGGAAACTCACGGAGTGGGATTGGAGTGGGGGAAGGCTTTCATATCTGCGTGCTTAAAGACAGGGGCTCTGGTTGGATGATTCTCTTTACGTTGAGCATGCATCACGTGCCATAGCTCGAGAACTGTCCGCTTATGTAATGTCGAGCCATCCGAGAAGCTTTCGACGACAACCCCATTTGAGCCAGGGACTCACCAGAGAGCTTCATTTCGACTCGCCTTCACGAAAGCAACATGTCTCAACCATCGCTCGCGAGTTACATCGTAAAGCGACCATGGCTCAAGAGGTGGATGACGCCATTGGCCAACTGGTACGCCAACGCTGCTGGATACAGGAAGCTCGGACTGAGGTATGCACATCTCCTGCAGATAGACAAAGGTGGTCGGGATGAATTCAAGATAATTTCCAGGTGTATCTGGGGGCTTTTGTGAACTTGTGCTGATAGATATGTTGCATGCTACAGAGCCGATGACCTGATTCCCGAAGAGTCCGAGACTGTCCTCCTCGCGCTCAAGCGTCTTCCGCCAAAGGAGGCTTACGACCGTGTTTACCGCCTTCGACGAGCTTTCCAGGTAGGAGCCGAAGTCAATAGATGTTGTTGGTGGTCAATTGGCTAATCAAGCACAGTGCTCGCTCGCCCATCAACTTCTCCCAAAGGAGCAGCACACAAAGCCGGACGAGGATGTCCCGTATCTGTCACCAATCATCAAGGAAATAGAGGCAGAGGCAAGGGAACGTGCAGACTTAGAATCGTTGTCGATTAAGAAGAACTAAGTGGTGGAAATGGACATGATGTGTACAATGGTTTGGAAGGCAATTAGACGGGTTGATGAAACGGAAGGGGACTGTACTGTATAGCGTTGATCACCCAATTCAAGAAAATATAGGAAGATATGAGACGGATTTTCGTGTGGCTGTGAGCCGCCCACAGCAAACTTGTGTTGTGGGAGCAAGTATATCTCATATTTCCAAGATACTGGTCATCTCTATTAACCGCTAGTTGAATGTTCGAAGCATGGTTGGAACAAAGAGGCGCCGTGTGGATTCTATTTACAGATTTTGGGACCAAAAAAGAGTCTGGGCCTACGTTAAAGTACGGCAACTTGAATTCTCTGACAGAAAGCATCCAAATTTTTGAAGAGCAATTGCCTACCAAGCAGCCTGACAAACCCAACAAGCAGACTACCCAAAGAGACCGAACCTGTAACGATTATTTTATAGTCTCTTATTTTCTCGATTCTCTAACCATGCACGCTCTTTTCTCTTGTCCTAACACATTATCGAGATGGAAAGCACCCCTCTCAGGAGTTCATCCTCCCTTTTGAACCTGGTCTTCCTAAACTCCTTGACTGCCCTAGGAGTCCAGTAAACATTGCCTTCTCTACCAGCCACGAATCCGTGATTAGGAGAGCATACTGTTTAGGCGAGGGCTCATATTCCATCTGTTCACTTTCATTCAATGAAGTCGCTTCATTCCCTTTGTCGTTACCCAGCTAAGAGGCCGCTTAGAATTTCACAGTGGACAGTTTGCAACTTCCGAATCTAATGTATGCCACCAGTATCGTCACTATCGAGCTTAACCGTTCATGAATCGCAAGTTTAACCTTATTCACATTTTGCGAAACATATAAACAGACATCAGAAAAAGACCTTCTATTACAGTTGCTGAACACCGTGGGAATATCATCCCATTTGCCCTCGTCTCGTGCATCAATATCAGACACACAAAAGTGGCCCCCATGCAGTCATTGTATCGAAAACCTATCAAACTCCATCCTTGACTATAAAACAAGAATTATACCACATAGAGGAAAAGAAACGAGTAAAGAAAAGAGAAGAGTAGACATGAATTTGGAATTTATCCCCAAGCGAAACAAATCTGTACAAGAATTGAACTTCGAAAACAGGGAAAAGGCATGTGGGGATTCCTTCCTGATCATCCTGTCATCGATAATTGCTTCCCAAGGGTCCCAAACCACAATGGCCGTTCTTTCTTTCTTTCTTGTCTTCCTCTCATTGAACTCCGTATATGCGTGAAAACATGGTCGAGGCACTCTCGCCTCTCTGATGGGGTACAACGGATCGCTCCCTCATTATGTGTTGCCCGGCTTCTCTTCCGTATCTATATGCCATACGACGTAGTTCGGTAATCCAACAACTTCGTATCCTGCTCTTTTCGCCATTTTGGCAAATCCTTCGGTTTCTGCTTGATTTTCAAACGCATAGCAAGGAAAGTTGATCCCTAAGGACATGTTAGCTTGAACACGCAGCGGCTTTGAATTCTAATACCTGATCGGTGGACATCGCCCTTCACTACAATGTTCACTCCCCCAATGCCGTCGAGCATAACTTCCTCGTCCTTATTTTGACGCCAGTCTCCCATTTTGGCCATGTATGTACGTTTGGTATCGAACTCCTTGTAACCTGCCAAACTTGTCAGCTAAAGCAACTATTGCCCACGTCAAAACACTTTACCCTCAACGATGATCGTATCCTTTGGAAGTGAAGAGGCCATTCGGAGGGCCTTGTCAGATTCGATCCATGAATTGTAGTCGACTAGCTCTGGTTAGTGTACGTTCAAATCCAGACGTTCACTTGGCAACTCACATCTACCCTCAATGTCCTTTCCGTCCTTATAACGGTGGAACCACACATCTGCCAGAGTCAGCGGGAAGTTTATTTCCAGAATTGTTACACATACTCGGCACGATAATGTCCCTATCGTGTGCAACGAAGTCCTCGAGGATCTTCTTTGGGCAGTCCACAATATCCACGTCTCTCCAGTACACCCACGAGTGTTCTGGCTTCAACGCCGCAGATAACAGATAATTCCGAGCTCTCGCCATGATCTTCCGTCTTGGGGCTTGTGCGGCGAAAGCATGGCGGTCATCTACGGATTGAGTAGTGACAACTCCAAAATCCTTCTCCACAATCAAAGCACTGTTGAATGGCGCGGTCAATGTGTCCGTCGTCTTTTGTATTCGTGCCAATTCGGCTGAAAGGGTTGCAAGGGTATCATCTGTCGAGTCCCCAACCAGAAATGCGAGGTCTATGAGGTGATGGGGATAGGTCAGCTCAGTGAGAAGGTCGAAGTATTTGGGTAGATATGCCGAAGCATCTCGTAAGGGTGTCAAGATCAAGACTCGTTCTTCATTCTGAACTGCTTTTGGGGTCGATAGAATGGGGTTGAGGTCGACCCGTTGGATGGTGGAGGAATTTATCACCAGCGGCTCGTGGTGATTGAAAATGACTGGCGTTTGTAAATGCGCGTTCCAATCTGCAGCCTCATTCGGCGTCATCTGCATTGGCGGTTTTGAGGGTCCCCAGCAGTAAAATCTGCGACGTCGGTACAATTATCAGCATACGACCTATAGGAGCGGATAAGTGTCAGGAGAGAAGGCTTCTGACCTTTGCATCTCGGATGCAGATGTGCTAACCCCCCTCCATAGTAATAAGACTATTCCTGCCAGTGCTACGCACAATAGAAACCGCGTCCGCGTGAGGAAAACCCATATCGCTCTCGTGGGCGGGAGTTGTGCCTTCGCTGACTTCCACGTAACGCCGCCTTTAGGGAGAAGCATGGCGACGATGCCCCCGTGGCCTCAGCACCACCAGCGGAAGGACTGCTGTCAATTCGACCGGAGAGGAAGGGCGCGCCGTCGTGAGTTGTCGTCGGAGGGGATGGGTGAGCTGAATCGCAAGCTATGGCGGCTTGATGAGATGATTGAAGAAGTTGAGAGCGCGCAGGGAGGTTCGTACTTTACGGCACTATTTTGGGAGGGCCAAGCCACTAGCGAGGCTGATGAAAAGGCACGTCTGTTCTCGCAGCTGGGCCAGTTTGCTGCACGAACACCAGTTAGAGAAGAAATCATAACCTGGTTCTTCTCGGATTATCTTGCTCTCTTCTGCGTCTGTCTGGGAGGCTGCATCAAAAGTCTGAGAGCTGTTTTTCTGATCCCTGGTACCGGGTTTTGGTGAGTTGTGCCTGCCAATAAAAGGGGTTCTGTCGGTGTCACGTGCGACGCCCTTCAGTCTCATCTTCCTCTTGCCTTCGACCAAGCGACTGCTGAGCTTTCATATCTTCCGCACGTAGTCTCGAATCTTATCCAACATAAACCTGAAGACTTTATTGATTTGTTGACACCAGAACCTCCAAACCACGGCAGCTCTTCGAGCCCCCTGCTTTAGGCTGCAGCTGTCCTTGTCACGCAGACAAAACACTGTGATCAAAGTCCTAAATCTCCAATTCATTTCGAGAACGTACATTATGTCGTCCAGGAGATCAGCTCGCTTGAGCGAGACATCTCTCAACGTCAAGCAGGCTCTGAGTCCTGCAAACGATATGCCTCCGCCTAAGGTGGCGAATATCAGCAAGAAGAGGAAGAACCCACCGAAGGCAGAGATTCCTAATGTTGCACCATCGACCCCAAAGAGAAAGAAGACTACAAAGTCCGTGCCGCCAATGACGCCCACTCCCTCTGCAATTGGCTTGATAGCTGCTCCTTACAGCTCCGGGGACATCGATGACAGTACTCCGCCGCCTATGAATCGACTTGCAATTCCCAATGGTACCAATGCACCACTTGTCACCCCAGAAACTCATCGACTCATTGCAAACAAGGCTGTTGATCAGGTCTCTCCTTCAAAAAAGGGCAACATCAAGTCGACTACGGGAACTCTCCTTGAAGAGGCACTTGCACATCTCGTCAAGGTGGAACCAAAGTTGCAGCCAGTCATTGAGCAGCACCACTGCCATGTCTTCTCTCCAGAAGGATTGGCTGAGGAGATTGACCCTTTCAGAAGCTTGGTTAGCGGAATCATCTCTCAGCAGGTATGTCACGTGCGCAACATTACTACCTATGTTATCTTAACTCGATACGCAGGTTTCAGGAGCAGCAGCCAAGAGCATC
This sequence comes from Stipitochalara longipes BDJ, assembly GCA_009732865.1. NCBI lineage: Eukaryota > Fungi > Ascomycota > Leotiomycetes > Helotiales > Hamatocanthoscyphaceae > Stipitochalara > Stipitochalara longipes. The sequence continues at coordinate 1,175,427 of ML769332.1, read as the reverse complement.
AAAGCTAAATTCGTGGCTCTCTTCAATAAAGATCAACCAGATGCGGCTGAACATTCATTCCCCACTCCGTCTCAAGTATGCGCAAGCACAATTGACGTGCTGCGAACGGCTGGCCTCTCGCAGCGAAAGGCAGAGTACGTTCACGGACTCGCTGAAAAGTTTCACAGCAAAGAACTTACTACCGAGATGTTATTCGACGCTTCGTATGAAGAGGTGTTGGAAGAACTAATTAAGGTCAGAGGACTTGGGAAGTGGAGCGTGGAGATGTTTGCTTGCTTCGGTCTGAAGCGTATGGATGTATTCTCAACTGGAGACTTAGGTGTGCAGCGAGGCATGGCGGCATTGATGGGCCGGGATATCGGCAAATTGAAGTCGAAGGGCGGGAAGTGGAAATATATGAGTGAGCAGGAGATGGAGGAGATTGCTGGGAAGTTCAAGCCTTACAGGTAAGTTTGTGTATCAAAATCGTGACGGACGATGCTGACGATTTCCCGTAGGAGTGTCTTCATGTGGTATTGTTGGAGGGTTGAAGAGGTGGATGTCAGCACTATGGAATAGTTTTGCATAAGTACTATATATTCAGGAATTTCTTAGTGTACAGGATGGGCTGGCGCTTCATATTATATGATCTAGAGATATGAGCTCCGTCAGATGATCACTGCAACAGCTGTCCATCGAGAGAGCCGTGTGATGGATAATCAAGTTTTATTCTGGAACAGAAAATCCAAGTTAGACTGAGAAATTTGATTTTGGCTCTACGTTGAGCCCAGTACAACACGATCAAATGCCGAGACATCATCAACTAGACAATCTCCCTTGTGGAATGCTGGACTCAAGGGTTTTCTAGAAGTGTGGCCATGACCGGAAATCTGCAGAAATATATATGGACTTTCCTTTCAAACTTATATTATTTTTAGCATGATCGGGACCTAAATTCCATAGATGCCAAAGTTGTGGATCTCTTTCTCACTCTCTAAAATTGGGTTTGCATTTATTTCACGGATATTTCGTGACTTCAAGCTTGAGGTTTCTGGCACTCGTTACCTTTTCGTTGACGCGAGGTGGATAGTATTGGCTGAGGTGAGATGCCACATTCGGAGCGAGAGAGCACGAATTGGCGGGTAAAGAAGACCTTCGAGTTAGGGTGCATCTTAGGCTCAGTCAAGAGAGGCTTAGGTCTTACGAGACTGCGAGAAACGAAGTTAGCACAGTTGTCTGAGATGCAGTACTTTTTGATATTTGTCTGGAAAGCACCAGACAAACCGTCGAGATTCCACTTTCGAGTTACGAGAGTCAAGGACTGAGCATTCCCTTCGAATGCCTAGATTCTAGCTTCAATGGTTTTTTGATACTCAGCTTTGCCAAGATGGTCTAACTAATAATAACTTGCGTAAGTTCCTAACGGCTGCCAGAGCTAGGAAATTTAGAAACGAGCGTTATCTCCACCACAAAAGGTTTTAGCCCGCTCGAACCTAGCTTGGTGTTCATAGGCCCTAGATCTCGATGCCGGAAATGCTATTTCCACGTGATGAAATTACGGGATGATTTCATATTGAGCCTGGAACTTTCACATGCGCCACTTCTTGCCGTACCACTGTCCACATTTCAAATGTATGAAACATTCGAGACGTTGATCATAAGTGACAGAAAACTTCGCAAAAGAAAAAAGAAGCCACTGATGACTTGCTTCGAGTCTGATGGGATTTCCAAGGAAAAGGAAATTGCATCGAGGAATACTTGCTAGTACAGTAGCATTGCTACTTTTCGATGCTCGATATCTCGCCGTCGAGTCGCCGAGATTTGCATATCAATGCACAAAACCTCCCTCCTGCCCTTTCTCCGGGGTAACACCAGCATTACGATCTGGAGGTCGTCTCCTTGACAAGGGCTGTTGAAACAAACAGCTGCACTCGGGCACAAACATCCTCGCTTCGAGGGCGCCACGGGCACACATCCTATGCAGGCAATCAGCACCCTAGTCGCTCTCTAGGATCTTTTCCGTCGTTCATCCAATGTCAGAGATACGGGATCCGAGATGTCGCTTGCAAGAGTATCATCATCAAAACTCAGTCACGGCAGCTTCTATGATCTATCACAAGACCGCAGGTAGATGAGGCGGTTTCAAGTGGCGCCATGAATTTAAGAGGACGAAAGCCCTTGTCCACAGATGGCAAACAACGGCTTGAAGAACCCGCTTCTTGAGCGCGAGAACTGAGCTTGAGCGAAGTTAAGCTGGGCCTGTCGTGAAAGGGGCTGTACCAAGACCCCGTGGCGCTCCACGGACCAGCGATGGCAATTTCATCGCCAAATATCCATGGCGATCCAGCCAGTAATGATTGGGCAATGCTGCCACACTGCGCCATCCGGGGATTGGGTGGTGGAGTCGCTCTTGGCGGCTGAAGGGGGTTCTGGTGGGTTTGTTGCTGGCCTGTTGCTTGCAGCCACAGCCAATGGCCAATCCAACGTGCCCATCTGACTTCCCCCTGCTCACAAAGGCCGCTCCTGACTATCGTCATTGTGGGTAGGCGCGGCTGCAGCGATCTGAAAAGGGCACGATGCGAGGGAAAAGAGGGTAAAGCTCGACGAGGCGTCTGTGGCGCCAGGGACGCCAGGCCGAACAGGAGGGAGAGCGACAGGCTGGCTGCGTGCCCCTGCATGGCAGACGCACCGTGATTGGGCTAGCTGCAGAAACGACCAAGCAGATGTGGATCATCGCAGCACTTGCCCCATCCCGAACGCCAACCACCACCACCGCTTCTCTGGGGAAACCCTCCTCCTCCTCCTCCTCTTCCTCCTCCGTCCTTCCTCTCTTCCATCCTCTCTTCCCTTTCCTCATCCTCCCTCGACTCCATCCTCCCCTCCTCCTCTCTCGGTGGCCTTTTCCTTTGACAACGAAATAGAATTGGTTGTGCATGCTGGGCTGTTTTTCCTTTGCATTTTCCATCTCCGGGTCGACTCTGGGAATCCCACTCCGTTGCCTCACCCACACTGCGAATCCGTACTAATTGAGCAACGTCGACGGCTTAACTGTCTTCGACTTGCTTGTACAACAACCTCTCCCCATGTTCTCTCGAATCTAATCCTAATACGAAAAACTACGAAGAGTCTGGTACTCGCCCCAGTGTCTTATAACGCCGTCTCCGTCCTATAGAGCTTCCTAGCCGAATTCGAAGGGAACCATTTCATATCTCACTGTGCGGTCCGGAACTCGAAGTAATAAGTCTCGTTATTCCTGGGTTTGAGCTGTTTTCCTCGGCGGGATTGACCGAGCTGGAAGGTGCAAGGTTGCTGCTGTCTGGGAAGCTCTTTCTTCACAACAACGCTCAAACTTCCCCATCAACGGCCCTACAAACTTGATTCCTCATATCAGCAACTCTCTCCTGAGCAAGATATATCATTTTCTGGATACAGCCCCATGACCTGATCATTTGCTTGAAATCTTCACTGCACCAGCACAATGCATCTCCTCAGTACACTTATATCAATTACTGCCTTGGTCTCTTCAGCCAATGCCTTCTTCCCATATTTCCCCCCGTATATGTGCCACGACGATGGCTCATGTACAGCCACACCACCGTTGGCCCGGGACTTGGCAGAGGAGGTTACTGGTATTGCGTCGTTGAAGATATCTCAACGCCGGCCAAAGGTACTTCTTCCCCACTTCCCAGGATATATCTTTACTAACTAGATTTTACAGATTGAGGTCTCCCGAGACGAGCAGGTGCGCCATAGTGTGAACAAGCTGATCCGCAAGTACAATCATCCAAGCCAAGTCAGAGATACTGTGCGGGGCAGCGTTGAGAAAAGAGGTGGTACCAATACATATGCTGTCCAGTCTGCCGCCACTCCAACTCCGACGAACAGTGCAGGCATAGATCAGGATGGTACCGACTTCTCCTACTTCGCCCAGGTTCAACTTGGATCAGCAAATACCCCGCTCTACATGCTACTAGACACCGGAGCGAGTACAACCTGGGTGATGGGTCCTTCGTGCACATCTGATGCTTGCAAAAACCATGATAGTTTTGGAGCTGCAGACTCAAAGACATTCCAAGCAACCACGGAATCCTTCTTCGTTGCTTATGGCGCAGGAAACGTTAGTGGATTATTAGCCTCGGATAGTGTCTCAGTTGCGGGCATGAAGTTCCAAATGACATTTGGCATTGCGAACAATACCAGCGACGACTTCAAATACTTTCCTATCGATGGTATTCTGGGTCTTTCGCTAGCGAAGTCAGATGTGCCGAGTTTTCTGGATACGCTTGTTACATCCAAGGCCATCAAGTCGAATATTTTTGGCATAAGTCTTAACAGGGCTTCGGATGGCCCCAACACTGGAGAAATCAACTTCGGCGCTGCTGACACTTCCAAATTTGCCGGAAGTCTTAACTACATACCTGTGACATCAAACAGCGCAGGTGACTGGGCTATTCCGATGGCGAATGTTGGGTTTGGTAACAACCAAGCAGGTGTCACTGGAAAACTGGCATACATTGATACAGGAACTTCCTTCATTTTTGCTCCTCCTGACCAGGCTGCGATACTTTATGGGATAGTACCGGGAGCAACAATCCAATCAACTGGTGCCACCGTCACATACTCGGTGCCATGCGATACAACAACAGTTCTGACATTCACGTTTGGCACGACTACCTATTCCGTTTCCCCCAAGGATTGGGTCAGTGCCAGCGTGAATGGTGTGTGCACTGGCAATGTGTACGGGCGAGCAATTATACCCGATGCGTGGCTTTTGGGAGATACTTTCCTGAAAAACGTGTATGCTGTTTTCGATGTGGACCAAACTAGAGTCGGTACGTGTAAATTCGTGTAGGTTGTCAAAGATATTCTAAGCTAACGACTTGGTAGGCCTTGCTGCAGCTGCAGGTATGATTTCTTCAACGACTATTACCTCTGCTAGTGGCAGCTCGCCACCCGCCTCAGGTATGTTCTTCTCTCCCCGTGTCTGTACCACCTAGCTTCAGCAGCTAAATTTTTTAATAGGTTCTTCGTCTCAAGCTACTCCAGCCACAATTACTGGTTCGTCAGAAGTTCCCACTACAACTACACCACCTCCTATGAACGGTCACCAAACTTCTGGCAGCTCTGGAACTGCCGCTGCTGAAACATCCGCCAGCCCATCCGCAACTCCGACGAAGAATGCGGGCGCTACCCTCTACGATTCGAATCTCCTTGGGTTAGCCTTACCGGCTCTCGCGTTCGTACTCTTCTAATCAACCTTTTCCGATATGTCATCCTTCGACCTCGAACAACTTGCCGTTCTTTATGATACCCATAATGAGACCACTACTCATATTATCTTGTGTACAACATTCGCATGAGCATCCCCTTGAAGCTCCACACTGTAACGATTAGCGACAGCATTGCCTGCGTTTCTTTTATTTGCATCACCACCCATCATGGTGGCGATTATGCCTAATGGCAGGAAATCCAAAAAGCATGAAGAAGGAAGTAAAGAACTTGTACATTCTAAAGGCCATGTAATAATAATGGACCAGTATATAGCATTCAAAAATTGTTGTCGAGATGATCTTAAGTTGTGACGTGAACGGCTTCTTGGGAGATACTGCCAGAACTATAAGTACGAGGCCATATGATATTATTTGCTAAGAACCCAAACACTCAATTGCTTCCGCGACTGCCAGCTTGACAAGTGACTCCGACTAAATCCCCTTGGTGTTTCTGAAGTTGTCAATTGTTTCGTTTCATGCAGGAGGTAGGATTCTCAGCCCCGCTTGTAAGCGAACAAGGGTCCAAAATGTATTATAGCTCAAGAGACCACATCACCGAGCTTTGCTTCCCTCACCGACTTGAAAGCACAATGCTTCCCCGATAGCAGCATGGCCAAGGCCAAAACGAACGACATCCGCAGGGATGGCCAGAACGCGGACGATCCACCAAACGAAGAAGATCGAGGCCTCCTTTCAAGGAATTCCTCCGACGACGAGGAGGAAGACATAGTCGTACACCCCGGCCACGACTCACCTCCCCAAACTCCCCGAACGCCACGAACCCCAAATCGAGTCCGTTTCGATCTCCCTCCTGCTCTTGATACCGAGCTCGACGACAATGGCGCCCCGCCTCCGTACGTTGACTCGCCTCTCTCGGGGCGCCGAGACCCCCGCCCGCAAGCTTCACAGCCCCTCCTCACAGATATCGAAGCACCGTCTGTTACCCTAGCAGCCAGTCCTTGGGGTGACGATGATGTACATGAATGGGCGGAACGGGAGCGTCTGCGTCCCAAGTCTGGCTTGCGCTCCGCCTTTATGAACATGGCGAATTCCATTATCGGAGCAGGAATCATTGGGCAGCCTTATGCGTTCCGGCAAGCTGGGCTTCTGACGGGAATAATATTGCTCATCGCTTTGACAATCACTGTGGATTGGACGATACGCTTGATCGTGATAAACAGCAAGTTGAGCGGGAGTAACAGCTTCCAAGGGACGGTCGAACATTGCTTTGGGAAGCCAGGCCTAATTGCTATCTCTATTGCTCAGTGGGCATTTGCTTTCGGCGGTATGGTGGCGTTTGGCATCATTGTTGGGGATTCCATTCCGCATGTTTTGGCGGCAGTGTTTCCGGGGTTGGGGGATATACCGGTGTTGAGTCTTTTAACTAATAGACGGGCTGTCATCGTGATTTTTATATTAGCGGTTAGCTACCCTTTGAGCTTATATCGGGATATTGCCAAGGTAAGAATAGCCCGTTGAAAACTTGTGGAATAGAGTTGACGAGTATAGCTGGCAAAAGCAAGCACGCTTGCCTTGATCAGTATGATAGTTATTTTATTTACAGTCGTCACCCAAGGCTTTTTTGTGCCTAAGGAATCGAGAGGTACTTTCGATCTACCTCTTATGACGATCAATAATGGGGTATTTCAGGCTATTGGCGTTATATCATTCGGTCAGTTACCCTAAATTTTCTCTTGTGATCAAGACTAATTATAGATAGCATTTGTCTGCCACCATAACTCCCTCTTAATTTACGGCTCCCTCAAAACCCCGACTATTGATCGTTTTGCCAAGGTCACACATTACAGTACCGGCATCTCCATGGTAGCTTGTCTTCTGATGGCTCTAGCCGGCTTTCTAACCTTCGGGTCTCTGACCCAAGGGAACGTGCTCAACAACTTTCCATCAGACAATATCATGGTCAACATCGCCCGCCTTTGCTTCGGCCTAAACATGCTCACCACTCTCCCTCTCGAAGCGTTCGTATGTCGAGAGGTAATGTTCAATTACTGGTTCCCAGGCGAGCCCTTCAACATGAACTTGCACCTCATATTTTCCTCATCCCTTGTTATCAGTGCGATGCTTCTGAGTCTCATCACCTGCGACCTCGGAGCAGTGTTTGAATTAATAGGCGCAACGAGTGCGTGCGCTCTAGCTTACATTTTGCCGCCGTCATGTTATTTGAAGCTGAGCACGAGGAGTTGGAAGACGGCACCTGCGGTGGGCTGCGTCGTGTTTGGATTCGTGGTTATGGGCATCAGCTTGGTGCAGGCGATTACGAAGATGATTAGGAACGAGGGGGGTGTCACGCAATGCCGGTAGACAGATGCATGATACACTATAGAATGTAAGATATGGAGACGTGAATTACAAGCTTTTCAAACTTCTCTTTCTTAGTCATGTATTTCCTTCCGGGATTGAATCGTCGAGTCCTAGTGGGGCAATCATGAAAGCTTTCTTAGTTTTGAGTCATGACAAGTCATGAAGTATAAAGAAATTATTATCTATGAATAGTTTACAGCCAAACACGGCATTTTATAATTCCCAATCAACCTTTGTCTTCCTTCTGCTTCCCGCAACATCAAAGGATCACAAGGGCTTCAGTTCAAGTTCGTTACTTTCTCGCTCAAAATCCTTCAAATCATAGACCTTTCAGACTTTTACCTTAGACAGTAAAGTTGCATCTTCAAACATCGTAACTCAGGATAAAATGGTCTCCCCAGGCACTTCTTTAACGGGGGAGCGAGGCACCCTCATCCTTCGCTCCCCAGACTCCCATCTCGAGATCCGACGTGCAAACCCCTCCACCTTCCCCGCCGAAGCAGTCGTGCACGCAACCAACTCATCCATGACCCTGAACACAACATCCGTCAATGGCGCCTTGAACTACCTGGTTCACGCCGCAGGCTCAGAACTCCGTGCCCATCTACGCTACAACTACCCATCGGGCTTAAGGACTGGCGACGTCCTAACATCCCCTAGCTTCGAGATGAAGAATTGTCATTACATTATCCACGTCAACGGTCCGGATTTTCATCGAAAGAGGAGTAGGAGAAGTTGTATACCGTTGCTGAAGCAGCAGCTTGCGGATTGCTATCGACGGGCTTTGGAAGAGGCGTTTAAGCTGGGGGTGAAGAGTGTGGTTTTTCCGTGTATTGGGACGGGGATGTTGGGGTGGCCCAGGGGTGAGGCTGCGAGGATTGGGGTTGCTGTTGTGAGGGCGTGGTTGAGGCATCGCATTCATGGGGAGAAGCGAAGGGCTGTGCTTAGGAAGGTGATGTTTTTGGCTGGTGGTGTAGGGGGGGAAGGACATCAGGCACAGGCTTGGTGTACGGCTTTTAGGTGAGTTATTTTAGTATGCTGGAATGAATGGATACTGATCCTGTGGGAATGTAGGGAGTTTTGGCCGCAGATGTCGATGCCCAGGAGAATAAGCTTTTTGGATTATGTTGATAGGCAGGAGCAGAGGCGCTTGGAGAAGGATACCAATCAGCTGATAGAAAACCAGGGACCTGTAGTAGTCGTAGCCCTGGCTCCAGCACCTTGTACTCCGGTTGTGACGAGAGAGGTCACGATTAAGACGCGAGAGCTTCGACGGTCTCGACGTACTCGCAAAAGACCGGAGAGGTATGGCCAATAAGATAAGACTAGAAGTAAGGCCCTTGGATAATAGACGGTGTTTTTAGACGTGCTAGCGTTTTGTAAGTGACATTTAGCTCTAATTTGTGAGTAGTATGCAAGTGATGAAGAGACATAATGTTTCTAAGTGCCTGGAATATTAGGTGTGTTCAATCAAGAAATATTTTGAGGGTCGTATGGCAGAACTAAGCGCTGAACAGACCAGTCTTGAATAATGAATTGTCAGGTTGGCAACGTCAAGAGCTCTCGGGAGTATCAAACAGAAAAGAGAATACAGAAAAAGCATTCAAAATTGATCGAGAACCAGTTGTGCTCTAATTGTTGACAGTCTATACAAGCGAGCAAACATTATTCATAGTCATAAGTTCCAATCTCATTAGAGCAACACCTTCGTTGCCACACTCAGCAACCAAGCTGCATCTTGCCAGCCGCCAACCTCATCGTCTCTAAGTGGAGGCATTACTTCGCCAGCAATAGGTTCTGTAGTCCCATCTAGGGTACGCCGAGACGTCCTCGAGGACAGCTCTGAATCCTCGCCTTTCTCGTCTACAATCTCGACTTCAGTGTCCTCACCGTCTTCGTCGACAGCAAATAAACTCCAGCCCAACATTCTCTCGACCCATCCGCCTAGACCCAAACTGCTTGCTCTAGCTAGCTTTCTCACAATAGCCTCATCTTGTTTGGCTTCATCTTGGTCTTCATCAAACTCTGCCTCCTCTTCAGCATCAACAAAATCTGGTTCAGCATTAAACTCGTCTGATAACACTCTCTGATCAAAATACCCTTCTCGTTCTCCTCCCATAGGTGTGAACAATTGTGCCCTGCTCCCCCTCCTGCTATTTGCTCTGCTCCCATAGCGACTTATAGAACGACTGCCACCCGTGGCAGGTCCGAAGCTCAGACTCCGCCTCGTAGTGACTGGTGAGAACTCATCGTCGGCATCGAATGTCCCCGCAGCACTGCTTCTCCTGCTATGCCTTCGGCTAGCCTGTTCTCTCTCTCTAGCAAGCTCTCGCTCAAGTTCCTCATCATCATCATCGTTTTGTGCTGTCAGACTCGTAGAGCTCGCTCGAGACACTAGCCAAGCCTGCCCCTTCGATTCCCGCGTCGACGAGGAGATAGCAGCACCAGCTCGTAGCAGCCAATCTGAATCATTCCTATCTTTAGCAGACAGAGAACTGATACTCAACTCATCCCTTGTGTGGCCTTTTCGCAGTCTCGACCCACCCGGCGTTGTAGCGCCGGACCGAGGTTGTCGGGTTGGTAGGAGATGTGTACTCGATTTGCTCTTTGGAATGGAGAGATTCTTTTGGTTTCGTAGAGAGACTCGAGAGGCGGAGCGGGAGAGAATCGAGGGTGTCGTTGGAGCGGATCGGCCTTCGATATACGAGATATGCTGGGTATCTGGCAGAGCGTCTGGATCATTGAGGGGAAGGCGGGAAGTCAAGGGCGCGAGGGTAAGATGGTTGATATTCGTGTTTGAACGGCTGTGGTGCCGTGAGAACGGGGAATGTTGATTGTATGCTACGTCCATGATTATTCGGAATGAACGAGTACAATGGGTGGCTGATGAGGAGAGGAGAAGTTGAATGAGAAGTGAGCTGCTTTTGAGGAGCGAGGGAATCTGGGGAAGTGGGTCAAGCGAGATCCTCGTCAAAAATTTGTCTCGTGAAGATGCCAGGGTCTGGATTTTATATCAACGCCACAAAAATGATCCTAAGGAGCTGAACATCACATACCGGGCTGAAAAGATGCGCAATCTCCGGAACGTTCTCTGTGAGGAGTGGGAGCCTCCTGCTAAGTTTCAGGGGCGATTGTTGACCTCTACAACATGGGACCTGGCAAATGACTCCGTCCTGTGCACTTTTGGACCAACGGAGACCGATGCCCTTATAGAGCTTGTGAGAATCAAGACAAAGTTAAATTCTCAGTATGTTGGTTCACATCTTTGAAAAACAGGTTTACTTATCACCTTTAGTGAACATACAATTATCACATCTTGGGACGCACCTTGCCCGAATCCGGAGCTTTCGTGTGACGAGATTCTGAGTCTCCATTATTTTGGGGACACGTTGACAGCATGTCTCGTATTAGCAGGTGGAGACATTGTCGTTGTCAGGGAGGAGCCTCTGGCGGGAGAAGACCGAATTGAGATCGTGGGATCAGTAGATGCTGGCATTACTGCTGCAAAATGGTCACCTGATGAAGAACTCCTGGCCATTACCACTAAAGCCGATACTGTCGTCTTCATGAGTCGGAGCTTCGAAGGTATTACTGATGTGGTTATGACTACAGAGGATCTGAAGGCTTCGAACCATGTATCTGTTGGTTGGGGCAAAAAGGAGACTCAGTTCAAGGGAAAGGGTGCCAAAGCTTTGAGAGATCCAACTATGCCTGAGAAAACCGATGAAGGAGTTTTAAGCGCCAACGATGATTCTCAGGTCACAATTAGTTGGAGGGGAGATGGTGCTTACCTTGCTATTTCCACCATTGAGGGCGGTGCAAGACGATTGATCAGAGTTTACTCGAGAGAAGGTGTTCTTGACAGCGTCAACGAACCCGTGGACGGCCTGGAAGGAGCTTTGAGTTGGAGACCAGCCGGAAATCTTATTGCTGGGGTACAAAGATTGGAAGATCGCATCGATGTCGTCTTCTTCGAGCGGAATGGCTTAAGACATGGTCAATTCAGCCTTCGACTTACTCCCGAACAACGGCACTTGGAAGGACAACATATCCGGCTCTTTTGGAACTCAGATTCGACAGTACTGGCTGTTGTATTAACGGACTGTATTCAACTATGGACTATGGGCAACTATCACTGGTATCTGAAGCAAGAACTCAAAACCAGTGCTTTGCTTCCCCTTAGCTCTGTCGTATGGCACCCAGAGAAGTCCTTGAGATTCATTGCCACTTCTTTGGGTAAGAGTTTCAATCATTTTCTTCTTGAGTATTTACTGACAAGTCCAAGATCACATCATTGTCATTGAACATATCTTTACAATAGCTCGTGCATCCTTGGCGCCGCCACACGATTACGGTGTCATTGCGGTTATTGACGGGCAGTCTATCAACATTACCCCTTTCCGGACGGCCAATATTCCACCTCCTATGGCATTACACGAGCTGAAAGTCAGGTCAAACGCTATCGACGTTGCATTTAATGCTGACGCTTCTATGGTTGCTGTCCTCCATCAGAAGGGAATCGCCATTTTGGAATGGAAGAGCGTTGCAGCCTCATCTTCACCTCCAGTGCTGAGCGGCCAAGTCACATTCGACAAAAACGGCTCACCAGAAGGTACTCATCATCAGGTATCGTTTGCCCAGAAAGACGAAGTTTTAGTATTGCAACGAGACGCATCAGGCTCTTCAATTAAGCGATACGGCTTCAATGATGATACGGGTAGAATGGAAGAAATTCTGTCAAAGACTGCCTCTATTTCAAGGATATCTGCCCTATCAAGTTTCTTCTATGAAGGATCAGCTCATCCTTTCGTCCAAGGCAAGGCCGGAGATTTACACAGCCTCACTTTCGGAGAGCATACCTTATCACGTTGCAAATTCCCTCATTACCTTCCCTGGACTGAGATAGTACAGTACGGTGAGGATCATATTGCGTTTGGCATGTCTGGGAATGGTCATCTGTATGCCAACTCACGCTTGCTAGTGAAGAACTGCACTTCATTTCTAGTCACTTCAGCTCACCTAATTTTCACCACCACAACTCATCTCCTGAAATTTGTACATATCACAGACGTCAATGGTAACCATTCTCACTCTACCAAAATGCAGTGCTAATTCATCATAGGTCTTGAAGTTCCGGCTGACGACCCTGAAAAGGATGAACGGTGCCGCAGCATTGAACGAGGAGCACGATTGGTCACAGCTATGCCCACATCCCTGAGTCTCATTCTCCAGATGCCTAGGGGCAATCTAGAGACGATTTTCCCCCGTGCTATGGTCGTTGCCGGTATTCGAAAACTTATTGAAGAGAAAAACTATAGGAAAGCTTTCACCCATTGTAGAACTCAAAGAGTGGATATGAACATTCTTTACGATCACGCACCAGAGCAATTTCTAGCCAATGTTGCTCTTTTCATAGATCAAGTCAAGAAGATCACTTACATTGACTTGTTCCTATCGTCTCTGAGAGAGGAAGATGTTACACAGACCATGTACAAAGAGACACGGGTTTCGCGAGATTTCGAGACTAGCATCCCGGTTGTCAATGGCACAAACGAGCCACTTCCTGCGCCGTCAATTCTAGCGAAGTTATCAAAAGTCAACACAATTTGTGATGCAGTGCTGGAAGTATTGAAGACCCGGACTGCGACAAATCTTCAGAATATTATCACTGCAAATGTTTGCAAATCACCGCCAGCATTGGACGACGGCTTGTTAGTCGTTGCTCAACTTATGAAGGACGACTCAGCCATGGCGGACAAAGCGGTAGAACATATCTGTTTTCTGACAGATGTCAACAAATTATACGATAATGCTCTCGGCTTATACGATCTCGATCTCGCTCTCCTGGTTGCACAGCAGTCCCAAAAGGATCCTCGAGAATACCTTCCCTTCATGCAGAATTTACAAGAAATGACCGAGCTGCGACGCTGTTTTAGCATCGACGACCACCTTAGCCGTCACACTAAAGCCCTTTCCCACCTTCATACTCTGGATGCTTTCACAGAACTCCAAACATACACCCAAAAGCACTCTCTCTACCAATCCGCCCTCTCGCTATACCGGTACAATCCCACCCAACACGCCACAATTACCTCTCTCTACGCCCAATACCTGGAATCCAAATCTTCCTTCAAAGAAGCAGCCCTTGCTTACGAATCCCTCCATAACTACCTCAAAGCCACCTCTTGCTACTTGTCATCCGGGCCTTCCTCATGGCGCGAAACTCTCTTCTGCGCCCTCTCCCAAGAACCTCCTTTATCCGGACCGGCGCTCACAGACCTAGCAACCTCCCTTTATGATGCGTTAATAGAAAGCAAAGACTACTTCGCAGCAGCAACAATTCAGCTCGAATACCTATCCTCAATCCGTAACGCCTGCCGAGCTTTCTGTAAAGGCTACTTCTTCGCTGATGCTCTACATCTCGTAGCACTAAAGAACGCCCCCGAGCTACTCGAAGAAGTCATTGATCCTGGCCTGGGAGAAGCCTTAGCATCAAGCACCGAGCTTCTCGCAGAATGCAAAGCCCAACTCCTCGCTCAAGTCCCTCGAATCCGCGAACTTCGTGCTAAGGCTTTGGCTGATCCTCTTGCATTCTACGAAGGCGAGCGAGGCGGAGATGGAGAGTTACCAGACGATGTTTCGGTGGCTGCTAGTTCTCACTTGAGCACGAATCGAAGCTTGTTTACGAGGTATACGGGAAAGGGGAGTCAGGGGCAGAGTTTGGGGACTGCGGGGACCGGCGTCTCCAGGGCAACGAGCAAGAATCGGAGGAGAGAGGAAAGGAAGAGGGCAAGGGGGAAGAAGGGCAGTGTGTATGAGGAGGAGTATCTTGTTGCGAGTGTAGGGCGGTTGATTGATAGGGTGGAGAGTGTTAGGGGAGAGGTTGGACGATTGGTGGTGGGGCTTGTGAGGAGGGGGATGTGGGAAAGGGCGAGGGCGGTAGAAGGTAGTCTGGCAGAGGTGGTGGGGATGAGTCAAGCTTGTGTGCCGGAAGTATTTGGGACGGATGAGCTTACTGCAACCTCTGCTGAAGCTGGGGAAGATGGCTATAGACCAGTTGGTGGAGATGCCGTCCTTCAGGAAAGTATCGATGCGGCTGGGAAGCGTAAAGAGCCCCCAGTAATTGCAGCCTTTGAGAAGCTGTCTTTACTTGGCACGTAGATTTAGACTGGCGTTATACAATACAGCTCCATACCAAGAAGAGATAGCCTCGTCTACCTCCCTATATGCAGATAATCTTTGCAACGCCGACAATTCCCTATGCTACACCCTTTCTACATATCATACATCAAGCCGCTACCGTTTCCGGCACCTTTCCAACTTTCGACATACCTGCTGCGCCTAAAGCCAGCTCCCGCTTGTTGGCAATAATCTGCCCAAGCTTCTCCAACATATCCATCGTCAACTCGCCCTTTCCTTTCTGCTTCCTCATCTTCCTTAATTTCCGGTTGATCTCTTTAAGAGGCGTCCGCATCTCTTCTGAGAGCTTCTTCTTCGCCTCATTTGCTTCATCCTCCTTCATTTTCTCAGCAATGTATTCAGGCTCATGTCTCGTCCTGAACACTGAGTATTTGTTCCGCAGCTCATCAATCACACTACTCGGCATCGGCGGCCTCAATAACGTCGGTAAAAACGTCCTCGTCTCCACATCCATCCGCAGCGTATCTACTGCATAATCCTTATGTTCCTTGGCCTCGACTTTCGGCCACGGCACTTTGATGTTCAGGCCTGGAATAATTCGCGACCATTTTTGCTTGCCAGTGTGACGGTCGAACCACATCGGGCCATTGACCAACTTCTTGACAATTACGTCGCGAGTGAGGCCGGTTTCTGGGTCGGTGAGCGGGAAGACAAGACGTACTTTGTTGAGGGGAATGGGTTGAGTGACGGTGCGAACAGGGCGTTTGTCTGTGTCTTCGGCTTGGATCATCCATTGGGGGACTTCTACGTCCATCTGAATAATTTCAAGTCAATATTGTGGACAGTTGGACTTTTAGTCTGGAGAGTGCATACCATATTCAAGCCTTCAACTGTACACTCCGCCCTCAGCTTATCCGTTGACAGGATCTTGCCAATCTTTCCCTTATCTCTCCCTTCTAGCAGCACCACTCTATCTCCTTTCACGAGCGTAAGATATCGTCCTCCCACTTGCTTCAGTATTTCCCTCCGCTCCTCGCTTTTCAACATAGGCCCTCTCATCCGCTGCGTGCTCACAGTCCCAAACGTATCCTTCTTATCTCCAACATCTCTCCTGGGAGCTAATGGTCCTAATTCCCAATCCTCTCTCCGCTCAGCCCTCCTCTGCTTGATCTCCTGCGTTGCATCTCTGCGGACGAAAGCATTCTGTTCCCGGTGGCCCTTGGCAGCTTCGAATTGCCTTGTGGCTTTTCTCTTTGCTAGCCGCCGATGAGCTTGCTTCTCTGCTAGAATGGTCCGCCGGATTACCTTCTGCATTTTACAGAGAGGTGGTTGGTCGATTGGGCGCGGGGAGAGGTGTGTCGACGGAGAGATACTTTTTCGATTCGGAGCTTCGATATTTTGCGCTAGTGCAGTGACCCCGGTCCATTACACGTGATCATGGATATTCAGGGGTCAACGGGGAGTTACACAGTCAGAATTACTGTATTTCATCAAGATTACTTTGATTCGTGATGATTACGGAGGACGGAGGACGGAGCTGAAGGCTGCCGAAGGAATAGGGCTGAACAGGCTGAAGTGATGGTATTGTCATACGGTGGGAGGATTTTACGAGCAGACTTCTGGGCCCCTTTTCCCGCGAAGCCACGAAGCCTGGCGCCACGAGCAAGTAATGCATGCCACCTATTACCGAATGCGGAATGACATAAATATTTCACAAGTCCTGAATTCCTGGGCGAGTCCTGGACTTTTTGAAAGTCCCGTCAATTCTGCCCACTCACGAACTGCGCCCCTCTGGAGTACGTTGCCTATGGGCCCGGAAGTCACTGGGCGCATGTCGGTAAAGCAGCTTGCAGCTTGCAGCAGTGACTAGAAGCCCACAGCATGTCACTCTTCAGCTCAATCATCTTGCAGGACTCGTGCTGTCGTGTTGTCGTGCTGCTGCTGCTCACTGTCGGCGCCGTGGCGGATCACTCTTGGCGACTCCTTTTCGAAGGGCAGCCTGTCGAGCCAGCACTGCACCACACCTGCTTCACAGTACGGTGGTCCTAAAAACGTGGGTTACCAATGGATAAGGGAGAGGCAGACAATAGGACTGGAGCCAATGACGCAACCTTGTCATGATCTGAGTGCTCGAAACGCATGTGAGGTTTGATGATTCACGGCCGCGACCCGGCTGGAAGATACCGCGCAGGAGCGTGAGATATGAAATGTCCAAAAATAGCTGAGAGACTCGGGAGGTGATCCGGGACTACGATATCTGAAAATTCGGAGGTGAAGCTGTGGAGTTTTCAAGCTTGGTCTCTTTGGTGTCCAAGAGACTTCAGGACATTTAAAACTCGGGATTCTCTGAATGTTCATGGTTGCAGCCGAGCATCTGCAGGGTTGCGTCGTTGCACGTCCCAGAGTGATCCGAGCATGCCATGAGAGCCTCAGAGCTGAACATTCTGCAGAGCAGCTGGTCGCCTTCCTCATCCAATGTCTAGATACTCCGAAATGATTGTGGCATTCAGAAATAAGAATTGTGAATCGCACGGGACGCTCCAATATAATCGCGGAGCTTCTGCATGCTCTGGAAGTGCAAAATTGATTTTCGGAGCAATCAAAGTCCTTAGATCTGAGACCCCAATGCCTGAATGTCAGAAGCAGAAGCTGAGCATTATTTGGGTAAGTAAAAGTTCTGCATGTATAGGAATCTGCAGCCACCAAAACTCAGGACTTTTTGAATGCTCAAGTTGACTTTTAAACATTTACAGAGTTCGTCATAGGAGGGTACCCAAGGAGTGACTCGAACAGAGTCCTTGGATGTGGTCATACGCCGATGATGCACGGCGCTGAAATGGAACATTAGGACCTGACTCTTCCAAAAGTCCAATGCTCTAATTGTCCCAGGCAGATTTGGAAATGTACGCCGTGATTGTCCATGGTGCAATGGCGCATTTATAGGAGGGAAGCTCGCAAACGCAATAGGAACAACACGATAACTCGTCCCTAATCTCCTAATCTCGACGAGCTGAGTGCCAAAATCTGACCTGACGTTGAGTTTATCAGCCGCGTTTACCAGTGGAAGAGCCGTAATCGAGACTCCGGGCTCCTTTGTCCTCTCTAGGCCCCCAGTCCACCTTCCGCCTCAGGCAGCCTGACTTCACGCTAAGAACGGTGGTTGCTTCTTGCCTCGTCTTGCAACTTCAACCTTCAAAGAAACCCAACAAACCATCGCCGACGCAAACACCCTCTCCCACTTCAACCACAACATCAAATCGATACCTCACCATGGCAGAGATCCGCAGAAAGCTCGTAATTGTGGGCGACGGAGCGTGAGTGCCAACCTCACCTCGAGATAGAATCAGTACTGACCCGATCTTAGCTGCGGTAAAACTTGTCTTTTGATGTAAGCTGCCCTTCTCGATGGCGAGGACTCTTGCTGATACCCTCACAGTGTTTTCTCCAAGGGTACATTCCCAGAGGTAAGATAGCAACGTCTCCAGCACTCAAAGCCTGCTCCTGCGCAGCCCCCTCCCGATCGCGTCAACACCGCCAAGATAGCTACACCACAGCCGACGGCATAAGAACAGAGACGCAGGAACAAGACACTAACAAATTGGAATAATAGGTCTACGTCCCAACCGTTTTCGAGAACTACGTTGCCGATGTTGAGGTTGATGGAAAGCACGTCGAGCTAGCGCTATGGGATACGGCTGGACAAGAAGATTACGATCGTCTCCGACCTCTGTCATACCCAGATTCGCATGTCATCCTCATCTGCTTTGCCGTTGACTCACCGGACTCCCTCGATAACGTTCAGGAGAAGGTATGACATACCCCCTTTCGATCCGGCCAAGATAAGAACTTGCTGACACGTGCCCAACTACAGTGGATCTCCGAAGTCTTGCACTTCTGCAGCGGTCTCCCGATCATTCTCGTTGGCTGCAAGAAGGATTTACGTTACGACCAGAAGACCATCGAAGAGCTCCACAAGACCAGCCAAAAGCCCGTCACTCCCGAGCAGGTAAGACCCTGCAATCCGCGAGATTGAAGCTTCTATGAAACAGATGGGTTGGAATTGTAGCTGACAATGATATATAGGGTGAGGAAGTTCGCAAGAAGATTGGCGCCTACAAGTACCTTGAGTGTTCCGCAAAGACAAATGAGGGTGTCCGTGAGGTTTTCGAACACGCCACACGCGCTGCGCTCTTGACCAAGAAGAAGAAGGAGAAGAAGTGCATTGTCCTGTAAAGCTACCAATACCGACTTCTCTTTCTAGTGCGAACGGATTCTTTATGCTACGGCTCGTCTGGGTGACACGGTTGCTTCAGGATGGGACACTGTGCTTACAGACGCTGTGCATTGCTCTACTTTCGACATTCATCCATCCTTCATGATGCTCGTGGACTCCTCCCACTCCTCGCAGACCTCATCCTACCTCATACAACAAAGCGTGCGACCTCTTCTTCGTCTCTTGGCTCGGACACATCTTGGCATGGAGGCTCGCTCTCTGTGCTATGCTATTTCTTCTCAGTCTCTGTGAATGCGTTTTCCGGAAGATCTTCGTTTTTGTGCTGCATCTCCTTCTCTCCTGCGCTCAGAATGGATCTGAATCGTACTGCTGCGTCTGTTCTTTGGGTGCGTCATTGTGGAGGGCTGGCAGGGAGACTGGATGCGCATTTTTGTACGGTGTAATAGCAATAGGGCGTAGTCTATCAAGAGATGCTTTCGAGAATTGGTGGGCAACTGCATGCTGGGTGTTGTATACGAGTAAACTATCGAGTTCTTTATTGTTTTGGTGCTCATAAGTGCTACTTTGCTGGTCTGACATATTGCCCCTTTTCCGCTGCTACATCGGCCTTAGTTGGGCATCAAGAATTTTCCTATGGCTGGTGATATTCAACTGGTACAATCTCCTTCTCTTTGCCCACAAATTCGCCGCGGAGGGTGTAAGTCGCTTGCAGCATTTGCACAACCGATGACATTGTGACCTCGATTCAAACCCTTCGCCACCAGTTGAGACAAATCCTCCCTCGCCCAAAAACGACCTCGAGACAACACCCCAATATAAAGCAGTTATGCCTCGCAAAGATACCAAGTGCACTGACCGAGTTATCTGTCTTTGTTAAATCTTCAGAGCGCTTTACTCGGTTCTGAGCAGCCCTCAACTCTCCTCACGTTTCTCTTCTTGACCATCTTCCTGTACACCAACACAACACAACACCACGCGACCTTCTTTTGAGCAGCACCAAGCGAGCTCGAGAATACGATCTTTGGTCTTCACTTGAGGTCTACAATTCATTGTCTTCGAATTTGAGTGAAGATCTCCAATATAAGATTCTCCTCTCCCTCTTCTTACGGTCCTCATGCCCAATCCACTGACCTACCCTTCAGCAGTAGCACAAACAGAGATTGAGAGCCTATTTTCGCTCTGCTTCGAGCTCTAAAGAAACCACGATCGACAATTCCTAGCTCTGAGCCACGATCGACACTCCTCCCAAGCAGATCTTCAGTTTCTGTGTTTCTCAGAACCTCAATTGTACACAATGCGAAAGAGCTGTCTCTTTAAGAAATATCAAGGATAGAGATTAAAAACCTATCTTTGATCGTCATTCTCGTTTCCGAGAAGTGGGAGGAGGAGGATTGGGAGAAGAAGGCTTTTGCGGCGAATTTTCTTGATGACGATGACAAGAAAGGATGGAAACGGCTTAAGAAGGAAAAGAGCAAGGATTTCATGAGGATATAGATAGCTTGGTTTGCGCCCATATTTGGGTAGAAATGAGATGTGAATTTTTGCTCTCCGGCCAGCTTTCTTTCAGTAGAGATGCTTACCTCTTTATTTGTAGCTCATCTTTGAGTAGACTTGAGACTTTTATAATTCCTGCTGTTTTCTGCTGAAATTTCATTGGACTTTGGACGGTTATAAGTTCTGCTCTTCTTTCTGCTAATCTCTGCATAAATTTTGATAATCATAGCATAGACAAGTCCTTCCAACTTCTTAATGTCCTGCCCATCCCTCCTTAGACTCCAGATATTTACAAATGGAGAGCGGCTCTCCGTTTTCTGCCTACATCTCTTTAAAACCCAAAGATTTGTAGTTGCAGAGCAGTTCTCTGTTTTCTGCTCATCTCTCTCTGGAGGTCAGACGTTTACAAGCACAAAGTAGTTTTTCTTTTCAGCTTTTCTTCGAAACCTATTTAATCCTTTGTCTAACGTTTATATTTCTTTAGCTTCAGGACGCTTGTTTCGTTATTTTCTACTAGTCTCTGTCTTGTAAGATTAAATGTCCATAATTTCTTATCTAACCCTCTCCTAATAAAGGAAAGTTTATTTGCGTCTAAGTCCAATAGATGTTCAAGTATAAGTCCGTCGGTCATTGAATTTATAGAAATTGAAGGCATTCTTGATGAAGGCGTCCTCCGAAATTTACCTCTGCTCGATCTCTGCAACCTGTAGCATCACTCTAGCAAAATAGAAGGGTTTATAATTTTTTTCAGCGGCTTTGAAGTTGAGAGCTGGGAGCTGACCCAATAAATCGATTCCATCGTAGCAGGAGCACGAGGCCGAATATCGGCGTTGCAATTAGACGTCCAGCCCAAGATATAACGAAGAATATTAAACTATTTCCAAGGCGTGTCTTGTAAAATTGCTAATAGAGCAGTTTGGAGTATACTTGCGGGTTCACGAGTTCGGGGAAAAGGCAAGCCAGCTCGGAAGTTTAATCTTTATCAGACCAAATTGGCCACGAGTTCTGACATGGTGGTAGAAAAGAGTATCCAAGCTGATCTCAATCGATATGAGTTTATGCTACTTCTAAGTCTAGCAAGATACAGCTAGGGCACATCAAGCCCAAAAAAAAAAGTTGCAGTGAGGACGAGGAAAAATAAGTCGACGGCAATCCGTTGTTTTCCTCCAATGCCCAGTACCGCGGCAACGAGAACTAGACTGAAATGAAATGCGCCGATGCACCGATGCACCGATGCACCTTAAAGCATCATACATTTGCGCTTGAAAATCTTGATACAGCACGGGAATGCAAGTTAGAATCATCAGCCTTATCGCGTTGCAGCAAGATAGGATGCCGACAAAGGTAAAGAAGATGGAAAGACAGAAGTTTATAATTCTCATGTCTCCCTACTTCCAATGGCAGTGCTGAGGAATATACGAAGAGATCTGAAGACTGTCAATGTGAATCAGCCGAGTATCTCCATCTCGCCGCTGAGATTGTGGGCAGTAAGGTCCAACTTCTTCTTTGACAACTGGTCATTAATTAATGCCCCGACCAGCTTCCCAACGATGACTTTAGCCACCTCGTTTCTTTTTTTAGCGAGTAGTTACCGGAAGGTTCTGGGAGGAACGGAATTGGGTTGAAGTCAGGAACGCGAAGAAGCACTGAATCAAGGGAAATCCACTAGGATACTTCGTACGTTGATGAAGGTCAATTCCTACTTGATCAGCTGGGCCAATGTTTCTAGTTTGATTCAAAGCCAGCTAAAATATAATCATTCACCCTCGGAAGTGAACGTACCAAGTTTCGAATCCTTAGGCCTCTCATGCATGCGTTTGTTCATAGGCTTATTTTGAGTGAAGCAATATTGTTTAATCTTGAGTGCTCTCCGACTTGGTGCTCATAGTAGTCTGCAGCAACATATGGGATGGGTATATTTAGCTCTTTGAAGTGATGGGATTGATCTTGTCAAGTCGAACATTGTGTGAGTAGGAAGACCACCTCCACATTGCAATAAATATACCACGTGACCCGGACTCAGGGGTTCTCGCTTAAGGGCTCAATCTTGCAACGTTCTTGTTGGCTGCGTCAACCTTCAATAAGCTGGATTGAATTGCAAGCTATGATGAGCAAATAACTCACGTTTTCTAGGGAGTTATTATCGGATGAAGTCTCAGAGCAAGGCTACGCCAAGGCTCCCATCAGCAATTAGATTGTCATTCCTGAAGACTGTACCAACTCGGCAAGAGAGCAGCTAGCCAAAATCGCTCAATCGAGTTTGTGTCTGCTAATTCTAATATAAAGAAGAGCCCCGAGATTACAACCATCGTCGTTCATGGTCAGCAATCCGCGCTTTCGTAGATCATGGTCCAGGATCTCGTTCATTCTGCTGCGATCGCCGAGTTGAACTTGGCAGTCCTTGAAACTTCTAAGCATTCCTCCACGACCAGTACGCTGAGTATTCAATGGCAGTTCTCGGCTCTATCGATACAACAAAATGGGCTGAATAGGTAAAGAAGACTGGCACAAGGACCCTCCAGTCGGACCTGGCTACAACCACACACGCATGACTTGCGCTGACTCTGCGATGGCGATTTAGAAAACCCCCAGCAGATACCGAACCCGATAAATTCAGCCACGCCAATGCTGAAATAATTTCTATCGTTGTCTCAGCAGTCTTGATCATTTGCTCACTGTGCTCGTAAAGCGTTTGCTGCCACCAACCCATCCGAATCATGTCAATATAGAAGTGTAAAAGACATCTCAATAGAATCGCCGTCTCAGAGTTCTCTGTTCTTCTACTAAACATTTTTGCAATGCCTTGAGCAATATTTATCAGAGTGCCCTGAATACCCGTATGTATCGAAGTTAGAAATAAGGCATTCGTCAAAGCATTTTCCCGGTCTCGTGACCGAGGCGACAGCCTCGCCATCCCCACAACCTTTCTCATGAATTAAAGTCAAGCAGTTCTTTTCCGAAGTTACGCCTACCGATGTATTCAATCGCACCAGTTTTCTTTTGGAATTCCTTTCTTCGAGAAGTCTCTTCTCGTACCTAGAACAACCACGTCGCTTCACGAAGACATCTTCCTTCCTACAGCTTTCTTGACACGCCAAAGACTCTTCACATACACCAGAAGATTGTAAAACGCCTCAGATCCCTCAGCACAACAGTAACGTTCCCGTCGCCTTTCAGTTCGCGTCGAATCCGCATCGCAATCACAACTACAACCTCACACCAACCACATCAAGATGTGCGTCACCGTTGTCCAACACTTCGATGGCTGCGACTGCACCATTACTCGCAATCTGATCTGTGCAGACCGTAAGTACAATTTCTCCCGTAGTCTGTACCTATCTTTCATCTTGGGAATAGCGGCACTGCTTCAGTTCAATAGCTTTGTTTATGTTCGTTTTGCTTCCTATATTCCACTCCCTGAACTCTCTTCCTGATTGTTGTTGTTTGATGCCTATTGTGCATCTATCGCATTGTCAGACGTAGAGAAGTTGTTGTCTAATATCTTCTTGAGTCATATGAACGCTACCACATCTCTGTCGTAGTATTATGTGTTGCTATTCACCACCCACGCCCACTTCATTGTTTCCCGTGTGTTCTACTTCATCTACATTGATCACCAGTTGTTCTCCAATGTTACAAAGTGGTGTCTGCTTCGGTCCCGTTTCTCTTATATTGCCATTAGATACAGAGATATTGTTCCTGAACAGTATTCCAGAGCAGTATTCAAGTTGTTTAGATGAGACCACCTCGCTGTGATCTTTAGCTGCTTGCTTCACCATAGTCGAGACCGAAACAACTCGACAGGCATCATGACTTCTTTCGATCTTCCTTTTACTGTTCAGTATGATAGCTTGCAATAACAAGACTAACTTCAATCTAGACGTCAACCATACTCGCAAGCAGATCGATAACAAACTATGTCCCAAGAACCAAATTCGATATGTTGAGATGGAGGGTGGAGGATGCAGCTCCAACAATGGATGCAAGAAACGAGAGGGTAATGTCTGGGTCTTCGACCATTTCTCGCCTAGCCAGGGTGACTTTACATTTCTCGAGCATCCAAGATACTACTACGACTATCCCAAGTGTTTAGAGCGTGGCCATTTCACGAGAAACCATAAGTGCGGCATTGGCAAGACGGTGGACGGACATTGGCGTCATCTGGACAAGGTAGATATCTTGTGGACCAAAGTTAAGCAAAAATTAAAAACATTAATACTGTGTAGGGCGGATTCCCGATGGAAGTTGTTAGCGGCACAAAAAAAAGCGAGGTGAAGAGGGAGGATGAGGATGTTGCAGTAAAAGAGGAAGATGTTATGATCAAGGAAGAAGATGTTGATATGCAAGGATGAGATGCCACGATGAGTGGAGAAGAAGTTCGAACGTATGCCACACTACACAGGACAAGAAGCACACTGCCATAAGCCAAAGCCTTGCAAGAAGTCAGAGCATCCCACTCTTGGTTGCTGAGTCAGATAAGCAGAACTTGAGTGTATAAGCGTACATAAATCATCCCAATTCTTCTGGCATCCATCCTTGCCCATCATTCAATTTCAGGTTCCCTGCCAACGAAGCAAATCCCCTCATTTTACCCCTGAATCACGTGATACGTCAACAATAATGGCAGCAAAGGCTAATATTCTCCTCATTGGCAGTGGCGGAGTTGGCACATTAGTGGCGTACAACCTCCAAGTTGGAGGTTTGGCATCGGTAACGTCGGTTCTGAGATCAAATCATGATGCCGTCGCTCAGAATGGTTTCACCATCACATCGCTTGATCATGGCTACGTGGAAGGCTGGAGTCCTTCGACCAGTAAGGAGCACTCAATTTTACTTAGACTTGCTAATTTGCATCCCAGTTCGCAACTCGATTCCAGATGTGGGCAAGGAAAATCTCAAGCCATTCGATTTCATCGTTGTCACGACCAAAAACATCGCCGACGTGTCTCCTACGGTAGCAGAGATCATTGCACCAGCCGTGACAGCAGGACACACCGCCATCGCCCTTCTCCAAAATGGCCTCAATATTGAGAGGCCAATTCTCGCAGCCTTCCCAATGAATCCATGTCTCTCAGGAGTCTCCCTCATCGGAGCGACCGAAACGTCACCAGGAGTGATCTTGCACGACGATCGAGATCGTCTCATTATTGGCGCCTTCGCAAACCACAACATTCCTGTATCCACCTCAACAGCCTCCGCTCGAAGATTCGTCGAGCTCTATTCAGCATCAGGGAAAGTATCCTGCACATACAATGAAAACGTTGGGTTCGTTCGCTGGAGAAAGCTCGTCTACAATGCATGCTACAATTCAGCATGCGCAATAACACACATGGACACTTCCAGGATGCGGATATTGAAGTACCCGATTGACGATGTGGTGAGGCCTTTGATGCTCGAGATTGTAGTTATTGCGAAGGCGGCCGGTCATGAGTTGCCGGAGAGCATTGTGGAAGATATGATCAATTGTGACCCTGAGGATACTTATTTCAAGCCGAGTATGCAGCAAGATATTGAGAAGGTACTTACTTCGTCACCTTTTGGTTGTTAGAGAGCATAGTATGGATGAATACTAACGCGAGTGCAGGGGAACTTCATGGAGTTTGAAAACATTGTGGGCGAGCCCCTGAGAGAAGCAGAGAAGCTTGGAGTGCCAGCCCCGAACTTGAGGATGGTATATGGACTATTGAGAATCTTGCAAACGAATATCAAGGAGGTGAAAGGACTTCTAAACTTTCCGACTGGGGCGAAGACTACACCTACGTAGTTCGGATAACTCTGGTTCACTTGCTTGATGCGCTGAAGTTCTGAAAACAGCAATGGCGATGTCTTTATCCTTGAGCATCTATTCTAGAGCTTAGCTAAGATCCCATCGGGCATCAAAATGGAGAGGTGAGCTCTCGAGATATCTTCCACTGTTTTGCATCTGGATATTTGTTACCCTGAGGGATTCTCGTGAGGAAGGAAACAGGCCACTCACCCAGCCAACGCCATGGTAGTCTGGAACTCATCCATCAGCAGCTTAATTGCCAAATCGACTCCTGCCTCGCCGTTGTGCTGTCTCCTGTCAGTACCTTACAAAGAATTGTATATAATTATACTTGCAGCTAAGCCCCAAATAGGCACTCTTCCCACGAAGCAGAAACAAGCACCAAGGGCAAGGGCTTTAAAGATATCCGTGCCTCTCCTAATCCCCCCATCAATGGCAATGGGGATCTTTCCAGCAGCAACAAGTGCACATTCTCTCAATGCGTCGAGTGTAGCAGGTGCGCTGTCCAACTGTCTTCCTCCGTGGTTGGAAACTATCACACCATCAAGACCGTATTGAATTGCGAGTCTGACGTCTTCGGGTGTGTAGACTGCCCAATTTGTCAAGTTGGACTCAGAAGATACGAAAAGAGTAGACTCACCCCCTTTGACCCAAATTGGTAATTTCGTGTTGCTTCTCAGCCATGGGATGACATTCTCCCAATCTGGAGTTGTGTCTGTTCCACTATCAGCTCGACAAAATCTAAGCCCATGCAAGGATATCCTACCGTAGTTTAGTCCGTCGTCACTTGCTTCAACAGAAGCAGCATTGGTCTTGGATTCGATGTTGGGGAATTTGATACCCTCAGGGAGGCTGAAAAGGTTTCGATGTTCATTCAGTCGTTTGCCAAGCACCACACCATCAACAGTCAGGAGGATTGCTTTGTAGCCATTCTCTGGCCGTTGATCAGTAAAACATCAAATAACCTGCCGAAGGAATGTATACTCTCTGCTCTTTTCAGCATCTTTAGTGCGATAATCCTGTCTTTGAGCAAGGTGACTTGAAAAGCGTATGGATTCCCTTTCCCTTCAGCAATAACATCTTCCATAGTGCTCGTAGACCAAGCTGAGAGGCCCATTGCAATGCCGTTCTTGGCAGCTGCACGAGAGGTGGCTACTTCCCCATCTGGATGAGCTAGTTTGTGCATTGCTGCTGGCGCAAAACCCAATGGGAAAGAGACCTAGTAAATAATCAATATGAGAGTTTGGGGAAGAGCTGGAAAAACGACCTTAGTTCCGAAAATAGTTGTGGACATGTCGATCTTGGAGACATTGACGAGAATTCGAGGTCGAAGTTTGTACCGATTGTAAGCTTCCTCGTTGTCTCGGAGACTGAAACCAGACTTAATAACTAGCTCAAGATGAAAGGGTGGTATAAACTAACGTTATCATATCCATGGAACCGCCGTTAAAGTATTCTACACTCTGTTAGGAGGTATTGGTGTAGAATTCATCTTGAAGCTTACCACTGTACATTTTGGGCAAGATCTTGGATGCAGATTCTTGCAAATCTTGGATTGTGAGAATATGAGGATCGAGAGCAGCGTGACGGTTTGCCATCTTGGCTTAAACCAAGAAATGGACGAATGAGAAATGTAATACAAAGAGCCAAAATTCTCGTCGAAGTTAATGTTCTCAGCCTAGAACAATGAACTACATATATCTCCAACGATAGTAAGATTTAGGCTTATCTGAGTGGAGCAAACTTTGAGCCGATGTCAAGATGGAGCTCAGAAGGGCGTCGGCCAATAAATCTGTTCTACTACTAGCTCCACCTCCGTGGAACCTGAATGATGTCCCGGTAAGATATACAATGGGAATAGGACGTCTTCTACAGATGAATATGCGTAGGAGCTTGACAATATCCTAAACACATCATACAAACTCTGCAGGATTCTTCAACGGACCGGTATTGTTGAGTTCAGCTATCCCCATTTTATGGCTCTGATTGGTGTGACAAGGAGATCATATCTCGAAAGTGGGATGAGGACCATCGTTGTGACTTATCACTTCCGGCATATTGTGCGTTCATCGAAGGTTAATTGGGGGTTTTGTATATGCATGATTCAATTGAACTTTTTGACCCTTTAAGATGAAGATTTCCGGGATGCTCATCCCAGAGATGGAAAAAGGGGTTGGCTGTAAACACGTGACGTGGATCCTTCTTGGCGTTGGCGATGATTCCCTCGGGCTTCGCCCAAGACGTGAACATCAATCCTAGACCAAATAGTCCATCATATTTTGCCATTGAGTTGGTGTTCTATCATTCTAAAAATACACGTTGGAAGTTTGCAGGCCATGATTCGTTTCTCGTTCTCCGCTGGGGTGACCGTCAAGATCTCTCACAGGAGTGTCGGCACTACCATGTAGATTGGAACGAAACTCTTACTTCCCAGGCTCTTGTCAGCGAAATCTGTGGAGGCTCAATTGACGATACTGCACTTTTCGTCCAATGTTCTCTTGAGAGCAGGCGCCAGATTTAAGACGCCAACAGAAGGATTGAGATAATAAATGGTTCGTTCACAAGCGTCGATGGTTGTGCTTGCCGCCTGGACAAATACTGGGCCAAATACGGCCGCTCAAAGTTGACCTCATTAACTTTATGTCTGCTACCGTAACTTTATAAAGATGTCTCTCACGATAGAGTCTATCACTTCCATTATTTCAAAAGTTGTTTACAATACTCCGAAAGAATTCTTGAGAGGTCTTGCAATATGAACGACCTTAACGCCGTCTTCATAAGCTCAGAGTCATACCTTGAAGCAAACCATAATTATGGCAAAATCGCATCCTCTCGATCGCCATCACCTCCCATATCTATGCTTTCTGAGCAGCATCTCAAGACAGACAGCAGTCAATCCACCTTAGCACATAAGAAATTATCAGAAATATCGGGAACCTTCTCAACCGCCCGGCGGAAGACTTCTCTGATAAGGAAAATTGGCATGTGGAATTTCTCTGTAATCATAGTTGGAAACTTGCTCATATGCGGCATCTTGGGATCTCTTTGGTACTTGGTATGAGCATCCATCGACAATTTACCTGCCTCATTGCCATCATATTCTCTGGTTTTCCCAGCGGCGATACGCGTTGTTCAAACACCTGTCCTGCTCTGTTTGTTATTTGTCACAATAGAGGCTGACTATTTTGGGTCCCAGTGGTCTGGAAATGAAAAGCAGCCTTTCTGGAGGTGGCTGGTCTTGAACAGATATATTCAGCGGACCATAACACTTTCGGCTGTTGCACTTCGCACAATAATCGCATTTCAATCAGCACTGTGTACATCTATGATTGCAGGATCCATCATGGAGCTTTACGGATTCAACCTCGCACGTTCAGCAGCTCTCTCTATCATGAGATTCAACGGCACTCAGCCGTATATGCTATTACGGAAAGGCAACTTCAAGAGTAATTCGTGGTTCCTGCTTGCTATGACAATATTTGTCTCGGTCACAACGATCGCATCGCAATTCACGTCTACTGGATTAGTAGCGGATCTGGAAATTGCTGCTATGTTTGGAGATCCGATAAGTGTAGACACAGCATATGGGTACAACTTTTATACTAAGGGACATCTTCTTGATCTCTATGAGCCAGATTTCACAGATTTCATGCCGTCTGTCTACCCTACATTTGGAGAATACTCGGAAACCCCGAAAAAAACCGCGGGCCTGGATGATACTGGAAACTCTCTTCGGGGATTATTACCAATTTCCTCTGCGACAATACGACAATTAATGAGTAATTACACTGGATCTGGGACTGTGCTCAATAGCCATGTTGTCTGTATGAAGCCACTTTATGAGAACCTTATGTTGGTTAGTGGTGGTGGACCAACTGGAAACGACCCTCTATATTTGACAGGGAGTGTTTCAGTAGGCACATCGATTCCTCCCGGCCTTTCATTCTTCAGTTTTGGTGATGGTTACGGCATTCCAGATCCTCTCGCTTCTCTCAATTTCTCCTGTTCTCTGGCTGTTCCAGACCTACAGACTGGCGAATGGCCTCTATCCATGTGCATAGCTGGAAACGCTTATGGCAATCCTAATGCTACAAACGGTGGGAGTGATGGAGGTGGGCGGGTTGAAGTTCTTGGACTAAGAGCCAGCTCCCTTCTCTATGAGGGCCTGGTTTTTGATCCTTTATCATACATTCTGTTAAACTATACTGGGCAGTTACCGCCATCTTCGGGATTGAATATCAATACTAATTGGACCGATATCTCATCAAACAATTCTTCTTGGTTGACTCTTCAATTACCTAAGACATACTTCGCAAGCCTTGAGTTTGTGTCATTGACCTACTGCTTCACAAACTTTGGAGCCATCGACACCAACATTACGGTTCACAGTTCTGACAACAGAACCGAACCTGTTCTTCAAAACACTTCCAGAGGCCTTGCTCTGGACGCCACCCAAGTTCTCCAACAGCTCGGAGCTGATGGAACAAATTCAACTCCATCTGAGCGTGGAATCCTGACTCTTGAAAGGCAAGATCTATGGGCGTATATCTATCCGGCTCCTAACAATGACTCTAGCTTTACGGCAGCAATTGAGTCGAAGTCTGGGTTTGGCATGGTATTTGATGCTATACCTAGCTTCCTAGTACTGACAACATGGGCACTTTGCACAGGATGCGCAGTCTCCAAGAACAACGAAAATACAAATACCACCGCTATCGGCAATGCATTGTCGTCTGTATTCCAATCTTCGCTCAAGTCTTCTGGTAGTGCCGCAAAGGCTATGCAAGCAATGTTCACTGTTCTGAATATGGCGCAATATTATAATCGGTAAGACAATCTATCTCTTCGATTGGACTCAATTAAGTATCTCCAACAGACTCCAACAATTCGATCTCATGGCACCGAGCCAAACAACTCTCATCATATCAGCCCTCCAACCGACCCACCACACTGGTCTGGCAACTGTCACAGCCTTTCTGGTCTTCCATATAGCTCTGGTCCTGACAATAACAATTATATTCCTGTCTAGGACGTCGCTCTCCTTCATTGGCGAAGCGTGGCATACGGTGGCGCAATTACAAAGTACCCACGTTGCATCTTTGCTTAAGAGTGCGAGCTTGATGGATGATGGAGAAGTGATGCGCTGGGCCGAGGGGAGCGGAGGGGAAGGAGACGCGAATAAGGTTATGATACTGGGGGATGATGGGCTAGGAGGCCTGGAGGGAGCACATGTAAGAAAAAGATGGAGCGGACTTGATTTTAGAAGTTGGTGATTTGAAGAGTAGAGCGGTCGTGAATGATGTGTCGAGAAGCACTCAAACTTCAACTATCACAACATGGTTTCATTTCAACGGAGAAACCATCTTAAGTATAAGAACTGAAAATGTGACCAGAATGATGCATTGGAAGTCTTTGGTTTCATTCCTCAAGCTACTTTGATAGTTTCGCAAGCAATTCCGCCGAGCCAGCACAAACTTCATATATCATTCCTAAACACCTTGCAAATGCACGCAATTGAGCCTATTTGGGCGAGCATGAACACATCGGTATCTATTCAGCCACAACACTGGCCTTCTTGTTTTTCTTGTTCTTCTTCGGCTTGCTCGACTCGGCGATTGGGTCAATTTTGGCAGTCTTCTCCTCTGGCACAGCCACTTCCGTGCTCTTCTTCTTGTCTTTCTTGGCCTTCTTAACTGGTTTTTCGGTGGCTTCGGCGATCAGAGCAGCGACCGATTCCTCGACTTCCTCCTTGGAAGGCTTGGCAGTTACGGTAATCTCTTCCTTCTCGGCCTTGCCTGGCTCTTTGATAGCAGCTACACCTGCATCTTCCTTGGCAGCCTTGGGCTTCTTCTTCTTCTTCGGCTTGCTTGACTCCTCGTTAAGCGGTGCCTCATCAATAGCCTTCGTCTTCTCCTCAGAAACTGGTGCAACCTTGACGGCCTCGGTCTCTCCCTCATCCGTCAACTCTGGAACTGGCTTCGCTTTCTTGGACACACCCTTGGCAGGCTTGATCTTCGGAGCATCAAACTCATAGCCAATCGCCTTCAGTTTCTTGGCCTTGTTATCTCTTCGCTCTTGCTCGAGCTGAATGCGCTGCTCCCAAACCTCCTCAGATGCACCTTGCTCCAATTCGCGACCTTTCATCTTGTTCCATGGGACTTTCTTGAAGCGCTTATTGGCACCCTTCCAAAGATATGCAGGAACTTGTTCGTCGGGGACAAACTTAACCTTGAGGATGTGGCCAAACATAAGGTAGTTGTCCATTGTCTTGGCAACGATATCTGCAACGCCAGAATTCTCAAATTCAATGAAGGCAAAGTGTCTGCTGGCACCGGTTCTCTTATTACGCGAAAGACGAAGCCTGAGAATGTTACCAAATTGTCCAAAATAGGCCCTCATCTCGTTCTCGAAGAATCCATGGGGGATACGACCAACGTAGACAACACCTGGCTGGCCTTGGCCAGGAAATTCGGCCACTTTCTTGAGCTTTGCTTGTTTCTTCTTGGAGAGCTCCTTGTTTTCTGTGATTGAGGGTATTGCGTCACCCTTTTTGTAGATTTCCTTAACCGTGGCATCTTGTTCATCACTGTCGCTCTCGAATCCTTTGAGGAGAGCTTCGGTCTGATCGTCGAGCTCGTCCTCTGTATCCTCGTCTAGTTCTTCGCCCTCCCTGTCCTCGGTCGCTGCCTCAATTTTCTCGGTAGGTTTTTGCTTCTTCGAAACACTCTTGTCTGTCTTAGAAGACGCAAGCGCGCTTTTTCCGTTGCTGTTATCTTTGACAGGTTTCGCCAAGGCCTTCACAACCTTCTTGTCCTTCTTTTCCACAGGCTTATCGGATGCTTCGACCTTCTTTGCCGGCTTTGCATCGGAGCCACCGTTGACATTTGGCTTAGGCTTCTTTACCTTCTTGACATCTGTGGGTACGAGAGCTTCGGCGGGGGTCGAGTCGGCGGGGGTCTTGGACTTTTTGGCCTTGACAGAAGCAGCATCGTCGGTAGCTATTGTATATTGTCAGTTGGGAAGTATGGCAAGATCAATGATGAATTGCATGCCTTTACGCTTCTTTGCCGGGGCTGCTGAATCATCAGCGACAGGATTTTTCACCTTCTTGGGCTTTTCGGCATCGTGCTCAGACGTTGAAGCTGCTTTGAATCAGCCAAATTTCGAGGTGAAGATCATCATGAATTTTGAAGGTATGCTTACCCTTACGCTTCTTCGCCTTCAGATCCTTGGCTGCGGCGTCCTTTGCCATTGCGTAAAGATGTCAATGGTGAGGTTGGTGGTGATTCTGCAAAAGGTTCTGGAAGGTCGGTACTCTAGGTTGAGCTTTTTCGGGCAGAACTTTTTTCTGCCAGGCGGGCGGGCGGTGTACCAGCCAAACTAGTACAGCAAGTGAGCACTAAAACTCCTTTCCTTTGCTGTCGACTTTCATTCTCAGATATATATTTTGCTATATAATCCATCCGATGAATAAACTAAATTCTAAAAATGATACAGCGACCAATAGATTCGTTGAATCGTATGGCTGGAAGACTCTTCTGAGGAAGCCTTCGTCCTCTCGTAAGCGTGGAATGTGGCTGGCCTCCGGAACCTGGCTCAGCGCTGGAAAGTGCTGCGGTCGGGGTCGGCCTCACTCACTTATTGCATTTCAACATTAGGGCCCAGTTTTTCTCGGAATCTCGCAACGAAAATTTACTCTTTCATTGCGAAGTGCTAATTCCGGGTTTCTTTTAATTGATGTTTTCTTTATCTGCTCTTTGCCAGTCTTCACTCCAAATCTCAATGCTGAAACATCGTCACAAGCTTCATGTTCAGTAGACTACGCAAACATCTTGTTGGGCTATCACTTCCTCTATTGTGTTGCATTTCTTAACACCAAGTCATGAGTCACTTCGAGAAGAAGACTTTTGACGTTGACGCTGATATTCCGGACCTTTCTGGGAAAGTAATTCTGGTCACTGGTGGTCTGTTTCAAACCTCTTACTGCCAGGCAGACTCGAGTAACAATGAGTAGGTAACTCCGGCATAGGCAGGCCAACCTGTCTTTTCTTTGCCAAACACAGTCCTGCCAAGATCATTGTTGTAGCGCGGAATCCGACAACCGCTGGGACAATCCTCAAGGAAATTGAAGAAACAGCTCCGAAAGTCGAAGTAAGTTCTCTATTTCTTTTCTTTGTTGTTGCCCGTATGAAATATATTTATTTGTCGTTCACCATCAATGACTCGGGATTTATGGTACATCTGAATGTAGTCACGAAGTAATACTGATTTTGGAATTGTCCAGGTGACCTTCCTCGAGTGTAATCTTGGCTCCCTTGCATCCGTACAAAGAGCTGCGAAACAGATTATTTCCTCCAACCAGCGTCTCGATATTCTCTTATGCAACGCTGGAATTCTTAACGCACCTCTCAGCCTGTCTGAAGATGGATACGAAATCCATTTCGCGGTCAACTACGTTGGCCATACCTTGCTGATCAAGTTGCTGCTTCCACTCTTACTCAAGACAACTGAGATTCAGCCTGATGTTCGAGTCATTCTTCTTGCTTCCTCAGGATATCGGTTCCATGATCCACGAGGGATCATATTCAAAGACCTCAAAACAACCCAGCAGAACCTAACACTGCTGGGCTTATTTGGTGGAATGCTTCGATACTTTCAATCCAAACTAGCTATCATTTTGTATACTGTTGAGCTCGCACATCGTTATCCTATGATCAAGGTCGTCGCTGTTCACCCCGGGATTGTGGATACTCCATTGACTCCGCATTGGGTAAAAGCCAATATACTCATGAGATTCATAACCGCTGGTGGGGAAGGTGGTTTAAAGAAACCCGAAGAAGGCTCTTGGAATCAACTCTGGGCAGCAACAGGATCAGGAGTTGTCAGTGGTGAATACTATGAACCAATCGGGAAGTTGGGGACAAGGACAAAGAAGTCAAAAGATAAAAAGCTGTGCGACGAATTATGGGAGTGGACTGAGGAACAACTGAATAGCTGGACTGTCTGAAATTCTGAATGGTAGTCTGGGCCCATTTCTTCTTAAAATGGGATTCTTCTCAAATTAATGACTTGATGTGTCGACTGGAGATGCGTATGTCCAATATTTTTGGAACTGAAAGAAAGTTTAGAAAATTTCCTGTCATTATCAGCAAACCACGTGACAATTTCTATAAGCTGACTTTTGGAGGGATACTTGTTATGTCAACAAGCCTGATGTCATGGGCGCTATCTAGACCCTGAATCTCATTACTAACAATTGCTTTATAGCTACATGTAGCAGACTTTAATGGTCACATTACCTTACACATGATGTTGACGTTGGACTTTCGCTTACTAAATTTTGGTCCTCGCGACCAAACACATCGAAACACCACCAACACCAAAACTACCCAGAGTATGGCACCATCAAACAAGACCAACTCGCACGAAGCGATCTGGGATGATTCAGCGCTTGTTGACTCTTGGAACGATGCTCTCGACGAATATAAGGTAACGCAGCTTGAAAGCTTCAGATGTCGCGAGCCAAGCTCAGAAGCTGACCTTGGGCCAGAAATATCATAGCATCAGGGCTCGCGGCGAAGATGTAGAAGAAGTACTCAGAGAGGCCGAGAACCGCCACAATGAAATGTTAGTTCAATAGTCCAGCCACAAATAGAATGCTGACTGTGTTCAAGAGGCCAAGAGATCGATCGCGAAGAAGAACAAGCCTGCGACACCAGCCTGGTCAATGATCCACGTGCCAAGGAGAAACTGCACGAAGAAACGGGAGATCATGACACAAACTCTGCCAAGCATGAGGCTCTCGTATGCGTTCCCAGGCCCGTTTTCTAAAGATAAACTCCTTGATTAGATCCCTTGGCATCCTTCATGCAACCTTTGACTGAATCTTATCTCCTTTTAGGAGGTGCACGAGCAGCCAGAACCGGGCCAAGCTTCAGGACGGACGCCACCAGCACTGCCTCAGCATTTGATCGGTCAAGGTGAGACAAACATCCGGATCAAATTTTGAGCGGTTGAGCTGATGTGGAGCCCTCAATGCAGTTCACGACGAGGGGTTGAAGAACCTACTGATGTCTTGGTACTACGCAGGGTACTATACAGGGTTGTACGAAGGCCAGCAACAGGCACAGGCGGCGGCTGCCAAGCATGAAGCGTAGTTGGAACGGTCAGGCTTCAACCGACCATCTGTGACAGCAGAAGTTTGGACGGTCCGATAGTGTGTGCTTGTCTCCGAGATCAGGTCCAAGCGACTGGCGGGAAGTTTGCCTGACATCTGTCAGCGACGACATGGGATAGGTTCTGTGAATAGGAAACGCAGCATCACAATCACAGGATCGGCTCGTTTCACGATCAGATTATGATTGGGGTCGCTGGATTTTGCGTTTCTCCGATGTTTCGTCGTCCCCGAATCAGACCTTAAGGTTAAGCAACTTATGCACCTGGGCCGCCGGCCATAGCCGGCCCACCCTCTCTGCGAGCAGCTCGATAAGCTTGATATTGGCTGCCGGCCACCAGCCAGATAGTTCGAGGCTTGCACAGGACATTGAACGGTCGCAATTACAAACGGTCGCAGTCGTCATGGGCGAGGCCGGAGCATGGACATACTTCGTACATTTTGGAGCATTTTGGGATGGGTCATCTTGTCTCTTCGAGCTTTGAGCTTCGAACCCCTCCCCTGCCATCTGAATTGCTGCGCGCAGGAAACGGTTTGCGCCGCCGCCGTCTGCCATCCGCTCTCCTGATTAGATGGCATCGACTATCTGATCTTTTGGAACAAGGCTCTAGCCCATTCCGGCACAATCAGATCATATTTTGCCATCTTGTCTGCTGCTGAGACGAAGCGACGTCGGGCCCCCCTGACGGGACCCGCCTGCATTCGGTTGTGAGACGCGCCTGGGACGAAGTTTAAAACACACCATGTCCGAGGCCGTCGCTAACTCGCCGCTAACACGCCTCGCTTCACCAGAGCCGCCGCCATTCTGCAGTCCGTGCTCCATCCTCCCCCTGCGTGCCCCTGTCCCATCCCTTGCTCGTCCCTTGCCCACCCCCAGGATCTAAGATCATCTGTGTATCGGATTAGACAACGATAAAATCGTCCCAAGCACAATGCCGTTTGGAAAGGCTTCATCAGCTCTTTCTCCGGACGAGCACCTCTCCGAGGCACAGCGGCCCTCTGTTTCGTGCTAGGGTCTGCTGGGGTAGTGCCCAAGAGGATTTCCCGTTGGTCCCTGCCCCCAATTTCATGCTTGATTTAATATCTTACCATCCCCAAGACTGCATCTTCACCTCTGTTCTTCTTCATCCGACTTGCCGTGAACACATTCATTCACTTCTTTTCCATTTCATCCGCGCTTTTCATCATCACGAGCAGGCCCTCGCCATCTGGCTCTACTCTCAAGCTTCGCCCTCACGATCTTTACAGTTCAGCCAAGACAACTTTGATAGTTTAGCTATACCGCAGTGCGGCTTTCATCTTTGCACTACCTTCGATACGATTCCTGCTCAACAGTTCTAATATATCACCATGAGATTCTCAGCCGTTGCAGCACTGTGCGCCGCGCCTCTGGCGTTGGCTGGTACTTTACAGGCAGATTTGGCTGCACGAGGGGCACTTGGCATTGAGGAAGGATTGTCAGTAGAGTCTTCTACGGGGTCTCGGGAGAAAGAAGTTGGCAAGAGTTCGTCTAACGGGGACAATAGAAACAGCGGAAACGTTGTCCTGCAATCAAGCTCAATAACAGAAGTCATCATCATTTGGGTCAACAATGGAGGCGGATCTCCCACTACAACTGTCCAGCCGCAGTCCACTTTCTCTCTTCAGGGCTCATCGGGCTCGAACTCAAACCAGAACGCGGGGTCTAACCAAGGCTCGACCGGGCAGACCTCGGTCGCTGGTGTCGCAGCATCGCAAGCTACGCACACTGTGAGTTGGATCTCAAATTCCTAAGCGTGTAGTACTGACAATATTTTAGGTCGTGGTTGGTGGATCAGCAGGCTTAGTGTACTCCCCAGATACTATCGAGGCAGCCATTGGTGATATGGTCATTTTCACATTCTTGGAGCAAAACCACACCGCAACACAGTCTGCTTTCACTACCCCTTGCGAGGCTCTCGCTGGCGGAATCGACTCTGGATTCATGCCAAACCCCAACGGCAGCGTGACCCCACCACCACAAATGGCCATGCAGGTCACTGTTGCAACACCCATCTGTAAGCCAATCTTTCTCTCCTAGAAAAGGGGCAAAGTCCTAACACATTCTAGGGTTCTACTGCAAACAGAAGGGTCACTGCGGAAAGGGGATGACCTTTTCCATCAACCCCACTGTCAACAAGACCCAAGCCATGTTTCAACAAATGGCCGTTGCTCAGAATGGTACCGGAAGTACCGCAGTCATTGCCGGCGGCTCATCTACCGGAGGCTCATCGAGCGTAGCAGTTGCTGGCTCTGCCGCCACTTCATCGGCCAACAGCGGCTCTGTTGGTAGCTCTGGAACCTTGGTCACTGGCACTGGATCCCTCGACAGCACTGGGGCTTGCGATTGCTCGTGTCTCTGCGGAGCAGCATCATTCCCCAATGCAGCCATTCAAGGTGTTGGCGCTTTCGGCGGTGTTCCAGGTAAGCTAATCACCTCTCGCTCGAGCATGCCAGAATTTAATTTTAACAGCAAAATTTTAGGTGCTATGCCTTTGAACGCACTCATGACCTCATAGAGCAACGACGAAAAAAATGGTGGCCTTCTGAAGTGGTGTAACTTAGATCTGGAGGTGTAGCGTCGCCGTTGAAAGGCTTGACGCATGTATTCCGTGGTATATATGACAGGATCGTATTCGAGGGTGCGCTTTAATAGTCCGCTGAATGGATACCATTGCATTCCGTCATGGCGTTCAGATAACTTTTTTTCATTACTTTTCTTGCGGTTATAGATGGCACAATTACCCTTCAATGTTTACTCTTACTCAAAATTCCTCTTAAAAATCGCCCCATTGTGAAGCCTGGGCAAAACGTCAATACTTCGTGCTCATTTCCGTAGCGCTTGAGGGATCGACAGATGAAACGGGTACTGTCTTTGATAAACTGTATTTGTAAGTGGTCCCCAAGCAGCAGCATAGCCACAGTCGTTCATGCATATCATGCGGGCCGGCGACTAAAAGCTCCCCTTCCACCTGGCACACTGAACGCTTGAGTCGGCATGAATCGAAGAGTAATGCTGTAATGCAAGATATCCGCATGTTTCTTGACTGCGTTTCGCAACCCTTTAAGTCCATCGTCCTGCGATGGCAAAAGTCATACCCATCTTCTGGGTCTCTCCTCTACTTCATCTCGAGAGCCGCTATGCACGACAATGCAAGAGAAAAGAACAGAAAATTGGGCTCCAAATCTTCATCAGATTTCGGGTTCATCTTTCTTCCCTTTTAGGAGTTGTGTAATCTGACTATCTCTTACCTTGACATTCTTAGTGGCGTATCAACACGAATTGAATATTTTAAAACTTCATTTAAATGGACAAAAAAAGTTATTGGCGACACCAAACATTTCAATTACTCGATATGTTATATTGGATCACTGAGACTGGTGACATAAACAGTGTTTTGATACCTTCACAAATTCGTCAGCCTCGTAGGTAAGGCTTTCAGCCTCGCCACGCGATTTCGCGTTTCACAACCTTTGACTTCTTTTTATCCTGGCTTTCTTAATACCATCCGCGTTCATTTTTCCTCTCAAAACGACAATGAATGGCACTCACTCTTCCTACAAACCTCAAGCTCGCCCAATTGAAGCAGCTAGCCTTCAAATGCGGCCTTCTAACCTCGGGCACGAAACCCATCCTCATCGCGCGCCTTCACGATGAAATCACCCTTACCCCGCGCCAGCGACCCGCTCTTCTCCGTGTCCTGAGCATAGATATGGGCATCCGGAATCTAGCTTACTGTATACTTGATGTTCCGAAAGCTTCATCAAAGAAGCCTCCTTCGATAAGAGCATGGCATCGTCTGGCTGTATCTACTACGCCTGAAGTGCTCGACGTTGAGCCAGATGAACGCCTCAAGGTTGCACCAGTGAAAGAGGTGTTCAATCCAGCTACGCTCTCTGCAGCAGCTTATAAACTGTTGAGAAAGAAGCTATTGCTCGAGGAACCAACGCATATCTTGATTGAACGACAGCGGTTCCGGTCGATGGGGTCCCCGACTATTCTGGAGTGGACGGTAAGGGTTAATATGTTTGAGTCGATTCTTTATGCTGTATTGTGTACGCTTAAGGGAGAGGGCGTTTGGAACGGGGAGGTCCACGCAATTGCTCCAGGGAAAGTGGGGCCGTTCTGGGTGGGTGAGGAAACGGCGGGGGTGGGTAGGACGAAGATGAGGAAGAGCTTGAGTGCAAAGATCAGGAACAAAGGCGCGAAGATTGATTTGGTGAGGGGATGGCTTGAGGGTGCTGAGATGATGGTGTTAGGAAATGAAGATGTCGAGACTGTGGCAACGAGGTATAAAAAGAAGTGGGATAGGAGTCCTGGGGGAAGAAGGAAGGACGTGGAGGATGGAGAAGAGAAGATGGGAAAGTTGGATGACTTAGCGGATTGCTTGTTGCAGGGTATGGCGTGGATCCAGTGGGAGGAGAACAAAAGGATGGCTCTGAAGCATGGCGTTCAGGTTCTGTTGGAGACAACTGCTACCTCGGCGACCTCCAAGACTTCATCACGGCCGAAGAAACCGACCAGGCCAAGACCAGCCGAGAAGAAGGGCAAAGCAGGCAGAAAGAGAGCAACATCGTTGTAGTACCAATTCCTCTAGGAGGACAGGATGCTGGCTATTGAGATGAAGGGGACGAAGAGGGGGGAATGGAGGATGATGGCCGGGATTAAGATCCACTGTGGGCATCCTTTGAGATGGGAAAGCGAGTCTGACTATCATAATCTAGACGATGGTCATCTGTAATGGTTTTGTGACAGACCCAAAATAGACGACAACTTACAGAACAGCTCGAAATTACCCACAAACCTTCTTTGCTGGCCATTTGCGAGTTAGCCAGGAACAGCAAAATCGCTGTATAACGTTATCTGCGTCAAGCGGAGCTGCTCCAGATTCATCTGGAGAACTTCGTCTTTTCTATTCAGTTGTTAAAGAGAGCTTTTATAGTACTCAGCTAAATGATAAGAAGTCTCATACATAGACCAGGTCTAACCGGGCACCGTTAATGCAAATTTCCCGCAAAACTCTTCTATCTAGCTACCAGTAGCCTCTCTGTAGAACGAGATGCTTCGGTTTGAACCAGCTGTGGCAAATGCTTCACTCTTCCCAGTCTTTGGTAACCACTTGACGCACCATAGAGTTTTGTCAGTCTCACTATGTGTTGCCACACAAGCTCTCCTGTCAATTGACCAGACCTTGCACTTTCCATCAAAAGAACCACTGAGAAGATACTCGCCAGTATCACTCCAGTCCACCGAGAAGATCCAAGCTGAATGACCGGTAAGGTTTGCAACTTGCTCTCCATGTTGAACATCATAAAGAGCAATGACCCTCGCATCTCCAGCAGCTGCAAGGCGAGTACCAGCTGGTGAGAAAGCGACAGTTCTTACGGGCTTCACCAGACCTATCCTTTATCAGC
Source organism: Stipitochalara longipes BDJ (assembly GCA_009732865.1). Lineage (NCBI taxonomy): Eukaryota > Fungi > Ascomycota > Leotiomycetes > Helotiales > Hamatocanthoscyphaceae > Stipitochalara > Stipitochalara longipes. Next base: position 1,133,614 of record ML769332.1, on the reverse strand, counting down.
AGGCTACACATGTCTAGTATTCAAATGCGGAAAAAGGGACTTACCTGGCAACGAATAGAGCATCCTGCCCGTATCGTTATTGAAAACATAAACCCCACCATTTTCATGGCCACTAGCTGTAAATCTCCCATCCCGGCTCATATCGATACACATCCCAAAGCTCCCCTTCGTCTCGTACTCCCTAATCTTCTTCTTACCAGCAACGAGATCCCACACGTTTATCCGTCCATCATACGTTGTGCTCGCCAAGAACTGTCCATCTTCGCTCAGCGCAACTGCCCATATCTCGCCCGCCTTGTTCCCATCCTCAATCTTGCCTTCTTCTACCCATTCTTCCGATTCAGAGATACGCCATATCTTGACTTCGCCCCCGAAACCTGCGCTGGCTGCTACTCGTCCGTTGCGGGATGTTACGATGTGGTGGCAGCCGAGCTTGTGTGCGCCGGAAAGGGTTTGCGCGAGAGGAATGTCTGGGGAGGTGGTGGAGTGTACTTTGATTGCTGATGCGCCAGAAGCCGAGAGGATTTGGGTACGTGTTACGGCGAGGGAGAAGATGTCGGTGATGTGAGCTGGGGGCTGTTAGCTTGGATTGGGAAGGAGGGGCAGCTTTAGGTACCGTCATCTATTGTGTGCGTAGTAAGGTATTGTTTCGACTAGGAATAATTAGCTTGAATTTGAAGACGTTTGGAGGCCAGGCACCATTGTCACCGATCATTGGAGATCATGTCAAGTGGAAGGAATGTGGGAGGGTTCTGGTGTCGAAGGTTGTGAAGTGTCGGCGGGGCTTGACGATGGTAGAAATATGTTAATATAACACGACGCAAATCTTTATGACTGGACGAAAACGCCGATGTACATAATTTTACAGAGTTTTACACGAAGTCTTCTCATGGCAGATATCATCTTACGTCTGAAATACACTATTTGTACAATCTTTCCGGCGTATTGAAGCCGTTTCCACAGCCGTTTCTGCCACCGAACGCCAAATGCTATGCCAAATCAAGCTTCACTTCCTCCGTGTCGAAAATATCCTCCTATGCATCTGTCGGCTTGTCTGATGTGGTTTTGTCTGCCTTCCCTTTAAACATACCCTGGATCTCTGTTCTATTGTCAGCAATTGCACCTCAACCTCTTGCTCGAGAGCTTACCTCGAACACAATATGGACAGAGAAAGTGCGCCTTCTTCACATGTCCACAAGCAGAGCACTTGTTCAGTGCGGTCACATCCTTCATTCCTTTCCCTGCCATCTGTCTATGCCTCTTCTTCATGTGCGAAGTCTTCTTCTTCGGCACAGCTCGCAGTATCGATTCCCATATCCCTTCAAGCAATCCCGGAACATTGAGTTGTATGGCAGAAGGGATTGCAAATGCTAGTGACGGTAATAGAGGGTGTGAGAGTTGCCGTGAATAAAACGTCGTGTATCTCGAGGCTTTGGTAACTGTCGATGCAGAAAATCGAGGGAGGAAGGAAGATAGAATCGATGATGTTGTGGCGTGAATGGCAGCCATGATGATAGACAACGATTGAAACGACGGTGCTGCCGTATTAATTCAAAATAGCTCCTGATTGTCGCTCTCGCAAAGCTCATCGTTCGACTTTCGGTAATTTTGAAGCTTTTCGGAGTTGCTGCAGGGGATCAGCTCTCTAATCTAAAACGAGCCTAGCTCGCTCCTTCTCCTTTTTGAGAACGCGACACTTTATTTTGCGGAGGAAAGTAACCCCCTTCTCGACTCTTATCCGCTGCAAACCACCCACGACGAGAAATTGTTCAGTCCTAAAGTGCCGAGTATTCATCTTTGCTCTCGACGAACATTATCGCACATAAATGGCAACCATGGATAGACATGCTCCCCAGCAGTCGGTGTACCCACGCAGCCACGTCGGTTTTGACAGCATCACTTCGCAGATTGAGCGCAAGCTGTTGAAGCGTGGTTTCCAGTTCAATGTTATCTGCGTCGGTAAGTAGAGCTCCTGAAGCTTCATCTGCTTGCCATTCGCTTCTGCGCAATGCTAATTCATGCTGCTCTCAGGTCAAACTGGTCTAGGGAAATCGACCCTAATTAACACTATCTTTGCGTCGCACCTGATCGACTCAAAAGGAAGACTCACCCCCGATGAGCCTGTACGAACCACAACCGAAATCCAAACCGTCTCACACATCATCGAGGAAAACGGCGTACGTCTGCGGTTGAACATTGTCGATACCCCAGGTTACGGAGATCAAGTCAACAACGATAGATGCTGGGATCCAATTGTCAAGTACATTAAGGACCAGCACTCTGCATACCTCCGAAAGGAGCTCACTGCTCAGCGTGAGCGATACATCCAAGATACCCGTATCCACTGCTGCCTCTTCTTCATCCAACCCTCCGGTCATGCTTTGAAGCCAATCGACATCGTTGTGTTGAAGAAGCTCTCAGATGTTGTCAATGTCGTCCCAGTCATTGCCAAGTCTGATTCTTTAACACTTGAGGAGCGTGCCGCTTTCAAGGAGCGCATAAAGGAGGAATTTGCGTTCCACAGCTTGAAGATGTTCCCTTATGACAATGATGAGTTCGATGAGGAGGAGCGTGCTCTAAATGCCCAGATCAAGGTTCGTCACAGGTGCTAAAGTACGCAGCAAATAGCTAATCTGTTGTTAGAACATCATCCCCTTCGCTGTTGTTGGATCTGAGAAGTCAATCATCGTTGGTGGCAAGCAAGTCCGTGGACGTCAAAACCGTTGGGGAGTCATCAATGTCGAGGACGAGAACCACTGCGAATTCGTCTATCTCCGAAACTTCCTCACCCGCACCCATCTCCAAGACTTGATTGAGACAACATCTCAAATCCACTACGAGACATTCCGTGCCAAGCAACTTTTGGCACTTAAGGAGAGTAGCGCAGCTGGAGGACATGCTGGCAGTCGACCCATCAGCCCGGCAGCTGAGCGAGAATTGAGCAGAAACTCCCAAAGAATGACCATGAACGGCTACTAGGGGATTCACGCTTTGGGGGAGTCGGTGAATTAGGTGGTTTGTTATGATTGTATCTGAGCAAAAGCGACTTAGGGATTTCCTTGAGCGGGCCAAGGACAGCGTTTAATGGCCGCTCAAGCTGGGCTTTACTTGACTCAGAATTTTTCTCTTTGCTTAATTAGCCTTCTCTAATATCGAGAATTCTCTTCACTAGTAGTAAAGTCTGTCGGTGTTTCCTTGTCCAATTATGAATATGGTAGAAATGAAGCTCGAGCTTTGAACCAAAAACCAGTGTGTGAGAATCTTGTGATGCTTCTATTCAAGATCTTCTATGTTCAATGGCTGGATCTGACAGGAGATGAACTCTATCGGCGAACTGAAAAATCTATTCACAAATGCAGAACTTTTGACTTCCGATGCAAGAAACACCTTCACTGCAGCTCACTCTCCAAATCTACTCCAAATTCAAAGCTCTATCCAAATCTCAATCCTCCACGCTGACACCAGCGGCCCCCTCGTCCTTAGCATCCTGCTCTTGAGTCTTCTTCTTGAATACAAACTGCTCCAACTCGGTATACGCCTTCTCCAAATCGTCGTTAACGATGATCAAATCATGGGCCCCAGGTGTCTTGGAGTAGTCGAGCTCGAGCCGCGCCTGAGCGAGACGCTTCTGGATCGACTCTTCTTTCTCGGTGCCTCGGCCGCGAAGACGCTTCTCGAGGACAGGCATGGACGGTGGTGCGATGAAGACGTAGCGGGCTTCGATGTGGGAGTTTTTGATTTGCTTCACACCCTAAATCCTTTATCAGCTCATGATTCGCAGTACACACTTCTATCCTCCACGTTGTAGAAAGAAAGAAACCGTAGATATATGGAAGCAAAGGGAAACAAACCTCCATCTCAATATCTAACACTACAACTCTCCCACTCGCGGTCAACTCCCCAATCGTCCTCTTACTCGTCCCATAGCGGTTCCCACCGAACTTGGCATTTTCTACAAACGCCTTGTCCTCGATCATCTGCTCGAACTCCGCCATCGTGATATAGTAGTAGTCGACATCGCGCGTCTCTCCTGGTCGTGGATCGCGCGTCGTGTGCGAGACGGAGGTCGCGAATATGGAGGGGTGACGTTCGAGAAGAAGTTTGTAGAGTGTGCCCTTGCCAACCCCTGAGGGCCCTGAGATCACGACCGGACGGAGGTCGGTAGGAACTGTGAGGTGTGGTGTGGTCAGTATGTATGGGGAAAAGGCGGAGAGAAAGGGCTGGGGTTTGTGGAGTGGCGGTGGGGAAAGGGGGGTAGAGACCGTACTTGGTGCCATTGTGTATGCGCGATAGCTATGTCTGAATCGCGGGGTCAGGGAGAGGATTCGGGAGGATTTTGTGACACGGTAGAAAAGCATGTGGATGTTAGAGACAGATTTATGCATGAAGGGTCGAGGCTAGAAAGTGTGGAGCTTAGCTTTATCGGCCCGCTTATCGTCAACACTAAGTCTGATTCATTTTCGCATTTTTGACTGAACTGGGTGGAAATTATTATGATTTATTGGAATTTTCATTGGATTAGAGACACAAATGCTATGTGGACATTGTTTGTCCTTTATGCGCCATAACTCCCTCGAAATATGAAAATGTGCTTCATAAGGAGCGGGTATTTCGACGAAAAAAAGAAAATGAACGCTTAGAACGCCTGGAACTCCCTCTTGAAAATCACATTCTATGTCATCTAGAATCTCGTCATATTGCTGACGACGCTGTATCGTGATGAGGCTGAAGCTGGAATGGGAGGAGGAGCTGGGTAGGCCTCTTCCGCCTTGTAAGCTGGGTGGAGTGAAGTTGCAGGACGCTGAATTTCCGGGATAACCGGAGAGCTTCTATCATTGTAGCCCTTGTATTGCTGCTCAGGATCTTGGACAACTGGTCTCGAGATGCTGATAGGCCACTTCATGCCGAATCTGGACTTTCGTCGATCTTCAGAGTAGCTAAGCAACGTTTAGCACTGGAAAAGCGAAATGGATGAGCTAAAAACTTACCTGGGGAGAACAGGAGTAGCAGGACGGCGAATAGAGCCACTGGAAACGCTGAAGGCAGACTTTCCAGAAGGGTCCTTGGAGATTGCGGCGCCGTCAGTGCGGACCTGTCGTCCAGTGATGCCAAGCTTGGAGTTGCAGAAAACGTAGGTCTTAAACATTGGTTAGTGAAGGGCTTCTTTTTGCTAACGCAAGGGAGGAGGAACAGAATACATACTGCAATGATGTTTGAAAGTCCAAATAGCGAATTGAGAATCCCAGATGCAATAACAACTCGCCACATAGGCAAGCCGAGACTCTGCACGCTAGTCGCGACCTTATTGAGATTTCCGAGAGTGATGAAACCGAGAGCGATCATTGTCAAGCCGAGGGCAACAAGGCCAGAGTCATTGCTGAATGCAGGCCACACACGAACGTACCACTTCTTGAAGAAGCCAGTTTCGGAGACGATGAGGAAGATGCCGATGACACTCATGATGAAGTGAGCGGCTCCATCGAAGAAGAAGAAATTTGATGTCTTGACGGTCATGACAAGCATTATCCAGCTAGCAACCACGAGGAGGAGCAGGACGATGATGTTGCAGAAGCGAAGGACATTCAGAGTGATGTAGCCTGGACCCATCTTGGATTCGGAAAACATTTTGGTAGTGTATTAAAAGTCTACAACGGCAAGAGTTAGCAAGGTGCAGATAGGTAAGTAGTGTTGAACCTTACGAGTCCGTGGAGAGCTGTTGTAGCTGTAGAGTTCAACTGGCCTGCAGTAGAAAGATCGAGGGAACGTATGAGATGGCAAAGAAGAACGGTCCGAAGAGAGACGAATATATATTAGAAGGAATACTAGTGAGGTGACGACCTCATTGTTCTTGGAGTGCAATGACTGAAGGGTGCTTTTTCACTGACAATAGGAAGACAGTGGGAGGTATTTGAGTGAATAACGACAATGGGACCGCAGAACTTGGAGAGCTGATTCACAACCGCCTAATCTTAAGCTATTGTGGGGAGACCGTACCTTTGTCTCTAAACTTAGCGCGAGTCACTTCGAGCGAATAGTATTCAGGTCCAAGGGCAGTTCTTTGACCAGACGGGAGGGTCGCGACAAAGGGACCTCGAGTTTCGAAAGAAACAACTGGATGAAAGGCCCCTCGTCTGGTCGAAAAGCCGCTGGAAACTTTTCAAGCCTCAGAACAAGGCTGCCGCTGGTCGTCGTAGCGTCGCACGGAACAGACCTGGAGGCTTCCATGTGCGAAGTCCGTGGACTTTGGGATCATCCAGGCCCAGATCTGCCAGGCCGGTCCAATGAGACCTGTGACAAGCGCTTGCATTGGTGCCAAGAATATATTCTCCTGCGGCAAGCGGAGAAGCGCGTTTCGAATACTTTTTCTGCCGTCGTGGCTATTGGACGAACGCGCTTAAGAAGGTTTGTTTCAAGAGCGCACTGTCCTGGATGAAGTCGATGCCAATACATCGTACATCACGGTAGAACGCGTGAAATCTTCCGATGACAATTGCCGCTTGGATTATCCACGGCAGTGATTCGACAATTACATGATGCGCCTTTGTGAATCATCAAAGAAAGGAACGATAGAGCTCGGAGGGTAGGTATGGCGCTTTGAGCACGCATCACGTGATGCGCTGGCCTCGGTCAAGCCTTCCCGAAAGCGGCAAAGTGCTTAGCGAGTTTAAAAATATCGCTCCATTCTCAGCCTCGACCCGACCAACATCTGGCCACGCAGGCAAAGGAAACTTCGAGGAATACCTAACAGAATCGCGGACATTCAAAATCATTCAAGATGGCCAGAGGCAACCAAAGAGATAAAGCTCGTGAGGCTAACCAGAAGAAGATGGCCGACCAAGTACGTGCTTCCTTGGCTTGTGAAACTTGCGTCTCTTCTAGAAACATCTTTGCTGACAGCGTCCTCTGTTTATAGAAGAAATCCAACAACATGTCCGGCTCGGAGATGCAGCGTGAAAAGGAGAAGGTTGCGCAGAAGATGAGAGAGAAGCAAGCTGCTGGTAAGTCTTTTGAAATGTACTTTGCGCTCAGGGCTACTTTGCTAACCTGAATTTAAGCTGATGCGAAGAAGGCTGCTGAGGCTGCTGGTGGCGCGAAGAAGTAGACGGCATCGAATAATCCCATCGGAATTCTTCAATGGTGCGAGGAAGCTACATTCCGAGTTATGACGGAGTTTCGGTACGGGTTGCATTATATGGACATGGCATGAATTATGTGTGATGAGGAGTTTAGAATGCGTGGTTGATGGTTGATGAATCGACAACATAAGTTCTTTCCAATGTCTCTTACGTACTTGGGCTCAATAGTGATGAGACTGAGGATTTTGACTTTCACGGTTTACTCCATCCAGGGCTCTCGTTTAGTGGACTCTAACCCACACTAGTAGGAGGAGTTTTTCGCAATTATGATATTCAAGCAAAGAGCATGACCAGTGTCTACGATTTGCCTTGGAAAATTCTCTATGGAAACGTTTCTCATGAGAACAGAAGGCCATCCACTCAGACAAATGCTCGTTATATAGGTCATTTGAAGAGGACTGTGCTGGACCCAAAGGTCCTATCAACAAGGTCCACCGCCATTAGCTGTCTTGATTTCTTCACCGCACTGAGACGGTCAGATTGTGATAGCTCGGCGCTCTAAGGGGTATGAGAGATGGTGCAGATTGGGAATGAGACTTTACAGCCAGCAATTCAGCTTGTGATACCATTGGTTCTTTCCTCGGAAAGCTCTTGAAGTCACGAGTTATTCGACAGCAATACATATCTCACTCATGTCTTTCAGCACGAAAACCCTTCCTAAAGGCAGAGAACTTTGGTGGTTCTCATTTCAGTGCGACTCAGCCCGGCCCATAAATTCACCCTCAATGATGTATGAAGGGGAATATCCGAGACCCGCAACTAATGTGAAATCCAGTCCCGATCAATATTCAACTTTTCCTCAGTAATACATCAGCGTAAATAGTAGTTTCTCTGATCTCAGACTACAATATTAGCTTTTATTCGCACTGCTGCTGATCTTGCAGCAATTTTGGCTGATATCGTAGCCAGGACGTGTGGGGACATACTTGAGGCGAACACGAAGATGTAAACAGTCGACAAGTTTGCTGGGACTTGTTCAGTCGCTGTGGGATGAATTCTATTGTTGTCATCAGTATCTCTAACGCTTTTAGAAAGGCAGTACAGAACTGGACCAGCGAAGGAAACAATATGCAAGCCGACATTGCACTGACACAAGAAAGCGTTGACACCACAGGTACATTTGTTCTTCTGATGCCAACTGGTCTCACGATCAATGGTACCAGAAACTGATAAATAAATGTGATCCTGATCTTGTATTAGGATGTCGAGGGGCCTATCGCTACGAACATCTTTAATTTGAACAGTGCTACTTGAATAACTGTAGACGGGCTTGGATTTGGTCGTGTATCTGTTGATTTGTTCATCTTCACTGTCGATGAGGCAGATCAAGCCAGCGAGGTGAACATTCCAGTATTGCAGATTACTTTCAAGAGAGTGGCTTAATTATTGCTTGGTTCGAAAGATGCTAGAAAGTAGACCGAGTCTACAAGGCTGTGTGATTGCGTATGAAGCGAGGCTTTCAGATGAGCCGAGGATCAAGGATCCAGGGGCAGTTGCAGGGATAAAATCAACGCCTGAAGCTTACAAATAAATGCATCCTACATTGAACATTTGGAATCTCTCTAACATCGGGCTGAAATCCCATGCAGGAGTAAGACAGACATCAGAGACCATTTGAATCTGTAACCCAAATCGCTCTTTATCTCCGAAAAGTTCTAGACCTTGCCATTGCATAATCGCAGCTTCCTGCACTAGCAACGGTCTCTAATCGTCAGAGTGCATTGTGTGCCCCTCAAGCACGTCACCCCAGCCCGATCTGATAAATAGCTTTCATCTGCGCTCTTAATCATTCTCTCCTTCCTCTCTTCATGCAAAAGCTCACATTCCTTGCCCGCTCAACGGTCGCAGCTTCAAAGACGGCGAATTCCAGACTCTCTTCTCTCTCTCGCCAATTTTCTTCCTCGGCACCCAGCATGGCGCCTGTACCAAAAGAATGCGACTACCTAGTCATTGGAGGTGGGAGTGGTGGTCTAGCTTCTGCGAGAAGAGCTAGTGGGTACTATGGAGCCAAGACAATTGCAGTTGAGAGCAAGCGCCTAGGAGGAACATGTGTGAATGTTGGGTAAGAATATACCCCGCTACCAAGCTATGGTGCAGCAGCTAACTTCTGCCTCAGATGCGTTCCCAAAAAGGTCACATTCAACGCAGCTTCAATTGCTGAGTCAATACACGAAGCAAAAGCATACGGATTTTCAGTCGAACAGACAGCTCCTTTCGATTGGCCATATTTCAAGAAAAAGCGGGATGCCTACGTCAAACGTCTGAATGGAATCTATGAGAAGAATTTGGCCAACGACAAGGTGGAATATATTCACGGCAGAGCACACTTAACCAGTAAGAATGAAGCAGAGGTTGTTCTGGACGACGGAACCAAGCAGACTATCAAGGCGAAGAAGATACTTCTAGCTGTTGGAGGACACCCCACTATCCCCCAAAATATCCCTGGATCAGAATATGGCACAAACAGTGATGGATTCTTCGATATTGAGAAACAGCCAAAGAAAGTGGCACTTGTTGGAGCTGGTTATATTGCTGTGGAATTCGCGGGCATGTTCAATGCGTTGGGCACGGAGACGCATCTCTTTATTCGCCATGACAAATTCTTGAGAACTTTTGATCCGATGGTTCAAGAAGCAATCACTGCGGAGTACGAAAGACTTGGTGTGCATCTGCACAAGAACTCAAGTCAAAGTAAAATCGAGAAAGATGAGAAGACTGGTAAGCTTATCATCCACTACAGGGATGCCAGTGGAGAGGGAAAGCTGGAAGGTGTAGACAATTTGATTTGGGCTATTGGGCGTTCTCCAGAAGTTGAGGATCTTGGTCTGGAAAAGGCTGGTGTCAAGCAAAACAAGAGAGGGCAAATCATTGCAGATGAATACCAAAACACCAACGTCGAGAACATTTACTCTCTTGGCGATGTTGTTGGAAAGGTAGAGCTGACGCCTGTCGCCATTGCAGCTGGTCGAAAGCTCAGTGATCGCCTTTTCGGACCAGAGAAGTTCAAGGCCTCAAAGCTGGACTACAACCTCATTCCTTCAGTCGTCTTCGCACATCCCGAAGTCGGTAGCATCGGCTTGACAGAACCAGAAGCCGTTGAGAAGTATGGCAAGGAGAACATCAAAGTGTACAACACCAGCTTCACAGCCATGTACTACGCGATGATGGAGCCAGATGAGAAGGGTCCCACTAAATACAAGCTTATCTGCCAAGGACCAAACGAAAAGGTGGTTGGCCTGCATATTTTGGGTCTAGGAAGCGGAGAGATGCTCCAAGGATTTGGTGTTGCCATCAAGATGGGTGCAACGAAGGCAGACTTCGATAGCTGTGTGGCGATCCATCCCACCAGCGCTGAGGAGTTGGTCACATTGAAGTAATGATTCATAAATCGCATGTTCTTACCCCAATAGAGTTGTGCACATACGTCTTTCCTTACGTTGCCTAGGTTTCTGCCATGCGTCTACTTGTGAAGATCACTGCTTTTCAAGCTTGTGACTACCTGACCTTACGGAGCACATACACATTTTTAGCGAGATGCTGCTTCTAAGCCCAATGCAGTGAATTGTCAACATTCCCTGTTGTATCCGAGATTCTCGTTTCTTGACGCATTCGTTATCAATAACTTGTACCCTTCATTGCGTCTATTGAGAGCCGCAAGTGTGCAGTAGTGTTCGTAGCCCTGCCACTTTCTTCGTGTTGCGCTGCTATGGGTTCGGGGCTAGATTGCCAGCCTGTACATTGGTGAGCTTTTCTACGTTGCGCCCCCTGAATACCAATACGCGATTGACTAGCTCGAGTGGACAACAAAGCTATACTTGAAGTATCACTATTATCTATCGTTATGGGTGAAGGCGGTGTATCGGCCTTTTAAAGGCGGCGATGAAAAATGTGCCGAAGTAGTCCAACGGTTGTCGAAGCGAGATATGAGTGCTCGGTGACATAAAAGCCGCTCCGACACGGTAGTAACACGGCAGTACTTCGGAAGTACGAACAGGAGATGGAGTTGCTTCGTTGCTCACCGCCTTTGTATAGCTTTGTCGTGTTGCAAAACCCAGGACGGAGAGAAGAGAGAAGGTTGATGATCTTGGACGAAACTGCAGGACTTGTCCATTAGCCCTCACACCAGACTTTTTGGATCAAAGTGGACTTAAACGTTATAATGATCTGCTTACCCTGCAAGGACCAACAAAACAGCAGCTCCGTGTTTTCCCCCTTTCCCATGCCTCCTTTCTCCGCCATCGAAGGCTACGCTTTGGCAATCTCAGCAAATGAATCATTCCAAACAGCAAAGCAAGTTAATATATCTTTTTATTTCTGCAAATACATTTAATGATGCTCGGCTTAATATCAGTTTTGAAGCTTCATAAGAGGACAATGCCACTTTCCGACTTAAGCGAGGAGAGGTAACGGGCTTGCTTCACTTCCTCCCCCATCTTATAGTCTCACAATACTGAATTTGATTCACTATCAGGCTCTCTAATCAGGCTATCTTTAGCGTACGAACTTTTCTGCCGGATTTTCCGTCAAAATTAGATCTTCCCACAGATCGCATCAAACCTACTTCGACCTACTACAAACCTTGCCGCTACTTTGCAAAGGCAGCACCACGCTCATTAAATAGTTGCTTTTGCACTTCCCCACCACAATGCCGCCCTACGAAATCCACTATATTTCGGTAGAAAGACCGGAGGGTATCGATAGATATCCCGTGTTGAGAAATATTGGCTACGACCGCTTTGTTGAGGTTTACCCGCGTCTCTGGTCACAATTGAGGAGAAACTCGCAGGGTGAGCTTACACTCGATCATCTTGAGGTAGAGGAAAAGAATCACCACGCAGAAGAGCTGTCCCGCCTGGTGAAGGAGCAGTCTTACCAGGTCGAGGAGCCTTCTTGCCAGGTAGAGGAGTCTTCTTGCCAGGTAAAGGAGCAGCACCACGAGTCAGCCGCAAGTGAGAGCCTCTCTGAGAATCCTCTGGAAGAGACTCCTAAGCCACTCGCACCGAAGGATCAACATACCCACCGTGGACTTCTTCGACAAGTATCCTCGTATCTCCTTTCTAACCCTACGCTCACCAATATCTCCACTTATGTAGGAGATCGGTGGCATAAGAATCCAGTGGACGCAAACTTACAGCCATCGGATATCGAAATGAAAGGAACTTGGGTTGATTTGACGGAGGAACAAGAGCAAAAGATCTCCAACTGGGTGGAGAGGGGACATGAAGGTGAAACCGAGCCGACCAAACCTAGTGAATCCGCCACGGTTACCGCTGATCGCCTGTTCAGCATGGAAGGTGCGAGCATCGATATGATCGAACGCATCATTCGCTATCGAGGACCTCCACCAACTCCCACTCCCTCCATCTCAGGGTATGAGGAATCTGAGGATGTAGCACCTGAAGACGAAAAGCTTGAGGATGAAGGACTTGACGATAAGGGACCTGAGGATGAGGAACCCGAGGATGAAGATGCCTGGATTAGTGATTCTGAAGATGAGGCAGAGGAGGTCATTCAACCCGTTCGCAAAAATCTCACCATGTTCTTAGGTGCCGACGACAAGACCGGTTTGCATCTTGTTAAGGACCCGCATACGTCGACTTATCATGACCCCGCCACCAATCTTTCGACCATCTACAATGAACCTCTCGTCTTGTCTGCCACTTTGACTTCTGAGGAGCTTGAGCAATACAAGCGTCCTGCTTTTGCGGTTGGTCGATCTAGCGATGCTGCTGGCTTCCTTCCCGCGCCACGCACGCACAGCAAAGCATCTCACTCTGTGGTTCTGTTTCTCCGCTCTCGTGGAATGGATATCAATCAGATTGGGGCCGAGATCAGTATCATCGAATCTGAATTCCGCTACGATTGCGATAGCCGCTATTATAAAGGCATCTTCATCCCAGAATACCACGCAATGACTATGGAGACTGTCACTCAACTTCAAAAGGTCGCTCCCGAGTTTCTTCCTGACTGGTACTTTCCAGGGGCGTTGAAACAAGATGGTAAGCCGTATTCACAGGAAGAGATCAACCTTGAGCTGCGGGAGAGGTGGGCAGATATTGATTATCTCGTTCAGTCTGTTATAGAGAATCACATGTACTACCGCCTATGCAATGGTTATATCCCGGATGACAACGAATTTGTTAATCTTCCCGCCGATACTGCGATTAAATTCTTTGAGAGACGCAAGGCAGAGAGAGACGGAGAGATGACCGAAAATCCGAATGATGGATCAAATGCTCTAGAAGGAAAGCTTGCTGCATTTGAACTTGAGTGAAGTCCGTTGGCTGGTGGCATTTAAATGGATTGCGAAGCTGATGGAGATGTGAGAGGTTAGATGGTGGCGGAAACATCAAATTGTCACTTTGAGCAGCACGATGGCGTTATTAGAGGCGCGGTTGGACTACTGTGTTGAAGACGCATTTCTTTTCTTTTGAAAATTCAACTCTTCTCGACTCAATCACCTTTCCTTGTTGCATAGCGGTGGAGTTACGGATGGCAGATGCTTACTAGAGCACGAAAGTACTGCCGGGTTTCTTTTTTCTTTGTCATCTCAACTCAACTGTCTTTCTCCGTTGAATCGCGGTGGAATTAATGGGGGATCAAGGCTTTTTAGAGCATGATACTTTGGGTTTCTTTCTTTCTCTTCAAATGTCATCAACAAGGCAGACAAGTTCAGACTGCAGGATGAGCAGCTAGCAACTCGTTGGCCTGCAAATAATCAACGAAATAACAATTCTACGATAACTCAAGTGCACATGTGAAAAGTCAACAGCACGTATGGTCTCACGTCAACTTAGAATATTGAAAAGGGGGTTCCTCAAATGGGAGCCGAGGTAGTGACAAAAGTATGTCATTGAAGTGTCTGGTTTCTAGTCTACATGATTGTGCAAAATGAGTGTGCTGATTCCTTCCCGGTGATCAGGTATCGTACAGATCAATTCTCTCCTTTCCAATGTGGTTTGAAGCGGTATGGGGGATCAAATGTCAGGAATTCCCATAGCTGCCATCCCTGATTTTTTACTAATCATCCGACCTCCGTCCAAAATACCAATCACTCATCATCATCGTCGTCCTTCTTCTTCTTCTCAATGAAAGCGATAATGACAGCCATAGTTGGCACAGATTGAGACTTCAACAACTTCAGAAACTGCTTGCAGTTCGAAGTGGTGAGAGTGGTTCCGGTTGGACGAGCAGTCTCATCAGTCCATGCCTCACCAACAGTGGCAGGAGCCCAGTCAGCCTTGACCGAAACAATTTTGTGTGACTTGGTCCAGTAGACGACGCCATCACTGAAGTTGGAGCGACCCTCGATGTTCTGCTCAAACAGAACCTTGAATTGACCTGCAAGATCAGCCTTGAGATCGGGCAAGTTCAGAGTAGAGTCGATTGTGAAGAGGTCATGGCCACCCTTGACGAGCTTCTCGCCCTCCTTGCACCAAAGATTGATGCGAACGATGAAGTCATTGCGGTTCTCGGATTCGTCAGACTTTTCGGGCTTGGCAGGCTCTTTGGGGTGTCCCGTCAACGGAGCACCATCCGTCTGACTGCGAGCCTGTGCAACCAGATGATTGGCAGCGTCTTGGAGCTGTTGAAGACGTTCGTCAATCTTCCTGGACTGCTCTTCGTTGAGAGTGCCTGCTGGAGCATCAGGCTTATCGGAAATCTTCTGGAGAGCTTGCTTGATCTCGTCGAATTGTTCGTCGTCCATACCGCTGGCGAGCTTCTCGTCAACATCCTTACTCAGATCATCAACTTTAGAGCTGAGAGAGTCGAGAGCCTCGGTGAGATTTCCGAGTTGGCTTTTGATATCTGGCTCCTCCTTTTGCGATTTCAACTCATACGTAAGTTGATCAATCTTATCGTTGATTGAACTGAGAGTTTCGGCGACCTTGTCGAGTTGCTTGTCCACAATGACTTCGCCGTTGGAGAGATGCTTTCCATGTCCTCGAGGGGTAGAATCACTCTTCGAAGGCTTCGGAGATGGCGTATCATCGCTAGTCACGCCCTTCGGAGGCATATTGTTGAATTCGAGAATTGAAGAAACGTTGTGATCTGGGACCTGATCTGGTGGCGTGCCGATTCACTGATGTGAAGTTTTGGAGATGCTCTGAGAGATGAGTGTTGAGCTGATGATCGGTCTGGGAGGGGAGAAGCCCTCAATATATCCTCAGATCTGACTTCACAATTTGGGAAGCCAGGCAGCCAAATCTTGCAACGGCATCCAAACGGCATGGCTTCTTTGATAAGATTTTTCTTTCTATGCAGTGAGCCAGGAAGACGGAGGCTGGAAAATGAGAGAAAACAGACAGATGCGACTACGCATCAAGATACAGCTTTCAAGGTCCTTTGAAGGTTGTAAAGTGGGATGTTCAAGCAGACAGCCATCTCTTAGAATGGGGATAGCAACACTGTTTGCCTGTTGAAAAATAAAAAGATTCGTACATTTATTTGGCTGAATTACACCTTTTGGGGGGGGGGGGTATATCATACAACTCTAGCAAACTCCTGCAATGTCCATGCATGCCAAACGCCATGATGCTCAATCGTAGCCATCATATCCATTGTCGTATCTTCCCATCTCTCTTTGTGTGCTCACCCACTCCTCGCTCTGCAAGCCGTTTTGCTTTGCCTTTTTGAGCTTGGCTGCATCTTTATGCCAGTCACAGGCGTATTCGCATTCAGGGATTTCTTTCTCCCCGAAGTACCTAAAAGAATTAGCAGACGTACACCACATTGAACTGTTTGAAAGAATGAAAGATTGTGTTTCATATGCCCTTCACTGAGAGAGTGGGAGCGTAAGCTTACTTGGTAATGATCCGGTGTCTGCATGTGTCCACATCCTCGCAGTATGCCACCAAAGCATTCAGGCTCTTTACTCTTGCTTCCAAATTCGATTTCTCTTTGCTGTCCTTGCTCATCCGATTGTATGCTCGATCCCGATCTTCCCGACTGTAGTACATGATGCATACACTCGCCTTGCCGTCCCGACCTGCTCGTCCAGCTTCTTGGTAGAAGCCCTCAAACGATTTGGGCAACTGCCAATGAACCACAAAACGGACGTCCTCTTTATCGATACCCATGCCGAAAGCCGTGGTTGCCACGATCACGTCGTAGCCTTTATCGTTGTTGACCCAGCGCTGCAAGGTTTCGTTCTTTTCGTTGTTAGGAAGTCCTGCATGATAAGGCTTTGCACCTATGCCGCAATGGCGGAGGCGTGTTGCCAGAGTCTCGCAGTCTTGTCGAAAAATGGTGTAGATGATGCCAGAAACGTTGTCTAGCCGCTTGCCTTCTCTTTCAAGCTCAGCTCGGCGGACCATGTTCTCTGAACGGCGCCTATGGGCTCCTTTCAACCAGCCCAAGAAGTCGTCAAAGTGATCTTCCTCGTCGCTCTTGAATCTCACTTCATAATGAAGATTCTTTCGGCTTGTGGACATAGTGAAGACCTTCAGGTTGGTGGGGGATAGCCCCAAGATATTGATGCAATCCTTTCGAACTTGCTCAGTCGCTGTGGCAGTAAGGCATATGATAGGCACCTCTGGAAAGTTGTCTCTGAACCAACGCAACTCTTTGAAAGAAGGGCGGAAGTCGTGGCCCCATTCCGATATGCAATGAGCCTCATCCACGGCAATCCGCGCCAATTCTCTTTGTTCGTACACAATTCTCAAGTGCTTGCGAAAACCTTCTGAGGCACATTGCTCTGGCGTAACATAAAGAAGCCGGGTAAGTGGGTGACCGGTTGCTAGGTCGTGGAGCAGGCGTTGCTTTTCTTCGTAGGACGTGTGCCCATTGATCGTTCCAGCTGCAATGTCAGCAACACGGAGAGCATTGACTTGATCTGCCTTGAAAGAATATCAGCGTCTATTCTCATCATCGATTACAGCTAGACTGTAGCTGTTGCATACCATTAACGCCAAAAGAGGAGATATGACAATAGTGACTAGAAGAGGTCAGATACGCCTCCTGATAAGTAATTCTAGAGGAAGCTCACTTCCATGATCTATGACGGCAGGTAATTGGAAGCATAAGCTTTTACCAAAACCTGTGGCTGCTTGGACGAAGACATCGTCTCCTGCGAGGGCTGCAACAATGACATCTCGTTGGAGTGGTCTATAAAAGTGGTCAGTTTTGAGAATTGAGCTTAAGAACAAACGTACCTAAAGGCAGTTCTTTTGAACTTGCGTCGGAGTGTGAAATCGATGTCAACGCAGGAGTTCGACCTTTGAAGACCTGGAGGCATGGCGACACGTGATTCTGATCGGAATTTGGTGTTATAGTCGAGGATGGAAACGCGCCCCGAACGTTGCCTCAGCTGGTGTCTTCCTTGATTTCATTTCTCAAGCACGGACCCAAGGAAGTTAGAATCAACCACACGCAGGTTTGCTCTTTCCTTGCCGGGAATGGCTATGGAGAGGAAAACGTGACCCGACTGGACGCGAAAAGGAGTCGCTAAGGTTACACTACGGAAGACGACAAAGACCAAGAGCACTCAGATTTCGAGGATCGCTGGTTACACTTCTTCTCAAATAAAATACAGGATTTCCTGGAATACTATCTTCATATTGTGAAGCCGGCGAATTACCTCCTATCTTCTCTCGCATTACATCTGGCCATCAGCGTGGTAGGAAATTTGTGCCGGACTGAATCTTTAGCTGCGCGCATTTTCTCCTCCGAGCTTCACGTCTCAACATTGGTATTGGTTCTCTCGGAGGGTGTTATTTTCGTCCATCTTTCACGCAGGAGCCATTGCAACGGGAAGCTCGCGACGTGCATATTCCCATTTCAGTGTATGTTGCTGAGAAGGCCCAGCTTTTGTGTATGTTCCGACTACAATAAGCGTTGATCAGTAATCAGATCGAGGCACACTTGCATGTTGGGGTCCAAGGCTACACCCTACCTCCGCAGTATACGGACGTATCATTTGGTGCTTACGGTCAGCAGCTACCAAGTGCTGGTTGGACTCATACTACATCATACAGGCGATCAAGTATAAGTACTTGGAGATTCTCCAGCTTGAGATGAAATAGACCAAGTGTTTCATCACATCGTATCGTGGTTCGCAGCGGTTGCATAGTCCGATTTCCGCAATATTTGATATAATGGCATCCGTTCCTGTGATTCAAGTCCTTTCGAAGCAAAGCTACGAAGACCAATATATTGTCTCGCTTCCCAATGCTTATCCTCTTCCACCATTGGCCCCATCATCGATTCGAATCAAATCAACCCTTTTGTCAATAACTACGAACAATTTTTCGTATGCACGAATTGGACACCTGCTCGGCTGGTGGGATGTGCACCCACTTCCACCCTCAATCCCAGCAGAATATTCAGATCCAACTAAATTTGGTCGTATCTCGGCTTGGGGATATGCCGAAGTGATTGAGAGCAATGTCTCCGGTCTCGAGGTCGGAACACAGTTCTGGGGCTATCTCCCGATTGGGACACTACCATTGGATATGGAGGTCAAGCTCTCCAATATTTCAGGTCAATTCCTTGAGGTCAGCAAGCGCCGAGAGAAACAGCTACCAATCTACAACCGCTACTTTTTCTATCCCCCAAACTCCAAAGACTTGGGAGATAAAGAGAGCTTGGGTTGGGACGCACTGATGTTGATTCTGTTCCAAACGGGTTACATGGTCAATCGTTATGTCTTTGCCTGGGAACCCACTGAGCTTGTGCAGCCTGGAGGTGGTCAGCCAACTCCTGATGGTTGGACAGTTCAGCAAGGAGCACTGGACAAAAATTCAATCGTCCTCGTTTTCTCACCAAGTGGCAAAACGGCACTTGGGCTAGCATACAGCCTCAAACATGATCGACCTGCAGGAAGTAAGCCACGCATGGTGTTTGGTGTGGGATCTGCCAGTTCTAAAGCTTTCACTGAAGGCACAGGTCTCTACGACAAAGTTCTGACGTATGATGCTGATTCTGGTGACCTTGGAGAGCAACTCGGCATAACACTAGATACGAAGATCGCTGTGGTGGATATTGGAGCGAGAGATGGAGCTGCTGACAGGTGGGCAGCACAACTACGGAAGACATACAACAATGTAGTCCAGATACAAATTGCAGGCGAAACAAAAGCCCAGACCCCAGAAGAGGCAACAGCAGGCTTCCTCGCACGAAAGAAGGTGAAAGGATACAAAGGAGTCATTAATGCTTCTGCGATGAGGACACAAGCCATGGACCAGATTGGCGAACAGAAGTTTTATGATGACTTTGGGAAGTTGTGGGACTCGGTCAAAAAAGGGGGCTATATAAAAGGTATGCGTTTGGTCTGGGGTGAAGGAATGGAGGATCTTGGGAGGGGATGGGAGAGACTTTGCAAGGGGCAAATCGGCCCAGACCAAGGATTAGTTTTCTCTCTTGTTGAGAAGCCCCCTGGGAGGCTTTAAGGTGTTCAAGGAATAGTGAGACCCAGGCAACAATGTGCCCTCTCATTTGGCTTACTAGGCGCTTGGAAATATTGACTTGCAGAAATGCAATGTGATTCTGAGGTATCCGTGATACTAAAATTGAACTGGGTTTCTCTCTCTTGCATGTGTTGACGCCACTGAGCCTCTGCCGGGATGAGGTAAGCCAACCTGCTGTGTGACACGGTATTTGCAGCGAGTAGAAGAGTTTTTTCGTCACTGATTTATGCTAATATAGCGATGACGGGTGAAGTGTCGCCACAGTCGTGCCGAAGGGAACTTTCTAGAGATAAGAACGATACGGACCCTGGAATGCTGAAACAAAGGAGGGGAGTTCAAACGTGAAAAGGGAGAATGTGAAGAGTTGGTCTTCAGCGTCACAGCGTGCATCCGTCGCTCTGGCAATGAATCTGCAAACACTGAAGACAGACACTGACCAACTTGTGCTCCGGTGATGCCCTTCTCCCAGCTAGTGATTGTTGGTTCCCGTCCACCTCGGGATACTCGTACCGAGCTGACCGTTCCAGCAGCTGCACTTGCATAGTTTTCGCCCTATATTTACATCCCCTTGAGATTAATCTGCTGACGAGCACCAAATGGTAGTGCTTGGGCTTAGGGTTGGTGGTTTTCGTAGTGGGCACAAAAAGCGGCACTAAATCCTTGATTAACAGAAATCTACCAGGACAATAGAGCTCGACTTCGAGCATAGGATATAAATATGTGAAGGCTTCCAATATTACCATTTTTTATTGAATGTTAGAGAGCTTCAAAGAACACTTGAAGAAGGCGGCGCTTGCAACGTCACGGTAGCCTTGGTGCAATTAGTGCCGCTTTTTACATCCATCGCGAGGTGGTGTGGGGTGCCCGTCCCTGGGCGGCTATTGGCTCGTTCCTGCATTTTCTCGCCCGTTGAAGCTAACCCTACCCCTACAAAGTACAGTAACAGATCTAGATTATCACTCACGGGGATATCGCGACCTTCACCCTCGAGACCACGACTCCCCGCAGAGCTTGCGCCCGGCGACGGTGCAACAATCAGTACTCAGCAATGTACTCGGTGCCTTTTGCCTGCTCCCAAACCACACTCCACCGCCGCGACACTTCACCCTGACCGAGCGCGATCTGTGGATAATTGCTCCTTTTCGCGTTGGCCGGGTTGAAACATCGACTGCCCCAACTTGCAAGCAAGCACAACTCCATCCATCTCGAGGCCCACGAGAACGCCGTTGCAATGGAGCGACCATCTGGTCCTTTGGGAACGGCTACTCAGTCAACCGGTCGACCTCTGGATAGCAATGGGCTTCCGCGGCCACCTCCCCTGAACACTGTCCGCAGAATTCCGAATAACACCACTGTGCGACATGCAGCTTCAAACTCTTCGTTATCCTCGCAGATCCCTATCTCTGCGGCTCAGGTGGTGGTACTTGCCCGAGAAGCAATGAAGAATGCCCTCGACGAGAATCAGACGAAAGCTGCCGAGGCTAGCGGTGTGAGCAATGAGCTGAAGCCAGGCGTCACCATCGTCTTGAGCCATAAGCAAATCCAAAAGTTCCCGGAGGAAGTCGTCGATATAATAAAGAATGAACTTGAGAGGTAATTTCTTACTAGTCCCACCTCGGTGATGCAAGGGAGCAGCTGACTCTATTATCTTCTAGACTTGCCCTGTCACACAACCTCATCTCCACATTCCCCTCTAGATTCGCAGAATGTACCTCTTTAAGGTATTTAAACGTCCGCAATAACGTAATCCGCGAGTTCCCTCAATCTGTAAGTAGAATTGTGCTCGAAAATCGAGAGTGCGGACAAAACTGACCACTCCTGCAGATATGTCAACTGACGTCCCTCGAAATCCTCGATCTCAAAGGAAACAAGCTGAAGATCCTGCCTCCCGAATTGGTCAAATTGACTTCACTCAAAGTCCTTTCTGTCCAGAAGAATCGAATCGAGACGTTACCTCTCTGCCTTGCGGAAATGGCCTCACTACAAGTTTTGAAGCTGGATGGCAACCCTGTTCGATTCCCTCCGAAAGAAATCCTCCAACCTCAAGCATCGAGCCCCCCGAACGACGGACTACAAGAAAATGAGAGAGAAGAGATTGCGGTTACATCCCAGATCAAGAAATATCTGAGACAAATCGCTATATCTGATCGGTCAGAGACTGAATCTGGCGGGGAGGAATCCAGCGAGGGTACTGAGACTCCTCGGCCTATGAAGCGGGTTATGAGTGGCAGATTTCCGATTAAGGTCAATGGAACTGAAGTCCCTGATCTACGGTCACCGGCACTGCCACGACCACCACCCATCCCCTCGCGCTCTCACTACAGAGGTCTATCACAGCAAAATGCAGCTCTTCGACGGCCAGGTGTTATGCCTCTTACCATCAATAACGCAAACGAACGTCTTCGGAGCAATAGCGAGTCTTTATTGCAAGCTAACCGAGACCGATCTGCCGACCGCTCGAGACGAATGGGAATAGTGTCAAAAAAATCGGCAGAACTAGATACCGTCGAAGAAACGAAGGCCAATCGATATAGCCATTATAGAGGTCTCAGTCATGGATCTGCCATGCAAGCCGGTAACAATGGCACAAATGGAACTAACGGAACCATCAGCTCTAGAAGTCCCGCCAGTCCAGCAGATTCAGCAGCTCAGCGAGCAACCTACGTGCGACGTCTCTCGAGCCTGCCCGAACGCAAGCGAGAGTCACTATCACCTGACCCTGTCGTTGAAGCAGCGAAAGGGATACTATATGCATTATTTCAGGTTCACCCCTTAATTCAGAGCCTCCTTGGTGTAGCCCGGGATGGTACGAATAAACGAACCAGCCTCGAGCGGGTCTTCTATAATGCTACAACACATGTCGAGGAGCTTGACCGGCATATTCAGAATTACATTACATACTCGGAGGAGGATGAAGAAGTATCGCCTCGATCGAACGAGAATGTTCGTCGAGCAACGATGAGCTGTGTCGGTGCTTATATGCATGTCTGTGGTCTTCTTGCCCGGAACGTTGAAACGCTGCTCGAAAATGGAGACCCTCGCTATATTCGCACGTTGTTGCTTCTCGTCTATGGAACAACAGCGGAAGTGCGGAATGCTGGCTCAAGTGTCTTTTCAGAAGAGAGTCGTCAGACATCAAGAGCACTAGAATCAGTCGATGAAAACACCAGACTTCAGCCACGAGACAAATCGGTCACCCCAACACGCGAGAGGCCAGGCACAGCTTCGAGAATTAGAAGTGCTACTGTGGTCCAACATCCCAGCAATCTCCAAATAACCACAAATGCGCCTCCTCCATTCATCAACGGTCCCTTGCGATCTGCGACTATGACTAGTGCTACTCCAAGGTCTGGAGAGTCATTTGCATCCTCAGCCAGCAGCAAAATTGGTGGAGACTTCACTGAAGAAGATAGAATATTTGAGAAGATCTTCTTACGCCTTCAACAGTCTTCTGAAATGGCTCTGAAGACACTTCCAAGTGTCAGCAGTCATTTCTTTACCGCGATGAAAATCAATAGTCAATCATCCAATCCAGATCAGCCCAAGCAATTCTGGCAGGTTCTGATCCAGAAGTGTTCAATATCATTGCAGAATGCGGAAGCTTTGAAAGCTCGCCTTTCAACCATCAAGCTCAAGGAACCCGGAATCAGAACCCAGGGAGCATTTTGGGAACTTTGCAATGCTTTTATTCACGTAAGTTTTTCGCGGTTGTCATACGTTTGCATGAAGCTAATGCTAGCAGGCGTACACCGATCTTGTTTTCAAAGTAAAAGATGCCAAGACCGTGACCACTCTGCTACCAACAGATGTAATTATCCTGCTCCGACCACTTCAAAAAGCTATCAAGGAGACGAGTCAGCTCATCCAGACTTCGCCATGGTCATATATGGCTGCGCTTCCTCAATCGAGCAATGGCGTTAATGGTTCTTATGGAGTTCAATCGCCCGCTGTCCAAATGCCGCTACCAATGACTCCTCAGAGTGCTGCACTTGGCCCCGCTGTCCAAGCCACTGTTCCGTCAACCCCACAAAGCGCCACCTTCAACGGCATGTTCAGCGGCAATGGCTATGAACGAGCCGATGCTTTTATGTCGATGAATGGCTCTTCGCTCGTGTCCTCACGAGCTGGAACCATGACCTCGACACTGGGATCGAATGATGGTTCAATGACGCCCGCCTCGATGCTTAGCCCCATGAACTCGTTCGGACCGAGATATAATACCGGAAAGGTCACGTTCTGAAGTCTCCGTGTACCACTTTCCCTTGCTCTTATTGTTTGTTTTTAGTATGCTTATATGCATGTATGACTGTCTTTAGCTCAGCGGATGGAATCAAAGGTTTTTTTTATGGAGTCAACGGCGTTGGCGGTTCGAGGCATTGCGCTTGGCGTTCGGGTATGGATTCCCTGTCTATGTAAGGACTATCAGAGAAGAAGTGCGATGAGTGCTATTGAGCACCCAAGTCACCGAGTAAGCATGATTGCGGCATAATGATACAATGGGTCTTCTTTATGAGGAACGAAATAGATTCATCTGAAGAGTTCTTCACGTTCAAAAGCTCAAAGGGCACAAAGTGATCTAAGTTTCAAGATGGTGGGTCCATATCCGAAGCTCCGGTTTTCTTCCCTCTTCCGAGTCAAGACATCCTTATATTGAGTGGAAGATAGGTAACTGTTTGACCCGAAGAGAGACCTTATTAGATGACACTGGAAGGTACGTCTCAATTTCTCACATAAATTTCTAAAGCTAGCAAGGATTGGAATGAAGTACTGTAAATAACTTTCTTGGAAGCCCTTGGAAGTCAAGCACACCCCTGCGAGAAGCTCTCAAATCTATTGGGACGTAGAGACTCCATCTCTTACGGCGAGGATGCTTAAAATTTGCAACTCTCATCCACTTACTGCTCAGAATTCAACTTCCGCCCTAATCTTACTGTTCTCGCTTTCGCCCCATCCTCTCCTCCCTTTCAAATCTTAGTCTTCATCCAGAGCAACTCGCACATTCCTCACAACAAATAAGGATCAATTCAAAGCATGTATTGCTATCTCTTCTTCACCAGATGCAGCCATGACTATAAAACGGACCAATGCCACTCCATTCAATTTTCTTTTCCATCCCTTCCAGACTAGTGAAGTCAACCCTCTCATCTATAAAGCGGTATACAAAACAATGCATCAATGGGATTCAATTCTTCCATAAACAAAGACCCAATCCAATCTCTAACACCCAAACTTCGTAGTTCAAATTTTGGAATCTCTTTTGCCCAAATGCCATCCAAGCACGCCGAAATCTATATTACACCGAAAGTAAGACGCGCTGGGTATCAAAGAGAAGGTTGGGTGGACCTTGGATGCTTTGGGTTGTTAAAACCAAGATAAAAAACAGGGCCAGAACGCCGAAAATATGCAAATCTAGTAAAGAAAACATCTGCACGATAGCAGTTTGTGTGCCGATTCTTCATCTTCTTCTTCCTCCTCCTCCTCCTCCCCCTCCTCTTCTTCAGTTGATTCGTTCGCTGGCTAAATTTGTAGCCAGTCATTCAACGATCGCGTTTCTGAACCCCGTATCAACGTCTCTAGTCCAATCTATGATATGCACTGTGCACCGTGAAAGGCTGTTTAAGCAAGATCATATAGCTGTGTCCCCTCGGAAACTCGGATCGACTTTGTTTCGCTCGAGCATGCTGCAAACTCTGTCTCCCACGAAATTGTTCAAGGCATGCTCTTGGCTCGTTCTGACTGACTTTCCGGGTCCTCTTCTGCATCGGGATCCACGAGATACGCTAACGGAGCCCATACTCTCCAGTGCAATATGCCGATGTGCGCGATTCTCGTGGCGATCTCCGTGATCTCCTCCTTCGCTCCATTTACTTGAGGAGCAGTAGCTCCTGAGAGCGTTCTCGGCGTCGTGGCTGCTTCGAAAATTTGCAGACTCGTCAGGGGTGTATAAGTCTCAATGAGTTTTTGTAAAATAGGGGCGAGTTGTCCAAGAACACGTTCTTCTGCGTCTTGGTATACCCTAGATCGTGAATTTGAGAGATGGAAGGCCAGATGAGATTCGAATTGTGGAAGGTGGGTCAGAGGTGTTGTCGTCGAGCGGAGAATTTGAAGGCCTAGAGCTGGGGCAAGAGATGCCCATTTGTCGTTGACGGTTGATGATGAGAGTATGGCGAGGAGAGACGTTCGGACTTGGGACGCAGAATCGGTGACTGGTTGAGACAGATAGAGCGGAGTAGGAGGAAATGTATCTGGAGTAGAAGCCATGGACGAGGGAGATGATCGCGGACTGGACGTGGCTGATGAGAGCATACGGCCTCCTTCAACCTTCAATATCCCCGCTTGTCTACTGCCCAAGGTTCGAATTAAATGAACTCGTTCTTGGGAGAGATGTTTTGGTCGGGAATTGGAAAAGTCATCGGGCTCAGGAAGCGTCGCAGAAGACAGCATCAGACCTGCAGGTGATGCGGGCCTAGAAGTGACCATAGATAATGTCGTCGGAGTGTCATCTGATGCACTATACAGGCTCTCCTGTAGTCTGCACTGTGCGTCCAGGTTGCGGTAAAGGTACATGCAGATTTCAAGGTTGATCAGATCCAACACGTCTGAACGAAGCTTGATCAGGCGCTCCTCGTCGAAAAGAAAGGTGTGTGGCACCATTTCCGAAGACTTCGATGGCAGAGTAAGGTTTACAAGTGCTCTAATGAAATCCCAAGTGTTCCCTTGGGAATGTGCATTGCCGTCTGTTGGTAGGTTATCGGGCAAGCTGCTGGCTCGACGGAACCATGCGTGAGCTCCTGCGATGTCAACTCTTCCCAGAGCGATTTTCTTCATGAAAAATTTCTGCTCGAAATGAACAGTATCCTCAATCAACAGTGGTCGTAGACAGCGTATTTGATGATTTGCAACGTCCTGATAAGGGGTTAGTATATTTAGGAGGTTCTGTTTCCAAGGAGAATCTTACGAGCTTCATCGCTTCCAGTACTCCAAGCAAGTTTTGCATACCAGCAACTAGTAATTGTACATCCCCATTTCGATCACCTTTACTGAGTTGAGTAACCATTTCGTCGACCCAGTTATCCCTCATTGGTGCACAATGGCATTTTAAAAGTTGAGATAACCAGAGAGCAAGCTTCTCGAGGTCTGCTACACCCTTTCGGAACTGCTGCATCAACAAATCAACATTGAACGTCTCTTCAACAGATGCACGGTCTCGTTGAGGAACCAGAGTCTCCAGAATCCCTCGAATTGCCTTCAGCGTAGCTGGTAAGCACCATTCACCATCCCCCACTTCCTTTTCAAATTGTTCCCGGTTTGTCATATAACTTGTGAGCTGCGCCCGCATTGTTGTCCAGAAGTCGTTTGCCCGTTGTGTCTTCCTTCTCCCTTTCTCTCCATCCAAATTCGGCCTGAAGTGCAGGTCTGGGTCGAAATTGATATCGTGCCGTAGTTTGGGGTTGTTGACTATTTTGTTGACATCGAGTTCGCTGAGCGTTGTTTTCGTCACTGGGGGCTCCACCGCAGGACTGTGCTCCCTTGTACTCGATCTGGTAGACTTGTCCACCGAAGTCGAACTTAAGTTTTGATTCCGCGGACCCATACCTCCAACCACAGCCTTGTTCTTTTGCGAGTCGAGATCATATTGAGATTCCCCACTCTCTATATTTTGGGTTCTAGTGTCTGCTACCTGCTGCGTCCTCGCCATCGCTCCACCATCGTTGTTGTTCGGAGGGGGACTATGAGGTCCATTCGTCGCTGCAATGCTGTTCGATCGACTTTTGCTTGCATCCGAAGACATTATGATTATCTTCCCAGCCCAGCTGCGGAACCCCTTCACCACGAAATTCCGTGTTTGGTCGTTCTGGAGCTGTACAAGCCAATATCCAGAAAATAGTTGCCGATCGCTTTCGACAGCGTAAATAAGTGAATCTGCTAGCCATTGATATCAGTCTCCGACGGTACAAGTGTATATGATAGGGCAAACAAGGAGCGGATTCTTGTGTGAGCTCGGTGTCCTCGTGGGTGGGAGAAATTGCGGGAAGCTACAGCTCGTGCGACTTCGTTCTTCGACCACTTTCAAGACTGTCTCGAGGCACCCGCCCTTTTCGCCAATGGTCAAAGGCTTTTTGTGTTTGCACTTCTGCAAGACGGACGCTCACATACCTGGTTTTGTACTTCGCAATTGGCAGGTATTCTGTTCTATTCGAATGCCAGCTTTGTGTCTATGGACGATCTAATACAACCAAATTGAAAGGACTGGAGGGGTCGAGTGTCGTCGCCCACGATGTGGAAAAGGAAAACAACAAAGAGCCGCCAAAAGTTGGAAATCAATGAGAGTTGACGAAAGCGGAATTAAAACAACGTGTCCCAAATATGCGCACGATGTATGGTACAGGTAAGATATGTAAGATATCTACGCAGGTACAAAAAGGTAGCGAGGTGAGCGAGACAGGACCAGCTGGAATGGAAGGTGCGCAGGGGCGCCTTGTTCGCAATCCAAATTAATCCAAAGCGACTGGGAGATATCCCAAAAGAAGATCCTCCTGCGATCGATAGCTGCGACGTGGACCCCAATATTATATTACAACTGGAACAGACACGGGCCACAACGCCATGGGCGACGATCCAGGGCCCAAGGCGTGCAAAAGATAGGGGGGGTCAGGAGCCCAGAAGTAAGAGTCAGAGCAGTGGCAATGGCAAAGGCAATGGCAAAACAAAGTTATATTACAGGTCCAGCTCAAAGACGCCGATGTGTTTTTGGTAATTTCGAGCGGTCCAGTGCCGCGGTCGAGGTATCCCGAGAGATATAAGTGGCTTCTTCAAGTTTCTTTGGGTGGCCGCTGTGGGCAGTGCGAGCGACTTCGGTGTCCGACAGTCGTCATTTACATCGCCCCATCAGCTCGCCTCATCAAATTTACAAAAAAGCAACGAAACGAGGTGCATCGCTGTTATGCCTGCATACCAACACTACTGCAGTCTGCATATGCACTGGTGCCACTCTCGTAACGGTCTCTGCTCGAATCTTCCTCGCCATCATGGCTTCATCCAATGCATGAGGGTTCATGCCACGGCAGCGCCGGCAGTGCGTAAAAAACCGGAGCACCGCACCGCACAACACAGCACCATGAGTCAGTCAGCACCCATTGATCCAGCGCGCACCCGTTCGACCTGAACATGAGAGCATGGGAACATGAAGCCATCCGCACTATCCTCGCCATCCTCGCCATCCCGGAGGAGCTGGGATAGTCAACATGCATCCCCTATCCACCCGAGGGCAGCGGGAGGGCTAGCCAACAGGGCGTCCTGGCTCGCTACCGACAATTGTCCTGCGGGTGCATGGCCCCCCTGAACCTTCCCGACCCTTCGCCAGCTTCTGTTTGCAGGCTGAGACCACACTCAACGTGCGTGCAATCTCTGGACTCTCAACAAAATGCAGCCTCAAAATCGGGGTTACGAAGTATGGTGCCAGGTCGGCCTGGCTATAAAGGAGGCCGAGTCCCCGCTGTCATCTTAATCGTCTTCTCCTGGCCAGCGAATTCTCTCAGGCTTGGGATCTGCGCTGAGACCAAGAACAGCACTTCGCCTCACACAGAGTGCCAACTCTTCTTACTCTACTTGTGCAATTCTGCATCTACACGTCCACTCTGCAACCACCCTCGAAAATGCCAGGTTGACCTCGACTCTGGCCAACACTCCCAAAGCCGGGCGTACTCATTCGATATTGCTTCTCCAGATGGCTCCCGCACCACCCTCAGGATCAAGCTTGGCGTGGCCATATCTCAAATGCGGCAAGAGGCGTTTCTCAACCCACGCCCCCCATGGACGCTATCGACAACTTCGATTTCCGAAGATACATCCCGCGTATCTTAGAAATTGCTTTTGAGTTGAACTACTCGAACTCCTGACGGAACCTCTAATCCCTCCCTAGGTGTTACTTCGGGAGTGCCGTCCTACTGCAGACTATCAAACGACCCCCTCACCTCCCACGGACTTGGTTGGCTATTGCATCCTCGAAACGGTCTGTAGCATCCATGCGCCCGACTTTGTGTCAGTCACCTCCCGTTGCTGGAATGTAGCCGCAAAACGCAAACGGACTTTGTTTGATCACATTCTTAAATTTGTATCGCCCTCGAATGGGCAGAGTTTGGAACATGAGGTGTGATTTCTCAAGCGCGACGTTTGGATTGGTTCTAGAACTTCTCCATTGACTTTTCAATATTGGCTCTAAAACCAATCAAGGGCTTAAGTGAGCGCATATTTTTGGGCCATTGCGGAAATGAATTGTCCTGAGTCGTCAGTTCGCCTCACTTTTTTTCGCATGCGAGATGAAAGGGCGCAAATCATATAAGGCACGTGACACAACTTTTAAGTTCAACCATCCCATGTTTAACATGGATGAAGTAGTACAAAGGCCCAAATGGTAAGGAGATCTGCTTCAGTTGCCGATCGTTTTGAAGGCTTTTGGTTACTGTCATTTGCATTGCAACAAAGCATATTTGGAACTTAGCTTGGTGATCTGCGGTCAAGCGAGGCTTTGCCCCTTTTCTCGGAACCAACCGAATACTTCCACTGCTGAAGCCTCACCCGAAAGTCTGATCGTCCTTCTATCTTATGCGGCCATATGTCCACAATTCTACTGTTCTATTCAATGGGCGGAAAGTCATGAAGTACTCGGATGTTAGGATCCGAAATCAAGAAAGGGGTATGGGTCAGACGCTCTGCCACCCCGGGGTCACAGCGTGCCAGAGAAGCCGAGCGGCTAAAGGTCTAGGGCGCAACAGATTCATTGTGTGCAGGATCGGCGAGTCAAGGTGCTTCCATGGCCCAGCTTCTTTACCTTAAGTCAGGTAGCGCCGACTTCTATGTAGAGGAACATCTTGACCCGAAGGTTGACGATCGTATCGCGCGGCACACCATCGGTAAGTGCAAGGGCAGTTTTCGATTCAAAGCTCTCTGTGTCTTTGGTCATATCAATTGCGAGGCTGTCTGTTGACAGCTCCTGCAGCATCAACATCGACAAGCTACTGCATCTTCAAAGAAACAAGTACCATTTGAATTTGCTTGTTGCGGATGCATCCACCCTTGGTACCCTACAATTTATCGGTATATTCAGAAGTATCCTTGAGCTGAAGCCTTGCCATTTTTGCCTCATGTCAATTGTTTGGCCCGGCTTCAAGTCAGATGGGAGGCTTCTAGGAAAATCCCTTCCGTGCGAAGTTGGGGAAGTCAGAACTCTGGTATAGGATGAGACTAGAGTGCAACCTCTCCTCTCGGCCAGGCTGCTCGAAATTGTACAGATGATCAGTCTATGATGAATGGTATTTCGTTACGAGGGGTTGCGGCTTCAAGAGTCGGAGATGGCCGTCATGTTTGTTTGACTTAGATGGTCAACCGAGTGACATCTATTTGCTCCACAAGTGTGAATAAAAAGGCGTCTCTATGGCTTCAAACGGTATAGCAATAGGTAAAAGGTCAATTGCACATATCCAAGCAATTTGGAAGGTCAGGAGGTCTTCACTGAGACCGAAATTCACTAACCCAATTTCAACCCCCACCAAAATGATTTCAAAGCTCCACTCTCTGATTTCTCAGAAATGGCAATTGGATTATAAATCAAGAGATGATCCTTCTATCCGGAGATGCTCCAATTCCTCTCTATTCCACACCAAGAACTAAGTCTTATGACCAACATCCAAAACTCCCTCAAAACACCTTACAAATGCCTCATCGCAACTCCCACACAAGGCTGAAAATGTTTAGCCCAGTAAAAAATTCCTTCAACCTTGCGAACAGCTCTTACCCCGCGAAAGAAAATCGCGCAGTTCAACGTCCACACCCACTTACACACCCACTTCCACGCCCGCCCCCACCCCCAGTTCAGCCTCGCGGTCCACCCCACCTTCCTGTTCCTCTCCCTCTACCTCGTCGCCAAATTCCACTTCCCCACTCAGCATCGCCATCTCCTCCTCTCCGCCCACACCACCCGCTTCCTCATCCCTCCCGCGACCTCTCGCGCTCGTCTCCCCTGCTTGCCCCTTTTTTACAGCCACAAACACCGCACTCCCAAGAATTAATCCACTTCCTCCTAAGCTCCACCATCCCGGACTTTGCCCAAATACAACCTTATCTAGCGCCAACGCAAACAGCATGTTCGTGTAAATCATATTCGTTGCTCTCACACCATTCCCTCTTCCCCCAACCACTAAGCCCTTCGTAAGCAAATACTGCATTACGAAACCACAGGTACCCAAGAAGAGGATTAGGAACCATTGCCTCGGACCATTCGGCAAGACAAATGTAAGCGAGTCAGAAATATGCAGCGGTTTCGAGAGGGAAAGCACGAGGCCTGAAACGAGCGTGCAGAGGATCGAAAAGTAATTCACAGAGACCAAGGGGTGCGCCTGGTTCCCTATCCAGCGGATAGAGGTAAGCGCTCCTGCGGATCCCAGGACGCCAACCATGGCTACCGCGACGGCGGAGAGGCGTTGTGCGGAGGTGGGAACCGGGAAGGAGGAGTCGTATGCTGCTTCTGTTGTCGTTGTTACGTTTGTGGGGAGGGAAGGGATAGAGTCTGAGTGAGTGAAGAAGGAAGTTGGGCGTGCGATGAGCACGACGCCGAGCAGGGAGATGAGGGAGGCGTATTGTGCGGATTTGGAGAAGGGCTCGCGGAGGAAGAGGTAGCAGCCATAGCTTGCTACGGAGGGCGCGAGCTTCGACGAATTAGCAACATATTTCTTTGCGGGAAAGAGAGCTGGGAACGAGCCAGGAGCTGAAGCTTGGAGCTGGCTAATGAAATAGGGAGCTCGAGATAGAGGACAAGGAATATGTTGCTTACAAAGGTTATTACGACTGCATCGGCAACGGGGAGGTACTGCAGTGAGTCTGGTTTCATTAGCTTCCTTCCCTATTCTTTTGGAAAAGAACAGCTTACAATACATTCCGTATATCCCAAAGAATCCAGTGCAAGCTCTCGCAACAAGCAACTTCCTTAACCCTTTCACACCAAGCGGGAAATCCGGGACGTGAGCCCACCACATATACACCGTACACAGTATTGTCGTCAAGCCCTGTCTTACGAAGAGCAGCTGTATAGGCCGCATCCCATCACCTTCTAGCTCTAGCAGTCGAGCTGCTACATTCATAGAAGCCCCAAAGAGCTGCGAGAAGGCCACATAGAAGAGCCCTTGGTTCTGGTGCCAGAAGTTCTTGATGCTTTGTTTCCATGTTGCTGGACTATGTCTAGTCGGGTAAGGGTACGGGGATACGCTTCTGGCTCTGCCCATGGAAGAGATGGTGCTTATTGAAAGCCGTCTGAAGGCTTCTGGATCGAGCAGTGTATCTCCTGTCTTTGAGACGTTTGGAGAGAGGAAGGTACGGTTTGTGCCGCCATTTAGAGCGAGGTCGAGGTTTGAGGGGATGTTGTGGAGGGGCTCTTCTGGATCATCGAAGTCGAAGGCGTACTTGGAGGTTGGTGTCTGGGGGAGCGGGGCGTATGATGACATTGTTGCTTGGATTCATTGCAAGCAATAATTATTTAATGTAATCATGAAAGCAAGTAGCAATCACTACACAGACATAGAAGACAAGAACGAGAAGAGAGGCTTGTAGAGCGAGAAGAGGAGAGTGATGCAGCTTGATTCAGGCACGCATGTCTATCTGCAGTCTCTGCAGAACTCGGAGGTAGAAAGGCAAATGCAACATCTTACGGCGAGCCGGGTATTGAAATAGCTACAGACCGCAAGAAGAATGGTGGGTATGTCAGCCAGTCGAGTTCTTTTGGCTTGCCCGCAGTGGGGCTCAGCCTTAGTCAAGACCTGAAGACGACTTTCCATTCAGCGATGACGCTGGCCGGCCTTGCCTTGGTGCCGTGCCGCCGAAATCCTTCGGGCTGGAAGAGATGTGGGGAAACCGGACGGAGAAGCGGGTAAGTCACGGGCCTTGCCTGGTTATTTTGTGTTACTGCGTTTTGAATTGCTGGTCCAATTGTTAGTTTGTGATACAGAAAAGGGGCTGAAGGATTGCGTTGGCAGATGTCTTCGAGTGAGTCGTCGAATTGTGGCTGCAGGGCCTAGATGGCGGGGTTCTTCATAGGTACGGATGGGAAGGAAGGTTTACCGATTGGTAGTGGGGATAACTCAACTCAGGTCCGTTTTCGGGGTTCAATCTGTCGCCTGTTGGTTAGAATATGTCGAGATCGAGAGATTTCAATAGTTCTGGCCGTCGGTGAGTAGGGTTATGGCTGAGACCAGCTGGGGAACAGGGTCCCGCTTCCCCAGAATGTCACCTCAAAGGTGGGGTTCACATTGGGTCAGGAAATGTTCTCTAGATTTGTTGAATTTTGTGATGAGCTGTGCCTTCAGCTGGGTATCAAAGCAAATCCTCCGCGCACTTAACGCCTCCCTAATGCTGTTACCCCTCAATACGCCGTGAAATGCACCACATTCTCTGTCCCCGTGATATGGTTTCCCCATAGAGTGCCTCGACATGGGAAAGTGAACCTATGATCAGATAGGTCTAGGAAATGCCGAGATCCGTTGTCTGGATCATATGCATAGCAATCGAACAAGATGACAAAGTCTGTCAACCAGCTCAACTTCCACTACTTCTTGCCAAAGCTCTTGCCTGGCTTGCCAGCCAAATCCATATCCACATCATCATCAGCGGCAGTGAGCTCCTCCTCAAGCGCCTTCACGGCCGATTTCGCAATCTTATCATCATCAGGATTGATCAGCTTTCTCGTTTGATCAATGTCTTTCTTCTTGTCCAACATCTCCTCAATCTTGCCCAGGTAGAGGGGGTTCTTCCGACATGCAAATCTGATGTCGTCAAGTTTAATCTTTTGTCGGCCAGCTAGACTCGCGGAACGATGAGCTTCGAAGCAGAGTTCGGTAATGAAGTCAGTAATTAGCTCGTCGAGGACCTTTTTGGTAGTGTCGAGGGACTGGGAGACGTCGCCATGGGCGAAGAGGAACGCCTGGACTGCAGAGTATTAGATGGGCAGCAAACAGAGAGCGTGATACGGACGCTCTTGATCTGTGAAATTCTGTTGTCCTCGATTCTTTCCGACTCGAGCTCTTGGTTCCATGGTGGTTGACTTGATGCGCTAGATTCGATAGAAGGTGACTTGAAGACGAAGTTGGGATCTAGTCAGGTCACAGCCCAACATGTGCGGTAGACCCGAGAGAAATAAATCAACCAGGCAAATATTCAAGATTCAAGAATGTAAAAAGTCGAAATGTGACAATGTCGGAAATGTCGATGGAAATTCCTGGCAGTTGAATATCCCCAGCCTTTCCGTACCTTGATGGCAAAATATCGGTTCGGCGAGACTTTCTTGCGGCAGCGCTAGCTGAGGCGGCCGCAACGTCCCAAATGTCAATCTGGTAACTCGACCTTGACAGCTTTCACTTTGACATTGTTCTTGCTCTGCCATAGACGGCTACAAAGCAAATATGGTATGTATATACTAGCCTGTAGTTGCGGATGCTCGCAATAGCTCTTACTACTGCTAATCTTATTATAGTCTGCACTCTTCAATTTCCAGTCGGCCCTGCTGGTGCTACTCCTCCTCATCTGCACCAGCGCATACTGCCATCAACTCTTCCCCGCGTATATGGATAGGAAAAAAGATTCGTACGTTGATAATATCATATGAAGAGATCTGGGGAACAGTTGCTGATGTTTGTAGAGCGGTGTGGGGAATCTTCTGGAAATGCGCAAGAATAGGGGAACGATTGAGTGTATATGTCAGTGTTTGTTGTATTATCTTCGCTGTATGTTATCCCATACCTGAGTTTCGGGTCCCAAAGCTGATTAGAAAAAGGTCCGGTTGTTCATTGGCGCATAAGGGAATTCTTTCGAGTAGGCGTTCAGGGGATCGGAACTTTATACCACACTTCACAAGGCAAGGGTTGACGGAGAGTGTACTGATATGGAATGCATTATGAAGTTCTGGTACTTCGTTTACATAGAATACATCAAGATCGTCTTGGTATCAACCGCCGAACGCCAACGCAATGCTGAAAGTAAATGAGAATCCTCACTCATGGAGGCTCGTTCTGGCACTTTCGTTCTCACCCCAGATATCCCTACTTTCTTGCTCCACAGCCTTCATCGCATTAGCCACCTCCTCAAGCTTAGCAACAACATCCAAAACCCCCTCGTTAACCCTCTGAAAATACCTGTCATTGGCCTCCCTCCTCTTCCTAGCCAGTATAATATCAGCCTCTGTTTCCTTCTCCAACTCGCTCCCAAGCCTCTCCGCTCCACCAACAGGAGCACCACTACTCCCGGGTCTTCCACTTCCACTAGGAACCGTACTCCCCGCCGTATCCAAAGCACTCTTTCCTCCCTCACTACCCAAGGGCATCGTCTTCCCCACACTCAATCCCTTGCTCTCCTTATCCGCATTCTCCACTGCGTCATCAGCCTCACTCCTCGCCCAAGCCTGCGCCAACTCAATTTGAGCAGCCCGTAACCCTTCCAATGCCTTGCCATGATCTGGGCCAAAAACATGCGTCCCATTTACAGCACTGAGCTCTACTTCCTCCAACGTGCTCTGCATCTCCGCCCACAGCGCATCTGTTCGATCTGCCTGCTTCTTCCCTTCCGAATCCTGCTGCTGTCTCGGCAGCGCGGTTCTAGGGAGAGAAGAACCGGGAGCAGCGTCTGCAGGTCCATCGCGCTGAGCAAGACGCTGAGAGCGTTGGCGGATGAGAGGAGCTCTCGCGGGGTTCAGATTGGAGGGGTTCGGAGGTGGAGGAACGGGAGCCACGCCTGGGAGGGAGACGTGGGATGCATTTTGTGAAGGAGGACCGAGGAACAGAGACGGTGGTGGCTCGCGCAGCTGCTTGGCTTTCGTTTTCGGTGACGAAGACATGGTTACATGGCTGTCAATACTCCTGAAATGTGATTGACCTTCAAGCTTGGTTCCAGAGACCATCGGCGAAACGAAATTCCGATGTCATGTGATGTCGCTTAGGACGCACCACCAACCCTTTGAACGGAATGTCAAAATTCTGCCCGGATTTCTCAAACCACGACGACAACGCCAACTTCAACCCCTTCAGCACCCATATCGCCATAAACCGGTATGCCATCCCTCAGTCTCCCAATCCTACCCTATCTTCCTTTCTAACGGATATTTTTTGCAGCAATCATGGGTAAAGGAAAGCCCCGTGGTCTCAACGCCGCCCGCAAGCTGCAAAACCACCGCCGCGAGCAGCGCTGGGCCGATCTTTCGTACAAGAAGCGCGCGCTGGGCACGGCGTTCAAGTCCTCGCCCTTCGGAGGCTCATCTCACGCCAAGGGAATTGTGCTCGAGAAAGTTGGTGTCGAGGCCAAACAGCCCAACTCTGCTATCCGGAAGTGTGTGCGTGTGCAATTGATTAAGAACGGAAAGAAGGTTACTGCTTTCGGTGAGTTTGGACGCATATCGCATATATCCTGTTCAGAGATGGGTTTGGGTTGAATTACATGGGGAATTTTAACAGATGGGGAGGGGTTGAGAGGGATGAGGATAATGGCTGATGATGGTGATAATAGTCCCCAACGATGGTTGTCTCAACTTCGTAGACGAGAACGACGAGGTTCTGCTCGCTGGATTCGGTCGTAAGGGCAAGGCGAAGGGTGATATCCCCGGTGTGCGATTCAAGGTCGTCAAGGTCTCTGGTGTTGGTCTGTCTGCGCTGTGGAAGGAGAAGAAGGAGAAGCCTAGATCGTAGAGCAGCAGCAAAGCATTGGAGAGATTGAGATTTGGGAGACACATGGGAATGGTGTTACATTTGCAGGGTGCATGGCTCGTCAGATAAGGGTCTAGCATTTTCGAAATGGTCGTGAAATAAGAACACTGATCATTGCCTACGAATGTGTGCCTCTTTTCTTGTGAAGTACTGATAGTGGGATGATGTGGTCTAAGGCTTTGGTGTGAACGACCATGCTTTGAACTGACCAGTTTAGCTCTTGGGCCAATTCAGGTCTGCACCTCTTGAATATCAATTTGGTGAATAGGTGATTCCTGGGCTGAAGTTCCCGCTCCTAGAAATCACGCCCTTCGTCATAATATGACATTGAGAACATGACAAATCGGGCTTGTTAACATCACAATATTCACTTTTGCTTGTGACGTTCACATTCTCTTATAAATTAAGTACGGATACTGAGTCTATCTCAGAACGTAGTCTGCTGAAATGAACATGCATATTCCCCATGTTGCCCTCCAAATGTCTCTTTAAAAATAGTTCTAGAGAATGACAAGAAATTAAGCCTTCCGTATGTATGTCTTACAACATCAGCTCCCACTCCCCTGAGTAAGCTGCTGCTTCGGCTGCCCTGGACCTCTCCCAAGAGCCGCCTTCGGACTCACGACCCCTTGCACAACCAAACCATCAGGCACTGCATAAAGCGGGTATCCATAATTGCCAATCTCCATACCAACAACATTCTCCTTATCCCTCACGATCGTCCCATTCGCAGCTGCTACGCTCCTATAATACAATTCCGTGTCTGTGATTCCGCCACTGATGTCGATGCCGCTGAAGGTGAAATCCTGGGCCGTGCTCCCGTAAGTGAAACTGGTATCCGCGCTGGGACTGGCAAAATAGTATGCCGAGCCGTTTTGCATAGTTCTCAGTGAGGTTCCTGAGAAGCCCGAAACGAGGGGTGCACTTCGATCGATATGCTGGAATGGTTGCAGGCCAGTAGGGAAGACTGGCGTACCTTGGATGTCCAAATCCAGGCCACGAATAACCGTTGCTTCGAGGGTATAGTTGCCGCTGGGTTCCACGAAGTAGCTTGAGTTGGCCCATAACGGATAGGAATACGATGACTTGTAGAAGACGCCCCCTTGAGATTGGTCAACGCCATTGGTGTTTTGCTGATTTATTTGCACGGCGCCAGCGTCTGTGAATTGGCCCCAGTTTGTCGCAGCGAGGTTTTGTGTCCAAGAGACGAGGCGGGTGCCATATTGGGTTGTGACGTATGAAGAAATGGCAAGATACCGATTGACATTGGTGGTGTAAGTGAGAGTCTGATTGGCGCCGGTGGAATTCTGAGTGTAGGATTGTGAGAGGCTGATCACTGGTGCTGGTTCATACACGCTGGGATTATATCCCGTGGTGATAGAATGCTCTTCGTCAAGCCAAAGGAAGATTTTGCCCGTTACATACCAGCTGCTTCCAACTGTAGGTGTAAGATAACCACTCCTCTTCCCGTCGTCGATTATGCCTGCCACTCGTATTTCAAAAGTGTGTTGTTTGCCATCAGACAGAAGTGGCAACCAGGGTGTGATGTCAATTTCATGCTCTCTCAAGTCGAACGCATCGAGACCAACAATGGGCCGCCACAATCCAGGAACTACACCGCCAGTGAAAATTACTGGAAATGGCCACTGTACTCCCGCAAGGTGTCCATCGATCAATACCTGTACTTCACGGAAGGGAGAGTATCCATAGAGAACTCCGTCGTACGGCACGAAGGTGTTGATATTAGATTGCAACACATTGCTCCACCAGAATTCTTCTGTAGATTGCCCGCAAGCGGAAACGGTGAAGACTGCACGATTGGCGTTACGGGGAAAGCTTATAGTATTGCTTGCATTGACGCTCGGTAACATAAACACACTTGCTGCGTTTGCTGAGCCCTGCCTTGCTGAGATTGGAAGAATCAGATCTGCAGGTACGACCGTCTCCTGAGCTGTGAAGAATGTGGCTGTGAGTGTGGTGTTGTAGAGGCCCGTGTATGTTGAGTCGACGAGATTTCCAAGGTCAAAAATGAGCTTCTGAGGTGAATTCCAGAAATACAAGAACTCCGTCATGTCTTTGATATACTCCCATCGAATTCCGCTAGCTGTGGGTTCAGCAGTGGAAGTACGCCACACTTCAGTGTCATTGAAGTACATTAGCGCCAATCTGTCGAATTGGCGCCCTTTGGAGGTAACCGTGAAATTCATGGTAACCCTGTTAAACTTGCAACTGGGTGGTGTGTAGCTTCCTATCAAGAATGTTAGTCAAGTCAAATCAATAATGCGGTCGCACCAACCAACAAAAGGGATCCCATAGCTAAAAGCAAAAGTGTGCTGCATCAACAAAACCTGGCAGCTCCCAGTAGCGTTCGTTTGAGCGATTGTTGTAGTGTTCTCTGATCCATTGGACAATGTGGTCTCGTCTGTTGCTCCAGAGGGAGTAAATACCGGTTGGTACACTTGGAAATCCTCCGTAACACCTGCAGTCGAAGCCGAGACCGCATTTTTGACAAGACGGAATGTTGAAGACACCGGACTTTCTTGTGATAACTCTTTAGATGACAAACAATCTTGGAGCACCAATACCAGAATTATACAAGATACCACAATAACAGCAAAGAGCTTGGCAATGCAACTGGAGGGAGAGTATCTCCCGTGAGCGGCCGTCCTTTTTCCAGCAGTACTTAATAGTCGTTTCTTTTCTGCGGTTATATCCATTAGGCCAGCAGTTGTTGCTTCCTCGAGATCTTCATAAAACTCAGATTGGTCAAACTTGCGGTCGTTAGGCGAAGGCATTGTGCAGATCTGCAATCCGTGAACGATCTCGAGATTTTCGAGGTGACTGACAGATTCGGCGAATCTGGTTGACGGCGACGAATGTTTCTTGGGGGTTGCGCCGGATCAATTTCCGTTTCGAAGCTCCAGACGATCCCAATATCGTTTCCGCGCTGCTGCAGCTAATTCCTGCCCTGCAAACCGGTCCTGAAAATAATTGAACACAGCGAATTCGTCTCGTGTCATCACATAGGATGTTGGGTGGGCCTCAATCTTCCTCCATATGTCCGTCAGCGCGGTTTCCAGAATGTTCACGACTGTGGGATCTCTGGCGCCCTCGGGGCTGTCCCTCGCAATTTCAAGTGCTTGCGCAACAGTGGTGATCGCTGGGGATGGCTGCGTTCTTGTACCCCCATTGCTGCCACCCATACTCATTGATAAGGATAAAGTAGTGTGGCTAGGGATGGATATAGTGTTGATGTCGTTAAACTTCAAGGGCATCGAAACAGGAAGGTCTGAAATATAGTTGCCAGGCATTGCGGGGAAGGAGTATTTAAAGAAGCGGTCAAAGTGTGCAGGCCCAGGCTCGGAACAAGGAAGAATAAGCAGCAAACGGACAGGGCTGTTGAGGGCAGGGGAATGGTAGAGGCCGCGTTTGTTGGTTGTGTGGCCTGGACGAGACGGCTGCAGCAGGCAATATAACTGGGCGGCCAAGTGCAACTGCACCTGGATCTGATCTGGGGAGCAACGCCTCATATTTGTTTCTTCGCACGGGATGAAAGATCGCCATTGGGAACCCACAGACGTCGGAGAAAAGCTGCCAACTTACTGACTCAATTATCAACTACCCAACTACTGGGCTGTATGCACTCGGCCTCCAACCAGGCACAGTCACCAGAGCTGGTGGAGTGCTCTCGGTCGATGACAAGTCTCCTATACCGCACCCCTGCTGGAGGACAGCCGCGCCGGGAAGGTGGCTTGAGGCTTCGGGAATAGGGCCAGCGCCGCACGACCTTCTTTGACGGGTGGAGCAGCCAGAGGCAGATGTGGACTTGAGATCAAACGCTCTGTGGAGGCTACGGCGTCCTGAGTGGCCGTTATTGGAGTCACGAGACAAGCAGATGGGGCAGCTACCATACCTCGGTGGTGGACTCGACTCGGAGATAGGCTGGCAAGGAAGGGACTGCCAGGGCGGCAGTATCAAAGGCAATTGTAAAAGAGGTCTCCAGGGTTCTCAGCACGCTCAGTCCCAGTCACAGGCCTGTATCCTCCCCGATTCACACGAAGGTACGGCACGGTATCGACCCTCGACATCGACATCGACAGAACCAGAGCACGCATGAATCGACGTCGGGAGCACGCCCGCTAGCATGCCTCTAGGCATGCGGTGCCAGAGGCTTGGCCAGCCCTAGAATAGCTACTTCAACCAGAGCGAGGCCCTGCACGGGTGCCAAACCGCGTGCTAAGGCGCCTGAAGTCGAGGTTGGTGCAAATCAGGCTTAAGTCGTCGCCCAGGGAGCACAACCGACTGGCTCGGAGCACAGCGAGATGCAACTGCCAACGACACTTCACTTCACCCTTCAGTGTCTTCAGTGTCTTCAGGCTTCACTGGCGCTGACTGGCGTGCGACTGCTAGCGCCGCCTCTTCAGACGGGGGCAGTCCTCATCCTCAATCCTCAATCCTCGTCAAAAGCCAAGATCCACTGCTCCTCCACTGAACAGAGTTCCGGCACGCATCTTCCGCGCCTGTCATGCGATCCCTTTGACTTTGTAAAGGTTGGAGGCTCAATCTTTGACAACGGGCTGCTCAGCTGTGGCTGATTAGCCTTCAATATTTTCACGTCACTACGACACAAGGCATGCCTCCAAGCTCGTTCGTTCGCTTTCAGCCGCTGTCCAACATGCCGGGAATGCTGCTATTTTGGACACTCCGTCTCCCACGTATCCTTCATCTCGTGAGATCAACTGGCCGACGATATGACCAATTTCGAAACCTGCGCTCTACGCACTGTTCTTCTGCCGCACTCCTCCGCACCTGCAGCACCGTGAAGCTACGATCCCTTGCCTGCTTGTCTAGTCTGAGAGCTTCTGACATCGTGGGCCTCAGCTGGCAGACTTGTGATTCGATTCCGGCGCTTCATCAAGTGTTTAGTGGGCTCGAGGCCTAAGGATCTACTTGCGCCACATGTCTCCATATTTTGCTTTGCTGCACCCCACTCCCGTCATCATTTCTGGGGCAGCGTGAAGTTCTTCGACAGAAAAGAAATTTCTACTTCGCCACTCCTTTTTCTGAAAAACATTGTTCGGGAAATCTCGTCATCGGTGTCCACTCTCTCGCAACTGT
Source organism: Stipitochalara longipes BDJ (assembly GCA_009732865.1). Classification (NCBI taxonomy): domain Eukaryota; kingdom Fungi; phylum Ascomycota; class Leotiomycetes; order Helotiales; family Hamatocanthoscyphaceae; genus Stipitochalara; species Stipitochalara longipes. The sequence continues at coordinate 1,091,218 of ML769332.1, read as the reverse complement.
TGCTCCAAGAGAAGCATTCAAGTTGTTACAGCGGCTCTTACAAAAATGTTTCCCGGCGATCTTCTTCCCAGCAATTCTCCGATGCCCCGCCATGCAAGCCAGCCTATCGATAAGCCACAGCTATTCCCAAAATCGACATATCTCCGCGTCCAAGCATCGAGATACTGACCAGCTTGTTTGACCAGCACAACGGAAACCTTCGGGTGAGGATCTTGTCTCTATGCTGTATTCATCTCCGTTAGATGTGCTGTCCCAGATCATCCGCGATGAGATCACTTTTACCATCAAAGTCAGGCAGCAGTTCTCGACTCTAGGTCAGAGGAGTTGAAAGCGTCCATCCTCGAGCCAGAGGGGTTGATACAAAGCGGCATCGGGCCTACCAGGTATCATGCGGGTCCAAGACTATCGGTATTACAAATCACTCCATTGCGAGTTCCAAGAGAGACCGTCATCAATCAAAATGCGAATTTCTCGAAATATGACTTCTAGAATGAAGTATCTTGGTTTTGATAATGCCAAGCTTGACCCATTGGACTGACTTGACTTGACAGATTGAAGAACTTATTGGATTAGAAAGATTCAGATCAGGAAGTAAGCGCAAAACTTTATCCCTCGGAGACGAACAATTAAGGATAATTCGGACATGACAGCAAGGAAAAATATAAACCGGAGAGGTGTCCGCAGAATCGACGGACATGCCAGGTATGATCCAACGCAGCCTCAGGAATAAGTATTGTAGTAAACCGAAATGACTCGGGTCTCGGGGACCGTTCGGTTTTCGGTTTAAGGTTGCTTGTCGGCTGAAGTCAAAACTGGCTTCTTTTGCTTCTCTAGCTAAAAGTCAAAATTGGAGGTCAATGCCTCCTAGCCAACATCTTCGAGTCAGAAGATCACAGTGCTGAGCAGTGTCTGAGTATGAAGTTACAAAGTGGTCGACCAACATCGTCTTCTACTTGTAAAGCATTCTTTTCTAAGGCGGAGAGAGTTCTCCGGCAGGCAGATCTCGATGACTTCCTCCCCATACAACTTCTATTAGGCAAGGTAGAGCTAGTTGCATGACCGATGAGATTATTCTTGCTTGTGTTATTGTCATTTATCAATGACTTCCATTTTGTCGCTATATGCCTTTCTTCCATTTCTTTTAATATCAAGGAGGGATTTGCGCTGTAATTATCGTAAAGCCAAAGCACAGTTTCATGAACTTCTTCAAAATACGACTCGATCGAGATTGGGTATTCTTTTAGTTTAGGAAAAGGAACATCGGGATAAAATACTGTGGTCATTTTGGACAAGATCTGGCTCGTCCCGTCCCATGTAGTGTGCCAAATTTGAAAATCGACCGGGCTTTACACTTCATCAGTGAGAATTTGCAGTCCCGTCTTTGGCAGCCCAATATGGACGAAAACTATCCGCCTTATTGCCTCGCTATAGTCAATTCTGAATTTGAAAGGCCACAAGGATGAGAATATTTATATCTGAATTCTAAATGCAAATGAGACCCAAGTTTCGATCTAATTAGTTTCTGGGGGCCTTCCCGTCTTTAGCTTCATTTGGAACCAAACTTCTGCTCGATATCCTGTTCTTTCAAAAAAAAGACTGGTTAGGCTACTTTAGCCCAATACTTTTTTATTTTTTATTTTTAGTAAACTGCTCGCCTCTTATATGTAGAGGGCTTTCTGCGACTAACCGTTCACTTTCACTGCACAAATAATTTTACAGCTCATCAGCTTATTGTTCTCGAGAACTATTCTTCAATTTCAAGCATAATACCCCACTTCTACCTACTAACGAACGAATTGTTTTCGAATCATATTACACTATGCGTTTCGGAAAGACACTCTGGTTGGGGCTCTGTCCTCTCCTCATCAGCCTCCCCTATGTAGCAGCTGGACCTGGTGGCTATGTGACTCTCATCAATGGCTCCCCATATGACTGGAAATTAACTTACTCCCACTCTTACCAGATGGACTGGAAACCGGTAGCAGTCATCCCAGCCGGAGCGAGCCACCAACAATACCTTGAGTACTGGTACCAGTGGGGAGAGAAAGGGGACTGCGCGGCCGAGGCAACATACGAACTGGTCGGAAGCCCTGAAAAAGCCATGTTCCAGTTGCAGGCAAGACAATCTAACGGGAAAAATATCCGGATCCAATATTTGGATAGTCTTGATTCTCTCAATAACCAGCGACATTCGCTAATTGATCTCGGCTTTGAGCATGATGGCAGTGTTCTCTTCGTTCTCGCTGGGAATGGACAAGAACCATACATCTCCTCCAATCCACCACCAGATTGGATGCAGGCTACGCTCTCAACGATTGGATCAAAGACCTTGAGAGAAATCACAATTCTAGCCAGTCATAACGCTGGAATGTCAAAAGCCAATCCAAGATTACTGTACGGTGGGGTACCTCATAATACGGAGACGCAGTCGTTGAATATGGATGAGCAGCTGATGAGTGGCGTGAGATGGTTCGACATTAGACCTTTTCATGATCATGATAGGATCATAGAGGATAGGAGTGAGTGGCACACAGGACATTTCAGCAAATTCGCGAATAGCGCTGTAGGTGGTGCAGGTCAGTCAATCAAAGACATCATCAACTCAGTCAATAGTTTCACGGAACTCCAGCCTGGTGAACTCATTATCCTCGACTTAAGTCACGAATTGGCCAAAAATGACCACTGGAGCTGGAGGCTCACACCCGACCAGTGGCAATATCTTTACGAAATTATGGGCCGGATCGAGGACCTCTGGATTACGAACAGCACGATCCCAAAAGATTACTCCTCTGTGCCGCTCTCAACTTTCATCCAACCTGGTTCGAAATCGGCAGTCTTGATCCGTATCCCAGATTACGCTCCCCTCCCTCAGGAAGGAGAAGCCAAATACTACAATCCTCTCCCTATCTCAGCTTTTGTTAGACAGTCTGATTTCTACTTCACGGGTTCCTACAGTAACACCGAAAACGCCAATACCCTCTCCAGCGATCAACTGAAGAAACTGCGAGACCTGCGCCAAACTACGCAATCGTTAATGCACCGCAGCACATGGACCATCACCCCTAGCGTCTGGAAGCTCCTTGACGTCGCCACTTGGAAGAATAGCATCATCGGGCAAGCAGTTCATGCTCACCGGAAGCTTTTCTCCAGTCTGTGGCCGGCGTTGAGCAAGAGCACATACCCGAATCTGATTGAGGTCGACAATATCAATAGTCAGATTACGGCGCTGTGTATGGCTATCAATGACAGATTTGCGCGCCGGTAGTTTAATGAGCTTCTATTATGTAGCTCACTCACGCCATTGACCGTTCGAGGTGTATTCAGGAGTCATAATTACCCCTGAGAATTAAGCGAGGTCCAAGGTGGATCGCTTGCAAGAAGGGGATCTCGTTCTCTCAAGTCTTGTTAAGCTTTCGGCTTTCAGGTTGTTGGGTTGTTGGGTTTTTGAAAATCAATCTCTATGTGAGCGGAGGTCTCTCTGAGGATTGATTTCGGAATATCTATCTATTTATGCGTTTTGGGAACAAGATTGGTATAATTGTATGGAAGAGAAGGTCAACGTTGAGGCAGGACTTACATGGAAAGAACCCAGGACGAAATTGTATTTATTGTACTTCTGCTAGGCTGATATATTCTCGTCTTTAATTTTTTGTACTTCCTCAATTGATTATTGTTACAATACTTGTTCTTGCATGATCTTGCTGTTGAATATAGAGGAAATATTGCTCCTATACGCTTCGTGAATTGCTCTCTGAACACACCAATAAAGCTTGATGTTACCCAAAACATGTTTAAGTTCCAGGAATAAACAACTCCACGTGAAGGGGAGATTAATTTGCATTTTAGTATTCTACGCGCCGAACTCACTAAATAAATCCAATTTCAGCGCAGACCGCCTTTCAAATTCTGCCGCCAAGCTCCATCTCAACGACATCCATCACAACCATCCAATCCATCACCACTAACACATCTCACAATGGCCCTCAAACCCCCTATTTCCGGCGCGGCTGCAACCCAAATCATTTTCATCCTTCGCTTCATCCAGCAAGGCGCCCTAGTCCTCACCGGCTTCGTCGCGTCTTACTTTGTGTACTGGCACAACACCCTCCGGGATCCGGTCCCGCTGCCTTTAATCGGATTGATCACCGCCGTACTTCCCCTTCCTCCTTTTCTTTCTAAGTTCACGCTAGCTAATATCCAATCCAGTGTACCATCAGCTACCTCGAGAACTGCATCTCCTCCGGATTCGCCCTCGCCAACGCAAGCGGGAACGCGAAGTCGACGCCAAACTATAGTCTTTTATTGAAGACAAGCACGCCATGCACGCTCGCCATGGGAGCAGGGTATTGTGCAGTACGACAAATGGAGTTTGTGCGGAAGTGGTGTGAGGGCGATAATTGGTTCCGCCCGATCAGGGAGACGGACGGGTATACGTTGGCGCCTGCCGGTGTGGAGGAGCATCAGTGCGCGCTTACTTGCGTGCTGATTGGGGCGGGGTTGGTTGCTGTGGTGGTTAGTCTTGCGGTGAGTGTGATGGCTTTGGTTGGATCAGTGGGGGAGATGAAGGGAGGGATGGGGAGGACTAGGAAGGGTTATAAGGCGTTGGATCCTTATGAGATTGCGGAGGATTTCGATGGGAGTACGGTTTTGGATGAGGAGGAGTTTGATAAGATGTAAGATTGCATTCTTACTGGCGATTTAGATGGGATCGCGCTGTACACGTTCAGTGTGGACGTATTGACTTGATGTACTTTAAGACCGGGTTAAAGATAATGGATTAGATGGCTGATGAGAGGGGGAACTGTGCATCTGGGTGTGTCCTTTAGGAAAAGAGCAAGTATTGGCAAATCAAACTGAAAAGGGCGTCTAAAAATTCAATCAAGGAGGCTGCAGACGTGAACCTAAATAAATTTATAGTGCTTGACAACACAACCTTTGTCCCTATTCTTTACCTTGCAATCAAACTTTTGGATTGTTATTGGTGGGAAGTGGCTATATCGATATCAAGTGACAGTCCTTTCAAAGCCAGGGCAACAGCCTTGTGAGTGAATAAGAACGGGTGGATCAGCTTTAAAGCCTCAACCTTGTCTTACAGAAATCGCGGGTCGTCATTGGTTTGCAGATGTGCAACGAAAGTCTTCGAACCGAAGGAAATAAGGCTGAGAACTGGATTGGCTGTCATTGGCCGGTAGATAGTGCACTAAAATATAGATGTGCAACGAAATATATAAAAAGCGGTGGGAATAAGGGACTAATGAGACCTGTAGGCCGTCATTGGCCGATACGTAATGCAACGAAACTAACAGACCGAGGATAAAGGGCAATTCACTTGGTTGTGAAAGTGAATAAACTAATGGTCGGAGAAATTTGGCATTCCCAAGTCGATTTCGGGGAAATCGGTATCGGGTGCGATATGCAACGAAAAGATGTGACTACGAAGAGGAAAATGGTCCCAAACGCTAAGCGAGTACACAGATAAAGGAGGCAATGCTGAGACGTATTTCAGGCAACTTCTGAAGTTCCTAGTCTTTCCTTTATGTACTTATAATCTGATTTGTCTAGCTCATGGAGCACTTATCAACTTATCACATCCGTAGCATTCTAATTATCAAGTACACCACCATCATTCCTGGCCCACGGAGTCGACAACCTCAACAACTTCCCAAAATCCGGCGTCCCCAACCCAGTAACTGCATCCCAGCCCACACTCGCATTCCACCCCGCACCAGGCAACACAGGACTACCATTCTGGCCCCGATGAAAATCACCAAACCCATCACACCCTTCACTTCTTCCCTTCGTAATATCATTCAGTCCCAATCTACCAGTGCTATACAACCAAGGATTCAAGAACCCCAACGTCGGCAGTCCGCTATCAACCCTCGCACTATTCAGCAGCGCAATGATAGCATTAAACGTTGGTGCTGCACAACTCGTGCCCATATACCCCGCATCATTCCCCTTATCAATAACCCTAAAATTCAGCGCTTGAGCCGCGACATCCGGGAATCCTCTGCCCTTGGGATTATACCACCCCTTATTCTTACTCCCCACCTTCTTCAAATACTCATCGACAGCCCATTCTTGATACGCCGGTCTGGGCCAGATATCAGAGAAGCCGCCCGAGGAGAAGGAGACTGCGACTTCGGGCTCGATTTGTGCTGTTCCCCCGACGGCAGTTACCCAGGGACAGGTTGCCGGGAACGAGGGCTGGAATTTCGTTGCGTTTTTGCCGTCGTTTGAGAGGCAGAAGTCGCCGGGGCCGGAATCACCTGACGAGAAGAGGATGGTCTTTCCTCGTGCACCGAGCTGGGCGAAGAGGTTGCAGACCTGCGTGGCGTAGGAGGTGGGGATTTCTTGCTCGTTTTCGCCGTAGGAGAGGGAGATGGAGTTGGGGATTGCGTCGTTGGATAGCTTTGTTAGCGCGAGCAGGAAGTCGAGATACGGCTCGTTGGTGTTGTCTGCTGCGGTAGGGGAGTCGCCGTCTGGGATTAGCAGCCCCCGACCTCCGGTGGAGAATTCGGTCACTGGTGTGGGGTAGGAAACGGAGAGAATGTATTGGTTGTCGAGGTTGGCTTCGCCGGAGTCGTCAATGGCCGTTTGGTTATTGAGGCCGCCGTGGTACTGGGTCACGTTGAACTGTTGTTCGGTTAGCGAGGTCTGTTGCGGTGGAAAGAGGCACTCACGGTTTTATTGACAGCGTATGGAGCATATACTTTCTCGAATGTATTTAGATCGTCGAACCTTGCGTATTCCTCAAGGAACGATGCATAACCAACTGTATTCCCATTATCCGGATCTGCGTCGTAGTGCACGTTATAAAGGTTCAGGAGGCATTCAGGGGTAATTGTTGTGTTACACGTGACGTTGACTTGAGGGTATCTGGGACCCCACCACTTAGACACTCCATCCGATTTCACGCCTTCGTCTAGAATTCTCGCCATAGACGAAAGCGGTTTCAAGCCCCCGAATCGAGTGATGGGTTGCACGAAGTTAATGTGCTCGCGAACTTCGTCTGGAACTGAGTACGACCTCGCTCGGAGAACCTGCTGCTTCGTCTGTCTCGCCTGATAATACCCGAATTCCGTCCTCAGAATCCTGTTTGCTGTAAATACATCTGTTGAGAATAAGAGGTAATCGCCCTCGTCCTTTACTGTCGTGATGTTGTTTTCGGATAGCCAATTGATGGCTGCTCTTGAGCTCTCTTCTCTAGGCTGTAGGAGGCTTCGAAGCTCGTGGCCTTCGTAATGCATTCCATAATTCGGATGGTCTGGTGTGGAAACTTCCAGTAGCTTCTCGTAGAAATGATCTACGTTTTGCTGCTTGAGAGATATACGGAGCTTGATGGGCTCAGTGCCATTGGCTTTGCGGATAAAGCTCCAACCGCGTGGAAGTTGCTTAATTGACTCGAAGACATTGCTGACTGCAGCAGCTTGCACGAGAATAGAGAATGAAAGGACTTGAAGGGCAAATTGAAGGGCAAACATCTTGTTTGCTAGAAGGGAAAACGACGATGGCGGGCCGGAGAAACATGGGACGAAAGCATACTTATTTCCTCCACATATGTCCGAGTGGACGAGCTTTGGGCGGGGATCTTCATAGCCATCTCGGCCTGCAGCTCCAACATGATATCATGGGGTTCAAGGTCTATCAGCTGCCAGTTGTCGTGCTTGAGTGAGCTCGCCGTTGTAGGCAAAGATCCGAATGTGTGGTGTACATCTCGTGCCTGAGCTCCGTCTTATCACACTGCAGCAGCTATCAAGCTCCAATTGAATTTCCCCGAAGCTTACAGTATAATATACGGGTAATGGGAGTGATGTTTGCACACCTTCCTTTTATGTGGTTGAGCGATATAAGAATGATTATCCTCCTGGGTCTATTTAATATATTCAGTGGCTAAAAGGGCGTAATTGTGGTGTTGGTCGTGCGAGATTCCGGCCTAATTATGCCCAGGCCGGTAGAATGGTATTACCTGCTTCTAGAAAATGTAAGCTCAAATCCTAATAATGTTGTAAGGTTTGTGATGGAAGGCGGTGAAGGAAAGTAAGAAAGTATGCCTTGTGTAGCGCCACCAGCCTCATCCAATGAATCTTGACGCTGGCGAGCAACGGAGCAAGTAAGCTTCACTTGAACCCTTTGGAGACTTGGGGATCTATTTGTGGGTATGAGATTCAAACATTACTCATTTACAGATCTAGATTCATACAATTTTTTTGTACTTCGCGCTGCCCAAACGCCATGCCAATGCATAACCTACCATCTATGCTCCTTAATTCGTCCCAGATCACTCCCATCAAAGATCATACCCAAAGTACTTATTTATCACAATAACAACCAACTAACACCAACCACACAAAGGGCTAACAGCACAGTGCTCCGTCCAACAATCTCATGAAGACCCGATGCAGCGCTGGCCGCCTTCCCACAACAAACTCTGTTGTATGTGACATTATTGTATTTTGCAGCTACCTCAAAAACAGTTCCATTTCCAACGTTGTAATAATCAACGTTCAAGAACTTCGGTGGGTAGTTCCATGTAGCATTGCATTGCTGCGCAGTGAGACCAAGACTCCCGAACTCAGTCCCGTTATCGTTGGTGATATTCAGCAATGGGATATTTGGTACGAGAAGACTGTTTCCAAGAATGCTGACATCGTAGTTCAGGTTATGGTTGGTCATGTAGAGCCGGTTTATGGCGTCTGCTGGGGCAAGGTCCGGTGGTCGTTGGGTCGTGCATGGGAAGGAGCGGTTTGTGGGGTCGAATGGCGTTTCCCACATTTGAGAGAACTCGTCCAACACATATGGGACAGCGGTTTGGTTCGCATTGTAATCCATGAAGAAGACCACTCGCTTGCCAGTCAGTATCATGGATCCCAAAGTTGGCCAGTCGGTGATAGCCATTGGAATCTTTGGCGGTAGGTATGCGTACTGTACCAATCCAGTCTGCTCGAGGAAGGGAGCGTAGTCCGTGACTGGTGGGTATGAACCATTATCATACGCACCATTCCCAATCAGAATCGTCACGACATCGTAGGGGTGACTGCTGACCCAGTCGTATACTTTTCCAAGGTACTCGGTGATTGGGCCTACATCCAAAATATCGCAGGAGGAATGGCAGAAATGCGGTACGCTGCCATTAAAATGTACTTGTCCTTGAAGAAGGCGGATGCCATCGTTGAGTTGTGTCGTGACGTCCAGAGCTTGGTTGGCAGCTGCATTTCCAGTTTTAACGAATGGAGAGTTGTGAGCTGCAACTTCAGTGATGTTACCATATGGCCGGGAGCAGAATTCGGGATAATTATTGCAAGGGGTGGTATTTGTAGGTTCGGCGGAAGATGAGGTTGAGGTAGATGTCGCGTTTGCTGTCCCGTTTATAGCTGTGGTAGTATGGGGACGCCCTGAAAGAATGACTTGGGAGTCTGTAGTCTGAGTTGAAGTCCTTGAACCAGTAGCATTGCCAGCCATCACAGTCCCAATGCCAAATATTGTCATCGTCCCTAAAGTCGTGGTTCGTGTGTTTGTTCCGCTGACGATTGTTGAGACAACAACAGACGTGCTGATTGCTGAAGAGGTTGTTGTGGTAGCTACGGTGACAGTCGAAGCATATGAAAGGTACGGACCTGTCGGCGTTGATTCCGTCGCCCCAGTCAGGGTGATGACACTCTGAGTATCTTGTGCGTTTGCTGCAAGGGCGAAGAAGCCGCCAACTGTAAGGAGACTTGAAATGAACATGGTTGCGGTGTTGATCTCTATGTCTCCTTTAAGAGCACCACAACAGCCAGTAGCTCAAGCGAATGTGTAAAACTGAATATGGATGCAAAAGGGGGATGGGATTATTGAAGAAGATACTCGGAGTCGAGCTCGAGCGACGTCAACGCGCGCGAGACCAATGCTTAGCCAGACTTTTTAAAAATTATTGGCAACAGTTGACAGTGGTCGTCTCAAAAAAGTGGAAACTCTTGTCGATGACGTTGAGCGCATCGGGAGAATCGGAGCTATTTAGAGCACCAATGCCACTAGAATGAGGCGGAATGAGACCCTAAACTTTGTTCCTCCAATCTCTCCAGATCCAGAACCATGGGACCAAGCGTTAATCTAAGGAAATAAGACATAGAAAAGAGTCGAGAAGGAACGCTTGACAAATGCTGCGATGCCAACGCTTCTCGGCGACTCGGCATCCTGACTTCTGAGCGAGGGAGCAAGGTCGTCATTTTGGAGGCTGAGTCGACCAATCCAGCTGTACCAGGAAGACATCGGGAAACAGCCTTGCAGAAATGGTTGGGAGTTCTGCCGGCGATCCACTTGGCTCGCAGCAGCAAACTCGTAAGTGAGTGAGCGTCTCAGGGATGTTTCCACCACTCTCTGGAGGTGAGGTTGAAACTTTTCAAGGATACTTCGGATCACCACCAGGATTATACGGGGGGCTGATGTTCGGGATATTCAGTGGCTGCTGGCCGGTAGTGGCGCTGAAGCACAGCCCGACTCGCAGCCGTTCTTCCAGTGAAGATCTGCTAAGCGAGACCCCCTTTCGAAGAAAAACCACAGAACTGCCGTCAAAACTTACCATCTTGCAAGCCTTCAGTCTTGCTCCCCCGTATGCTCCATACTCGGTATTTGGCGCCTTTGATCAAAGTCCAGAATGGCCCTTTGGCGTTTGAGTGGAGCAACTGCATCAGTGGCTGTAAATCTCTTCCCTTGGAGCGCTAAAACGCCCTATCCCGCCGCCAAGTGGGCCCGACGAGGATCGAGACGCTTACGCGCAATGGGGCTGCGATCCCTGGTCCATCGATGATGTCGTTGCACTTCTTCAAACGAGCTAATCTGACCTTTGTTGATATACACTACTTTTCCTCTCCTGGTGGAATCTTCGTCGTCGCCAAATCACTGGATCTTCCTCACCACATCCGCGTGTCGTGACCATTGGCTTGAAGCCAATTATCCAAATATGGCCCTCCCAACATTCAGATCCCTCGCTGCTCGAAGGCAGAAGAAGAAAGAGGAGCAGCCAGATGGAGTGACCAATGCAGAAAATACTTCCGAACGAACTCTCACACCGAATGGAACGCACACACCCGGCGTCCACATTAAGCTCGCAACCAAAACAAGAAGAAACTGGATCCTGCTTTCCTGCCTCTTTTTCTTCATCTCCGTCATCTTCCTAATCCTCGTACGTCTCCCGTCTCCCCAAAATCTCGAGCTAACAAGAATCTCAGGTCGAAATCGGCAACATCAACAACAAAGCCGTGATCCGTAAAACCTACTTCTTCACCCTCAACCTCACCAACATCATCCCCTCCTCCGCCGGCGACATACAGCTTGTCAACTCCCTCGCACGCTCCCTCGGCCTGCACGATTTCTACCAAGTTGGCCTCTGGAACTTCTGCGAAGGCTACAACGACGAAGGAATCACGTACTGCTCTCCAACCCAGACACTCTACTGGTTCAACCCGGTCGAGATTCTCTTGAACGAGCTGCTCGCCGGTGCTACCATCGCGCTGCCTGCGGAGATCAACAACATCTTAAACTTGATTAAAATTGCAAGCCATCTTATGTTTGGCTTCTTCTTGACGGGCGCGTGTATGAACTTCGTGAACATCTTCCTCGCGCCAATCGTGCTGTATTCGAGATGGTGGTCCTTCCCGTTCGCAATCTGGACGTTCATCTCTGCTCTCCTCACTGCCGCTGCTACAATTATCGCAACGGTCATGTTCGTCATCTTCCGGAATGTCATCACGAGTCAGCAGGGTCTTAATATCGGTGCTGCGCTCGGCACGCAGATGTTTGTGTTTATGTGGATTGCGACGGCGTTTAGTATCTTTGCGTGGTTGATTCATGCTAGTTTGGCGTGCTGCTGTGCGAGTCGCAGGGATGTGAAGACGGGACGGAAAAGGGGGAGGAAGAGTGCGTATGGGGATGCTGGGAGTGATGAGAAAAAGAGGCCTATTGCGGGAGGGAGACGGTGGGCGAAGATGCCGAGATTTGGGAGGAGGGTGAGTGCTGGGCAGGCCGTTTAGAGGGTCGAGGTGTGTCGTGAGATGGAGTTGTACATGATGGCTTGGTAACTGCGGGTTGAGTGTAATTTGCATGGAAGGCGTTCTAGAGGGTGGTGTCTGGCATTTGAGCGTTTTGGAAGAGCTTGTGCGTGATAAATGAATAGGTATGAAATAAAATAAACGAGTCGAGCTCGTATTTGTGACACATTATCTTAGGGTCATTTGCGTTTCTTTCCTTGACATGCGTACTGGTCGAGATATTGAGCTCAAGGTCAACTTTGTTTGATGAGTCTGTGGAGGACTTCCCAAAAGTCCTCACTGCAAATGCCTAAGAATATAGAAAGGACTAGTCATGGAATTTTTGCATTGACTTCTATGGTTCACTTCTATCCGCTTATCCACGTATATCAATCCTTCTCAACATGGAAGAAGTCCATTTCGATGTCATGCAACCCCTGGAAACATTCAACCCCGCATATCACTGATGCATTCCGCCCTTAGATTATCTCTTCATGTTTGAAGTCTCGGGACAGCTACTGCTCTCGTGACAGCCTCGAACTTTTCTCTTCCACAGCAAGTCAAGTTCTCACACAGTGTGCCGCAACTAATCTGACACCCATTCTTTGCAACGTTGCGTCGTCTTACCGCCTCCTCTGCTACTTCGTGGCCAGCTTCCTCAATAGATGTAACTAGTTCCGGCTGGAGAGTAGAGGAATGGATGCCATAGGCGTGAAGACATTCATTAATCAGCTTGGCACGGGTCATGAAATTGGCGAGGGAATCATCCGTAGTGAAGACGTGGGCTGAGGCAAGTGCTTTGTGTTGGGAGAGGCGCCAGATGTGGAGTTCGTGGATAGACAGGGCACCGCTGACCTGGGTTTGGTTAGCTTCTTTTCGTGTATTGGTGGATGAGAAAAGGATTACCTTTTCGAGGTCGTGCTTTACGTCTTCGACACTGACTCCTAGTGGGACACTCTCAAGGAGAATTTGGCCACTTCGCTTGACTATGATGAGAAAAATTAATAATCTGTTTTAAGGACCCGTGAATGAGGTAGACTTACCAACAGGCAGCCCCGAAAGTGTGATCATAATGGCGATGCCCATGCTGACGGCAGGATCAGCGTAGAATCTGCCTTCATAATCTGCCTTCCAGATCACGGCAGCAGCGATGATAACACCGATGTTATTCATAGCATCTCCAGCGATGTGCATCAGTACAGCCATCATACCAAGATCATGACTGTGGCCTTTAGTCTTGGAAACATCTACCTTGTGGCGATGTTCTGCATGAGGATTCATGGTCTGATACCTGTCAGTGCTTTTCTTAAGAAATGGAGTGTACTATTGCTAACCTCCTGAAGAATGTAGCTTTCACTTGCATTATTAGCAACAAGCTCGTCCAAATTACCATGTGCAACCTCGTGATCATCGTGTTCTGAACGTAATTAGCTTTGCTTTTTCGAATTACACTTCCCAGAAATTACGTACCATGAAGGAATATAACACTAATAACATTCAATGTGAGGCCAACACAGCCCATGATCATAATAAGCATTGGATTTTGTACTCCTGCATGATATTAGCTAGGTTCTACAACGATATCGGAGGTCGTACGTTGCAGTGAGACGAAGCGCTCAACTGACTGCAAGAAAATGCTCACACCGAGCGCCAACAAGAAAGTGCCATTGAAGAAAGCACCCAGAAGTGAAGCTCGTTGCCAGCCGAATGAGAGTGCGTCTGGAGAATTCTCTCGTTCTGAAATCTGTGGCGAAATTCCGTTAGCTGGAGAATTTGGTGGCGAATTTGCGTTGCAAGTACCTTAAATGCAGCAAACGCTACAATAAACCCTACCAGATCATTTAACTGTCATAAATACATTAGCTTTCGATCCTGACAAGTTGATCGGATAGAACGTACATAGTGGAAAGCGTCGGCGACCAGCGCAAGAGAGTGGGTGTAGAATCCAACTGATTGGGGGTTAGTCACGCGACGACCTCACTTTTCCAAATCAGAGTTGACAAACCTGAAATCTCAGCAGCGAAGAACGCGAAAGAGATGCCTATTGCAATGGACAACCGCTGCGCCTTAGATAGACCGTGGACCATGATTGGAGATTTCTACGTTGCGTAGATGTTGGTTGAGGGAGAGAGAGAGGAGTGAGTGGTGTTGACAGCGCATAATAAGCTTTTTAGGTTAAGGCTGCGTGTGGCACATTGAACTAGGTCTGTGCCTGAAAACAGGGTGCTTTTTATTCACGACTCATTGGCCCGTTTGCTTGGGGAACTCAAGCAGTTGCAGAAAGGTGCTGCTGTGACACTGGTCGCAAAGCCAAGAGCGGGAGACCGCCGCAGATCGGCACCTTTCCGTCGACAGGTGGTCATTGAATAAAGAAGATTCTGTGTCATAACAAGTCTGATATCATGGAATTTTATTCCAGAAAAGAGAAGTTGTTCTGCAGTAGGAGACAAGGGACCAGAAGAGCATGACGGGCAAGGTTTCCCCGGATCTTCAGCCCAGAACGGAAGGCCGGCCCCGACCGGTCCGAAGAAGGCAACGCAAACGAAGCCCAGCCACTGCGTCTCCCAAACATGCCAACTCCATTCCATTGTGCCATCATCAATGCAAACAATGTCAGCTAGTGCCCGGCAGGAGCATATGGAGCTGGTGACACCACTTCGTCGTGATACTCAAATATTTGAAAGGCTAATCTTCGTTCTGCTCATTGTTTTCCTTCACTTCAACCCGTTGTCAACCTGGAGCTGAGATCAAGTGACTCCAACATGAAGCAGACTGCGGGTATCATTGATATTGGCCTCTCATTGGAAGATGGCCTTATCAGCGAAAGCCTTGTTGCCACAGCCTCGCATTTGCCTGATCACATTTCATGGCCTCTCGCCCGACTAGAGCGGCACGCTCTTCCAGATAACCCATCATGACTCTAAGGTTCAGACCCTTCTTCTTTTACAATCAATCATAATTTAGCAGCACCTCCACGAGATAAGAAATGTCCGGCCTAGAACTTCTTGGCGTAGCTGCCAGCGTGGTACAAGTCGCACAGCTCAGCCTTGCCCTTGTCACGTCTCTCACCAGCCTCTGCAATTCGATTCGAGATGCTCCCGGGATTATGCAAGCTCGACTGGTCCAAGTCCAGACATTGATAGATATATCGAAGCGTATTGCATTTCAGCCGCAGCTCCAGACGCCGGAAGTCGAAACCATCCTCATGACCTGCTTGGGGGAAAGCAAGGCGTTGCTTAACGATCTAGTGGTCGAGGTAGGTGGGTCCAAGTTAAAGAAGTGGACAAATGCCATCGGTGGTTTGGTCGAGGAGAAGAGAATTGTTGGCAGGCTAGAGAGGTTGGAATTGGCGAAAGCCTCGCTCACCCTGTGCATTGTCCAAATTGACTCGTACGTGCTCAAGCGCTGAAGAATATGAGGCTGATGCCGTTGCAGGTCAGTATTAGACGGCATCGATACGCGCCTTGAGATAATACATGAAGATCTCGAGGAAGTCTCACAAACGTTCAAGAAAGAATTGACTCTTATTCGAAGAGCCATTGAAAGCATCACGGCAAAGAATTTTGATCCGTTACAGGTGAGGACAGACGCATGCCTCGCAAGCCTCGCCGCAAAGTCACAAGGCCCGTTTCTATACCAGACGCTGAGAAAATCCAAACCTCGCTATAGCTGGATGTTTGCCAATCCCAAGTACATTTCATGGCACGAATCGGAAGAATCTACTCTGCTATTGATTACAGCCAATCCCGGATTTGGGAAAACAACTTTGGCCGCTCATGTCTGCCAACAGATCAGACTCGAAGAATCGAGTCCAGGAGACTTTGTCAGTCATTTTGACGTCAAGTGTGTCTTGATTTACTATTTTTTTCGTCGATCAAATCAAGATGTCGAGGGAGCGGCTTCTACAGCTTTCAGAACCATCCTGGATCAATTTCTTCAGCAAGTTCCAAGCCAGCTCGGTACAACCCTACTGCACTATCATTCTTTATCGACCAAAAGCAGCTTTGAATGGTCATGTGAAAAGCTGCAAGATGTGATTGATGGTATGCTGAGGAAATTGGCGGGATCAAAGGTCTATATTATTTTGGACGCAATTGACGAATGCGACGACGACTCTAAGCGCATGATACTAGATTGGGTACATGGGCTGGTTGACGATAGGGAGCTACTTAAGGTTTGCAACAGTGCAGCACAACCAACGCTGAAGGTTCTTGTTACAAGCAGACCGGACGCGAACGTCTTCGATCGACTTTCGAAGTTCCCAACTCTCGAGATGACTGAAACCGATACGGCAGAAGATCTGTATGCATTCATCCATAGCAGGACAAAAGATTTATCTACTCGACGCCATCTCAAACCCGAGGTCACGCGAAGTATTGCTCGCTTCCTGGAAAAAAATGCACGCGGTATGTTTCTCTGGGTTGCACTGATCCTGGACGAACTGTCTCGTCGTGACGAGCGCCTCAGCGATGAAACTATTGCTTCCAAGTTATCACGGATACCGCTCACGCTCGTCAATACCTATGAGGCTATTCTTCAAAGCGTTGCGCCATCTCGGAGGAATGACATGTGGCGAATCATTGGTTGGTTACTCTACGGAAGACGCGGCCTTACAATAGCGGAATTGGAGCAGGGGATTTGTTTAGAACCAGGGATCGTTAGTTGGAACGACTTTGCGGGTGACTTGAAATTCCTCTGTGGATCACTTATTCGTTTTGAACATCCTCGGGGAAATATCAATTTAATCCATCAGACAACACGAGATTTCCTCAGGCGCTTTGCGGAAAAAGCTAGCCTTCTTGAGACCGGAGGAATAGAAATGGGTTCTGCCGCAGCCAACAAACGTCTCGCAGAAGTATGCGTACAATACTTACTTCAGAACAGAATATTCGACGAGTTCTTTCGAGCCGTCAATGCACAAGACACTGATACCGTCTCGGCCTATCAAAACACAGTGGAAAGCTTTCTCAGTCGACATCCTTTCCTCCGCTATGCCACCGAGAGCTGGGCTTTCCACCTGCGTGCCATAGGAACACCTCCCTCGCCGCTTGCTGATATGGTATGGGACCTTCTAGCGTGTCAAATACGACGTGATGGTATCATGAGACTTACGTATTTCACTCTTTACCAAGGCAATCCACATTCCCCTAAAGGAAGTTCACCAATCCATCTGGCGTCTTATTTCGATCTCCCCTGGCTTGTCAAACATTGCATTTCTGAGGACCCCAGTTCGGTCAATTCGGTCTGCTTCACTCAAGACACTCCTTTGATCTGGGCCGCGGAAATGGGAAGTGTAGCCTGTACAAAGTTGCTCCTTGCTGCGGGCACAGATCCAAACACGGTTGAGTGGGATGGCTGGTCAGCTCTGCACTGGGCAGCGAGAAATGGACACTTGGAAGTAACTAAGTTGCTATTAGAGCACAAAGCCAACTTGGGGCAACGCGATAGTAATGGCCTCACTCCGCAAGATTGGGCTGCGGGGAGTGGGTATTGCGATGTTTTCGAGGCGCTCGAACAGCGCGCGGGCTCCGAGCGGAAATCAAAGCTGGATACCATTATGCGGGCGAAGTGCTCGATAAATGTCACCGTGGTATCGCGATCAAAGGTAGATTGGAGGCAGATTTCTAACGACCATCGTTTGCCATATGGCTCTCGGAATGAGTTTGGGTTTGATGTCCACTGAGTAGGCAATTTTCGCTTGGAATACTCCTCAGAGATTCGGCAGTTGGCAGTCGATATATAAGCCCACAGTTGAGAGTTAGAAACCAGATGGTCTCATCATCTAGATTGACGTAGTTTTGAATTTTCAACAACTGGCTGGGAAAGGGGCGACCTGGATTGTTCCAGGCAGAGGAGTTATTGATAAAGTAACAGGCGGTCTGAGATCGTTCTCGGTTATGGGATCAGTGATTTCGGGTCTTGCGATAGAAGAAACCACCATAGGAGATAGTACTTATGGATGCAGATCATGCACCAGTAAGGTAATCATAGGTAAATCTCTTTAGCCGAAGCGACTCCAGTTCAGGCATCTACTGATCATTTTCGCAAGAGCTTTTCCATGAATCAACATTCTGTGGTCAATTCACCTATGTCGATGCCATAAGCTCTCCGTAGTTTGGTTTCCACCATGGATGAAAAAGGCAATTGGGTTCTTCTTTATCGGCTTGTCCGGATTCCCACAAATCGTCAGCCACTTTACTGACCCTATAATTGTGCGGTTAGAGATGGAGGAGGTTTGGAAATATAGACAAAGTTAGAAGCATACCAGATAATTATGTTTTGCATATAGCCAGGCAACTTGTCCATACCACCACGTAAGCTAATCATCTTGCCCAGACCTGTCGTCACAAGCCCTCAGTCAGCCAACTTTATTCTAGTACTATAGGAAGTACGCTTGTTCGGGAGTAATGGGACATTTTGAATTGAGGTGCTCTACATCTTACTACTCTAGACACAGCAAGGAAGGGGTAAGGTTGCTATGAGAATTTGACTTGCCTTCCATCATGTGACTTCGATATCTTTCGCAGTCCCTAGAAAATACCAACTACTCATGTCAGGCAAATTATCTAAATCTCGTATTGTAGGAAGCATGTACTGAATTAAATGTAAGAATTTGAGGAGACCTACTTCCATAAACGCAATATTAATCACCGTTCCCATAGTCGTATCACTTACTTCCTTACTCTCACGAATTTCTTCTTGTAACAGCCTAGCGCACTCTAATGATAGATCAATAGCACGGAAGGACCTATCATTCTTCTTTCAGTAAAGCCATAGGCTACGCCAATGAGAGTCCCTTACCATGGATCAAGACCCGAAGAAACTTGAAGATCGGCCTCAGCGATTAGTAAGAGGCTTCGAAATGTCAGTGGATGTGTAAAGGCGAGTGAAACCCAGCCCGTAAAGACCCAATCAAAATTCGTGGCTGGTGCTTCTCCCGGGCGGATGGCGACCATTTCACTAATAAGAAGAAGGGCGGCTGTATTTCTTTTGCAGAGTGTGATATCTGCAACCAATATGGCGGATTAGCGTAATTCACTATCTGAGAACTGGCCTAGCTATGAGATAACAAATTATAAGCTCTTACAATGGTCTACCAAGTTATGAATATAAGGCTCAGCCCTGATAGGATAACATTGAAAGGGATCAACTCTCCCAGCGCCAAGTCTTGTCTGTGGACCAATTCGCTGGAACATCTGGCGCTGGAGTTTATGGTTTCTGCCAGCTTCGCAAACTCTCCCTGAGGGTGCATGTATGCCGGGTCCGTATTCAGCTTGTGCGTCTTGGGTTTCCATCAAGCGATACGGCAACTGACGTGATTTTCGAGGGTCAACATCTTGACTGGACGAGTTTGCACCCTCAAAACAGGCATGGCAAGTATGGATAGAACAGTCTTTTGCATGTGGGATATGCATCGAAGGATGAATATGGGCTTTCTCGGAGGCTACTTGGAGGCTTCGAAAACGATCCTTGACTAATCCTTGGGAGGCTGCATGTCGCCGCTGTCGTTCAAGGAGGCCATGCTTTCTTGCTTGAGAACGGATTGCATGCATTGCGGCAGAGCTCCTCTGCGCTCGTTTTCCACTCCCATTCTCCGTAATGAACTTGAGGAGTCAGTCAGCAAATACCGCATACGGATGTTGACGGAAAAAGAAGTATGTTGTCTCTGGAGAAGAGCACAACAATCATGATAGGACGACGTCGATCTAAGGTTTTTCGCGAACAGTTTCTGTCTTTGGACAATGGTGGGTCCAAGAATGGATTTCTGCTCCAGACTCACCTGAAATGACAGTGAATTGGGATCTTCACCACGAGATGAGACGGTCTTTGAGTGCTCCATCGCTATGCAAAGTTGTACAAGTAAGCATGTAACTAATCCTTAGCATCCTTGTATCCACTTCATGATTGTCCATTTCCGGACTTTATAATCATAACACACGTTATGTAGGAGTACCGCGCGAACGAAAATGAGGCGTTTCTTATTACTAATCACCTCGCATGCTCAGCAGTGCTAAAAGCTACAATATCAACACCTATTTCCGAATCGGGAAAAAAACGTTGGCCAATAAGCACGGCAAGATATTCTTGCTACTTTATCGTTGGTGACGATAAATTTCTGATTCAAACGACTAACACTCTTTCAACTTGCAAATTTTAGGCATCGGGCTAGCTGAACGGATATTTTTTATCAGGCTTACAGACGCCTCAACTTGGGTATGCTTCGGAAAGGTACCTCCTCCACCTTGTTAAGTCGTTAGAGAAGTATACCCAAGTCCAAAATGACAGCTAATACCAGATTGGAGCAAGTCTAATGTATGGAAAGCCATTAGTCTCTACTTGTCGTCGTGTCGAGCAAGCGACTCGCTTACCATCACTCACTTCAGCAACTAAAAGAATTATTTTTCACAAAAGTTTAGCAGAAAAAGATCATCCAAGATTCGAGGGAGAAAAGGGCAAGCAAGAACCCAAATGGCAAAACTCAAGGAGGTCAGAGGCGGCTTGACTTTTTCCAATCGAACATAAGTCTATTACGACTTTGTTGGTTGTTACTATACGTGCTGGTTAGGCACCGCAACTTAGACAACTTATGCCACATCTAAGCGCAGCTCTTATGACCGTATATTGACAGATAAATCGCTAATTTGGATCCATAACTCCCAACAACGCTTTGAATACCGAGGAGAGAAGGCTGAAGCCTTGTTGCGAAATTTGGGACCAACCTTTTAGATATCACTTTCGTAGAACCTTCGGTACTCCTTCACTTTTCCAAATTACGCTTGATATCAACCAGAGCACCCAAGGAGCGTCAAATTTCCTCACCTTTTCCGCACCTTCGAGATACAAAATCCTCGGATATATTTCAACCTTCGAACAAACATTCTAACCACGATTACACCTTTTCGAAAGCGCTCTCTACAACATCTGCCAACTCCCCCAAACTCCCAAGCGTTGCTGCCAAATCTACTTGCCCCTTCACATCCTCCAATCGACTCCCCATTAACGCTTCCTCTCCCCCAGGAGTCCGCTCAATCCACACACTTGGCCTCAATCCGAATTTTTTAGCCGGCACATGATCATGATACAAACTTTGCGCAACCTTCAAGATCTCCTCTTTCTTCACTCCAAACTCTTGCTCTGCGTGCTCAACCAGGTACGCAAAATTCTTTAAATCTGGTTTGTAGGAGCCGATGTCCTCTGCTGTGTAGATAGCGTCAAATTTCACGCCGGCCAAGGGGCCAGAGAGTGTACGTGAAAAGGAAGCCTTGTCGACATTCGAGAGAACGACGAGCTTGTAGTGTCTTGAGAGTTTTTGCATGGCTTCAACGGTGTCTGGGAAAGCGGTCCAGTTCCCGATGGAGTTTCCGAATGCGGTGGCTTCTTCGGGTGAGATGGGGACGGAGAGAGAGGCTGCGAGCTGGGTGTAGATTTTCGTGAGCACGAGCGGGTAGGTGAGTGTTGGTTCTGCTTTTTGGACGGATTGCTCAAGCTTTGTGTATTCTGTGAGTATGAAATTCCGAGTATGAGTGAGGTCGTGGGTATGTGGATGGTATGGGGAGGATACGGGGAGGCGGGTGAGTAGCGGCAAGAGGGAGGTGTAGATTCCCGTTTCCCAGTCTATGAGGGTCCCATAGATATCGAAGCTTAGGAGCTTGTATGATTTTGGTTTGAACGCCATCTTATAGAGTAAGAGTGATACTGTGAAGCTTTAAGAATGAATTTATAGAAGAAGAAAAGTTGAGATTCGTTGATGGGAATGGTTCTTCAACGCTTTGTGAAGATATGGAAGTGAACAGGGTAAATTGACATAAGTATGAAAAAAAGAGGTTTATATACAGTTTTCGGAGGATGACTCTATAGCTTGCCTGAAGTTGTCGTTCTTAGGGCGCACTCGAAGTGGGGGGGGGGGGCGGGTTGAGCGATCACGTGCACCCCATTTTATTGGAAACTTTCGCATTCGAAGATGTTCTCCTACAGGTTGATATGTCAAAATGGTACGCCCTTCGTCAGGGAGCCACCTTTCTGTCTAGACTTTCGAGCAGGTCCTCTGCCCCCAAAGTTGTTGGGAAGATTCAATTCATCACCATCGTTCTCACACCGTCACAAGCACAGGAAAATATGAAATGAGTGAGAGGATACCATCAATTAAAACCTATTTGCATTTCGGTCTGCACAGCATCCAGCTCTGCACATTATGCACTTAGCCACCCGAATTTTTTGAACAGAAAGAGAGTCGTCATATCCATCGTATAATCATAAGCAGGAGTCCCCTCTACTCCCAATTTCCCGAAATTGTCCACTAACCGCCACCGCTATCCTAACACCAGTATCGCTGTCTATATGCCTCGAAATAGACACAAGAAGTAATATCATCTTTAAATCCACCACATTATTGTGATGTAAAATGCAATAAAGCCAACCTGTGGCTATCAAGCATGGAGAATGGCCCCGTATCGTGAGATATCATGCCAATATTCTAGGTATGTTTTCAGAAGGTTTCCGACTCGCCGGAATGATTACTGGCTACTGTGCCAAATGTATCTACATAAAGATCAATCTTTGTTACTTGTGAGAAAAGGGGGTTCACCATACCTCTATTTCTGTTCCGTCTTATCACCGTTCCATCGTCTCTATTCAGTTCGCCACTCTTGGATGAACTCATGCTTCTAGGTCCCGTTGGCTTTCTCGTAGGAACGCCTCCAAATTGACCAGACAACTTTCTTGCTGCAGACCTTGGCGAGCCACCTTGTTCATATGGGTGGTCATTCACGTTGAGGTGCTCATTGCTCAGGGGACTTGGCTTCGTCAATTTACCCGTTCGGATCTTCGGTGGTAGTTGGGGAGCAATAGGCTCTTTTGGTGGCCTCGCTGGAGCTTGATTTGATGCCGAGTAGGCGCCATCTGAGACTGGAGACATGTTACCAGTGTTGTTTGTGCCACCGCTATAACGGTTTGTCTGCTGTGGTGGCAGGCGATTCAAGCTTGTCTGAGAACCCCAATCGACAGACTTTGGAGACATAGGCGAATCAAAGTTCACTGCTTGCGACTCAAGAGCTGTCTGATATCGATGGGTAGGTCCTGGTCGTGGTTGTGGGTGTTGAAGATTTAATGAATTACGGTGAGCTTTGTATTTCGGATCCTCGGGAGGTAAGAGCGACATAGGAGGATCATTCTCGTTGTATTGCTGGATCTGCTCTTGAGAGTACCCTGAATGTAGTTTGTCCTCTCCATACGGATCATGCTCTGGATAATTTCCAAGATCAGATCCAGATCTCGATGGCGGTTCCGCAAATTGCTCGTCGCCCTTCCGTCCACTACCGCGCCCGCTGTTCCTGAAGCCTCGGAAGACTGTTGATGCAGTCGTTTCGGACCAGCGAGAAACTTTGGGAATCCAGCCAGATGAGCTACTTGACTTGTGTTTCTTGCTCTTGTCGGTTTTTGGTGTGTTCTCATTGCTCAGAGAAGCAGGAGCGATATATTGCTGAGGTGGAGTTCCAAGGGGGGCAGACCCTCCTCTAGGGATCTCTCTGGTTGGCGTGAGCAAGTGTTCATTCTGCTCAAACTGGTTATTGAGAATAACTTCTTCGTGCGGATCAAGTTCTTCCTCATCGCCTTCGGGGACTGTGCTAATGCGATGATCCGAGAACTTGCGGCTATCAAATCCTCTCTGCCCGCTTGCACCGCGAGACAATGGAAGAGACAAATGACCTGATTGACTAGCATGGCTTGCAGTTGATGTACCAGCATGTCCTTCTGGTTCGTATCCACGATCATGTTCGTAATTTCCTTCCTGCTGCAGGTCCTCGTAGGATTCGGCAGCATGACTACCAGGCTTGAGGCCCTGGGCAACCTTCAGTCCCTCAACCTCTCCTAGTAATTGCACCAGCATCTCCTCAATTTTCCCAAGATCATTCGAGCTCTTCATGCTCAAGCCCTTCAGAGCTCTCCTGAACACGTTCCTTTTCTTTGTCGGAAGATCTTCGTACATCTCGTCTTGAGAGCCTTGCCGAATGGATCGTGGTCCGCTCTGTGGTAGAGGTCTTGGACCATTTATTGCCTTTTGAACAGACTTGTCGGTATTGCCTTGAACCTCGGTGATGATCACATCTTCTGTGTCAGCTAATAGACGCTTCATGTCCTCGAAAGAATTTCGCATCTCAGCAGCTGCTCGAACGAGGGTGACAAGGATTTCAGTATCGCGAGCGCTTCTTTGAGCATCACGAACAGTGAGATGGTCCATGAGAGCAACGATATCCTTCGATTGAATGCGATCGATACCCTGTCCCGTTGCACTATCGTAGATGGGCGAACCCATGCCATGTGACATTCCGCTGAGATGCCGAGAGTGCTTCGGGGTGTAGAAGGGATCACCGCCGCCCAAAGCATCGGCTGCGCCTCCAATATCTTCATCAAGGAAACCGACTCCTTTGATTCTTGGCTCGGGGGTGATGCCGCCTGCGGAACGGGCGTTGGGGGCGGAAGAGATATAACCTTCATCCTTTGGCAGAGCACCAGGGCTTCCGGCTTGATAACCAAGTTTGTTCGGAGCGAAATCGTTGTTGATGCCTTGAAATCCTGACTGACCCAAAAGATCTCGGTCAAGCCCACCACCAATGGCAGCAATTGGACTAGTTCCTTCGTATGGATTGGTAATGAGGGTATCACGTTTTCGTTCCCCTGAAGTTCTTTGCCAATCTTCATCATGATCCTGGCTAGCTTCCCTGTTGTGGCCAGCAACTGCTGCTGCTCCACCAGCTCCAACTGCAGCACCCACGAGAGCGGCTTCAGCTGCTTTGAGATTGGCGTCAGATTTCTGGTCTCGGCTCATTGATTCAGCTTGGAATTGTGGCTGCGGAGGCGTTGGTTTGCCCGGCCAGTGATCTCTATTTTTCTCCGTGACTCCTCCAATAGGTCCCTGAATAATCGATGGATTTGTGTCAACATCCGATTCTCCGTCGCCATACCCAATTTCTGGCATTGGATCTTGTAAATCTGGAAGTCCACTCGAGGTAAACTTCAATTGCTCATGACTTGCCGCTTCGCTAAGTGGCGCATCAATACTGTGACGCGGAGATGGTATTTGACCTTGTCCCTCCAAAGCACGTTCCTTGAAAGACTTCTGTAATGGTGCACCGGTATCTTCGAGCCTATCCGCGTATCGGATTTGGTCTGCAGCCGAATTCCTTTCCCTGCCTTTCAAGACAGCAGCCGCGGCTCCAGCTGCAATTCCAGCCAACGCAGCCTTTTCGGCCATATGCGTGTTCCTGTGTCTAGGCATTGCAACCTTCCGTCCCTGCTCATCGATTTCGTACTCTTCAGCATACTTGGTGGGGCTATTTCGTTGACTTGAACTGCCTCCAGACTCTTCATATCTGAGATCTCTCGATGTGTCGTGTTTGGTGGGGCTGTTTCCTCGGCTGGTGAAATGCCTCTCTGAGCCATCCTCATAGGAAGCATATGATCCTCTACGATCATATTGGCCGTTGTTCCCGGAGTAGCCAGAATCGCCCGTGAGCTCAGATTCGTTGACGAGAGATGCGACAGCTGACTCAACAGCAACTGGAGTGTGGACAAAATCGGGATTTGCCCCCAGGCCACGAACATTTTGACCGGTGGTTACACGATCCAGGTGAGGGGCGTCCATGCTGTCATCGGTGTAATTGGTCATATGCTTATAGTCGATTCGAGGATCAGAGCTGTGGTAACTTTCTGAATCGAGGTCACGGTTCCGGTTATTCTCTCTGTGTTGCTCTTCCCAATACTCACCATCTTGTGTGATTTCTGATTCTGTGAGCCCACCTTGTCGAACTTCCGAGAAGTCGTGGCGATTGCCATGAACATTTCCTAGGGAATCGAGAGATCTGATGGATCGTCCGGATTGTTGATGCTGGCCCGATTTGTTCATTGACGAGTATGAACCAGTACTATGAGTCAATCTGGAATCTCTTTGTTGTTGATCGGGGTCTCCTTCGGTATAGCCAGAGACACTTTGTATGGGGCTGAGCCCACGTCTCTCCTGCGCGTACGGAACATATCGAAGAGGCGGGGGAACTTCCTGGTGATAATAGCCATGGGTATCTTCTAAGAGTTCTGGGTCATCATGGTCATCCTGATCATCATCCTCAACATGTGCATGGTGATGGTGCAATGCCGCCAATCCAGCACCGGCGGCAGCACCAGCGAGGCCTGCTGCCAATACGTGGGAGTGGCCGCCATGTTGCTCTTCCTCAAGGTAGGAATCTTCATGCTCTTGTTCCGGAGAACCATGCATGGGAACTTTTCGACCATGTTCATCCAAAGCATATTCTTCGGCCATCCGCTGGCCACTGGGTTGGCTATGGAGACTTAGGTTATCACGTGAGTAATTCAAATGTTGTGTCCCAAGACCTTGCTGTAAAGCAACAGGGGTAAGAGTGGGTGTTCTTGAGGAAGGCGAACCAACGCCTCGTGGGACCTCTCGAATTGGTGTGACTCGCTCCTGGCTTGCTGAATGAGGACGCTCAGTTGCTGCCGATAGAATAGAGCTTCTAGTAAGCTCTGAGGCATTGATCTCGCTCATCAGTGGCATTGGCGGCATTGTCTCGTGTTCTCGCTCGTCATACGTCTCAACAAGACTGTCACTCCTGCTCCGACTCTTAGTCCTCCTCCTTCGGCGCTCTTTCTGCCCGTCAAGTGAATCTTGAGAGTGATGTTTGTGCAGTGCTGCAGCGGTCAATGCTCCTAGACCCGCACCAACAGCAGCTGCCTCGAGAGCTCGATGGCGATCGCTGCTTCCCTTCTTCCGCACCCGCTGACCCTCCTGAACCACTGTATCTTCAGACGTTTCTCGCTCAAAGCTTCCAGGTGAGTCTTCCAATTTTACACGATCCACATTTTTGTCCTTTCTAGACCTTTCACTTTTTCCAGAAAGTACTTCTGTGTCGTTCAAAACAACCCTAGGTTTTCCTGAACTATCGCTTCCACGATCGGATAACCTCCGGCCACCTGAGCTCTCCCTTGAGTCTCTCGAAACACCACTCCCTGAAGTGATTGATCCACGACGATCCCGATCTCGATCCCGATCACGTTGCGCGTGTTTACTCTGCTCTCTTTTGAGAGCTGTCAGCTCAGGCAGAATCAGTCGTCTGATGGCGTCTTCGACTGTCTCAAGGAGCTTTGGATTGTTGATCGATGACTTTGAGGTCCCAGATCGGAATGAGTATCCATCACCGGACTTTCCGCTCAGATGAGACCCGGTTGCCAATGAGTCCATACCAGATACCATTGACTCTTCGTGGTGGCCTCGACTTGATCTCCGTCGTGGAGATTTGAGGCTCTCATTGTGATGCTCCCCACTCACACTTCGGCTCCGACTACTGTGTTTACGCCGGCGCTCGGACGATTTTTCCCCCTTGACTTTCTCCACTACCTTTTGTGCAACAATCCGTTCTCGACTGAGGCTTCGACTTCGTCGGCGGGACGGTGTTCTCAACTTATCTACAACTGCACCAGCAACTAAACCAGTAGCTGCACCGGCAGCCAACGCCTCGCCTCGTGTCAAGCTCCGGCTACGCTTGCGTTCTGGTGATCGAGTCTTGCCATCGAGGAAACTGTCGGCAGGCATTGACGAAATGTCGGATGCATTTTGTTGTACATATCTGGTGGAGCTATCCTCACCAGTTGGTATTAGAGGACTACCATGTCGCCTCGGCATTATCTCCACTTCAATTGGATGGCCTCCTCGGGACGTGACGTTGGACTCTTCGGTAGCTGAGCGATAAGAGTGAACACTATTGTCATCACCCTCAACCTCTGGTGATTTGTCGCCTTTAACGTTGGGGGAAAGCTGGATCCGTTTGGTATATGAGGGTTTTCGAGTGCCCTTCCGTTCGGTGATCTGTATATGATCGTTTGAGGATCGGCTTCGGCTCTTCGAAGATGGTGTCACCTTGACTCTGACAGATGGCCTCCGAGACTCAGCCTGGCTGCCTTTCCCACCCTCGAAGTATTCGATCAACAACGATGTTTGAGACTTATTGTTCGAATTGAGGCTGCCGTGGCCGTCTTTTTCACTCCTCTTGCGCCGTGTAGCTATCGTGACCGGGCTTCCGTCCTCTGGCAGGCTGTAGCTGCTCTTCTCTGTGCCGGTGACTTTCGATCCAAAGTCGGTGCCTCCGGTGGTGCTATCAGTTTCGGTCGGCGCAGGCAGAGGAGGGCCTCTTTTCGACTCGACACCCATTGTGGCAACTCAAAAGTCAACCGAGAGGAGGTAGGGATGCATAGAGGTAATAAAGTCGTGCTGCGGGCGAGATGGTGCAGAGTTTGGGAGGAGGCTGGAGATCTCGAAGGCGAGAGCCCGAGTCGCTGGGATTCGCCCAGCTGAACAACGCTACCGGGGTCGTACAGGCTACGCAAAAAAAGAATTACAGAGATGAAATCCGCATCAGAGACGCTAGGAACCGGATGGTCGTGGGTGAAGGTGAACCGTAGATAATAGTAGACGCTAATATGGAGAGGGGAGTGAGTGTCTATTTCTGCCAGCGCACCAAGGCAATGTTGATTCGCTTCTCGCCAATCAAAATATTGAGCTTGGACGGCTGCACTATCTGCAGATTACGCTAACCCCATGCGGCCATTCTTCCTGTGGGATTTCGAGCTCATCCCGGAATACCGTATCAGAATATCAAGATCAGATGTGAATACTAGCAACAAACGGTTTTCTACAGATGACCACCTCGTTCAGTTATCATTGTTCTGATCCTCTGGCTCTGGCGACTGCTCTCAGCCATCCCGAAACCTGCTCACAACTTACGTGGCAGCCCGGAGGCTGTGTTACTATTCGCCTCCCCAACTCATCGGGCCAATGAACTGCTCAAGCGTCTTCCTCGATTGAGGGTGACTGCAGCAACGTGCGCTCCTTGCATGCAGCGGTTTGAGCCAGACCTGTGATCATCACAAACATTGGCGCGAAAAGTATCCTATTCGAGGACGGATGTGGACTCGATCACACCGCAACGAGCTTTGACTCGAATTGTATCACGAAAGTCCTGGATACTGAAAATCCGAGATCGAGGGATGCTCGTTTGAGCAATTACGGGGTCAGCCGCACACCAAACCCTGAAGAGCTTGGCTTCGTATGCTTCCATGGGGCAGGCCGAGTGGTTCCAAAGTTGGCTCCCGTTGGCACGGAGACATCGAGTTTTGAATGGGCATTGCATCATGGATTCATGACAGCATCGCAGCCACTGGGGAAATTCTGATCATCATGGTTTTGCAATGTCTCGGACTGCTACATCTTTTTACCTGAATCAGTCTCGCTGGAGTTGGGCCCCATCTGAGGAATATCGAACCTCGGCGAAGTGAAAGGAGGCTTTCATAATTTCACAAATGTGAGAACGAGAACGTAGCGGGCTTCTGTTCTCTCCAGCACTGAGCTCTGGTCGCTTTCCTTTTACGCTCAAATCCATTTCACAAGCTGGTCGACCTGTGACTTCCCGAGGTCACACAGATTCCTTCCATGTGATGTTGGAGTTCAGCCCACAGCCTCGGGGTACTCGGGGTCAACTCACCTGAACAGCTTTTTGTACCCAGGTATCAGGGCTTCGTTACCCTTTAGCCGCATGGTGACACGCACAAACGCATTCGTAGAAATAAAGTATAATAGAAAGACGAGGTTAAAATGCAGCGTTTATTATAATTATCTACTCCGCAAGTAGTAGTCTCTCCATGCGCGTGTTCACAGGGTATTTTTCTCTTCCTCAAACCAACGATGCAGGACTTTTCCGTTCCTAAACTCAAACTACAACGCCAAAAGTAGCAGATTCCAAGCTTATTTCTTCTTTCGTGCCTCAGGAGCAGCAATCATGATTGGGAGACTGTCAAAAACAACCTCATTGTCCTCGTAATGAACAACGAACCCGCCGCCCAAAATCCTTCTAAGCGCTTGCAATCTGTGTAGCTTCCACCACTTGTCTATCTTCATAATGCCAGTCTTGTGAATGCGAACTGTCAGTCTCGATCCATATCTAAGGCCTGTTTCTTGATCAATGGCTTTCTGATACCTCGGTCCCCGTGTCGGGTGTTCTATAGTATTCAGGATATCAGCAAAGTTCGTGTGAAGTGTCTTGCGGTCCTTTTTGGTGATTCGTTTAGATGACTCTGTTGCGAGCTGAGCTAGAGTTTGTTCGAGTTGATGCTTTTGACGATAAACTTCGTACCGCTTGACGTGACTTTTATCAATAGTGAACCCCTCCTCATCTTCTTCGTCGCTGCCACTGGCGGGTCCGTCTTCTTCCTCCCGCTCAGTATAACTCTTCTCGTACAGTAAAGCAATGTTCTCTCCAGCAGCAACTTGAACAGAAACGTCGCTACTTTCAAGCTGCTCTACAAAAGCGTCCATAGCAATTTCCGTCTTGTCTTCCAGGTCGTCTATTGATGTTGCCAGAAATCCCCATGCCTCACAAGCAGCTGCAACGACTTCACCGCTATCAGCCGCGCCAGCGGAATCGCCATCTGACTCAACCACTTCGAGCAAGTCATCCATGATCTCTTCGATTTCAATGTCTGATGCGCCACCGTAAATTGCTGCTGCGCTGAGGGTATGGATCGCAACAGCTTTCACACTGTGATATTCCGAATCGATGTATGTGCGCTTTAATGTCTGGAATATAGCGTCGTAGATTGTCTCCGAGGGAATCGTGATGAGTGTGAGCGCGATAGCTGCATATAGTCAGCGGAAGTTCTTAGTAATGGTTATGTGGATTGTAAACCTCTTAAGGCAAGACAAGTCTCCTTCTCAGTATTCTCCGCCTTGATGCTTTTCAGAAACGCTGGGAAGAGTTCTGAGGACTTGTGCTGAATATCCTCGAGCGCGTAATGGCTCATAAGAATGTGGACATATTGCGCCAAGGTCGTTTCTCGGCCCTGAACGCTGCTTCTTTTCCTGTCTATAATTTCTTCCATTCGATCCGCGAGTTCTTGCTTCCACGATTCTGAAGCGTCCTCGGGCACATCCAAAGCTAGCATATCATCTATTGAGTTGATACTATTGAGAGTAACGTCAGTATTCGTCTTTCTCGCATCCTCTCGCGGTGTGAACAAACCTCCAGTTCGTGCTATCACTCAAATCTCCTTCTTCATCGTCAGATCCATGTCGCGAGCCTGCCTGGGAGGTGGTGCGCGAGTTTGCAGCGGACGAAGTTCGCGATGATCGCGATTTTGCCTTCTTCGAAACTGTTTTGCCGCTCTCAAGAGCCTGGCGTCGTAAATCGTGCATTTTGCTGGCTCGTTTGAGACGTCACAAATTTACAAAGCAGATGGGACACACTCGTCGCCACTGAAAGCGCGCAGCTGGTGGTTGTGGTCCTTTGTTTCGGAATCGAGAAAAAGTCGTGGGCGTCGTTTGTGCTATCGCAGAGCTCGGGGATGCGGTATTTGGGCTTCTATTTGTATTAATTCCTCCATGTATGAGTCACAATAATAATAGGATGGAGTGTGAGTGAGCGCAACCATGGGGCCAGACAATAGTAAGAGATGTATTGTGGATGGTGTGGGAAACAAGAATCTGGAGCTAATAGATCATGCGAGTCTCGGCTAAGATAAGGAGCATAAATCCGTAACTTCGGACTTAGAGCAGCTTTGATTTCCAACCTGACGAAGAATATACTAGCTACTCAATAAAGAAAGTGTAGATCCAAATGTGCCATTTTCCTAATTGTTCTCTTAAACTGGGGTTGAATGGGTTAGTAAATTTCTCAAAAGTGAAATTCCTAGCGTCGTTAAGGTTATGCGCTAGGCAGCTTATCGGAAGGCAGCAGCGAGGGTTATCCACCCCGCCCTGCTTCTACCAGATCCATCTCCGTACAAGAGCAGTCACCTTCGCCGGCCCAACCTTCGGACACTGCTTCCTTCATCTTGCACCGCGCTCGCCGAGAGGAACTTGCTCGAGACCTTCCTCGTTCACATCCTCGAGGCCGAGTTCCTGCTGTTGCCAACATAGCGAGGTGGCGTTTCACGTCTGATCCCGATTGCAGTCACCTCCACCTCGACCCCACCACGACGACTACCTTTCCATCGACTCCCAACACCCGACATCTCACAACCTCTACTCTGGCTATTCTGCACATAGCGAGCCATCAAGATGGACAACGAAGGTACGAGAACTCTCTTCCTATCTGCAAATGGTGCAACGAGGCTGTCTCGGCCGATGCCAACGACATGGGTCAGAAGAGCCCGCCAGCCGGACTCCACTATCATCTAGAGGTCATCTGAAGTTTCAATGATCATGCCCATCTTGTTCCTTGCTGCTATGAGATCTGGCATATCTCTAGCCCTTACCCTAAACTACCCGATCATCGATTCATAGTACTGACCAGACACAGTCAGAATCACCCTTAAAGCCTTGACAAGCAATGTCTCCCCTGCAGAGCGGGTGTTCACCCTCAACCCCGATCGGCCTTCTATTCCTATCGGCCGAGCATCGAAAAGCGTTAGCAAGGGACTTCTTGGTGCTATCGATAATGCATGGTTCGACAGCCCTGTCATGTCTCGCGATCATGCCGAGATAACCATTGATGTGGAGGAGAAGGTATGTCCAAGTACAGTAACTCTTGACGCCCAAGGCTTATGTATCGCAGAATATCACAATCCAAGATATTGGATCTATGCACGGAACATACCTCAACGGTGTTGAGCTCCCTCGCAAGACGCCGATGCCCATCGATGATGGTGACGTCCTCGTATTTGGTGCTGAGGTCCGACGTGGACCTGAGACATTCCCGGCTTGTAAATTCCAAGTCAATTATCAATTTGTTCCTTACAAGTAAGCAGTCCTTCTTGTTCCAAATCCCTAAGTACGAGCTAACACTACTTCCTTGCAGATCCAGAAACACGTTTACTTTTCCGGATTCATCTGATGTCGAAGATGAAGAAGCATACGACGAGTTTAGCGAGGACGATATGGGAGAGCGTGAGCAGACTTCCAGCGAAGATGGTGCCTCGATCGAATCTCTGCTTGCCCCGCTTGCAAAGGTTCCAGCCAGCAGCGATCCTATCGATCTTACTGGAGATGAATCCCCTCGTGTCTTCGCATCCAACCGAATCGATCTCACTGGCGAAACTCCCTTGGAACAAGGTCTGATGGATATGATGGAAGGCCGTCCGGCTGACATTCCCCAGAACGCGGATTCAGTTAGCATCGGAGTCTATGCAGGAAATAATCCAATTTTGGTGGACAGTGAAGATGAAGACGAGGACGCCCACTTCTCCATGGATTCTGATGACCTGTCCGAAATGTTAGAAGATGAAGCCTCTTCAGAAAATGAGAGTCAGGATGAAGGTGAAGATTCGGAGCCATCCGATGAAGAAGCAGTTGATGACGCTGAGGACTCCGATGTGGAAGATGCTGAGCAGTCGTCTGTAATGGATCGCTTGGATCTGCCACCAAATAACAGCAGCATCCGCTTTGCTCTTGCTACACACGATAACTCGACTGTTCTTCTATCAGATATGCGAACCCGAATCGACGATCCCGAGAATTTCGCAGAAAATGACGATGAGAGCGACCTCGATCTCTCCGAGGCTGGAAACGCTGGCCTCAGAGCGCTATGCGAAGACGGTCTTCTTCGCCATGACTATGAGAAACCATACCCTATCCCTCCCAGTGAGGCAGCAGCCGAGGCCGCAACCAGCAGCTCCTATCCTGCCCAGGTCTCCAGTCATATATCATTTGCATCCACGTCCTCAATCCACACTTCACAAGATAATGCTCCAGACCCAAATCAAAATACGAGCGAGTATCTACGATTTCAAGCTGCACAAAGCACAATCAGACACGAACTCAAGTTGTCAAACCCGTTTGGTCGACAGCCCAGTCCCTCAGATGCAGCCATGGTGAAAGGTCGTATGCCTGCGTCAGAATCCATAAACATCGGAGTTTGCGACCTGGGAGAGTTCGGCAAACCTACAGCGCAAACACTGGGCGAAAAAACCGGCAAAGGTGATTTTTTCGAGGCAAGAGAGTTCAACAAAGCGAAATTCAGCACAAACAGCAAATCAATACAAGCTTCTAGCTTCTCTAAAATGACTGATTCTCCTTTTGCAGGAAATTTCGAGGAAAACCAACCACAGTTGACAACATTGACCACGAATCCTTTCGAGGGAAGAGTTTTTGGAGCTTTAGCTTCGAACCCTTCTTCCGGTCAAACATTTGGCTTTGGTGAAACGAGCTATCCCGTCACTACCAATAGGGCCAGGGCAAGCTCGGCAGTGAATAAGCTTTCCCCAGCAGACATAATTTGTAAGACCACCATTCATGTTTCTAAGACTCCTTGCTGACATGGTTAGACTTCCCGACCCGTGACCCGTGCGATTTCCTCGACAACCCTGCCCATGGTCCAGCCTTGGATAGAGCCCTCAGTCCAGAACCTTACATGACCAGCGCGGTAAATTTCAATGCCGCTGCACACAAACCGCGCTCTGGGCTTGGTATTAACGATATCATCAACACTGCATCAACGACGACACAGAGTCTCAAGCGCAAGGCTGATGACATTTCCGATGTTACTGACGCGGAGCTAAGAATATGGGCGCAGTCCTCGACAGCGTCGAGCGATGACCTGACGGGCTCTACGGATGTTGCCAAGTCAGAAGAACAAGCTTCGATCTCCAATCCGATGACAGGAGTTGTCCCTACCGTACAAGATGCTCCTACTCCTGCTCCGCGACCAACTAAGAAGCTGAAGAAGCTTTTGGAGAACGTTGGTTACGCAGCCCTCGGAGGTGTTGCTGTTGGTGCCGGTCTATTTTCGGTATTGGTCGCTACGGCTCCAGACTTTTTGTGAGATTAGAGAAGGTATTGGCAGGTGTTCATCTGTTAGGGTTCTTTTCCATGCCTCTTATCGGAGTGCGTAGTTTTAGGGGGGTGGAACGAGGATCGGGATCATTGGCAAACGGTATTAGGTCAGAGGTCAGGTCAGTTTGGTCAACATGTTTCTTTCTTGCATTCCGGCGCTATCAAGGACGGCGTAAATTAAGGCTTTGTGGAACGGCCGCGTATATGCTCTTTGCGCAGTCTCTCGTAGGCTTTAGTTGCAGGAATTGAATATCTTCACAAATTGCTCAATCGATTTCTATTGCTGTTTCAAGATCATACGATACGTGCAAAGTGCATACCTCGATTCAACAACTTTCGTCGATTCTTCAAAGTAAAATACAACCAAAAGTCCCTAGACACAACCTGGTCATGTGCATTGCTTAAGTAGGGCTCTGAAAAGGATCAGCTCAAATCAAACCTACAACCTTATTACCAAGTTGCCAGTGTAATTGTGAAATCCTCTTAGCTTCTGCACAAGGCGGTCCATATTGCCGGCGTTCCACGAGCGACTGCAGGCCGCAGTTGGCCGACCTCAGCCTCAGCGAGGTCTCGGAGCTCGCTTTGTGTCTTCGCTTTATGTTTTCCGAGACCTTGAGACATCCCATGTGGCCCTCATCCCACTCTAAGGCGTGTCTCTATTGTGGGGTACGCTGGCCAAGGTATGGTGCTGGACCCTGATTGTACTGTACCTTACCTTTGTCTGCAAGCCTATGAGCATTCAGGGCTTCGGAGAAAATGAGCAATCAGAATTTTGCTTGCTTCTTTGTTAGGCAGCAACATTGTTCCGGCATGCCCATGGCTGTGACGTGTGATCTATCGACTCTCATTCTACTGTAGATAATGCACGCGATGGAGTACGGAGGTCGGTGCAACTTTTGAGATACCTAGGAGACGCCTGGAACGTGGAAGCTCTTCATGGTGTAGGCATTGTCTCATCGGGACTCGTCTCGAGTTCGCTGTCCTTTGAGAATAAAAAGGGTTATTTTGAATGGCGTACAAAGCCTGTGTTCTTCGGTCCGAGCGGGTGGCTCAGCGAATGGCTCAAGAGATGCGCAAAGTTGCCTAACTTCGACTGGGAATGGCCTCTTCAAGTTGAAGAATTGCTGTCAGGCCGGATTGCTCGACAAGAACAGTGATCGACAAGAAGTTTATACCCGCGACAACCGGCTCCTCAAGATTCCGTCAAATGTCCCCCATGATTTGTTGTGGTGTGAGAGAGTTGCCAATGATACTTGGGGCTTTCCGCAAAAGGAAATAGCTCTTGCTACACAACATGGAGCCAGCCGAGAGCGCATCCTGCAACTAGCCTACCTGCCAGGGAGGACGACGGTATCGGTCATTCATTCGCGGCCGCTTGCATCTTGGAGAGACACTTTACCATGATATTGGATCAACGGTTTAGCCTGCTATACGACCATCTAACACCATCGACCTCGGGAATATAGCCCATCACAGCAGCTATAGTGGAACATTGCTACCTAAAAATGGCTTTCATCACGATTGGAATCATCTTTGAGATCACAATCATTGAGACATCTCTTCCCGTTCCTTAGCTTGCATACCTGACCTCATCTTCCATGAATGGCTACTGGGATGCAGACAGGAGGCTTGCAGAGCGCTTCTCTTGGCCATTATCGCGTCCTAGGTGACCGAGCCCATCGAATTGGCCGACCATGATCGGCAATGGCTCGTTTTTGCACTCTCAGGTTCCATTCTGTCGGTGCGTGGTGCCAGAGTAGTGGGAGTCGTGGCGCGATGCCTTGTGCCATTATCTATCAGCAGACCAACATGCAATATCAGCGCCTGCATCGATAACCGTCAGCGCTCCAATCGGCCAGAAAGTTGTCCTTAGAGAGAGGCGGTGTGGTGAGACTTTTTGTTCAAGCTTCCTTCGCGTCGTTGAAGTGAAACTACCCAATGATGAAGCTCATGATATGTGCACCATATTGAATTCAACCCGAGATGCGAGATTAGGTCTTAGCTACAGGTGTGTCAGGGAACAAGACGAAGTATAAGAAGCCCACCTTCTCCTTCAACGAAGAGATATTTCAAGCATCATACTCCAAAGCCAGAGCAGCTCTCCCCCAACACTCGTCTTCAGCTACATCAAGTCCTTTTATATTTCCTTCATCAAGTTTTATTGTGAACACTTGAGCGGCTAAGCAAGCCTATCTGATCGCAAGCACGATCCACTCATCCCATTCAATTACTCTAGACCACTTTTAAGAAAATAATTCGCAGCAGCATGGCTCAGACTTTTTACGACACCACCACGACCGATTATTGCAACTGTGTTTCAGGCTTGGTCTATGAGAGATGCCCCCATTGCCTTGGTAGTCCTCGCCTGTATGTTTTTCCAGGTTTATCCTTATAAGGGATTTTCAATTTCACTTTAGTCCTTAGAAATGACAAATACTGCTACAGATATCCAACCTGCGCAAACTGCAACTATACAGGTCTTATCAGCCACCCATGTCCCGGACCTTGTCACTATTCTAGTAGAACCAAGGGCTCTTCGAACAGTGCTACATGTGGAGTCGACACTCGCCACAGCCAAGGAGGGAGCCAGCGCAGCCATGGCCATGGACATCACGGCCACGAATATGCTGCTAAGCATTAAATGGATGCTCCGTTACATACTTTGAGCTTATTGTTGTTTTCGCTACTTTACTGCTAAATGGGTGCAAAGTTTTGGGTGAGAGAGAAGTTCGATCTCCAGAGATTGAAAGGTTTTCTTTTCTGTGCTACTGTGCCTGACTTGTTTTGGAATTCGTATTATATACATTCTTTTAGATCTAGGGCCAGGCTGCTGAAGCTCAATGCTCTCGGGGTTGTTGGACAGAGATGGTGCATCATGGGGCCTCATGGTATTGCCGAATTGTGTTTGCTGGTGGGATGAAGTTATCTGAGATCGATCGTTGCTCCTGTATCAGTATCTCTTAGTGGTTGCCGATTAGTATTGAAATTCCGATCACGAATCTCATAAATGCCATTGTGCTCTCATCTTGCGTCCTTAGTGCTGAAACACAAAAACTTGCACACGCAGAATGGAGAGCATGCAAAGAGGGACAACATGGCGCTGGGCAAGTCACACCATCTTCTGGAATTTGTTTTCTAGAGATAGGGGTGATCGGACAAACCACGGAATCTTTCCAAGGGGAGGACATCCAGCACAAGCCACTCATTCCACGTCTCTTCCGATGACACCATATCTTCTAACTCGAATAGTAAACCCGAGCTTCCCTCTATCCTTCTGCCCTCCTGACTCTCTCTTTCCTTGATTTGCACCACGTCAATCTCCATAAAGTTCCACGGCGCAACCGTTTCAACGTCTGGTACCGAATGTTATTCCGGACGGAAGATCTCGATGTTATTTATCGAGCTGGCTTCAGCTCTGATTCTTGTAAGATTCCTATTGGCTTGAATTCTCTTCTATGACGATCCAGCCAACGCCTCTTGAGGGGTTGTATGTTGTGACACGTGACACGTCAGAGTTGGACGGCACATCTACCACTTAGGATAAGGCTCCCTTCTTCTTTCTTTATACCGAGATATCACTCAACCCAGATAATCAACTTCATCCCAAGATAGTTATCCAATAAATACTATACTTCATAAGGTTAAGTCACAATCCAAATTCTCCTATCTCCATTCAGGAACTTCCCTTTCATTGATGATCTTGTGTCCTTCGCCGACGGCTTATACCTGTGGGGGTCCCTCCCTTCTTGTTAGCAAAGAATGAAGGTACGTGAAATCTCGGCATGATTTTGGTGATACAGTGACAAAGCCGACTAGAAGCGTTTGAGGTTGACTGGTTGAGTGTGCGGTCTGATCGTCGAAGATATCCCAAAGCCGGCCGAATGGTGTGACAAAGCCTCCTCGGAATTGAGGGGAGAATGAATTTGAAAGGCCCACGTGTATCGTCTCTCGGCATCTCGAGCCAACAACTATGAGCCTTCGGACAAATGGTATCATCTAGCTATTTGTGAAGCCAGTAAGTAGCCGAGGCGATGAAGGAAAGTCCGCTTGAGCTACCCACATATTTGCGATCGTCAACAGCTTTCTGTGTTTCCAGGTTCTTCCCAGAGCTTTGGTCTGGGGTGTTATGCAGCATTATTCCCAGCAGG
This sequence comes from Stipitochalara longipes BDJ, assembly GCA_009732865.1. Taxonomy (NCBI): domain Eukaryota; kingdom Fungi; phylum Ascomycota; class Leotiomycetes; order Helotiales; family Hamatocanthoscyphaceae; genus Stipitochalara; species Stipitochalara longipes. The sequence goes on along the minus strand of ML769332.1, from coordinate 1,052,231 downwards.
CCATGCCAGCACACAAAGGTACTGTACTTGCGGGTTAGCATGATCAGGGGATTCTCTAGAAACCTCTCCCAGTGCCCAGAAAGGAGTTCACGAAACTTTTAGCCAATTTAATGATATGGTAAACTCTTTGGGGCCACCTAATGTTCGTTGAAGCTTATGAAACTGAGATCTAGATTGTACTACACGAAGCTTATAGCTCTCTGGGCAACTTCGAAAATTCAGACTGTGGGCATGAATGTCATAGCAGTGGGAGATATACGGTTCAGCCAATCCAGCGGGTCCCTGTATCTCCTCTCCTCAGAAGTTTCAACCTGTCCACAAGGTTCTTCCGTGTCATGAACCTGAATCGGGACATATCATTAACGAGCTTGGGCTTACTCAAGCAGCACGATATAATGATGCCGAGTGTCAAGCTCTGGGATGTCTCAGAACGGGCAATATTCCGTCGGGCTGCAATTTGGATTTTCGTGGTAGAGTTATCCCCTACCATCTAGGAAGAGCTGGCATTCTGGGTGGGCAGACCGAAGCCAACGGCGATTCCGTGAAGAAAATTGCACAGCGGAAGACAAATCACTTATACTCCTCAGTCACTCAGTCTTTCGGGTAATTAATCCGTTCTGATAGACGGGGCGAGAAGGTTGTCCGACCAAGGTCAACCCCTATCCGTTAAGCGAGTGCATGAAGCAGAAAAGAACTTTGGGAAGAAAGTGGTCTGCGTGATCGTACCAGAATGGCCTCATGCGCAGGGATTCTGGATGCCTATTAAATTGTTCCATATAAAGTCTGTCGAACTTATGGCACTTGTTCATCACCAAGCTTACCAAGATCCCACTTTCTATAGAGAAAGTTCCGAGCCGGACAATTCATGGTAACAATTACAAAGCTCGGATCAGATGTCCTGAGACTCTCTTGGGATTTCGATTACGTCCAGATCTCAAACATTGGTCTCTGCTAGGCTAGATAACAGGAGCTACTCATGTAAGGGCAAAGCTGCGCAGGATGAATACTGTAAATGTTACATATTAAGATCTACATTATAAAATAAGGACTTGTTGGGTTTGACGGATAATATGTAATGCGAGACTAGTTACATCCACTCTATGCACATCTAATAATCATATTTCTTCTGCCGGTACTGGGCACATCCGCGCCTTTGAGAGGTATCGGATATGAGGCCAGTCAGCTTGATTCTATATGAAAGCCCATCACATCTCTCTGGGATCATCCATGAACATATCTGTTTATAGAAGACTCATCATGGCTGTGCGGTGGGGAGGTTTAACTTGCCTTCGATGGCCAAGGTTTCCTTCCTTTCTGAATGGTAACTCGAAATAGTGCTTTTCGATACTATTATGACTTCGCTACCGACAAGAATTCATGACAAAGAAGAAAACGGTTATTTAAATAATGACTGCAGATGAAAGCTGGTGGTTGAGAGCTTCTTAAGAAAAGCCTACGACCTATGGAAGACTCGAAGGCCAGCCATTGGTGGGAAGATCCTTAGAGGCCGTTACTCACTGGTGATACAACTCACCAAATACTTGCTAACACCAAAAATCTGCCATTCAGCCATGACGATACTTGGCTGAAGTAAAACTCTAAGCTCTCTTCTTCAAATTAGACGATGATAGCTCCAACGTGGCTGCCATGCAGTGCATATCTCCTTTCCCTCCTTGTAGCATTACCAAACAAAGCCGCTCCTATCCTTTAGTTTGACTGCCCGACTCGAATAACATCTTGTACTCGCATCCTCTTCTTGGAGCTTTTCCTCTCGAAGTTCTTTGTGAGACATGTCAACTTTCATCTATATGCAGCAGTCAAAACCTTGTTTCTTTGCTAGTAATGCTAGTACTGTGAACACTAATGAGATAAGCTATATCCAGATCTCCTCCGGATCTCAATAAAAACCATGTTTGGGTTCATTGAGATGTCAGACGTTGTTGGCCCATTGGAGCGTCGAACATATCGGCCTCCATCTACCTCATAGGCAATGGGCATTCGGAGATACGCTGCCCCCTTGCCTCTGAAGATCCGCTGTGTCTTCAAATAACTCCTTTTGATATTGAATTGGGATTTCTTTTTTGGACGTCAGGGGAGATTCTCCATTATGAGCTTCTTCCATCAACCTCGGATCTCGCGTTAATACGCTCATACGAGGCATCTCGGTACAAGTGCTACAGAGGAAGCCGGCTTTGAAACTACCTTCGCGCTGCATTGAGATTGACTCTGCTCTAGTCTATCAATGGCGGGATCCAACCCACAAGCCGATGGCCCTGAATATACCATATTAAGAGGCTGGCTAGAAGGAAAAGTTTTCCCTAGCAGGGGAACTTTGGGTGACCTCCAACGGAAGGTTTTCCCGCCTCTCAACTAAACGCGGTGGATTTTCCAAACCGTGGAATATTGGAGATACCTCACGCGTCTGGCAGAACGGCGCCGCAGGACGTTGGGCTGGAGACGCTCCGGAGGAGCACATATTCGGCTGGAGAATTGTGGCTATACTTCTCTGCTGGTAACAATGACACAGAATGTAGCTCACGAGGATAGTGATACGAGTTCTCGTGAGCTCCATGCACTGCCTTCGCAACATGTCTCAGGGCCGAAAACAGGTGTCGGACTCGCCGACGGGAAGTCAACATATTGGTGTTCCATCGAAGGTTCGAAGTCGGACTGTGACGAGTCTTTCGACATGTAGGAAAACAGTCGAGCGACGGTCAATGAGGAGTTTGTCACTTGTACAGCTGTGCATGCACAAGAACACGACGACTAAAAATATTTTGGGTGTTTCTCGTACGAAGATCCTGCACGTTGCGAATAAGCTCCTGCCATGACTTCGAATATTGTTTTAATTTCTCAAAGTAAGTAAGCACATTGCTCTTTTCATCACACATAGTTTAAAAGTTGAGTAAAATCCCCAAATTGAGTGTCGACTCAGCTCTTTACTGGTCTTAGCCAGCTCTCGCTCTTTTAATTTGCAGTATACAATTACAGCATTCGCAAGTCCATTTTGAATTTTGTCAAAGACTTACGTTACTCTACAAGCTTCGTGGATGGGGGAGCAGCGCCCCTGTTCCCTTACTGCGGACTCATGACCTGTGACACTGAGGCGTCGCCAGTCGAGCTCAGCTCGACCCAGTGCAACACAGCCATGTGATCACCCACGATAGTACTGCGAAGCCGTTGGCGCTGTTCTCGGCGTACTAAGGCTAAGGTACGGTATGTAGTACATCGCATGACCACGTTTCTCTTGCCAATATTGTGGTAGGCTTGTCAAGTCTCTTACCGCTTGTCTTCCTCGCTTGCCATACTGCTGAGAAGGTCGCGACGAAATGCGGGGAAACAAGCCCCTTGGATCTATCGAGGCTCTCTTAGCCCTGTTTTAGCATGAAAGTACCAGCTCTAGGAGCTCGCCGACTGGCCGGGACAGCCGGGCGGGTGCGATTTCGCATGGCTCGGCTGCCCATTACGAAGAGTAGCCTTCCAGAAGGCGAGAAATTTGCCCTAGCAGATACGTCAGTGCATTGCAAAGTTCTCCCCGAAATTTGCGGCTACCTGCGGTTTCCGCTTGATCAAAGTCAAGTCACCCGGTACCTGAAAATCCGAGTATTTTAAGAAGGGGAATTTTAAATCTAAGTCATGATTTGATAAATCTAAGTCAAAAATCTAAGTTGCTCCGGCCATTGGTATTAGTAAGGCGCCCCACCAAATTTTTGATCGTGCCAATAATAATTGATTTTCACTGCATTATTACTCGCATTGTGATACCCACAAGTGAGGATATATTATAATGATTATTATAATTATATATACACGTTCTTAGTACTTCTCCCACTCAAATTCGTCGTCGTCATCACCTTCTACGTCCCGATTAGTCCACTGAGAAGACGGCAGCCTATTCTATCCTGTAGGCTGTAATAGGAACTATTATTTCGGCCGTAAGGGGAGTATCTGAGAGGGCTCCCCTTCTTGTTCTTCGTTATTATCATCTTCTAGAAGAGGTTGATCAAACTCGCCCATAAGTATAGCCGCATCTAGAGCTTCGTCCAGAGCGTCTTCGTCATCTAAGAGTTCTATATTGGCCTATATAAGCCGAGCAGGATTTAGACTCCTCATATAGGCTCTCTCCCGTACAGTACTAGCTTCGTAAGGGTCATCGTCTTGGCCTGTACCGCGTAGAATCGCAAGAGTTGTAGTTGATATACCGGGTTCCATATTGTTATTAATATCCCATCTTGATCTAGCTCCCCGTAGGACTGCAATTACAGTGGCTGGTATGTTCGGGTGAGACCCCACTATTCTCTAAACTACACTCTTAGTAAAGACTGGATTAGTAACTGAATAGTTCTGAATCGTCGTCTGAAGTTATGGTGGAGCAGTACTTAATAGAGGGTCGAGTGCCGAAGGTAAGGTAATTATGGCATATTCAAATAGAGAAGGGTCTCTTCTTATACTTCCTTCCCCATCTCCCTTCTTCTTCCCCTTACTCCCTTTTAGTCGACCTTTCCCCTTAACTACAAGAGGATCTAGGAGGATCTTTCGTGCTTCTTATGGTATAATAATACCACGATCATACTACCAATGTGGATTGATATTAGATAAAAGAAGGAAGCCAGGTGTCTTCTGTTTTTCCCACACTTCGTGGTGGCAAGGGAGGCCCATTGAGGCACGAATGGAGCAAGTGCAAGGGTATACAGGCTGCTCAGTAGGCTTTAAATGCAGCTTTGACTTCTCTACATTAATCTTCTGTAGTGCGTAGTTGTGGACAAAGGATATAATGTCGGCATAAAAGATGATATTTGTAGTGGTCTTGGGAATAGTCTTTTCATGAGAAATGGCCTCTGCGATCTCGGTGTGTTGATCCTCCTAGAAGACGCATATAGTATCAAAAAAATGCTTGTAATCTCCCCTACTATTGTGTAAATACGCCTTGACTGCAGCGTGGCTTGATTTATTGCGAGAGGTTGTTGTATTACTAAAATGGGACGCTTTGTCGACCCAATATTTGACCTAAAAGGGGACTTCTATTTAGCCGAGGCCATGGTGTTGAGTGAATTGATTGAGCGGCCCGCAAGAAAGGTACCTGGAATTAGGTGTGGTTGCCACTAAAATAGAAGTACCTTCCTTGCGGGCTGCTCTGTCAACGGGAAAGGGGTGCTCGTTACTTACTAATTTCTCTCTCCATACTAACCATGTCTTTTCCACGTACTTCACAGTAGCTGAATGGAACTTCCGAAGCGCCGTAAGGTTCTTTGAGTACTCTTCAATGGTGGGAGAGTTAATAACTAGAGTCCAAGCCTTATAGAATTCTTAAAACGCCTCGTTAGTTTTGAAGTACTTCTTGGTTTTGGTAACAATATTTATATTTACGTGCCACTGGCATAGAATATGATCTGATAAAAGGAAGAAGTTGTTAAGAGTATTAAGAAGAGCAAGTTCTCTATCTATAATCATGCACTTGGGAGTAGGAATATTATATTCTTTGCATAACTCTAGAAAACCAGTTTCTATAGCCTAAGTATAGTCCTCCTCTCTTTCACCACTGAGAAAAGTAAAGGCAATCTGAGGGGTCTTATTATTGCTGGTAACGCCGCATATATTTAGTAAAGGCATATTAAATTAGTTTGTCTTATATGTGCAATTAAGGAGAAGAATATTGGGGTTTTGTTTAAATAGTTCGATCGATTTCGGGTGGGCAAAGAAGAGACGAGTAACTCGATTCTCATTATCCTTAGCAGTATTGATTCTAATGAAAAAGGCTCATTCTTTGAGTGTATTCGCAAGCTATTAGATAGAAGTCGTCCCTCCAAGCTAAGTACCACGAATCCTTGAGCGTATATTATAGATATCAGTCCGCTGAACGTGCACCCCCATAGCCTTCAGCTCTGCTTTAATTATAGCTGCCGGAGCTCGTTGATCAAGCAGTCGTAGTATTATAGCCTGAGCTTCTTCGTTGCCCTCAAGAGCTCGTTTTCAGTGTAAAGGATAAGAGGTAACTTGATTAGAAGGATCGTGATTATGGAACTCGACTTTCGTATAACCACGCTATTAGCTAGAAGGAAGCTCTTGTGCTTTGATTAGAAAGGGATAATTACACTTTCTAGAGCCCGTATTAGCCCTCTTTCGACTCTTATATATATCCTCCTTCTTCCTAATCTGCGGCTTTCCCTAATAATCACACCGGTATACTACTCTCCTGCCTATTCGATTAGGCCTATTTATCCCGGCACTATCGCCCAGTATAATAGCATAACCTGCGCCATAAGAATGGGACTGATATGCCGCTAAGAGGGTAGGTAGGGAGGGGTATTTGGTATCAGGGAGGCGGGGACTGATTATTCTACGAATATCAGGGAAAGGGATAGGCGCATTAGATGGATGGCGTGGTATTGTGGACGAAGAAGCTATGATAATTACTTGAGAAGTATTAAGAAGGTTGGTAAGGAATTAGAGTGATTATAATAGCGGTGAAAATCAATTATTGTTGGCACGATCAAAAATTTGGTGGGGCGCCTTACTAATGCCGATGGCCGGAGCAACTTAGATTTTTGACTTAGATTTATTAAATCATGACTTAGATTTAAAATTCCCCTTTAAGAAACTCAGAGTTTTCAGTGGGCTAAATGTGGAGAATGTGGAGTAGAATCACGATGGCTGAGGAGAAACACTTTCAGCCTGGCAACCCCGGGTGTGCCTCCGTACGGTTTTGAGAGACCCTGGTGGAATTCAGAAGAGACTTTGCGTGATCAATGCCGTGGAAAGCATATCAAATGATGTCTTCCATTGCATTGAGCACGTTTGCCACATGAAGGATGGGAGCCGTGACGATGGGCCCTGATTCAGCAATGCAAAGCTCTCACCGCAAGGAAGGGCGAGATTGCGAAACCTTTCGAGCACGGCAGAAACGCTGACGAAATCTCACGATGCTGTGCAGAAGGTCCAGTCCTGGGTTTCCTGGGGGTAATGGGAACTGCTTTTGCGAGAGCGTGACCTTGCTGTTACGAAATCGATCCGCTTGGCGAACCACTCATAGCACGCCGAGCCAGGCGCCGTCTGCTTTAGCCCCTGAACGTCAATCGACACCTCCTCTCGTCTTTCAGTAAACGGCAAGGCGGCTGCCGTTAACTGCAAAGCTCCAAACATTATTGTGAAGAGACGCCTGCAAGACTTTTCCCTGATGACTCGACGAAATGGGAGCTGAGCCAAGGTATAAAGAACCGCCTGCCGTCTTGCTACACAAAAATCCCCTCCTACTCACCCTCAAAGCAATAACTCTACAGCTCAGTGTCGACATTTCGAGGTTGGAATACTCTCGTCACCCTTGATAAACCTCTTGTTCGCCATCGACAAGCACATATCATCCAATACCACATAACTTCCCTCCTTGCCACTAAACAAACAATCCACATCTATAATGCCGTCCCAATACGCAATCACCGAGCCTCACCCACACCCAGGCAAATACGTCCACTCTGGCCGTGGCGGAGCCGGAAACACCTTCAAGGCTCCCAAGACCAGCAGCGGAACCTCTGCGCGCGGCCCAGCCTCTCTCTTCGAGCCCGGCCTTCCAAAGTCGACGTCCAAGTTCTCCAGCGGACGTGGTGGAGCAGGAAACATCCACGAGCCCAGCGAGCGAGCTATCTTCTCCTTCGATGAAGAGCTCGAGCGTCAATCTACCCGAGAGAGGAGATTGAAGGATGCTGGTGTATGGCACGTTGGTAGAGGAGGAGCTGGCAACTATGCCGTCGCTCAGCCCAACTCCGGGCGCAAGGACTCGACCTCCTCTGCCGGTAGCGATGCCAGTGCGAGAAGCGGATTCTTTGGTCGTCTTAGCCATACCTTTGAGCGACAGCACTGAGATGCTCTCTTCCATTCCTATTCCATGCATCTTCGATTAATCAGCACGGTGTCTTCTCATGGTTTTCATGCCATCACGGCATAATGTGCGGGCATTTATTCAAGCGGGTCGGTTCTTATCCCCGCATTCTCTTACGATGACGGCTCTTCTCTCTTCTTTTATCACGGCGCAACGAACTTCAGAAAAAAGCGGCATGCATATCACGGCGTTGGTGTACAAATATTATTATGAAACGGGAAAAAGCTTGGGACCTCAAGGCAATACTGGCTGGCAGACTCCAGATTTCTTGTCTTGGTGATTTTTATGGATCTCTTCCTTTGTCAGCGGCGACACAGCGATAGCGATGGAAATGCCCAACGTCTTTTTGTATATACCCGACATTTTGTCATTGTTTTTGGATTTCCTGGTGAGCTTCACTTGGAGTTGGATTGAGGTGTTCAAGAGGATGGGTAGCATAGCATAGCTAGCTTTAGAAGAAGATAAAGCCTCAAAAATACTACAGTATTACCTTACATCTTTTCCCATCTACTGTGACTGTTGCCTGCTAAAGATATCTCAGCATGACAACGCACCCAAAAGTCCCTCAACTTTTGCATCGCAGAACAGAAAAGCAACTGTTCAAGAAAGTGACATGCCACCAAGCTCCTGCATTGGCAAGGCTCCTAGCTCAGCGCCTAGCTACTTTCTTTTGGTACTGCTACACGACTCGGGCAACAGCCCCTCGCCCTGCCCGCCCGGCCAGAGGACAGGATAACAGTCTATCCGTCTCAACAGCTGCACCATGTGTCAAAACCTAAGGCTAGCAATGCACTATGCAGCTTTTAATCCTTAGCCCTCCATCCACGATGCCGTAAGAAAAATGCAGGACTCGGTGCGAGAAATGCGGGGAAAGGAGTTGTGTAGCGTAATGATTTGCGGTGTGTACATAGGCGGCTGGTGCTGAATTGAGATGGCATGCTTGGCTTGGCAAAGAGGCTTGACAGCGGGCCGCGTGAGAAAATCAAGTTCTGAACGTATCATTAATTCCCCGGGGAGAGCAAAGAGAGCTCGTGATATAGCATCATGTGATGCGTTGAGCAAACAGAAAAGAAGGGGATAAACTTATGTCAGGGAGTTGTATGCAAAAGAAAAAAGCAGACCTAACACTTCTCTCCTAAGAATTAGGAGCAATGATGATAATTTTACAAGTTGATAACCTTACAGAGCTAAAGTACTGGGAAATATCAATTTAATGCTCTTGTGTGCTGGGTTGGTAACATTAGAGCTTCCACATCCTAGCATACTTCAGATTTGTCAAAAGGCAACATGAAGGGAAATCGAGGAGTATATTATTGCATGAAGTCCTTCCCCCGAAGACTTTGGGCCAGTAAAACTTAGATAGACATTAGGGAGTTTGAGGATGTGAAATAACTGTAGGTTAACTTTTGAAAATAGATCGCATACATTAGAATTCGCTGGAGAAGTTGAGTAATAAGTTCTTGACAGTGAAACACTTGCAGCTTCTTCTCATGTTCGATACGATTTCAAAATCCTAGTTGGAAAGAAATCTCAAGGACTGTGATCGTGGAGGGAGGGATGCAGATCCAGAAACGCTCTAGCGCAGAAAGCTCCCCCTGTCGCGTACATTTGGCGAACCCCAAATTGGACGCGCTTCAAGATCCAGGAGACGAAAACCACGAATACATCCATCTCATTCACGTCTCTACTCCGCCAATTTCGAAGCCAAACACCATTTCCCCTCGGTCAGGCCACATCTTAAAGCCAGTTTCTCTTGCACTCCGTTTAACCTAGCTCGCCGCGAGCTCCAGGCTCGCAAACACCATGGCCGACACCCTCCACAACGCCCCCATAGTCCTGGACAACGGCTCAGGCACAATCCGCGCCGGATTCGCAGGCGACGACCTTCCCAAATGCTATTTCCCCTCCTTCGTGGGGCGGCCGAAACATCTCAGAGTACTGGCTGGCGCATTAGAAGGGGATGTGTTTATTGGACAAAGGGCGCAGGAGTTGAGGGGCCTGCTGAAGATCAGGTATCCGTTGGAGCATGGAATTGTGACAGATTGGGATGATATGGAGAGGATTTGGGAGTGGGTCTATGGGGAGGGCCTCAAGACTTTGAGTGAGGAGGTGAGAATGCCATCAGCAGCAGCAGAATTGAGCTTGGAGAAAGCTTGAACTTTTAAGATCATTTGGCTGATGAAAAGTTTAGCATCCCGTCTTATTAACAGAACCTCCTCTCAACCCACGGAGTAACCGCGATACTGCTGCTCAAATACTCTTCGAAACCTTCAATGTACCCGCACTTTACACTTCAATCCAAGCCGTTCTCTCGCTGTACGCCTCCGGCCGAACGACAGGTATAGTTCTCGATGCAGGAGATGGCGTATCACATGCTGTGCCAGTATATGAAGGCTTTGCAATGCCAAGCTCAATACGAAGGATAGATGTTGCTGGGCGAGACGTCACAGAGTACATGCAGTTGCTATTGCGGAAATCGGGATATGTCTTCCATACCAGTGCAGAGAAGGAGGTGGTGAGGATGATCAAGGAGAAAGTTAGCTACGTGGCGGCAGACCCGAAGAGAGAAGAGAAGGAATGGTCCGGAGCGAAAGTTGGAGATGGGAAGGTGGTAGAGTATGCTTTGCCTGATGGAAACAAGATCAAGGTAAGCCCGGGAACTCTCGTAGGAGAATCTCCTGCTGACAATAGAAAGATCGGCGCAGAGCGATTCCGCGCCCCAGAAATCCTTTTCGATCCCGAGATCATAGGTCTCGAATACCCCGGCATCCACCAAATCGTCGTGGACGCCATAAACCGCACCGATCTCGACCTACGAAAATCTCTATTTGGGAACATTGTCCTGTCCGGGGGCAGTACATTGACAAAAGGCTTTGGAGACAGATTATTGCACGAGGTGCAGAGATTAGCAGTGAAGGACATGAGGATCAAGATCTTTGCTCCGCCGGAGAGGAAATACTCGACTTGGATTGGAGGCAGTATTCTGGCAGGACTGAGTACATTCAGAAAGGTATGTGAAGTTTCAGTCGTGTTTTGAAGACGGAGAGCTGACTAGTCTGCAGATGTGGGTCAGTATTGACGACTGGCATGAAAACCCGGATATCATCCATACAAAATTCACATAACCCTGCACCCTGCACGCATCCTTTCTCCTTCTAAAAAATTACTTCCCCTCGAATACCGCACCATCAGACTGGCAGGCACACAAGCAGGCTCGAGTTGGGCGCGGGGCCTATCTTTTGGGAACCAAACTTGAACGTTAGGGGAGAACCATCCTCGAAAACCGCTGAGGGAACCTTGAAGTGAAATCCTGGCCCAGTAAGAATAGATTACACTTGCTAGCCATGGATATAGTTACATATTCTCGGGCAAGGAATAGGGCGTTCTGAGGGAATCCAAATAATCTGTAAAATTGTAAAGAAGTGTGAAAGAGGAGCTAGCTAGATCAATGATACCCAATACCCATCCAACACATGACAATTGGTTCACTCAGAAAAGGCAGCTATTTGTTGGGCATTGGGAACTCGAGGAAGATCTGTGTGAAATACATTCATGAGTTCTGATTTATCGAAACCTCTCCATATAAAAACAATGATATATGCAAACCCCAAAATGCAAATGCACAACCGATTCCTCAGTCCCCTTCCATCCAAACCAATAAAGTTGCCGTAAAAAAGGGGAATCATAATCATCACCTCCTAAACCAACCCTCTCCATCCATCCCACCCAAGCCCAAAGCGGACCATGAAAAATCCCAAACGCCAACTGTATGCCCCAGTCTACCCTATAAACGCCGTACCCAAAATCAGATGCCCGTCCTACTCATACTGTAGCAGCGGAAGCCTCCACCTCCTCGGCCTTCCTCGCTACAACCTCATACCACATCCCGTGACTCTCTCGATCACAGGCTCCGACCTTCCCAACCTCTTCGACTATCGCGCCGACTTTTTGCACGAACTCTGGTAAACCGAGAGTAGCGAGACTCTCGCTCGCCGTGCTGGCGCTCTTGACTTTCTCCTTCTCTGTAGCAGCTGCAAGGCGGCCGAGAATGTGACCTCGGAGTCTGGTCATCAGGAGCCTCATGACGGGATCTCTGAGCTCGGTCACTGCTGGAGTAGATGATGGAGAGGCGATTGGTGATGGCGAGATCGAGATCGCTGCCGCGGCAGAAACGATTCGAGCGACGAGCTCCTTGATGTGGTTCTTCGTCGCTACTGGCATCGAACGTGAGGACTCGAGAGCGGCTTGAATGCCTTGTGTTGCTTGCTCAGGACTCTTGGAGTTCTCTAGTACAGAGAAGATGCGTGTTGCTTCTGTCTTCCACTGACTGCGGACGTCTCGCTTCAAGAGATTCTTGCATTGCAGCAGGATTGCTCCCGATGTGACAATCCGCAAAACGTCAGCTCGGATTCGAGTGATGCGTTTGGTGTCGAGCTGCAATGTCTCGGGGATGGGGATCGAGGCATCGAAAGACGTGAAAATGTCGGTCATCATTTGAGCGTAAATCTTCTCGGGCGTCGGTAAACTTCGTGCCAAGCGGACATTCTCAGGGTCTCGTCTAGCAACTTCAGCCATGACTTTCGTTCTTGCTTCTCCCCATGCGGCCTCCGTTGCTGATAGATTGCCAGACGTTTCTTCCATCAACTCGGCAAAACGTGCAGTCTCATACTGGCTAGCATTCTTGACGAGCTCTGGAGCTGCTTGCATCAGCATAAAGTTCGCGTAGTCGAGTTGCATTAGGTCAATCCCATGCATCAGTGCTGCCAATCGATCGACCACATCCCCAGTTTGCATCTTCTTCTCTACGATGTCTTTAATCTCCTCGTCCCGGAACGGTGCACAGAGACGCGGAAGGAGGGTGGCCATGAAAGTGAAAAACTTCTCATACGAGAAAGAGCCACCTTGAAGCTCTCTTGCAACAATTTCGCTATCAAGGGCCTCCCCAATAAGCTTGTGCATCGAATTGCCTTCCTTGAGAAGCTGTTGGAGTCGTACTCTTATATTATCGGCCATGGCAAGGACCCATGCATCGCTGTTCCCTGTTACAAGCTCTTGCCGCATCATGTCGAAAATGGATTGCATGGTAGAAGTTCTTTCTTCAAGAGCATCCTCCTCGATGCGATATTCTCGGTTGATTGCTACTTCGTGAGTGAGCACCCGGTTTTCAGGAAGTATCGGCCTGAAAAGTCGCAGCTCATCGGCTCTAGACTGTCGATGCCGAGGCGGTGTCGAAGGAGGTGTCAAAGTCTGCAGGTGAGACGTGACCAATTTCTCGGCCGCTGACAGCTCATCAATTGTAGGTTGACTTGGCGCAGGAGAATCTGCTGCTCGAGGTCGTGAGTCGCCGACAGGCTTCTTCGCAGCTCTTGCTTTCCGTGCTTCTCGGATCGCATTTGTGATCATTTTCTTGCCTTGGACTGCACCAGCAAGTCTCTTGATCCTGACCATCAATTTGAGCTGGTTTTCTCGAATGCCGTCACGGTATGAATCCGTGACAGCTAGCTCGGTACTGTCTTTCACTGACTGCCATATAGAATCCAACTCGACAAACTGCAACACCATCATATCTATGAGAGTAGAAGAATCTCGAGCCTTCCAAGCAATGAAAGCATTAAAGAAAGTAGCATACACCTCTGACAGTGTAGACAACTGTGCTGGAGGAGGTGTGTAGCTATTCGCAGCATTCAATCGTGACAAGACATTCTCAAAAGAAATGAGCAAATCTCTGGCCTTGGCTACAAGGTCCTGCAACTGTGGATTAGCTAGATCATCTCTCCTCATTGGCAACGCTCCCACCTGCTCCTGCTCAGTGTTGTCGCCTTTACCACTGAGGACTTGAGTGGGATGACCCAGGATAAGAAAAGCGCTGAGGAAAGTCCGGACCGCAGTCATCTCATTGACTGAGCCAGTTTCCCCTTCCTTCAAACCACAAATCCTCAGTATTTGCGCAGTGCCCACTAAGACTTTCTCCTGCGCCAACAAATCGACCACTTTCTCAAACGAGGTTTCTCGGACGCTGTCGATTGTGAGACCCAATGCTGCAAAGTCCTTTACTGCCTTCCATCTCTGGTGTACTCTCCACTTCTGTTGTATCCTGGCAGCGGCCGTCGCCTCGCTGATCGTTTCACGGACCGTTGGTAGTGGAGACGTGCTCTTCCTCGGGTGACTCAGAGAACGCCCTCTCTTCCCATTGCCTCGATTCAAGATCTCTTCTCGTCTTCTCTCGGCCTCTGCAAGCCTTTCTTCCATTTCTCGTCTCAACTTCTTCCCCTCGGCCTCTCTCTTCTCCTTCATGCTCTCCGCAATGCCTTTGGCTCTTTTCACCTCTTCCGCACATGCCGCTACAATCTCTGCAAGATTCTTCTCCCGTGCCTGCTGCGCAGCCAACGCTCTCTCCTCGCTGTTTGTTGTGCTCCTGGGCGCCGCCTTTGCCAATGCAGCTCTCAAGCGCACTTTCTCTGCGTGCGCAGCTCGATCTGCCAATCTTGCCTTCCGGTCCTCAATGATAGAGGCACGGCGCAAGTGTTGCGCGATGTAATTGCTCTGCGGTCCAACATGGCGACTTGAGGCATGCGACTGGTGGGAGTGTGCAGAGGATACGGAATTGCGCCGCGAGGACGCGGCAGAAGACTTGCGCCGGTTAGTTGAAGGACGGTAGAAACGCGCTGCAATTCGAGGGGGTGGAGTATGTATCTTGTTGTCGTTTGACTCCTCGGTGATGAGGTCGAGATCTGTGTCTTCTGGCATATCGGCGGGGTGGCCTGTTGACTCGGCCAGGTTGCGATCTGGGTCACTCAGATCCTGCGAAGCGCGACGCATCTTCGACGATGTTTATGGGGTGTAAATTGATGTGTTGAAATTGAGACAAAGAAGTCTGAGAATGGGTATGCCGAAAGCAGGCGTCGGGTAACGAGCTGTTCTGTGAATGTTTAGGGTCGAAGTGAATGAAGGTACTGTCTGTCTATCGCAGAAGGGAACAATGACGGTAATGTGGGGCCCTGGAAAAGGAAGCGCTGGATCAACACGCTGGTCTAGTCCTCAAACAGTGTACAGAGAAGGGAATGAGTCGAACAACAGGTAGAGGCAAAGGCCGAAAAGGAGGAGGTTGGAGTTTAGGTTCGATGTCGTCAAGGAAGGCCTCGAGACGTGATGCTCGCGGGAGGACGTAAGCGGACTAGGCCGAAACCAGGTTTCCAGCCACACCAGATTACAGAGCAGAAAGCCGGACGCAGAAGCAGCCAGAATCAATATATATTTTATTTTTCCAGCTCCTGATCCCTTAATCGCCTGAGCTCAAAGAGGCGCAGCGTGACAATCACATCCGTGACTCGATGTTGAAACTTACATGTGATACCAATGCGACTCTGAATGTCTTGTTTTGTTGCACACGATGAAGCTTGACCGCCTGCCAAATCCAGATGATTGTCGAAAGATCGTCATCGACAAGATCTTCGCCCAAAGAGGAGAAGGTCCCGTGGCAATGGTCATGACAAGTCGGGGATAGAATTGACCTCGGGATTGTGGATCAGAATCTATAGTTAGACAATACGGTGCATGGAAGTCTGTGCCTAAACTTCTAATCTTCGATGCTGTCTTAGAACATTGACTCAGAAATTCTGTGCAGTGCTCAATCACGTGCAAGTAGAACTACCTTTCATATTCGAGAACTGTTAGGACAATTAACAATCAGAACTTAGAAGAAAGTTCTGAAGAACGAACAGAATGCCTTTGATCATCTCCGCAGTTTTAAGAATGAAATTACCTCAATGGCAATGTCAGGCTCTTCTACTCAAATCAACGTCACGGGAAGCTTACAGTATGTGCGATAGTCCTTTGCCAACTTGATCAATGTTATATATACAAGAAGATAACACAACCACATCTCGGCTCATTCATAAGAGATCATTTCTTGTCGGGTACAGTATTCATTGCTTCTGTACAGTACGGAATGGATGCCCATCCATGCCTCCATTTCCCCATTTTTCGTCTTAGAACGCCGTTCCCAAACCGGTTGGTGATGCATAACTTGTCATTTGTTGTGTTCGTGGTCGACAGATGAGAAGATACATAAAAAGCTGTGTAAATGCATAATCATATCATGCATTTACCCAACTCCTAGATATCTACTCTTCTATACAAAATGCAGAAGTTGCATGAAATCAAGAAAGTCTAAAAGGAGGCAAATTTTTGGTTTCGTTTCCATCTTTCCTACTCCACATCCCATTTCATTTATCGAGAGATGGGCGTTTAGTATCCACCAGTAGCATATGCAATTGGTGCAGTACCAGTGCTCTTCGCCTTGGAAACGAATCCAGATGAGGGGAAGATGCTACTGCACTTCTTCTTGGTAACTGTCTGGGTTCCATTGGTGTATGGATAGGGGGTTGATACTGGGATTGGGACGACAGTTGCAGTGCTCAGAACGACAACTGGGCCACCAGATGATGGGGAAGCAGCTGCGTTGGCGTTGGCACCAGAGGTGTCAGTACCCGAATTGTCTGTTGCGGCTGCTGAAGCAGCATTTTCGGTCTGGAAGAAATATTAGTCTTCATTGCGAAGCCTCGGCTGAGAGAGACTTACCACCGTAACAGTCACGGGGGCTTGAGTGACTGTGACTGTAACTGGAGCGCAGCCGCCTGCTCCAGAGCTAGCTGCTCCAACTACGGCTCCAACATTTACTCCAGATCCACCAGATCCACCAGACCCAGAAGATCCAGAGGATGATCCGGTGGCGGCTGGAACAATAGTGACATATTTAGTCGATGTTGAGAACTGGGTCAGGGTGGTGGTGATGCTGTACGTTGAGCAGTTAGCGATCCGTGCCAGTAGCTGCCTTCAGTGGGTGTTCTTACTCGGTTGAAGAAGCCGCTGCTTCATCATTTCCACCTTCGCCACCCTCTCCAGACGAACCAGAATTTTCGCTGGTAGAAGCGGCAGAGGTGGCATAAACAGTGGCGGTCAGAGTCTTTGCGATGGCTAAAAGAAAAGAGGTCAGCTATTCTGTAAAGATCCAGCTCAATATCAGGCGATGTATAGTACTCACTGGTTGTAACAACAGTGGTAGAAGTTCCAGATCCAAGAGTGTAGGTCAAAACCACGCTTCCTGTAGTAGGGATTGCCTCCACAGTCGAGCCTGTAAGGACGGTGGTCACTGGGTAAACAGTGGTTTTGGTTGATGCAGGGCAGTTTGTCACTGTCGGTGCGCAGGAAGTGATAGTGATCACATCTGTCTGGAAGTATGTAGATGTGGAGACAACCGGAACAGCAACGCTGCCGTTAGAAACGGACACCGAAGGTGTAACTACACCAGCTGCTGAGCTAAGGGGCGATGCTGGATAGGTGTTGTTGGAAGTCGAAGGGGTCGTGACAGCAGCAGCGTTGGTGTTGATCGGGTATGACGAGGCTACGGCGACGCCAGCTGCTGTACTTGTGGATAGAGCGCTTGCTGAAGACAAAATTGCTGAGGCTGTGTATGATGCCAGGATTGCTGAGCTGGCAGACGAGGCTGCGGTAACGGGGCAGATGGTCTATAGAATATTAATACTATGTCACAAACGTTCAACAATATACACACAGTATCCACTGTAATCGTATCTGTAACCACAAAAACGCTTGTAGCCTCGGGGTGGCCTGCTGGGCAATTTGTAATAGTGGCTGCACAGCTTGTAACCGTGTGCGTGACCTCAGCATAGACAGTCAAGGTTGTTTGAGCAGCAGCATCGGTGGCCGAAGAGTTTGCTTGACGGCGGAGGTGGAAGTGTTGAGCCGCATGCTGGTGAGCGGAGGCCAAGGCCGCGAAGAGGGCCACAGAAAGGGTGAACTGCATGGTGGATGTGGGGATTGACTCGAAGGATGAGATGTTGACAGTTCGGAAGTGTTCGTTCTTTGCAATGCTTCTAAGCAATCAATGCTTTCCCAATCTTCTAACAATAATCTTCAATGAGTGTAGTCTTCGTTGTCTGGTCGTTGGGCCGTGGTGTACGAAGCTCTCGATAATATGGACAGTGAAATGAGCGAAAGTCGATTTCGCAGTAGAATCTCTCAGGAAAGAATGACGGAAGGTTGGAAAAGAGAAAGAAACTCTATGCGGAAAAGGACAGTAAGGACCGTTGTTATCAAGAATGAATCTTGGGGGAGAGAAGAGGAGAAGAAGAGAAGAGAACGGGAGCATCAAGGGATATGGCAGACAAAAGAGATGCGCGGATTACGAATGAGCAAGGGTCACGGAGCTAAATCAGGATGCGTACTCCATACAGGCGCCAGGGCCCTTCCATGATGCAGGTACAGACAGGAGTTGAAGACCCGCCGGACTTGTGCGGACTTGTGCTTGGATCGACGGAGAGAGGCTGTGGGCGAGGGAGGGGATGCAGAGGTGAGCACGGTGGCGCTCTTTGTCCAGCTAACAACGATTAGGGGGCTCGCCTAGCACCCAGGGAGGCCCAGGGGGCTGCGGGAGCGCTGATTGGCGTTCTGGCTGCGAGATGGCCCGCCAACGGGCGTGCGTGCAGCGCGGTGGATCGTCAGGTACCGCACCAAGCCTGCGCTTTTTGGTTTCAGACACAGTGGTTGGCTGCATCTTGAAACACCCATCGGACGAACTGGACCAGCGACTGGGAAACGCCCACAAAGACAACCAGCCGAGGCGCGAAGAGCAGAGGTGAGCAAAGAAACAGAAACAGAAACATCTCGAGATCCGCAGTCTCGTGGCCCGACTCTATCAAGTCTCGATGAGAAGAAACTCTCTACAGCACCACCAATTCGTCACTTCGTCACCCCGATCTATTAAGATCAACAGCCCCGCTGGGCTGTGATGACGACCCGGAAATTGTAATGGAGCTGGAACGATCTCCACGCCTCACTCATCAGTGCACCACGCCGGCTGCGGGCAGATAGAAGACCACCGTACATCGTATCCAGCAGCATAACTAGTCCGCACCCCGGCAAGCGTTCCGTACTCGTAGATTTCCCCTGAACCGTTGCAATTTGGCTTCCGTTCGGCACTCGATTTAGAACAATGTCAATGACTTCCACGTTAAAGGACCAAAAACTACTTCAATTTTGTTTCTTTCAAGCGCTTCTCCTCAGAACCTTGAGCTACAATGTTCCCGGATCACAGCTTGATCACCACCCAGGCTCGTGGCTACTGACTGGTCAACCCGTCCGAAAAGTGTGAATTTTTGCAGCCGCACAGGAAGGATCCTGAAACGGGGCGTCTGCACGACAGGGAGTCTTTCATTGGCAGGCCGGGAACAGCCACACTGCCAAGCATCCCGAACCCCTGAACGACCTCAACCTCAGGAGTCACAATCCCCGTTTGCTTTCCAGCTCGCGGAAGCTTGCGTTGCCAGGTGGCTCTCGTGATGGTATTCCTGTCATCTGAGAATGCTGTGGAACATCGTAACACATTACTATACCCAAAAATTGCACGAATATGAAAGGTCGAGAATTCCAGATTTGACAGATTTTCGTCAATCATCCACTTGGACCAGACTCGACCGTGATTCTAGAACTCTCACCCCACACGCACCTGCCTCGTCTTCGCAAGCACCCCGCGCCTCCCGTTTTGCATAAACGCAATTTCAAGGCAGAGGCTTTTAAAATTCGCCGAGATCCAAAGATCTTCCAATTAAGGTTGCCGAGAGTTTCATCTGATAGTCCTTTTGACCCTCATCGGAGATGTCCCGTGCTTGGCCTTCCTTGGGTCCCGCACTGCGAGCATTCCACCCAGAAGGGATCGCTGCCGCGCTCATTAGAGCCTGAGGTTTGAAATTGGAATGAATTGCGAGTATCCTTCCTGAAATTCAGATTAGGGCTCAGCCCCTTGATATCTGATCTGATAAATGATGCGGGAGTGATGTCACTCCCGCGAGGGTGAGTCGTAGACCAGACAATGGAACACGAAAACTATTTTCTTTCTCATACACGCAAAATTCTGTTCTGAACTGGGACTTTAAAGGTAATTATATAAATTTCTCGCATATCTGAGCATCCTAAGAAATTTCAATCCAGAGTCAACTGGACTCTCGATCATGGAATACTTCCCAGCATCAGAATCGTTCCATTTCTGGCACTACTCAAGTTGGGTCAGGAGCCAACCTGCTCCTCTCCTGGTCGACGCGCACCGTTTCGCTTTTCCAGACATTTTGCATTTTCCGATGTTCTTTTAATTTACAGTGATGCTATTTCGCTGTAATGCGATGCCTCCGTTCCGGCTCAAGTTCTGCAGCAACCTTTTCGGTCTTACATCGCTTTTTTAAGTTTCCGAGTATCGGTTTTCTATTGTACTGTACTATTACGCCGAGAGCGGAGATCAATTTCGTGCAATAAAGGCTTTAAGCGAACCTCGCTGCCATTCAATCCTTCAATTCTGCGCCGGCCAATCCATTTGCATCCGTGGATCGATGAAGAAATCGACCAAGTAGAGCTTTCTGTATCTCGTATGCGGAGCATCTCTTGGTCTATCTGAGGTCCAATCCGTCTTCTGCATCCTGTTACTGTTGACTCAATTGCGTTAGCTTCTGAGAGATATCGTCAACGGGTACCAGTAGAGACTTGGATTTGGAATTCAGAAAAAGTGAAAGAGCCGAAGCTCTTTCTGGAAGTGTTTTTTTTTAATCATTGTTCTCGTGAGAACTCATAAAAGTCGTTTTTCATCATTTGAAAATTTGGGGCATAGAAAAGAAAGGAGAAAACTTTCCAGCTTGACTGTTCATATATTCTCCTGGACGGTCTCCTCTCTGGTGGTAACAAAATTAGATCGATGATGAATTCCACAAGGAGGATTGTTCTGTATTTCGTGTACAACGATCCTTTTTGGTCTCAATCTGAGGTCAATTCTGTAATTTACAGCTTGTCTCGTCTATTTGATAGCGTTAGCTTCTGAAAAGCGTTGTTCACGGGCATTGTTACGGAATTGAATTCCAGCATCAGACTTAAAAGAAGGAAGGGTCCTTTGTTCTAAACATTACACGTTCTACAATCTTAGGGCCTCAAGTAAGAGTGCAGAACTTCATAAGCAGGGTTGTTTCATTATTTGGAGATAGTGGGGCATAGAAAAGAAATGAAGAAGACTTCCCAAGTGGTTGATCATGTATCTCCAATCCCAACGCACTCCTCTCCACCGATTATAAGACTCGATCAATGATGACTTCGACAAACATGGATAGTTCTGTATCTTGTGTACGGCGATCCTCTCTGGTCGTAATCTGAGGTCTATTCTATTGTCTGCAGCCTGTTCTCATCCAGTCGACAGTGTCAGCTTCTGGAAGACAATAATGGCATGTATGAAACCGAGTCTAATTTTGAGTTCAGACAGAGATTTTGCCTCTTTGGCCATGTTTTGTAATAATAAAGCCTCCTACACCAGGTCCAGGGCCAGTCATCATTTTTTGAGAGTTGAGACACAGAAAGAACAGAGAAAGACTTTCCAGTGCAAAGTTTTGTCCTTAGATGGCGTGCACTTTTTCTGCGGATAGCGAGACTTGACTAATGATGAACTCGACTGAATAAGGGGATATTCTATATCTCATGTACGAAGTGTCTCTGCGGTCTCAACCTGAGGTCAATTGCGTCCTGTGCATCTCGTTCTCGTCTGTTGATAGCGTCAGCTTTCGAACGACTTGAATAAGATGCAACAGGATGGAATTTCGCTTGTAAATCAAAGTGTGTTGAGTTATTATAAGTTCTAATTTCTTAGAAACTCAATAGGGATAACTGGCGTTACAACAGTTTCATTATTTAGAGATACATAGGGACCTGGAAAAGAGAGAAGAGACTTGCTGGAGCTTTTTCATGCGGCTTTGTTGAAGCACATTTGTTTTACAGATAAGGAGATTTGATCGATGATGAATTTGTCCAAGCAAGTGACCATCCAGTATCGTGTGTACGGGTGGCTTCTTCGGTCAGGACACTCTGAGATCCATCGAGATAGCTTCTCTGTATGTTGTTCCTATCATTTCAGAGTGTCAGTACCTGAAAGATAATAACATCATGTCAGAAGTGAAACAGATTTGAAATTCAGACTGTCTGGGCAGACGGCGTATCAACATCATTCCATCGGAGCTTAGCCCCAATGAAATTTAAGTTGCAGGCACACATTCATCATTTGGGGTTTGTGGCGTGAAGGAAGGAGAGCAAGTAACTTACCTGGTTTGACTGTCTAAGCAGGAGAGCTCGAGTTGGGTTCTACCATGCTGTGGAAAGTACAACAAGTCTCGATCGATGATGAATCGGCCAAGAGGAGACTCTACGGTATCTCGTATGGGGATCTTCTTTGCCTACAAGCTGAGGTCAATTGATGGAGCGTTGTCAAAAGTGTCGCTATCTTTTCGGAGTATTAGCAACAAACAAGTAACAACAGCATTTATCAATTAGCTCTGAAGTTGATATTTGACAAACCGAAGTCAACGCGGCAATTCGAGAAAGGCACTGTTCCGTTTGAACTTTCAAGCAGGCAGGCAGGCAGGTGCGCATTATTGTGTCCATCATCAAAATCGGGACACGAAGTAAAAAGACATACTTGTGCCAGCTTGTTGTCTGCGCAAGGGCCCATTAATTTCGGGTCAGCGTACAGTACTTCAAGCTTTGGTCGATGATGATGTTAGAGCCAGGGCGGTTTTCGAGACGCGGTTCAGTACGTGTTGAGAGATGGCTCTTGCCGAGTGTTCTGAGATCAACTCGAGATCTTTCGCAGTTTTGTTATGCAAGCTATCGAGGAGTGTTCGAACTGTGCAGCGTATGAGGGCTAATTTCGCGTGGCGTGTGCATTGTCGTGGAGGCTGCGGAAAGAGTCAGCAAACTCTTTCGCAGGCACCACACCATTACACGATAACTTATGAGATTCTAATGACCGCTGTGAAGTATCACGATGATGCGCTTGATTTTGCATGCGTTATACAGTTGTGCTAAGCATTGCAGATGGAGTGAGTTATGTGAGAGGATGTTGATAGAGAAGACGAGAAGCATGCACGGAGGGAACATGGTTCTATTCTGCTAGCTTTGTTTACATTTTTAAACATAGCAAGTACGATTATCATTTCTGAGAACTCATCGTAGTGTTGGTTGTTGCTTCTCTTTTGTTGTTGCCAAAACTCTATTCCGCTTGGGCAAACGTCACGATGCACTTACGTACCTTGGTGGATTACAAGCGCCAGAAGGATTTGAGAGATCATAACTCAGACTAATTTAATTCATTCTTGCGAAAATATAGCTTTGGATCTGAATCTTGTTACTTTTTCCAGGTGCTCAAAAGGTGGAATATCGTGTAATTTATTCAACCTTCATTCTCTCCACACAATCAAAGTCAACATCCAACAACACCATATCCATATCTGTTACATAGTCTACGATAGGAATTTCATGGCGACATCAATCGCCCTTGGGGACTCGAAAGTCCCGGACCTCCAGCCCTCCCCTCCCGCTATGAGTAAAAACATGTGAAAAGGATTTCTCAGCCTAATATATATAAATCAAACTTATACAAAAAGCTCGCGTCCTCACGATTTCTTACTTGAAAGGAATCACGCAATTTGAAACATTCCGTTCAGAAGCAGCCAGTAGTCATGTGTGGGTGAGCGCCATGTCCGTCTGGGATGGTAGATCTGTCATACAAGATTCCATGGGACACTACAACCCGAGTCTTCATCCAAAGTTGACGTTTTATCCCTAAGTTGAATTTAGGAAGCTTTTCGTCTCAGTTTAAATGGATGTTTCGTCCGAAGGTATGTAGAAAGTGCTTCTCATCTGATATTCTGTGATGAAGCGAAGTGGAAATCTTGTCGTTTTGTTGCACATCACCTCAATGTTCGAAAGCGCTTTAGTCCAATTGTCTTTATGAAACATTTGCGTCGGTTACAAATGAAGGGAAATCAACTCATCCGCTCTTTCATCGAAATCGAAAGTAGATCTTCCTTTCCCAGGTTTAATGCATATTGCTCACATACATGGAAGGCACCTGGGACATTAAGAATTAGATTTTCATGCCAGACGAGTTTCTATTACCTTCACGTAACCTACGCGGCGTCAAGGATCCGTTCTAACACCTTAGTTATACAGTGGGTCTATTCATTACGGCTTGAATACTTGCTTCCATCAACACTGATCAACATAATCGCTAGTCTGCGGATGTAGTGGAGTAGATTTGGCTGGGAGGCTCGTGGCGGCAGAAACATCGTCTCTGAGCATCCAGACTTAAGTCCACAGCTGAGCATTAACCATCCCTCCAATTGCTGGACCACCTCTCCTGACTCGTCCCCTCGCGTAGAAAAGGGGCTGGCCGACAAGCGAGTGGAGCCAGGGGCTGGCAGCACGTGCCTGACCCATAAATCTCTGCAACCTTCACCAGTTTCCTCTCCATCGCCATCACCCCCAACCTTCTGCGTCGTAGACATGTATCCATATGGGCGCCTTGGTCTATTTCACTTATTTGGGGGCTTAAGAGGCTCATTTCTCTGTCAAACCCCACTCTTATGCATTATCGGTCGGAAACATTCCGAGAAGGGTAGACCTTCAACAGCAAACGGCCGTGTTTGATGCAACCTTCTCAACTGGATCCCGATCTCCACGGACTGTTTCTCCTGTCCCGAGATCTCTCCAAGATCTGATCTCAAAATCAGTCATCTCAAATCATTATCCTAGAGGTTGTCACAGCAAGGCTGGTGACAGTCCACTCAGAGGACCTGCCACGCAGCTTCGCTTGAGCGACAGCGAGGTTCATCCTTGAGCAAACCATAACAGAACTCGTATACCCCTCGAAAAAGAACCCCTTTCGCGTTTCAACACCACACATTCGCATACCGTCTCATTCAGTTCCCATTTGACATTTCCTTTGACGTCATTTTCCGCTATTCATGCCAGTTTCAAAGTCCGTGCCTACCTTGGCTACGCTCGGGAAGTTGTCTAGACTTCAGGATGGCATCGTCTCCCCGGGTTACACGTTGACCTGCATTGATTTTCACAAGGGTAGCTCCTTGAACCATGGCGTTGGGCTCCATCAAACCAGCCATTGACACTCACAAATCTGCCTTTTTGCTTTTCGTTCCATATAATACATCTTATATTCTCAAGCATTGTTATGCATCCCATCCTAGGTGATCTGAAATGGAGGAGACTCGCGGAACGTCGGTGGCTGGACGTGAGTTCCTTTAACCAAGGAAGAGAAGACTAGAAGCGGCTGGGAGCGTTCGTGATGAGATGACGGAGGCTGGTTTATGGCCAGGAAGTGTAGATGAAACGGCTATAATACCTTCGCAGATATCCCACCTTCTTGGATCTCTCAACTCGCATTTTATCAATCATCTTTATTCTTCAGCCACATCTTATCGTCCCAAGTTGGACAAATCCCAAGTCATTACGGAGAGAGCACTCAGGAGACGTCCGTCCAACACTTGGATCCCAGAACCGCTCCTACTTCCCGAATTCCACATCGAAATGCCGGGTGACGGGCCCAGCGAGCTGCCTCAACATTATGGCGGCAAGACTTTAGATGGAGAACTCATCAAGCGCCCAAATTCTCCCATACTTCCCAACTCTCCAAGCCGTGCCTATCAACCATCGAATCGCCTCGCATACTCACCGGAACGTACACCTATTGACCCTCCCTACTCTTCCGGCAATCCAGAAGATTTTCGCGGAGCAGGACTCAGACGCAGACCCAGTCAGAATCCGACTAGACGATATTCAGGAGGAGATTACGACCTTCCACGACCCAGTATCTCACAAGATGGTGGTTCTCGACGACCCTTGAGATCTAGAGATGACGGGTACTACCGTGATGATGAACGTGGATGGTCTCGACGAGACGACTATGCTCCTCATCCTGATTCTCAAGAACGATCTCGACCACCTCGAGCTTACCGCAACGTTGAAGGTTGGGAAAGAGGCCCATCCTCTGCCTCAAAGCCCTACTTCGAAGAGTCAAGATATGACCGGGATCTTGAGCGAGGCAGAGGAGAATGGTCACCAGAGAAGAAGCGGATCAGCGATGAAGAGTACAGTGTCGATGGGTATAATTACGATGCTCATAGGTCAGGGCAGGGCAGAGGCACGATTGACTTCAAAGCTCTGAGCCCAGAAGAGAGAGCAGAGGTCATGAGACTTCCATGGACACAGTGGATGAACAGCAGCGTCAAGAATCGTAAGATTACCTCCCTCTCCAGCAACACATTACTGACAGACACTAGATTTTGTTGCAACAATTGGAGAGTTCGTTGGCACAACCATGTTCTTGTTCTTTGCATTCGCGGGAACTCAGGTTGCCAATGTGCAATCTACCGCCTCCGACGCCTCCTCATCCACCAGCAACACTACGTCAGGAGCCGCAACAGGCTTCAACGTCTCCGTTTACCTTTACATCTCTGTCATCTTTGGCTTCTCCTTGATGGTAAATGTCTGGATCTTCTTCCGTATTTCGGGAGGTTTGTTCAACCCTGCTGTTACGCTTGGCATGGTACTCGTCGGTGCGCTTCCAATCGTCAGAGCAATCTGCCTTTTCGTTGCCCAAATTGCTGGCGCTATTGCTGCCTCTGGAATGGTTCTGGGTTTGTTCCCTGCCAAATTTAACGTCAGGACAACTCTCGCAGGTGGCACTAGTCTGGTCCAGGGAGTATTCATTGAAGCAATATTGACCGCTGAACTCGTCTTCACTATCTTTATGCTTGCAAAGGAGAAACACAAGGCTACTTTCATCGCACCTGTCGGCATTGGACTTGCCCTCTTTATTGCGGAGATGGTCGGCGTCTTCTACACTGGCGGTTCCCTCAATCCAGCAAGAAGTTTCGGTCCTTGCGTTGTGACTGGTATCTTTGACCATGATCATTGGATCTATTGTAAGTTACACCCTCCACCTCTCGTTCTAGAAACTTTCTAATATATTCTTAGGGGTTGGGCCAATCATTGGATCGCTAATCGCGGTCTTTTTCTACAAGTTCATCAAGATGCTTGAGTATGAGATGGCCAATCCAGGACAGGATGGCGATGACCAAAATGATCCAACCAAGAGCGAAGAAAAGCGAGCTGAGTTGATCGAGAGACGCCAGGCACGAGCCACTCGTCGTCCTGGAAGCAGACACTCTCGGTAGATTTTATGGACTGCAGTAAGGCTGGAATACAAGGTTAATGAGTTACGTTGGTGACTGTGAATGATTTATGTTGGTCTGATACTAATTAGGAGTTTATTATGCTAGACCTTCCTTTTATAGCTCTACTGATGCAATAATGCAAATACACCCATCATCACTACCGTTAATCCCCATTACTCCGCCGTGATCATGCCACCTAAAAGCAGCCAACTCCACTTTTTCTGTGAAACCTCTCACAAGAGTCCAGGGATAATCGCCTTCCTGTCCCCGACCTTCTCCTTCCCGAATCGCTCGATGTACCAGTACTTCCCGGAGATGGCTCTCGGCAACATGGCCGCAATTTCATTAATCAGAAAGTTTCTAGCAGGGACACAGCCCCAGCCCCCGACGATCCAAAAACCTCCCCACTCAATCCACTCGCACAAGTAATGCGGATAAAAGATCCAGGTGAACAGCCCATTCTGCGGAATCGCGTAAACCTTATCGACGCCTTTCTCACCGCTCTTCCCCTTACCTGTGCTTCCCTCCGACTCCGCAGCCCTCTTCTTCTGATTCCGCGCGGCAGCTCTGCGGATCTCTCTCAGTTCGTCATCGTGGAAGATGTTCGCAGCAAAGCCGAGCGCCCAGATCATGATGCCGAGCTCCATGCGTCCGCCAACTTTGAAGTTTGCTTCCTTCTGCCACTCTGCACGGGTTGTGGGACCATAGCCTCCGAGCCAGCCGCCGACCGAGATACCATTCGAGAGTTGGAAGAAGAGGGCTAAGGCCCAGACTAGGGGATGGATGGGGGACATAGAGGGGTTGAGGAAAGGGGTCATGATCGCGCGGTAAATGTAGTGGATTACCTGCAGATATTGTTAGCACCGAAAATCAAGTCGTAGAGAGAGACACACAAAGAGGGAACCCATGGCCTTATTCTCCCAAGGAAGTGACGCGAGGCCTTGTTCTGCGGGCAGGGTGTTCATGATGTAGAGAAGTGTCAGGAAGCCCGGCGCCTCCATGGTGAGCCATGCGATCTTGCCCGGGATGTTGAATCTACTGTTCGAAGAAGTTTTGCCAGCTCCATACCAGGAGATGCACCATTGTAGACTTGCGAGCTGCATTTCGTCAATTTTGATCGGGCTGGAGGTGGGGGTTTCATACCACGGGGAAGTATTTGAATTGCCAAACAACCCATTCCCAATTCTCTCTTGAAGGAGGCATGTAGTCCTGAATGAGCGCCATGTTGATAATTTTTGTGAGTGTAGCTTTCTTGAACGCAGCTGAGGTCGCAAAAATACTGTTTTGATCTTTAAATGAGGGCGCCTAAGTGCTTCAATGAGGTCACTGAACTCAACTTTCGCTTTGAAACAGTCCGTGCACAACGCCCCTGTCCGCTCAGCCTTGCATGAGGCCCACTTTCTCCGGCCACAGCCTCGTCTCATCCTTGTCCCGATTGGCATTCGCACATCAACGTCAATCTATCCTTTTAATCACTTACAGCCTTCGGAGCAATGCAGTATTTTCATTAACCAAGATGTCAAATTACTTAGGACATTGCATCAGTTGATTTCGCCTTGATTGGTCAGTCCGTCGGCCTAGTTAATTCCAACTTCCATAGACATCACCTCATCCAACAATGACCACACCCTCCCCCTCCACCGACCCAATGCTCCGCACAGCACTCCAAGCCTACCGTTCAGGCCTACACACCTTCGCCTCCTCTCCCTCAACCTTCCAAATCCTCAAATCTCTCCCCTCTTCTGCTCAACTCTCACCCCCCAAAACCCTCTACATCCTCGACTCCTCCTTCAACCCACCCACTCTCGCACACCTACGAATAGCCAAGACCGCCCTCCTCTCAGACCCAATCTCAGCCCCGACACCAAAACGCTTGCTCCTCCTCCTCGCAACCCAAAATGCAGATAAAGCACCGAAACCCGCAGCTTTCGAGCAACGGCTCGTGATGATGGAGATCTTCGCTTCTTCCATCCTCTCAGAAGCAGCGCAGCAAGTAGAGGGACTCGGTGTCGATATTGGTGTGATAAAACTTCCCTATTTCGCAGACAAGGCGAAATCGATAGAAGACTCGGGACTTTATCCGGATTCAACACAGCAAGTTCATCTCCTGGGCTACGACACACTGACTCGGTTGCTGGCGACGAAATACTACCCCCCGATGCATACGCTTCAGCCACTTCATCCATTTTTGAAGAAACATAGGTTATTGGTTACGTACCGTGCGGATGATGATTGGGGGACGCGGGATGAACAAGATGAATACTTGAGAGACATTGAAGAAGGGAAGAGGGATGGGGATGGGGCGAAGAAAGAGTGGGTCAGTGAGGGGAGGATAGGGATGGTTGAAGGGAGGAAAGAGGGGGAAGAAATCATCAGTAGTACGAGAGTGAGAGAGGCGGCTAAGAAGGGGAACAGAGAGGCTCTAGAGAAGCTGGTCACGAAAGGAGTAGGAGATTGGGTTTTGGGGGAGAGCTTGTACAAGGATGATTGAATGGTTAGAACCTATCTAGGTTCTGTTTGCACAGTACAATAAGAAGAAAGTATACCATGTCTTATTTCTGTTCGAACAATGAATCTCTGACTTTCCACTAACAGGGGGGCGATAATCAATGATAAAATGAAATCCATAACCATACGCCAACGTCTGTCCAAGCTTCCTCGTGCTCGACCCATAGGACGCCTTCAGCAATACTTCGTATCGAGAATAACCTATTTTTGTCTTCCCCAAGCATCATCAGCTGCTTTCAATACTCTCTCCCTCTCGACCTTCTCCAGAACCTCCAACTCCGAACAATGATCATCCGTGCTTCTCCTCAAAAATACCGACCCAAGACTCATATTCCTGCTCTTCCGTTCGGATTTATAACCATCCCAGTCTCTACCAGCCCAAGTGCGAGATTTATCCTTCTTCGAACCAATCTTAGGCAACATCTCTTCTAGCATATCCGCGTCCACATCCTCGAATCCATCAACCAGGCAATCTGCATAGAACTTCGGATCCGCAATACTGAGAATTGACTCATTCATTTCACCTCCGGTTTCCGTATCCATACTTCCATCCACACTGGCCTTCAAAAGCCTCAATTGTCGCTCTCTCTCTTTGAACTCTTTCTCAGCTTCCTCCACATTTTGAGGCGCAGTAATCATCGAAAGGGGCAAGACTTCCAGTTCAGGATATTCCAACTCTCCCGCTACAGTAAGACTGCCTCTGCGACCCTTCGATGAAGACTGTTGCTGAAGCTGTGTATCCGTCCTATATACTTCGTGGCCAATTCTTTCCTTGACCTTATCGATGATCCCCTTCTTCCGCTTCAAATACTCGAGTTCGATGTGATGGCCATCATCCTCGTGTGCAAGACACCAAACAATCTCTCCATCCTTCTTACCCAATTTCGCAAAGTCTTTCGCATCAACGTGATCACTAGCTGAAGCGCTAGAAAGGCGCTCACTCCGACTGTGGCTGGGAAATCTTGACCAACTAAGCGGATATCGATGATCGGGGCCTGTTGGCTTGCTCTTTTTCACGATATTCTTACTTTTGGCCTTGGCCTTTGCGGCCGAAGCTTCCATCTCCGCCTCCCAGGAATCCATCACCAATTCCTTCACAGCAACGCGCTCTTCAAATCGTTTTTGATATTCTTCTGCGGCACTCTTGTGGTCGTTGATATCAGCCTTTTTCTTACCCTTTCTCAGAGAAATAAGGCCTTCAAAAGCACCTTTCGGACGGTCTGCCTCCTCTTCAGCTGTACTCTTCTTCCTACCCTGGCTACTGCGTTTTCGTGGAATTTGAAGTCTCCCTCTCACTTCATTGGCTTTAGAGTCTCCTTTCTTTTTCACTGCTTTCCCCCAAAGTTCAGCAGCATCATCATCTAAAGGAGATATAGGACCAACTCCCGGGCTACGTAGCACATCTGGTTCAAAGTCGGGGACCGGAACATTCAGCAAATCTTCCATGTTTTGCGCTCCATCATAACTTCGAATTGCGAGTCTAGCCAGTCTCGAGAAAGCGGATGGTTTGTGAGAATGAGACTCCTTGGCTGGTTGTGGTTCGAAGTCGAATTCCTCCCGGAATTTGCTCGATACGGGTGTGCTGGGAACACGGCTAGCCTCTGACGAGGCAAATCTGGTCTCAACAACGCTCAACTCAGCTTCCATACGACGAAAGGAATCCGTTTCCGAGACGGCTACAGAGCTATCATCCATGGTGCGACGCCGGGCATATCTCGCTAAGGGATGTCCAAGACTGTTCAAGGAAATATTTTCAGTCGAAATGCTCTTTGAAACATCTGTCACTAGAATCGTTTCTATCTCTACGTTGTCAAGCATTAGTTTATGATGTCAAGAGGCATGTGGGAATTTGTGCTCACCTTTGGATACTTCAGCATCCTCCTTACTACCGCTACCATGCAAAAAGGATGACAGGTTGAATCTTGAACTTTCTCGGGAAGGCTGTAGACTATGACCAGCCGATGGATACATGGATGAGGTGCTACCATTGAGGACTTGGCCCCATGATTGGGGAATTCGCTCACTCAAAGGAACAGAGTCCGAGGTATTCCGCATGTACCGTGCCCTCTCAGTACGCATCATGTCAGAGGCGCCGCCATTACTAGATCCACCACGTTCATGAAGCCCCAAACTTGATAACTGAGGTGATGAAGAACTCTGAAGTCGGGATGCAAGATGTTGTGATATGCCCATCTCGTGGAGGTGGATTGCTGCTGAACCATCGCCAACGCCATCAACACCCCCGAAATCTTGGCTCGCCGCGCACGTGTGGGAATGAGAAGCAAGAGATTCTAGATTTGTGTCATCATGTGAGGCCGCGACAACTTGAGAAGAAGTTCTGAGTCCTTTATCATGCATGTATCTGGTTGGTTGAGAAGTGTCTCTCAGTTTCTCCATGCTCAAGGTTACCGGTATAGCATGACCCTGACTTAACTTGCGCAGATGCTCACCCCGTTGACCTGATGCAAACGACAATCTCCAAAATGATTTGGCTGGCTCGGAGATGCTTGGTAATCGAGTAGGACCTAATAATGGTGATGCAGGCATTGGCGGGAGAGAGCTTCGCTTTCGAATTGGGATATGTACTTGTGGTTCATATTCCCCGTCGTTGGGAGTATGTAGTACGGGCGAGCTGTGTCTTCTGGATATTGTTCCCGTGGAGTTCGCCAAGGTTTCACTCGAAGCAAGAGGGTGGTATGTTCGCTTTTCATCCCGAAGTGACTTCTGATACACTTGTAGTGGGTCGTGTCCTCTGAGAAGCGTTAGCCAGCCAATGTTGAGAGTTATTTACAGAACTTACTTATCAAGGGGAGAGAGGTGTGGTAAGGGAATTGCTGGGTATGGTAGAACAGGAGGCGTCAATGTCGGCAGCGGAATATACTCCCCAGCAATCCAAGAATTTGAGAACTCCCTATCAGAAGGTGTATGCGCACCCACCATGGACGGGACAGACTTCGCGTCATCATCGTATACTCCTTCGTTGCTCAACTCCTCTCGTATTCTCCGCTCCCTGATTCTTCTCAACTCCGCTCGACGCTGAATCTCTTCCTCGCTTGTGCCCACACTCGATCTCGAATGCCGCTTCGACAACGCTGAGTCTTTAGAAAGATGCTTTCTAAGCCGTTGTGTAACACTTTTCAGTGTGCCAGAGCTCTTCTTGCTCTTGATCTCCACAATCTTGGCCTGGTTATCCGGATCTGACTTGTCTGCTTCAAGAATTGCTGCGAGCTTGCCTTTTCCCTTGTGTGGTCTGCCCTGCGTGCCCTCCTCAGGAAGTGGCGTGATGGCATCCTCTTCAAAGATAGCTCGTAGTTGTGCTACCTCAGCGGTCGTCCAACATGCGATGTGATCTTTGGACGGTCTCCTTTCAGGGCTGACAGATGATCGCGCAGGTCGAGGAGCGAGGCCGTCCGGTGATGGCGGATCTCGACCGATGCAGCAGCTTGAGGATTTGAATTTGGTAGACGGCATCTTGAAGCGGGATAGAATATCGGCAATTGAAATATGAGAACAAGACGAATGATGACAATGACAGAGGTTTCAGAACTTGAGGATTTTGCCAGATGAAAACGCAAAATGAAGTTAACGTGCTGCCCACCTCAGAAGGAAGGCACGGAGTGAAGATGAAGGAAGTCGCAGCCTTCCCAAGGAAATCTGCCTGGAACTTGATGAAGATAATATCTCAATCGGGTATCGGATCAGCGATGTAAAGATACCCCGTCAAAGCCAATTCTCTTCGTTATTTTCTAGAAAAGTAATAAAAATAGCTGACCTGTGTTGTCATTGTTTAAATAGAGCTCACAATGGCCTGAAACTCTTGAGATCGGTTACATCCATTCATCCTGGATTTTTGGTGCATATTATAACTAAGTTCTTTATCAACAGGATTCCTTCACCTTGAACTCTGTAACTCATTAGGACGGTTGAGACAGCTGAGGTTTATCCGTAATTGTGACATCCTCAAGTCTTACCATACCTTCAGCTCAAGATCAGAGAGCTATCAGTCTTGGAGAATCTAGAGTATTATTTCATTGAGAGCACTGAACGGGATCGTCGTGATGTGGTCTTTGTAGAGAGTTCTATTGATGACGGAAATGTTGTCGTGGAAGGAACACCATGGGCTGAGCATGGCGATTACCACGCCGAAAATCTCTTCGGCAGGTAGGAGATCGGAGGGTTTCAATAGAACTAAATGAGTTGTTGAACTAAAAGGCAAAGAATGTCAGATTGAACTCCAGCCTCAGCTGAGAAGGTGTTTCTCGAGAGATAGGGGCTCGCTTAATGGTAGCGGTTCTGTTTACTTCTGAAAACATCGTGCCCATTTCGTGATTCTACCGTGACTCCAGGGAATGGGAAGTATCTATGGATAGTGGGGTTTAATTTAACAATCCTCTTTCTGGAGACTGTAAGAGTTACTACATGTTTGGCTTAGGAAGACTTTTTGGTGACGGCGACTCGACTGATCCGCCTATATCTTCACTAACACCTCCAGAATCCTTCTATACCGGTATATAACCCACCCAGATAAGCGGAGATCATACTGTCAACAATTCTAGTGGTATTTAACAGCCAAACGGCCCACAATAAAACCCAAGGTCCAAATACCTCTCGCACATCCAGCTGAGGCCGACGTGAACTGTCTATTAATTCGCTTCTTGCAACATGTCCATCTCTGCCCATCGATTTCCACTTCGCCAACATTGACTGATTGCTAGCAGTAACTTTCCACTCCTTTCATGCTGGTCCATGTCGAAGTTGAAGAATATATTCTTCACATACGAAGGGCAAGCAGAAATATGGGATCTTAGGGATCTCGGGATAGTTGAGAAGAGCCAAAATACAAGTGTTTATCACCTTCTGGAAATGAAATTGAACTGAACGTGAACTTAGTGATGGTGTTTGGAGAGCTTCAAATTCTTTAACTTCACTATTCACTACCATATTTGTTATCATCTTAACCGGGCTTATCCCATTGTCAACAACATAATGGTGTCCAGACTTGCCGATACGCGCCTGAGGAGAACTCTCTATGCCATACTATGCGCAAATCTCGCTGTAACAAAACCAGGCCTAAAGAATTTGCCGGCGAGGAAGCCAAGTTACAAGAACCGGGCGCTTTATCTTTCGTGTAAAGTGAACACTGAGGATTTGTTAACTGCTTTAACAGTTCTCCTTACCACGAAGTCCCTTTGCAGCACCAAAACCTGCTATTAAAACCAACTTCTTCGGGCATAAGCACACTCGCCAAATTGCCCCTTTGTAGTTTCGAAAAAGGGGTTCAGCTACAAATTGTGTGACGTAACAAAATCAACAAAAAGGAACATATCCACTTCTGAAAGTTCAAAGGTTGCCCCTTAAAAAGTGACTTGCAATTTTTTGCGTCGGAAGAAAATTCTGTTTAATAACAAGTAACACAAGGCGCTTTCCGTCGGCTCGTTGACTCAACTGAACTGTCTCATCGGGTGGGCCCACGTTGGTCAGGAGAAACCGAACTTTTTCTTTCTCCGAACGCGCGCCGCGTATTGCAAACTTCACGATGGCGCTACCGCTCTGACACTTTGCATGATTGCCTCACTCCGACTCCGTACCTGGCTACTCCGAACTAACGACGACCTGAGCTGCCAAACACCGACGCAATTTACGTACTGATATTTGATTGGCGTTGACGGACAGCGGCTGAGGGGGAAGCGCGGTGGAACGGTGAAGTCGCGATGTGTCATGGGCCGGGAAACCTCCTTCCTATTCCTCTCAGCACGTGTGCCCAAGGGACCTCCCGTGAGGCACGGAAGCACGTTCTCCTTGCGCGGCTACGGGGTACGACACGATCGCTTTTCCCAATCTCTCTAGTCAATGTTTCGCGGAAAGGGACGAGGCGTTGCGGCGATTCCGGATTGCCCGTCCTGGAGACCACTTCTATTTGGGACCTTCCCTTCCCCAGGATCAAACGGACGGGAGTAGTGGGCCACCAGCCATGCCACTCTGACCTCGTCACCGGAAAGGCCTGCATGCAAGCCCCCCGCGCCTCATCAATATGGAAATGTTCTAGAAGGACGCCACGTTGGCATCAACTCCTTCTAGCCTGATTCCTATCCAAGGAAAACGATCCACAACGGCTGACCTTGCGTGCTTTGGCGGGAACGCACCCCTGGCTTGTGGAACCAAACAGTCATGCCACCTTGCCACTAATTTGGATGGCACGCTGGCGGTGAAGCAGGATGAGGTAAGGGATGGGCCTGTGGAAGGATTGGCGGATTTCTAGAATATTGGATGGAAGGTTCGTCGACAGCGCCCCCCCTGGAGCAGGTGCCCATCCTCACGAGGTTTGGAGGTTGGAAGTTCGCGGCGTAGCAGGCTCGAGTTCGCCTTCACGCCGCTGATCCTGCTGCCCGCACAGATTCGAAACGTCTGTCTGACTGAGACCGAAGGGAGCCGCGCGCAAAGCAGCACCCGGATGGCCCAGAGCCATGGTGGAGCATTGCTCGCTCTCCGTGAGCTCCGGGAGACAGAGCTACGGATGTTCACTAAACAATGCTGCTCTCAGAAGTTCAGAACGCCGTTCTTCCCGTCAGTTCGCGGTGCTCGTGCTTCAACACTCGGCGCATCTCTAGAAGTCTCAGCTCATCACCATTTTTCAGCTTCACCAAAATCTGATCGTCAGTTTTGGTTCCGAAACCCTTATCGCAGGTTTCCTAATCTTACAGGCAAGGGCAGCAGCGGCTTGATACAACCTCGGCCGGGGGATATCACGATTGTCGAGGTCCTCATTCGCACACTCAAGCCCCATGGGAAAATTGCCCGATAGCCAATGCTTGTCGCTTCGTCAAGCCCCCCATGTGACCTATCAAGCGGGAAAGGGGCATGGCAAGGGCGGCGGCACACACGGCATCGACGAAAAGGGGATCCTTCGAAGCGTGTTCTTCTGCATCGAAGCATGATCCTGTCAGCACGCAAATTGATGTTGCTGGTATAGCTGGATCGCTGGGTCGGATTTTCCTATGGTCGTCATCTTGCCGGCACCGAAAATGGTAGATATCAACCTTGCTGCGTGATCGGGAAGATCTCGTAAGTTTCGAATTAATTGATTGGCGGCGCGAAGAGGGGTAATAATATGGGGTTGGCCTGTCATGTTGGATCTCCTTCGTGACGATGACAGCAGTCTGCCGTCGACCCTGGGCAAAAATAAGCTTCGCGCTCTTCTGATGGGTGATGGGCCCAGTTATCGATTTTATAAGCAACTCCGGGTTTGGTGGACTCGTGAGCTGCACCGTGCTGCAGTCAGCACGTTAGTTAGGACGATCGGAGAGCCTCCTCCCTTTCTCGGTGTCACGATCTGGGGCCTCGACGACTGCATAGGCTGATCTACAGTGATATATCCGGAAACAGCACCTTCTAAAAAGGTGTAGCTCTGAGGTGTGATCTGGTTACCGGCTAACACAACGCATGGAGCTTGGAGGACGTGAGGGAAAAGGGGTCAATCAGACGTGTTGGATGAATGTTGCGCATGAGAGTCAACGGACAGGTGCCCTATATTTGAGTCTGTGATATGATGCCACAAAACGTCGAGTGCCGTGATATTTCCATACCACGGTCGCCAGTGCGATAGCTGGGGATGAGGCACAAATCAAACATGTGTCAGTGGTTGAATCACCAACTCCATAGATAGCTTGAGGCTTTTGATGCTCCTCGGCACTTGGGTTGATAGCATTCAAGTGGTAACGGCAGATGCGCAAAGTGGGCTCGGGGCTGGTGAGGGGTTGGTGGTGCTAAAATGCTAAAACCGCAATCTTCAACAACTAATCAGATAGACTTTTGAAGAGATCATCCTCCATGGTCCCCCCAGCTGTGAGCTGTCTGCCGTGGGTGGCAATTAAGCGCAAAAAGCTTGACGGGGCTGTATGGAGAGCCAGCACCGGGTCGCGATATTGCAATATCGCGCGGTAGATTGAAGCTGGATAGCCAGGACAGGTACGCCAGACAAAAGGCGCCATTCTGTGGAAGATCCAGAGATAACGAACGGGGTGGATGGATGGATAGGTGGATGAAGGGCAAGGTTTCTGGCTCTTGTCGGGTTTCTGATCTACTAGAGCATGATTATATTGCGCCGTTCACACGGACGAGGGGGGCAGCGCTGCTGGTCGTGGGAGCAATTCATTTCATGCACTTTCACCTCCTGGTGGTAACGGTGTGTCACGTTTTCGGGAAACCTTCGCACGGGTGACGGATGTTCGCCAGAGGGGCCGTTCTGGTGCTATATTCCTGCCCTCTGGTCTCTGTCCCTCGCACGCCGCATTCCCTCTCAGCAGCAAGTGCAAGTGCTGATTGATGCCGCGGGCCTCTCGCCTCACGCGATTGCCTCCTTCTGTATTTGTTCTCTCAGACGTCTGCGCGCTGGCCGCTGCAGCAGCCTCGGCCATACATTGGTCCGGTGCCCTTCTAGGGAAGGGCGTAAAATGCCAAAAACAGCGTGCCAAGCACTGGTAAGGCCGCGATTTCCTGGCCGCACTGTGAGACCTGGTAGGGGGACCCTGACGGCGCCCAAGGCCCCTCCATGGCCCATCCCTGCCCCCTGATGGAAGCAAATCCACTCCTTCGATAGAAGCCTTTGCATCATGGGCAGCATCTGCCATTGGGCCGCCGCGGCTGCGACGCTGAGATTGCCAGAGCGGCCGGGGCTCGATTGGAGCGCTGCTCGCCGGCTGCTGCCCCTCCCCTGGCGAAGACACACCTTCCGTGCCTTCTCGCACGCTCGCCCTGCAGGCCGATGGACCTGTGGAAGGGCGGCGTGTGGGGCGCGCCATCGCAAACGAGCCAACCCCTGCCAGCCCATGCCCGCCAAAGCAGCCAGGCCAGCCAGACCAGGCCAGCATCGTCCAGCATGATATTCTAGCGTTTTCTTCGTGGCCTTCTTCTGCGGTTGCGCTCGTCTCCCGTCTCAGATGCTGGCGTCGCATTCGCTGCTGTTGGACCGACCCTTGTGGAGGCCCCCGGCTACCCTCGCCATCGTGCAGTCCGTCAGACCAGTCCCATTCCGCGCAGCACCATCCGCGATCCACTCCACGCACCACCACCCACCATCGACCACCACTGACACCACCGACACCACCGACACCACTCACTCCACTCCACTCACTCCTTCTCCGCCGCTCGAAAATGGCCGTTGCTCTTTAGATCGCCCCCAAGCTACTTTTCGACACACTACGAACTTCTTGTCTCGTCAGAGCGCCGCGTTGAATGTTCTAGCGCTGCGCTGCCCTGTGGAGCTCGTCTGTCGTGTGGCCAGAAAACAGCCCGCCGTGTCAACGGGGCAAGGACGTTGCCTGCACTCGTCAAGGCGCGCTCCACCTCTGTCCATCATGCCAATCCTCAGGTCCACTTCGCTCCCATTGCTCTCACACTTGCCACTGCCTTTGCCTTTGCACCTCGTCGACCATCACGCCTGCGACTACTGCCAGTGGCCGAGATAATTGCAAGTCATCGAAGCTTGTGAGGTGTGGCTGCCGCACCTGCTGCTTGCTCACTCGCCCACTCCGAAACTCCTTTGTCCTCGAAAAAGGAACTCCTCAAAGCCACTCACGAGACGACGAACAATACCCGCTTACCCAAACCTCCATCTACGATTATTCATACGCAGAACAACTTCTTTCTCAACGACAATCCCGAGAGCCTTCTCGCCGCCATTGGCCTCAATCGCCTCAGACGACTCATCAAGTTCTGCACCCACGCCCGCATTGTCCTCGCACCAGCATCTCGAAACCTCCCGCCGTAATACCACACCCGACGTCACAACGACACTTGCTAATTGATTCCTCGAGAGTGCCATACTGCGGACTCTCCAGTGCGTCCGATACCCTCTCCTTGGACTGATTCATCTTTTACTTTCTTCAAGATACCCGAAGTTCTGCGGTCAGACTTCAGCCGTTCTTTGAAAGCGTCCTGTTTCAGTGAAAGATCACTCTGCGACTCCCAGCCTGGTCTGTATTTGGAAGGTTGCACTGTAATACATCGACCCTACCCAATTTCCAAGATAGTGAACACGCTGCCGGATCTCTTCGTCTCGCCGCTGCGCCGCGACTTTCCTTTGACTTGACTGCAGACGTCCTCGACCAGAGACGCCAGTTCCAGAAGAATTTCAGCCCGCATCAAGACCTGTTGGTAACCGTTTGTGTTCGACCACGCAGAAGCATCATTGGAGATTTGGGCTTGGCGACTCGGCATAGAACGGATACTTGCATACAACGACGTTACGACCTTCTTTATCTCTTCGCACGTTTACAAGTGGGGTTGACGGACGACGTTGCTCGGGAGCAAACAGCGAGATTTCTTCTTGACCATTTCCCTGTACACGTAGCCGGTCTTTCGAATGCTCTCAATACGATAACCTTCAGTTTCTTTCTCTTTGCGACGGATTTCATACCAGTCTTTCACAAGGCTAGCATTTTGGAAGGGACTCACCGATCCGTTTGAGGCGGAGTAAGAAGAGGACGCACTGCCAGTGTGCCCATGAAATACCTACGAAGAGCAATGCGAAGGTCGAAAATTCGGAAGCCGCCTTCATTGCAAATACACATATCATCGAAAGAAACATCACCGCGTTGCTCGTCCGTCTTATCGGACTGGGACGCGGACGACGAAGGCTTCATGTCTTCAGGAGATTTCCCGCCGTCGAGGCCTTTGAGTCTATCGATACCCATCGGGCCATACTGCCCCCGACGGCCAACATTACAAGAGGTGTTGTCAAATACCGCACCACCGCCATGGACGATCAGTGCCTTCACGGCATACCTTTCACAAAACCACTGCTTGGAGACCTTGGAATTCACGATAGAGGCCGACAGATACACCAAGCAGTATCAAGAAATGGTAGGGAGGGATCCTAACACACCCGTGTCTCCACAGACACCCGATTTCTCCAATGTTCGAATACTATGGCAGAAATTATTAGACAACTACATTACACCGAATGCACCTCGAGAGGTGAACTTACCTTCAGATATTCGGGACCACCTGTTATCACTACCTTGCACCGATCTGCCTCCTGACCCGATCGCGCTGGAACCTGCAGTCAAGATCGTTTACGAATTGATGGATGAGTCCGTCCTGGTCCCTTTCCTCAACTCCGTGGCTCCATCACGTGGACCAGAAACCGTTAGCACCCCCTGGACTTCGAATGAATCCATGTCAGATACTTTTATGAGTGGTTCATTGGACGAAAGGTCACTGTCTCCAGCAAAGTCACGGCATCAGCGAGATGGTAGTCCTCCTTCCAGCGGCACAGGGGCCGATGCTCTTTCTCAGTCTTACAGTGGTCCATCTACTCGACATTCGTTGCACTCCAACATCACTGGTGCTCTAGGGCTGTCACGCCTCTCTGCAAACCTCTCTGGCGCTTCATCTGGTGAAGGAGTAGAGAGCATGACAGATGACAGTACAGATTCTCCATCACCCGCTGGATCTGCTCTAGAGCCCATGACGCCTCCAAATACACCGCCCACGTCAAATGCGGAATTTGGTGACGTCTCGCCTGGAACCAGTCCTCACACCGCGCACAGCGGATGGAAGAAGATGGGCGATAAATTACGATGGAAGAAGAGTCGATCAGGTCATGGCTCTGGATCCAGTACCACCAGTGTGCGGCATCCTATGGGTAGGGAAGCAAGTGAAGAGCCTGGTTTATGAAGGGGGCAGGTCACGTCGTCACCGAATGACATTTTTTCTATTATCCCCATTCCAGTTATAGCTCCTATGGAATATCCTGTCGCAGGATATTCAAGTCATCGACAAGAACGCAAGAAGACGGCTTTTGTGCACGGTGGGACTAGTTTGAAGCTCAGTGACAGTGATAAGGGCGGATCACCTGTTCTAGAAGCCCATCCCGGATCTCCGGTCGAAATCACAGCACGTCGGCCATTCTTGCCAATGTCAGCCGCAGCACAGCGTCTCTATCATGGGAGCGACGAAGAACTCTTGAAATTTGAGAGAACGAAATTGGGGAAAATAGAAGAAGGTGTCACGAAGGATGGCGTGGCCGCAAAAGGATATTTCTCTGTTGGAAACAGAGTCGCGGGTAGCGAAAGCGATAGTGTGAAGTTCCCAGCCAAAAGGATGCAGGTAGCAGGCCCCCAACCATTCTACATTCCCGCAAAGGTTCCAGAGGATGAGGTAGTTCCACAATTACCATCACCAGCACTGGCACCCCCAGTGACTACTCCAGG
This sequence comes from Stipitochalara longipes BDJ, assembly GCA_009732865.1. NCBI lineage: Eukaryota > Fungi > Ascomycota > Leotiomycetes > Helotiales > Hamatocanthoscyphaceae > Stipitochalara > Stipitochalara longipes. The sequence goes on along the minus strand of ML769332.1, from coordinate 1,010,562 downwards.
TTCGGTGACTGGAGACGATAAAAGCATGGTCGATACTTCCGTGGAAAGCACTGCTATGGACTTTGAATTCGAAACAGACAATGGAGTCTGGATTTCCGCCCACCCCATCGCCCACAAATCTCAGACCAGCCTTTCAACAGTCACAACTGCCGCCAGCACTATCATGGATGATCGATACAGCCAATACAGCCATGCAGCATTGACGGTCGATACCAGTGTGGCAAGTTCCGCAGCAAGCATGATGTCCTCCACGGGAAGCATTCAGTCTGCCTCAACAGCTACCTCTTCAGACATCTATGGCTGGGAAGAAGAATTGGACCGCAAAGTTAGCCTCGAATCAGGCAACCATGGCTGGGGTTACGTTCAAAGACTACCACAGAGTGCCAGGGTGGCTGGAACTCGTGGTCGAGGAGGCGTTCAAGATTATGGTTTCAGAACGCCAGATAGGAAGAGGAAGAGTTTGCTTTACAGGGTGCTGAATCTATCGGGCTCACGGAGAGCGTCGGTGGAAGATGTTTCCTTACCCGGGGCTACCAGTCCCCGAAATGATTGTCCGACTACTTCTGCTTAAGCGTTTCATGTTTTTCTGGCATTGCTGGCGTTGGGATACCTTCACAAAGACACATTTTTTGGTCAATCACCACCTATTCATTCTTGCATACTGCGTCTCGGGACGGGTATGTTCGGCTTTTACAGATATTGATTTATGACATGGGAAATCGGACGACGGAGAGCATGCATCAATCATCCAAAAGGGGAAAATTGGAGAGGACTTCTGCTTTCTTGATTCTACTTGTTTGGCGCTCGGGGGGACTTGAGATTCGAAACCTCGTTCTTTGAGACGAGAGACCTGGGGCACATGGAAAGCTCTTACTATAAACATCGGTCGGCGTTGGGATGATTGTGATGGATTCTAAAGCGCGTTGGGTTTGAAGGTGCATTGCATGCGTGTGTGTGTGTGTGTGTGTGTGTGTGTGGCTGTTGATATGCGGTGGCTTGATCATGCGTGATCGGATCCGGATTAGGATACCCTCAAGAATATAATACCTAGTACCTACTAAACTCTCGTTCCCGCATACGTTTGGCAATGTGTGATGTGACAGTCAGCGAGGCGTTGAGGCGTAGTCTGGATCGTTGCCGCGCGTGTGTTGTATATCACCCTGTTGGGCTTGCTGGGCTGTGTCCGGTTGCGCCAGGGTTCTAGGGAAGAGCTCGATCCCCTTGTTACCTCAGAAAGCAGCCACCCGAGCCTAAGACGTGCAACAAAAAAAGTCTCTTGCCAACAAGATTTCGGCAGATCAGTCGGTGGACACCGCAAGGTTATTTGACCGAATTACCCTTCGTTGCAAGGGATGCTTGTTGGGAAAACACAGATTGATTTACCGAGCGACCATGCGAGGAAGATGTTTATATGTCTGCTCTTTTATAGACCGCCCATGTATGCAAAGATTTTCCTGTCTCCATGCCCTTTTTCTGATGCCATGAAAAGCGCCGATCGCTATGCTTGAAATATCCTACATTATCCCTTTCACAACTCCTCTGATTTCACACCTACTGCAAAACCCTCCTTCCGGAAATGGAATCGCGAGCTCCTGCTTCAGAGCGCCTCAAGTAAGAGCCCATGCCCGCACAACGCCATCATCGCCGGTCGTCACGATCATCTCTTCGCCATCCTCTGCCTTCCCCGGATCAAACCTCGTGCACCATGTAACGTGATTTATCTCATACGGTCCATGGCCGCCTGCTAGAACTCCCACGATCACCCATTCTCGCTCGATCGCTCCGCCTACGCTCGTCCTACCCTTCGTTCTCTCCTCGTAGATGACGATCTTTCCATCGCCTCCTGTCGAGACAACTCTCCCGCTCTTCTTGCTCCAGCTTACAGAGTAGATTGGCAGATCATGCGCTGTCGGTAGCGTAGCTGTACATTCCCATGTCTCATCTGCGGGTGGAGGTCGCATTGTGGAAGGGATTCCCGAGTTGAAGTACGAAGGCTTATTTGGTGGAGGTGGTGAAGGTACTTTGGACCAGACTCGGATCGTACAATCTGCTGAAGAGGATATCAAGCGTGGTATTCTCGGGCTGTAGTCCTTTTCTTTCGAATCAGACTCTGATTTTTCCGGCTCAGCATCGAACTTCTTCTGGCTGACTTCCGGCTCCCAGTCCAAGCTCCAAACAGTGCCTGCGTGACCTTCTAGCGTAGAAATACAGCTCCATTCTCCCTCATCATCGCCCTTGAAGAATCGTATTGTATCATCGTAAGATCCACTAGCCAGTATTTCCCCATTGCCATCGTCCTTGCGCCAGGAAACGCACTTTACGTCTGCCGTATGCTCCTGCAGCACCGCAACAGTCTCAAACTCATCATCACCCTCGTCCCCAATCTCTTCCCAGATCCATATACTCTTGTCCCGCGAGCAACTCGCTAGCCATTGTCCCGAAGGGGAATACGCAACATTTTTAACCTCCGAATCGTGTCCCTCCAGCACAATTGCAAACTCCCAATCATCATCATTATCAGAATCCTCATTCTGTATCCTCGGCGCCGACTTAGCTGCCCCGTCACTCGTAATCTCCACCTCAAGAGCATCGTCATCTCCCGCTTGCTCGGTATGAATTTCTTTTTCCTCGACATCTGCGAATCGCTCTTCCCGCCGCCTCCAAATCCCCATTGTCGCATCGAAGCTTCCCGTCGCGAGACAGAGCGTCCCTGTGTTCTTGACGGCAGGCTGCCATGCCACCGATCGCACCGATCGCGAATGGCCTCCCTCTAGCGTCGAGTGCAGAGCAAAGTTGCGCAGGGAGTACACGCGCACCGTCTTGTCTGAGGTGGCGGTTGCAATGAGGGGCAGGCCGTTGGGATTCGGGATCGAGACCCAAGCTCGCGATGCAGCGGCGGGCTTGAATTCTGCGAGAGGGAGGATGCGCAGGTGGGTGGGAGAGGCCATCTTGGTTTGGGCGTGTGAGAAAACTTGCTTGTGACACGCCGATGGAGGAGGGAAGGAGAGTTTGTTGATGTGCGAGGAGGGGCAGATTTCTTTTTTTGGTCGGGATGCTGATAAGATTGTCCGAGATCGCGTGCACGGCCCCACACCCCCACCCCTTGAATTTAAAGGGGAGATGACGTCGGCGTCCTCGCTTTGATTTCTCCTATCATATATGAACTGAGGACCTGCGGAGGCGCCGCCCTGGTGATTTCTGGTAGAGTCACTGATTCCAGAATAGCAATCATGTGGATTGGCGGGAGAAAGTTCTCACCAGTCCTTTTGAGGATTGGGTCCCGACTTTGAAGCACCTTGTTGAAGTATGGACTGGTTGAATTATGGACAGCTCCAAAATAGACTATTCAAAAATGGACTGCTTCAAATTATTATAAAGTTGCAAAGTTGCAAAGGAACACAGTACCCCCATCAATCATTGTTCATCATTCCTCGTATCTCTCCACTCTACAATCTTCATTCATTGTTAAAGCAACACCCCCATGGGTCGACCGCAGTTCTTTTCTTTGGGGGAGGCAGCACTTATGTCTTCTTTATCACAAACAGGAGCGCAAAACAGCGCTCCTCATCAGGAGATGAGCATGCCCCCGACCCAGGCTCGGATCCCCCTTGATATTTTGAGTTCGGATTCGGATTCGGATTCGGATTCGGATTCACAATCGATTCCAGAACTCATCAGCACATGGTCCTCACCCGAACAAGGTCCAATTCTTGAGCCAGACGAAGAAGAGATCCCCGTGGAGGTTCTGGTTCAGTACTTGAGAAACGACCAAAGACGTAACCGCCGTAACCCTCGAGTTCGGCACCAGAGGAATGGAATCTCAACTCTGAGTCTTCAAACCCGCACACTTAGAAGACACCTTCAAGTATCTGGCCATAGATGGAGTGAGAACATGCTGGTATCTTCACGCTCGATGCCAGCAGCCCTACCAGAACCACAAGCCGTCGCCCAAAACTATTCATATAATGTGACAGCGCGGCAAGTGCTAGTTTCCGCTCAGCATTTCTATCCAGTCGGTGAAATTAGAGCGTATGTCTTACCGGCCCAGCTATCCCTCTCGCTTCGAGCTCGCTCGAACTAAATTGTCAACATTTGCTAACACACACTCGCCAGATCTCAAGATATCAATAACCCCCAACCACAAGAGCTAATTGACAGAGTAGCACTTACGTCACGCCCTAGAGTTTCTGCCAGAGAAGATTATGCAGACCTGGGACGACTAATAATTCAGCATATCGAGGACATCCGAGGGCGCCACTTAGAAAGGTACTTTGACCTCATCCGGCAATACGCAGTGGATATCCTCCGAAGCTGGTGCGTCCACGTCTATCAAGTGCTACTTCTCGGCAACATCGGCACCCACAATCCAGTATACAGGGCGAATCCACTGCGCGTTCTCGATCCCATCGCAGGGATCATCGACTCTCGTAATGCAGAGAACATCGCCGCCGCAGTCCAACGCATCAGACATTACATAAATGGACTGTCTATCCATTTATCTCCCTTTCACCAAATACACCGACAGTCCGAGGAGCTCGCTGTGGTGGCAGAGCTTGCTAAGCACTTGTTAGAGCAGGGAATGGAGCAAGAAAGAACGGTTTGGGAGCCATTGATACGGCTACATACTGGTCTTGGCTTACACCTCGTTGTCCAAGAGAACAACAGACTGGCTCTCGAGTCACAAGCTCGGGAGGTCGAGCCGGATTATGGCGAAGCCGGAAGGTTGATGGATCAGATCGACGAAGTGGATATCTACCTAGGATACCGCCGTCCTGGCCAACAGCGTAATTAGGCATTTCAAAGACGCAATCTCGTATCTTGCTTAAGCGTTGTTTGGTAGTGAAAGGTGAACTACGTATGGCATAGAGAACTTAGTGTTGTTTTGTGAGAATTTGCAGGGTCTGATGGGGTATTATGCGTGGTGTGTTGAATCAGCTCACAGTGGATATACCCCCAGAGCATTGCATCTTCGATGGATATCCGTTATTCATGATTGTCGATGCATGGATCAGCATGTTATGTTCAAGTTCATTTGCGTATTATAGAAGTCTCTTATACTGGGTAGGAATATAATTTTTCACTGAATTCTTAACTGCTCATATGATTTGCAATCTCCACTTTAATGAGCTCAAAAGCCTCGACCTTCACTTGAACAAATTTGATTCTAATAAGTCTCGACGTGCCATTTTTACAAAAATTTCGCAGCATCAAAGAGCACCCTTCCTTGCCCCTTGCGAAAAGAATCAATCTATTCAAGCCACCATTCATCATCTTATTCATGTACAAGTCAGAGCTGTTCTGTTTACTAGTCCAAACCAACACAAGGATTTCAATCTAACGAAACTTAAAGTTGTACCAATCGACCACTCTGTTGTCCGCATTCAACGCTTTGCAACGGTGATGGTGAACATCTCGTCAATGTAGGTCTGCTTTTCCTCTTCTTCCTTTATCACCTTCGCACCAGCCCCATTTTGCTGCTTTGCGCCAACTTGAGCAGGATTTCCCGGGTTTCTCGATGTACGCGGGCTAGTTGAGCTAATTTGCCTACGTGCAGCTTCATAACCGGCTCCTCCAAAGTTAACGTTGCCTAAGTTCTGTTCGTCGTCATGCGAGTTGGTGTCGACAAGGTTTGCCTCAGATGACTTCTCAATCATGAGTCTAGATGGGCGACGCTGCTGAAAAGCCTCAGCGGCCCTCCTGTTGCCGACTTTTTCTCCCTTGACTTCGTCTGAATGCTTTTTGTGAAATGGATCAGAATCGAAAGTGGGCTCAGCCTCGGGTTCAGAATCTTCAAGGTCTAGCACTGGTGCAAATTCTCTATATATCTTTCTTGCGAAGTTGTCATGATCGGGATCATTCTTGTAGACTTGCTGCTGCATCTTAAAGAAGTTCAAGGGGATGTACATTAGCTTTCGTCCGGGCGCTCGACTATGAATCGGCACAATGATTCTGAACGTGATCAGAGTGGCGAGACCAGGCGGAGAATCTTCCGTAACTCCACGACAAGGCGCTTGAATTGGAGTTGCAATTAGCTTAGCATCGTTGAAGATAGGGTCTTCGCTCTCTTCTTTGATTGCCTCGATTGTGTCAAAAATATGCTTTGCGAGCTGTTTCTCTCTTTCAGAAGGACTGCGTCTCAAAGCTGCCACCAGGTTTTTCGTAATTTGTGACATGGTCATACCATCCATAGTCTTCAGATACTCAAGTTTCCAGTCCTCGAGACTGTTGAAAGGAAGCTGCATAGTCGGCAACTGATTTTGTGCATCCTTTCGAGCAAGAACATCGAACCCGTGGCGACCAGCACCAAGAGACGCTCGAATCGCGAAGATGGCAATGTGCACACCTGGTTCAAGCATGCGATCCTCGGCGGCGTAGTCACGCATTGCGTCGATGCGATGAGTTAGTAGCTTTGGGCCCACGTGTAGAGTCGCAGCCAAATGAGGGACCACGCTTGCAGGTTCAGCGAACAGAAATCCAGCATGCTGGAGATGCTCGGCTTCACGTCTGTTGACACCCCTTACAAGAAAGAGGAGCTGCCCCTTTCCGCTGCCAGACAAGCCTTCAAGATCTACGTCCGGGCTTATATTCTTCCTCTTGCCCTTCTCTTTCACTTCCTGTTGACCGGTTATGGTGATTTCATCATATAAGACGCCCATTTGGTCGAGTGGTTCATGCAGATCATGAGCGAGATCGCCGGCTGCAACACAGAAGAGTTCTCGAAACACTAATGAGTAGTCTTCAATCGGAGAACCGGATTCATTCAAAAGATTACCCTCAAACTTGGATCCTAGCCGGCGTTTAAGTCCAGCACGATGAACATGGTTGCGCATGGCAGGAAGCAGTTTCGCTACGCTTGTCCAATTGCGACTTGTTCTAAACATCCAAAGGAAGACGGGATGAGAAACACTAAACACATCATCAAGGGACTTACAATAAGTCAGCTAGAGTTCAGGAGGAATGCCAGCGTACATACCCGCTCAACCCATGAATCCGTGATTTTTTTATGTGGCAGAAAGCCCTCAGGCGACACCAGTATTCTTTCTTCGTAGTCGAATACTGCGGCAGCGAGCACTACCTGCTGAGCTCTCTTCGCCAATTTTGCTAGACGCCATTGCGCAAGCAGCATGGTAAGGACAAGAACTATACAGCAGCAAAGTGACTGAGGGCGTCAGAAAGCTCGTAAGAACCGGTTGGGTTCAACTTACCAAAACCAGCACGGCGATAACTGTCAGTGTCCTGGAAACGCTCTTTACTGCGCTTGGATCCGAATGCTTCAACCGATATTGTGTCCCGACAGAAGCAAGCCAATGCATCCCAGAGACTGCACTTGCCAGGACAGAAGCACAAATGGGTCTTCTCCACCACCTCGTATCCCATGCAAGGCGGAACAGGAAGAACACGCAGAGTGCTGTAATACTCGCCGCCACTGCAATTATGATAGCCCCAATCACGAAAGGGATTGGGTAGACACAATCATAATTCGCAATACCAGCTTGACCCAGATAATGCATACCGCAGACTGCAAATCCAGTTAATGCCCCTCCCAGGACAACTCTAGTATTGTTCATCGTGGCATTTGACCCAACAGCGGCGAAAGCTAGGAACAATACTGCGACTGGCATCAAGAAAGAAATCACTGTATAGCCAGCACTGTAAACAATCTGCAGCTCAGGTTGATCATTGCTAAGAACGATTGATCGGTTTCCAATGTAGTGCATGGACCAAATGGCGATTCCACCTACTGCAAACGAGGAGCCAGCGAGAAGAAACCTGTGGTATATCAGATAATTGAATAGAGTACGCATCTCACAATCATACCAGTTGTAATGTCCTCGCATCGCCGTCCTTCGGCTGATGAGCTCTAAGGCTGTCCATGCCCCCAGGAAACTAACGAAGTATGATAATATAACATATCCGGGGATAAAAGACCTCGAAATAATCTTCCCCTCTAACTCTACATAATTTTGTGACGGAATTCCAATTGTCGTGTTTGTTGAGTTGGACATCATCGTTGCGCTGCTGGAAAGTCACCCTACAGGAGCGACTAGTTGCACCCACCAATGACATGTGGTGGCAGGCTTGTTCAGGAAGCTGCTGAAGAGAGCCCTCCAATTCCTCAGCTCGTGCGAGTCTAAGTGTCCATGAATAAACGCAGACCCCTGATCAATGTATCTCCAAGTGATCCATAAGAAAGCGAGACTAAGATGTGAGCTTGGGAGTTGGGTCTTCTGATACTCCCACACGAGCTTCCTCTTCTGTTCAACTGGGGTGTAGGGTTTAGTGTTGGGTAGGGGCGAGCGCGCTTTGAACGAGGTATCGAGGCATAGGTGTTGACGAAAATCGGCAATATTGTCGAGCTCGAGGACCGCAGTGGTCCGTTCTGGTATTTGAAAGAGGCAGGTTGATAATTCGAAGGCTATCGAACTCAGGGCAGTAGCATCAAAATAAAGTAGGGCCGAATCCGTTTACGGAGATGGCGAAGTTCTTCATAAGGGACCCCGTCTGATTTTGTGAACAAAAGCCTTGCCTGGGCATCCGCTTGCTAGTCTGCTGAGAGAAGGCGTGATAATATAAACGAGCGGAGAAATGACTGGAGGGACAAGTAAGACTTATTGAGAAGTAGAATATGTAATGGTAGCCGTAAAGGAGGCTCGAGCAAGGCGGTTCTCATGAAATGGAAATCCGGCATCAGCTTAGTGTTGACGGACGTTGATGGCAGGAGCGATCGAGGCACTTGCCTTTCGATCACACAACGTGAAAAGAGGGAGACCAAGTTTGACTCGACCGGTTGCCGAAGTTTCGAGACGAGGAAACATCAGTCGCACGCTAGTCGCCTCAAGTTCAATTAGCATTGTCCGATGTTTCCCAACAGTGCTCCTGCAGCTGAACAGCGGTCTTTGCAACTGGACATGGCTGCATGGTCTGCATTCTGAGATTTCGGGTCTATTCTCGGTGAACACCAATTTCAGTGTTGATAAGCTGAGATATTGTGAACGCTCTTCCCCTCTCCACGCCTTTGATCGAAAAGCTCACGCTATAAAGCGTACAGGCTTTTTCGATGGCCCTACAGCTAAGGCGGTTAACATTCCTGGCGGAGGCTATCCGAACACCGTACGGTATAGCATCAAAAGGGAGACTAGATGCACTATGAGTCTGTGAGGTCGAGAGATTTTTGGGTCAACTGAAGGAGATGCAAAGATCTACGCAGGGAACCGCTGGGGGCGTGCTATGGCGTGGTAATCTTACAAGCCACACCTTAGCGAACAGCCTCGGCAATTGTGAGAAAGGGGTTTTGGTTGCGCTCGCTTAGACCCAAAGAAACAAAACACAAAACATAAAACATAAAACACAAGACACAAAATGCAAATTGGCAAAAAAAATCCTTTCGGACCCAGAAACTGGCTTGCGCTCGTTTGCTGTGGCGGAGCATGCTTCTTCCCGATCCACGAAAGTATGTTAATCCGCACCGCCGAACTTAACAGCAGGGTCAACTTACGGGTCTACATGAAGCCTCCATTTATTGAGCGGAATAACCTTGTTTAACCTTATGACCTTCTCCAGCTCAGGGGAACTTCGACACGTGACTAACCTGGCTTACGCTCAGTTTGCCGTTGGCAGAGAACATTCTAACCCTTCTATGCCGGAGTGACCCTTAATCAACTTCGCAGTTGAGGGCGATACTCACATCTTAACCTTCAAGCCTAGGCGAGGATAGTAAGGTGCTTCCTCTCAGACTCACATGGTGACATGTGAGCTTGCGACTGGAGATCTCTACACAGCATTGCCTTATTTCAACATGAGAGGGTCAAAAGTCAAGTGCCCTTTGTAACATTTTATGATAGGCTATGCTGGGTCACTCTCGACCATCTATGTATTCAAAATAGTTTGATCTAGGCAGAAGGGCGAAATGAATTATGTGCATAGCCCTTTGGTCTCTACCTCTATAATACCTCAACAAAATATCTGGAAACTGTACCTGCGCAGAATAGGAGATTGGCGCCTTGATTGACCAGAGTTATTGGGAACAAGCAGAAAATGACGCACCCACAGCACCATGAATTGGCCTCTGTAACATCGTTCGCGAGGCTTTATTTCGATTGTATTACTACAAGTACCATTATGTACGTCCCGAGAACTATTCTTACAAGACCAGCTCAGCTCAGATGCCAACTTTAAGTTCATAGAGCAGCAAATCGACCGCTTTCACCTGAACAATGATCCTTATATGTCCGACAGCCGCCATCTTGCTTACTTATACTCGTATGTGTATTAAGATCCAGGACTGACATGTATTTTTGCATCCCATCTCTCTATTCCATACTCTCATCCTTGCGAATTTTCTTGGGTCCTCCCTCGATGCCCCCAATATCCCCTATGTCTCGAAGTCTCTTAAAAGGTGCTAATACGCTGGTCGGGAGTTTTGCTTTGTCGTAGAGTTGCGTTTTGGGCTTTGGCGATGAGTGGGGCGGAATATTTGGACTTGAGAAAGCACTTGACATTACCTCCAAGGGACTTCGAGGTTTTGAAGCCGCTCCAAAGACAACTGGAGAAGTTGATTTTGGTGAAGAGCCCAGGGGTGCAACTGGATATCTGAAAGGAGTTGTTAAACGACTCACTCCGATTCCAAAACTGAATTCTTTCTTTACTGGTGTTGGAACGGCTTGAGTAGCAACCGCCTTTGATAAGTTGTTTTCATTTGCGAGTAAACCACTCGCTTTCCCACTGACTATATCATACTTCGCCGATCGTAACCTGTCCTCAAACTCTGCCGTGAGATCAGCCCTTATTTTGATTTTATGCTCCTCAAGTCGCTTGCTCAGATTGTCTCCGAAGATGTCTCTTGCAGTAAGATTCGACTGCAGCATCTCCCGGATCTCGGTATCGGAAAGCTGCTTTTTCGCGGTTTCGATCCTTTCTTGAAATTGAGCCTCTAGCTTCGTTTTCTCAACTTGCAGGCGCTTATTAAGATTACCGCTAAAGATCTCTCTTGCAAGAGTATTTGACCGCAGCATCTCGCGGATCTCGGTATCGGAAAGCTCTTTCTTGGCTACCTCGAGATGTTTCTGTAGGTTTGCGTTGAAGATTGCAATTGCCGTCGGATTTGACTTCAGCATCTCTTGTATCTCATCCTCTGAAACCTGCTTCTTGGCCTTTTCGACTTTGCTTTGGAATTCAGCCTCAAGCCTCTTCGTGTTCTCGGCAATCGAATCTTGTAACCTCCCATTCATTTTTGCTATAACCACAGGGTGCTCCAAAAGATTTAGAACTTGCTCGATCGAAAGTTCTCTCGTTTTCTCCTTCCGTAATTCGTCTTTGATCCCTTCCAGCTCGAACTTCAATTGTTTCTCCACTTTTGATTGTACCTGCAGTTGTAGCGTTTTCTTATCTTGAATAGCAGTCTCCTTCAGCTTTTTTAGCTCTGTCTCGGTAAACTCAAGCTTATCCTGCAGCCGCTGGACTGTAGAAAGGTTTACGACGCCTCTCGTGACAGCAGGCAGGACGACTTTTGCTTTCGGAGCGGGTTCATCGTCCAATATGTACTCGTAGTGACCACTCTCAACTTCCCTCCACTCGTCCAAGGATGTTGGCATTGCCATGAGTGTGGATTCCTCTGCTGTCTCGGCCTTCATTGTCGCAGCCATAAAGGACGATGCGTTCGCCGAAGACATTGGCTTTCCTGGATGCGTTGTTTTCAAAGCAGCATTCTACTCCGGCTGTATTTTCCTAGTCGAATGAAATTTGCGCCGCGGAATTTCTCAAAGGAGTAATCGCGATACTCAGGACGAGAGGAGGCGCTAATAGACTGGAGAATGTCGGTCTCTGCTTTCCCCCTGTAGTGCGGACAACTGCAAACCATGGAACGAAAGGGAAGCCTTGAGTTCCTGAGAATGGAAATGTCGGTTGCGCTGCAGGTGTGTTGTGCCTACTGAACGTGGCAGATCGGAAGTCACGGCTGTGTTCTGCTGAAGAAGAGAAAGCAGCAGAAGGGGACGCGGTGATGGAAGGTCGTTAACTCGAAGTCACCTTCGAAACAGGAAGTTCGTAGGTGAACGCGTCCAGAAGACCGAAGGACTTCCAAATTTGGTTGACGCAGAATCTGGCGCATCAACTTGTCGCCATTAGAGAAGGAAAACTGAAGTGGAGCATGTTATGTGAAGTTCTTTGAACAAGTTTGGTGAAGGCTAGGCAAAAGTCTGGCAGAAAGGAGAAGCGCACCCAAAACACTATCAAGAAAGTGAGCTATTAACAGCTCAACTACTCACCTCGTAAGTTTTGTAATCTCTCTTCTTTTTCTACCAATCCTAAAGGTTAAAATGTCCCCTCGTTACTAGATATACACTTAAAGTCGCTATAATCGACAGAGATCATTCTCAAGCCCACTCCATATATTCAATTTCAGTGTTTTCAACCCCAAGTCTTAATTTTCTTCATGCTCCCCTCCAAGTCAAACGCTTTATGCATGTCAAAGCTGTTCCACAACAAGTGCGGCTCGTGTCCCCATCCCCTCCTCATACACTCGAACTCGGCTTTTTTATAATAATCTTCTAAAATAGGACGATACTCTGGATGGGCACACTTCGCAATGATGACCTTCGCTCTCTCCTTGGGGCTTAGTCCTCTCACATCCGCAAGTCCTTGCTCGGTGACGATAACATCAAGATCATGTTCAGTTTGATCAACGTGGGTACACATGGGTACGATGCAACTCACACCATGAGGATCCGTTTTTGATGGTCGAGTGGAAGGTGTATGCATGATGCTGTACTTAGCTGATCGAAGGAAATCCGCAGAGCCACCAAGACCATTCAACATGCGGGATCCCATTACGCAGGTGCTGTTCGCGTGAGCGTAGATATCGACTTCTACTGGTGTGTTCATCCCAATAACACCGAGTCTTCGAATAATTTCCGGTGAGTTGGAAACTTGCTGAGATCTTAGAAGGAGCTTGTTGTGGTATTGCTCCCATCCATCGTAGAATCGTTTGAAGCCGTCTGGAGAGAAACGGATCGAAGTTGCAGTTGCAAAGTCGAGACGGCCAGAGTCAAACAGATCCAAGAAAGTATCTTGCAGGACCTGCGAACTGTTAGTGATATATTCACGTTCCCAATTTCACAACCAAATTACCTCAGTCCAGACTTTCAGATGCTCAAATTTCGATTCCGCAAGCCCGCCAATAACAGCATTTGCAATATTCCCAATTCCAGATTGGAGCGGGAGTAGATTCTTTGGCAATCTGTCGTGGCTGACTTCGTGCTCGAAAAACTCGATCAAATGTCGAGCAATGGCTTGCGAAGTTGCATCCGCTGGAGAATTGGCTACTGTCTGATCCTGATAATCAGATTCAATGATTGCAACAATTTTCTCGCTATCGACTGGAATGTAAGTCGTGCCAATCCTGTCCTCAGGAGCCATGATGAGATATGGTTTTCGATGTGGGGGAAGCTGTGTCATCGTGATATCGTGCAGACCTCTCATATCAGGGATGGCTGTGTTGACCTCTACAATGATCTATGAAGATACTCTCAGCATTTGGCTGAAAACTAGAGGAATACTCTAAAACCAACCTTGTCCGCCATCTGTATCAGCTCTGGCGAAGCTCCAACAGAAGCACCTGGAATTATTCCTCCATCTTCTGTGATAGCTGAAGCTTCTACAACCACGACATCTAGTTTCTTATTCGGCCGATCCTTGGTATAGAAGCCCTGGTCATGCATGAGCAATCAATTTTGACTGGAATATGTCGTGAATTGCTCACATAAACTAGATCCACTGGAAACATAGACAAATGTTTATCGAAAAAGTTGATGTTCCCATTGTTGATTCCTTTCGCGATAGCCTTGCCAACTTGATGGGGTGCCCTCCTCTCAATCATATTCAAGGCTGCCCAGCGGTTCTAATTCATCTCAGAAGGTCCTTCCAATTGCTTTCAAGAAGAGAAGCATACCTCCGTCTCAGCTCCTGAGCTTGCACCCACAAATAGAGAATATTTGAGCTTGCCCTGCAAGTTATTCTTTTCGACATGGTCTGCGAGCATCGTTGGGATCTTTCTGTTACATAATCGTTAGCATCTTTCTCCAGATGTTCAGTGTCCGAAAGATCCGGGAAGTGCTCAATTGAACATGAGTGAAGCTACTACAGTACATACTTTGGATACCCAACGCCCGTGAAGCCACTCCATCCAATATAAGCCCCATTGGGAAATAATGGGATCAAATCTTCGGGATGAGCAAGCTTCTTAAGCAAGGAAGGCCGTGCAACGCGGGACTTCAGCGCTGCTGAAGCTGTGAGAGCTGCAGAAGACGCCATGTTGACGTTACCTAGCTGCAGAGCTTCAATTGCAGGACGAACTAGCCAATATACGAGCCGTGAGGCAAGAAGAGATGAAGAAAAGTTAACATCGTATGATGTTGGAGGAGAGCTCGAGGAGGTTAAGTATCGGAGGGGCCGGGAGAATCTCGGCAAGGCTGCAGCTGCCCCGCCATTTCATCATCAGGAGGAATCGGCTTGGCCCCTGCTCAGCGAGTGGCTTCGCCGTGATCGCTGGATTTCGGTTACTCCTCACAGTGCTGTGGGACACTACTCGGCAATTATGATAGCTTCATATATAAGGACTTGGAGCGAGTGCAGCATGAGTATATAATCTTACAAAATACCTTAACCTTTCGTGTGAAGGTTTGGTCAGGTTACGTCAGTCTTCTTCAACTCGCTGCCAGAAATACACAATCAAAAAACGAGATCGCTTTTTAATTTCTCTAGAGCAGCTGTCTACTTTTTCTGTTCCATTTCTGGTCTTGCAGGTGCTGGAGTTGCTGCTTCCCGCGCTAGGCTCATTTCACTCTGGCTCAATCTCAAATCCTCACTATAATCTCCAAAGGCCTCAACAAGCTCGTTGAGTCCACTCTTCAATGCCACCAGTATAGTATCTGTTTCCGGACTTTCCTGCCTCTTCTCAACATCAGTCCAGTGGACACCCACACTCTTCTTGAAGCTCTCAAGCTTCAAGACAGTATTCGTAAATGTGCGGATGATCAGCTTGACGTCTCTCTGAACATTTCCATACTTGTCTTCCTTAAGACTGCATACTGCGAATCTAGTCAAGGCATCGATAGCATCGACGATCACGCCAACATCTCCGTAAGGTTCACCGAGTACAACGGCTGCCACCTTTCGTCTGTACTCTTGTCGGAAGGGCTTTCCTGCGCTTGTTTGCAGAAGCCAACCGAACCAATCTCTGAAAAGACCCACAAAGCCCTGGGTAGCTAGAGCCTTCTTTTGTTCCTTTGTCAAAATAACTCCCTCCGCTTTGTCGAGGATTTTTCGAGTTCTGGGTGAAAGGGAGCTCGGAGGGGATTGGCCATGGTCCTTTGCGAATTTGCCGACAGCTTCAATATGAACACCCATTGACCCAGATTTAGGTGGCTGACTGAAAATGTCACCTGGCCGGTTGAGTCCATTTTTCAAAGGCTGACCCAACCGTGGTAGTGACGATTTAGCATCTGGATTTTGTGAGGTGACGGCTTTCGCTGGGACCACTGGTGGTGCTTGATACTCAGCAATGCGACTGTCAATACCGGTGATAACTTCAAGGCATATTCCTAGGATTTGCGACCAGGTGGATCCTCCTTTTCGATCTATATCTTCGAAGATAACCTTGCGTCGACCCTCGAACCGCTCTGCAATGTAGACAAGCTCCCAGAACGCGAACGCCTACAAAATATACGTTAGTTTCGATTTTTGCACCATGGGAATTTGCTATCTCAAGCTTACCCTCGTCTGTAGCTTCTTGCCCCTCAAGCCAGTCAATAAGCTTCCATTGGGATCTCGTGATTCGTATGTGATAGGCCTCTCATTCTTGAGTGGTTCTTGTGCCACATATGCTGAAAAGGCAGCGTTGGCTAATTCCCATAGTAGAGTTAAGAGGAAGCCTGCGAAGACAGTATGGGAAAGGACGCTCCAATGAAAAGGTCGCGTAGAAGGAAGCGAATTGGACTTGGGAAGTGTCCAGAAGACCTTTGCCCAACCGCGTGTGAAGCTCCAAGCGAACCGTCGAACTGAGTACGGGTATATTCCGAAGTCGATGGAGTAAATGAAAGGAGATAGCGTTGCAATGGCCGTGGCACGTTTCAAGGAGGTCATGACTAAATAAGGGAATTTCTCCTTTAGCTTTTGAGTAGGAGGAATGACCAAAGGCGATTTTTGATCCTTAGAGACTTCCAAGCCCGTCTTCGTGACTGGCATATCGAGGCGGTCATAATCGTAGAAAAGATGGAAGCCTGCTTGAACCAAGGCAACAAAGAAGAGGAAGCTGGTCAGGTATATCGGTCTCTCGTTCAGTGCCGTGCGATCCGTTTTCGGAATGAGTTTGATCCTATTCAGATCCGCGTCTTTCGATGCCGACCAAATGTAGATCTCGCTGAAGAGATACGCCGAAAGAAGATACCACCCTACAGTTTGCACAACTTCATATCTGAGAGCGTATGATCGAAACGTATACCATGCCGAGTACGATGTCCGTAGGCCGACGTGTAGCTGTGCAACTCTGAGAACGAATACCATGAACGCGGGGATGAAGAGAAGTCCTGTTCGGATACCAGCTCGTCCAAATGGAAGCCAGGACCAGATGACTGGAATGTCATTAGCTACAACAACCCTGTACGCTTTGAAAACCTACAGGAGTTCCATTCTCCAATGAAGACAGACTCTGCATAGCAAAGGCCAAGAAGAATCACCGTCGCCGTCGCAAACCTCCTGTGCAAGGCAGGCGTAAGAAAGTCCTTGTAGGGGCGAATTCGAGGTGCTGGCGCCATCGTGAAATGCTGTGGGTGATTGTAAAGACTGTAAAGGAAGTTCGATTCCAGACTATGACATTGGCGATCTCATATCATGGTAGTGGCTCTGACGAGGCAGAAGTTTGTTCGTGTGTTGACTTTGGCAACCAAAATAAATGCGGCGGAGCTTGGACGCGAGAGACTTGGACGCCAAGGCGCTAAAATCGAGCAGGGCTGTACGTCAACGCAGTATCACGAGCCAACAATCACCAGGCATCGACTTGTACATTATCTAGAGCTTCAAACCCATTTCAAGATCGACAATCCATCGTTTGCTCCCATCGCAAATATGTCGTTCGATCAATTATCATCGCTGGAATCCCAGCCCACCACTATGCGAAGGCAGGATGACCCGCAGTACTCCGACGATCCAGAGTTCCAGCGCCTGTCGCAGCAACTTATGACCAAGCTCTTTACCTTGACAGGCAATATCTCGCGACTTTCTAACGAGATCGCCAAGCTGGGCACAAATAGAGATACGGAGCGGGTGCGGGAGAGAGTGCACGACCTACTAGAGGAGTCAAAGGATGCCTTCAAGGACGTTGGTGAGGGGGTCAAGAAGATACAATCATGGGAGGACGTCAGCGTAAGCTTGGATCAACATTGAATTGTCAATGGCGCATACTGACTTCTTCAAAGCCGTCTCAGAAATACACTCAGCAGAAGCTTGCTCGCGAGTTCCAGAACAACCTACAAGAGTTCCAATCAGTGCAACGACAAGCCCTCGAGAAACAACGATCATCAGCATCAGCTGCTCGAACGGCACTGGAGGAACAACAGTCGCCTGGGGCAGAGGGAGGCAATACGTATGGGCAACAGCAGTCACAAGAACAGCTGCGACTCGCCTCGCAAGACGAGGTAGACTTCCAGGATTCTTTGATTGTAGAGCGCGAAGCTGAGATCCGGAATATCGAGCAAGGTGTGACCGAACTGAATGAACTCTTCCGAGATGTTGCACACATAGTCAACGAACAAGGGGAGCTTCTCGACAATATTCATGAGAATGTGGAGAATACAAGAACGGATACGAGAGGCGCAGACCTGGAGTTGAGGGCCGCGGCGAGATACCAGAGGCAAGCAAGGTCGAAAGCATGCTGCTTACTGTTGATCTTGGGAGTTATTTTAACTGTTATCATTCTTGCTGCAACCTTGGGATGAAGATTCGCGATGAGGTCATGATTGGGATGTTAAGAGCTTGTACAGTATCGTTCTTGTGGGGCGTTGAGCATTACATTTGAGTTTGCTGAAGTGCTGTTGAATTCAAGCACCGCGATGGTTCGTTTAGAGCATTTCTGATGGAAGTTGTCGTGTTCGTTTCAGAAGCCTCACAACCGTCAGAGAATTAATTACGAAGACTTCATATTTCTGCTTGGTATTTCCAAAACCCCAGGCCTGTAACTTGATGACTTGGAAGGGTTTTCAAAGATACCCTTATACTATATATATACTTCAATGAGCACTGTTTCACGCCACATACCTCAGTTGCAGAGGAGGAAGAGGCTGCAGAGGCTATGAATATAAACCTGCTTTCATTGACAATACGCATTACGGTACTAACTGAAAGTTTCCTAAGGATTGAAAGGCTCCAGAGGACAAAAACCACAATGTCTCTTCGTCCTGCTAAGATTACTTAGAGCAACCTGGACTCGCCAGTTTAAAAAAGGGGGGCCCCGTGACATCATCACAAGGCTTGAGTTTCAGTTTGCCGCACGCGTCAGGGGTCGCGTCCCTGTGGACAACTTCTTTCATGAAATACGGTCCTAAAAAAGCTCCAGGGCTCACCAACCCACATTTCAGTATGGGCTCCGCATTGGATACAAAAAGTCTTGACATGGCCTTTGAAAGCCGTCCGGATCTTCAAACAGCGATTCGAAATGCTGCCGCAGGTTAGTTTGATTCTGGATACTCCTCGTTCGAGGCCTCGAAGTTTTGGCGGATATCATGCGGGACGACTACAAGAAATTTTCTCTACGGCTTGTTTCTAGAGCTGATCTGATTTCAAAGCTGGTCCTCATTACATCGAACTCTTCAATCAAATCTCCCTCCACGTCTGCAGCCTCGTCCCCACTCCCAACTCAGAGCCTGCGTCGAAAAAACGGCGTCTAGATGAAGAGCTTACAAGTAGACCGGCCTCGAATGGCACGAATAGGAACATAAAGGCTGCGCCTTCTACAATAGGGGTCGGCGCAGCGAGCAGCAATGATCCTGTCCTTCTCGAAATCAAGGACATATCTCTGGTCATTCCACAACGAAAGAAGTACACACTCTGCTTTACAGCGTCACATCTCTACGCCCGCCTTCCGGATTCCAAAGAACCTGTTGCTGGAATAAGTTACGCGTGGAGCGATATTGGTATATATATTGTTCGCTGGCTCTGGAAAAGTGGGACTAACAAGATTTTAGACTATGCCTTCTTCCTCCCCGTTCCAGAAAAGACACAAAAACAATACAACTACGTTATCTTTCCCAAAAATTCAATAATCACACCTACGCGCCCCGCAGCAGGGGCTCCTCCAAACCCCGAGCCCATCGTCTTCACCATTCCCAATACTGCGCCAAAACCAGGAACAATTAGTGGTATCGAGGCTGCCGCCGCAGCTGCAGTATCCGATGACTTCAAGACGCTGTTGGACTGGCAGATCACTGCTAGACTGAAAGCTGTTGGGAAGAGCAACTTGAAAATCGTTGAAGCGGATGCTAAGCTATTTGCGTCCGAGCAGAAGCAGGCCCATAGACCAGGAGAGAAGGCAGTTTTCGTCAAGGCATTCAGAGGGTCGAAGGATGGATATCTGTTTTTCTTACCTACTGGAATACTGTGGGGTTTCAAGAAGCCAATGATGTTCTTACCGCACGAACGAATTGCCGCTGTGTCATACACAAGTGTTCTGCAGCGGACTTTCAACCTTTCCGTGGAGGTGGATATGAGCGTCGCCGGAGGAGAGGAAGTCAAGGAAGAGTTTGAGTTCTCAATGCTAGATCAGGGAGACTTTGATGGAATCGACGGGTTTGTGAAGAGACATGGACTGCAAGATAAGAGTATGGCCGAGCAGAGGAAAGCCAAGAGGCTAAACGTCAATGTTGTGAAAGACGAGGATGGGAACGTTATTGGCAATGCTGAGGCTGGAGAGCTGGAGAAGGCTGCTATCGAAGCTGAGCAAGAAGCTGTTGATCTTGAGGATGAAGACGAGGAGGATTATGATCCTGGTAGTTCGGGCGAGAGTGAAGGCTCTGGCAGCAGTAGCGAAGATGACGACTCAGGTGGTGGAGAGGCAGAGGATGATGAGGACGATGATGAGGAAGATGACGAGCCATGAATCAGGCGTTGCGTGACTGGAATATGTCTCCAAGGGAGGTTTCCTGTGTTTTGCCACCTGGGAAAGATCCTCTTGTCTACGTCAAGCACCAGTTGTTTGCTTTATCATTTTGGAGAGAGTAGAATGATGACATTGAATAGGAAGGAAGGAACAGCACAGGGTCCGCGGATTTATGAATGCCAAAAAGAATTTTAATTTTCTTTTGGGCAAATGACAGCTCTTCCATTTCACCAGTCTTGTGGACTCGATTTAGCGTCATCGATCCAGCCGATTCCGGGAAGGTACCCATTGTTTCATTTGCGAAGCAGAATTTCATCGGTCGGCTCAAAATGGATATCTCCTACGTCTAGGCTACGTGTGGGGAGATTTCGCTGTCACCTGACATGATTCCTCATTTGGGTTGACCGAAGATTTTCGTGGCATCTGTACTTGAACGTGATAGGTCGCCTTCTCTGGCACTTCATATATTCCCGAAGAGGTCGACCGAGGATCTGTCAAGTGCACAGCCAGGCCAATTTCTCAGGGATTTATAATACTCCCTCTTACCCAACCCTCTCCAGATCTTTGTTATCGTCTTTTAAGAAACCATCAAATCACCGTATTGCCTACTCTTTTTCATTCCCTTTCGCATTCCATGATGGAAGACTGGGCTTTTGATTCTCAGGCAGATAACCTGGATCTGCTTGGTCAAGACTTTCTTGACCTGCTCTCTCAACCTCTGGAGAATTACACCTTTGATTATTCCACAGACCAGTACTTGTATCAACCCAATGATTGGTTTGAATTTCAGGATCTCGTTTGCATGTCTCCGGCAGAAACCAACTTAGATTTTCATGAGCCACCTCCAAAACAGACTCGATTTGAACCCGAAACCTCTTAACTGCTCAAAGACTATGCGGACACCACTGCTCCCGAGTCATCCACTCCCCCTGAGGCCCAGCCAATAGCCTATTCATCGAAGACTCTCCCTGCTCCCGAGACAAGGAGGTTCGAAGACTGCCTGTCCGAGTTTGTCATCGCTCAAGCAGATGATAAGACTATAAGGCGCAGAAAGCGTTTCTCCAATGACCGTAGGAAAGAAGTAGAACATATTCGTAAAGCAGGAGCTTGCATTCGATGCCGGCTTACGAAGACTGCCGTAAGTATTGAAGACGGCATCGAGGAACTTGGGTAGTAATTTAACAATTGAAACAGTGCAAGCTCGAATTGCCGTGTGCGAGTTGCATGAAGGCTTGTCGAAATGTAGCCTTGAGCAGAACTTTGTGCACTCGACAAAGATTAATAGATATTCGTTTCACAGCAGGTATGGTACAAATTTAACATCCCGAGAATAATTTCTAATTATAAAAAGACTTGTGGGATATACAGGAAGAAGTATTATGGCTCAAGGAAGAAGTGCCTGCTCTTTTCGGGCCTAGGAAACGACTAAATATCTCACTTACAACCTTCTGTGATGCAAACTCGTTGGTTTTCAACACCGACGCGGGCTCTCAGATCTGGGCATCGGGTGGACACGACGGGCCGTGGTCCGTTGCCAAACCTCTCGAAATTGTGGTACAGGACTTTATCCCAACAGCTGGCAAGGAGCATCGTCATATTTTCGAACGCAGCCCGTATGCGGGTTCGGGAGGAACGACCACAGCTCCTCAATGCTATGCCATTCCCGACGACTCTCTCCCTAATCTGGAGACACTCGAAGCCTGGGCACTTGAGACATCTCGGCATCATCCACGTGCTTTCGTGAGACGATTCCGTGCTCCATTTCTAAGTCTTGCTCGTAGATACTGCGAATGCAAGAAACCACTGCCCCTAGTAAGTTATTCCTCATCTCGGCAGCCTTCTGTGTTTCCGAGCGTGACATCCAACTGGTCGTAGCTGAGTTTGCGTCTCTAATACTACCTCTACAGCAAGACCTTATGCGGACAGTTGTTCGCATGACTTGCCTTCATGGGATATGGTGTTCAGATCTCCCGCGACCTCGTGATTCCAGGCAGCCGTTTCACCAGTATGCATCAAATGCAGTGTGCAGACAGATTAGGGTGATTGTTGCCCGCGGGATCGTAGATACCGAAGTTGAAATCTTATCGCTTCTACAGAAGTACGTCTTTGGTAAGAAAGGCCCTGGCCGAGGTAATATGTTGCCCATCTGGACCTGTTTGTGGCTTTTGATCTTGATGTATCGAGAGACATTGTTCTACTACGATAACAGTGGGAGAGAGGGTGATTTTTACCAGCTTGCCCAGCACATGTACAACATGCTTGTATCACTATACTCTGCCCTCTTCAGGCCATCTTCTCCATTATGGCTCAATTGGCTTCGAGACGATATTTATGAACTGTTTGGGCGGGATTGGAGAATAATGGAGGCTATGGGTACCTTGAAAACCGAAATAGGTCAATATGGTATGTAAAAACACATGTTATAAAGACAGATGAGCTGATTTGGAACAGCCAGTGGCGAAACCACGGCCGATATGGACTAGGTGGCCACCTTCTCTATATTTAGATACTGAACATGTTTGAGTAAAGTTCACTTCGGATTTCTGGCGTCTGGTCTGATTTTCGATGGATGTTTGGTTGTCGTCTGGATCAGGATCGTGTAACGTGCTTACGAAATCTCATTATAGCTAAGAACTGAGAAGTATACGAAGGACCCGGTCAAAGGTTCCTGGAATATAGTTGTCTAAGCGCTAAAGATCACTCTAACGTTAGCACGACACTCGCTAGATAGCCCTATACTTACAGGCAGCCAAACCCCCTGGGGCCGCTATTGCTCTGCCAGCGATGTTTCAGCTGATGCTCTATATTCCAGGAATTTATGACCGGGTCCTTCGTACCCACCCTAGAAATACAAACATATAAGTACTTTTTACATATAATTGAACTTCCTCATCGTAATAATGTCAACAAAAGAACGCTGATGGCGCATGGTTTTAATTTTCCTACCGCTCAAAGCAAACACGATCAAGTGACAACAAAAAATAGAACACAATTAGAATAAAGCGATACCACACGGCTCTGAACCATGACGGGAAGAGCTTTTCTTGATTCTGATTTCCCTCTCACAGATGAGCAGTGGTCAGGATAGTATTAAAGTTTATGTTTATTCTTCTTGGGGTTCTCTGCCTGCTTGTATCACTCAATGTCCACCATTCTCATGGAACATGGTCATCCCCAGCACCAAAGACTGCGCTCTCCCAAATGGAGCCTATGAAGGCTCGAAGGTAATAGCCGCCATTTCCACACAAAAGAAAAATCTGGGTCGCCACAACCCAACGCCTATCTTCTTTCTCCCCACCTATCCTGATCTAATTCTTCGTATAATACACACCCTTTGAGCCGTCCAAAAGATGCGCCAGCCTTGTATCCGTATATGCTTTTCCTAAGCTGCTTTTCCAGCCAGTCTAGACCCAAGGTCCCAAGTACGGATCCATATACAATATAATATAAACTTTAAAAATAAACAATAGCTTTCATGAAGAAAAAGTCGCACAGTGTGAAGGAGCGTAGCTTGCTAAGGAGCGTGGGTATCTAAAACAACGAGCAGGTAGGGCCGTTATTTAATCGTAAATGGTTGTTACAAACAACAGAAATCGTCAGGAAAAAGAGGTGTAAAATATGTCGGCCGTGAGGCATGCTGATCTATGGCCGTAATCCAATAGGGAATTTCTCGGTGATGAATTTGAAGAATTTGGCTTTCTTGCCAGGAGTGCGTTGGAGCTGAGCGGCGACTTGCACCATAGGTCCGACGATGTCCTCGTCTCCCAACTGAGGAAATTTACCCTCGCTTCGAGGATCGTTGAGAGACGGGATCTTGGTCATGATATTGCTGTTGGTGGCGTCTCCAAAGGTTGTGTGCTTCAGAGTTGCAAAAGCAGCGGTGCCACTGTCGACGGTTCGGCCAATAGTGATTTCATTGTTCTTCCTCCAAGTAGCATCGATCGAGGCCCATTTTTCTTCGGTAAGTCTGTAAGTCTTCGAAGTGACACCATAGTGCTCACCCGTTCGAACGAGATGTTTCGTGTAGTTGCACCGAGCCAAATCCCAATTAGCACGCAATTGGCGACATGCCTCGAGATCAAAGCTCGCCGGGGTGTAAGGTTCGGGATAAATGGTGAAGTTGGCGTGCCCAAGATCGTTGGCCCAGGCGTCGTTGGAGTCCGCAATAAGGAGGGGTGGAATCTCAGAGGATGGAACAAGATGGCCAGGTCGGTTGATGACGGTATTTCGATGGAAAGACGATATTGATGGTTTGGTGCTAAGCGGAGGTGAGGGCATTCCTGGCAATTGAGGTGTTGTGACTGCGTCTATGGGCGTCACTGTACCAGAGAAAGGATCGCTGGCTTCTGCTACTGAGGGCGATTGTAAGGGTGATTGCATAGAGACTTGTTTGGTGTTGGCTGAGGCATCCATCATTAATGGAGGTAGAAGGGGTGTAGTGGCGAAGCCATCCTCACGCTCTCCACTACCATTATTGGCTTTTTCGATATCGATTGCGGTGACCGACGATGCTTCTTCCGGAGGATCGAAAATGCTTCTTGTAGGTGTTGGTGGGAGTTGAGGATCAAACGCTTTGTCTAATGCTTGCCGTGCTGAGTTCGAGATGGACGATGACCGACTGGACGCTTCTCGCGAAGAAGCGATATCTCGCTGCGCGTCGACAGTCAGCGAGGCAGCGCTCACCCCCTTTCTCAATCGCCATTTTCGCGAGAACGAGGGGAACCTTGTCCCAAAACGCGAAGCGAGCCCCGTCAATGGCGATTCAACAGCTCTTCGTTTTCGATGTCGAGGACTCGAGGCGAATTCTCCATCACTAAAAAAACCATCCGCCAAGTCGTAGTCGAATTCTTGCCGTGTAGATAACTGCACAGAGCTCTGCGCCATAGGGGAATCTCTGTGAAAGCATTGCTGGTCATCGCCTATTGTTTATTGCAGGCATTAGCTATATTTCCCGCAATCTTGCTTCAGACCCCGCGTTGGAGCATACTTACACATACACTCATAGGCTTCCTGGGCATCATCGAACATGTCGAGATCCTCATCGCGTTCTTGTGGTTCTTCCTGTACATCGGGGAGTGATCGTTTGCTAGTTTTGGATACAATGAATGTTGGAGAGGATGGACTGTCTGCCACGGATGTGTGGTATGACGAGTCGATTGATGAAGCCGAGCTTGGGTATCGCAGGTGCCCGCGAGTGGAAAATGTCGGCGTGACAGGCGAGGGAATATCTGATGCGGAGGAGTTTTGTGTATAAATCGACGAAGAAAGGTCCATCTCTAACTCTGCCATGGTCTCCCTCTTCCTTCGTTCCTCCACCAATTGCGGGAGCAAAAGTGGCTTGAGTTTGGGCGACATGGTGTGGTGTTGTGTTCCGTCAAGTTGCGCACCGGTGTTGTTGTGTTTGGTGCGAGAGGATCGCGAGTTTATAGAGCGGTGGACAACATCGCGTGGCGATCGTGGGGAAGAAGCTGGTGCCAGAATGAGGGGAAGAGCTCGGTCGGAATCATACGTGGCGGAGCTCTGCTGGGCAGCAAATCCAAGGTCGCAAGAACCACGTAGGTTGGGAGTTTAGTGGATGTGAGGCTTGTTGTGATGCTGCGAGTATCTTTTTTTCACGCCAATCAGTCTCTGCTCGCTTGGGTCGGCGTGGGGTGACCCCGTGACAGAACCTGGTTTGGGAGACGAAGTCGCACTGACAAGATCGGATGAAGTGTTCGGTGCAATGCTGGACGAATGGCTGCGGATGCGATGGGCACACGCGACGCAGGTGGAAGCCGAAATGGCAGGAGGGCGGGCAGCACGGCGAGTCGAGGACAGGGCAGAGAGCAGAGGTTGGCGCAAGAGGGTTTGGGCGAGGCCGTGGATTTATGTTGACATGCGTGACGGAGCGGGCGCTGGGCTGGGCTGGGCTGGGCAGGGCACATGGCGGAGGGCACATGGCGGAGGGCAGAAGGCAGAGGGCAGAGGACAGTGGGCGCTGGGCTGCTCGACCGTTGAAAAATGGTTTGGCGAGCGCTGGGGAGCGCAGCAAGTGTGGGCGGGTGAGCGCGCTCTGCCGCTGCTGGGAGCAGCATCGCCGCAGGCGCTAGCACAAGCTTTCAGGACCCACGCAGCAGCACGGGCTTGTGGTCGGCGGGGCTTGACGGGCTTCACAGCTTGTCGCTTCACAGCTGCCGCTTCGTGCTCGCTCGCTCGCTCGGAAAGCCGCACGGCGGCGTCTACCTCTAGCCCCCTCAAAGAGGGTACACAGTATAGACCTGCGGGCATGGCCAAAGTCAACATCCACGCTCTGGGCCTCGGGGCACGCAGCGCCCACGGGCCGTCTTCCAAGTTCCCCTTCCACGAGCGCGCCATTCTGGGAGACTACTGGGAGACAGGACACCTGGGAACCTGGGAACCACGAACCACGACGGCCGTTCGTTTTTGGCGCAGTCGGCTTTCCTCGAAGCTCCCTCCCCTGCTCCCGCCCAATCGTCATCCAGCGAGCAGCCGGGAGGCCCTGGAGCAAGCAGCTCCAGGGTAGCCAGGGACCAGAAGAAGCGAGGAGGCCCAGCACTTCGGGGAACAAGGTTCCATCGATATTGGATAGCGTGGAAAGTGGGCCATGCAGGCCATGCAGGGGCCATGGGCACCGTGGATCGATATCCGGCCGTTTATGGCTGAATTCTCTGCGAGTCTAGCGCCTAAAGCTTCCCCTGCAAGTTCTGGTGCTTGTCCACGCTGTCCGATGATGGCCCTGGTGGCCTGAGGGCGGGGGGAGCACTCGCGATTCGTGAGAACTCATTGACTCAGTCTGAAGAGCGCACTGGGCATGGGTTCGACCCAGGGTCGCAACTTGCAAGTAGTTGCCAGCTCCCTCCTCTCCGAAGTGAAGAGCTCCCGGAGAGCGAGAGGGGTGCATCGCACATTGTCACTCTATGGAGCCAGCGCGGAGCAGTGTTGTCAGCACGCCTCGGAAGGAGGTGTTCCCCGTGACAAACGGAACCAAAGTCGGTGACAAGTCACGGGCACACGACTCCGAAATGTATGGCGTGCGCTGGGGGGGGATTTGAGGATTATTTGGTGGGTTGTTTTGTGAGACATGCCATCCGGGTACCTGCGCCTCGGGTGGCCCCTTCGAATCCGCTGACCATATTCCGCCTCCAGATCGTCGCTGCTCTGTATGAATCTGTTCCTTTCTGGCTGTTTCAATACTCAAGTGCCACGGACGTTGTCAAAGCCCTCCCGCCCTGCCTCCCGCCCGGCGTCGTCACATCTCACGATCCTCGCAGCGATGAGATTGTGGGAGTCTGGGAGAGAACCCGACGGAGTGTGGTGGTTGGGAGCTCAATGCAGTGCATGACTTCATCGCACATGGGATTGGTGAGGAAGAGGGTGTGCTGGAAGGGCTTGATCACACCACATCCATCTGGTCAAAGACGTTGCGGAACATGCAGCTATGGCATCCAGTGGGGCTGATGATTGGCTGTACCTTTTTGTCCAACGCCCTATGCCAGGGCCAGGGATACAAACAGACGCTGCCTTGCCTGAGGTCGAGAGTCCACCCTTGGTACCCTGCACTCGCAGCAAACAAATCACATCAAACGAAAAAAAATCCCTTCTCCCGCATACCGAACTCTGCCGACGAGGCGATTTGGGGATGACAAAACATGATGAGGAAGGCACTTTGTCCTTCCAACATCTGCTCTCTCGTCGGAATGCAAATCGTGCGCTCATAAAGTGCGGAATAGATGCAGAAGACCCTCAAAATTAGTGTGTTTGGGGCTGCGAGTCCGTTGTTTCTGCACAGCAGAAAGTAAAAGGTGTAAACACTCCGATAAAATATAATTCCCAGCTCGGAAATCCTTCCTGTCTATCACTTGAATACTCCACAGCGATTATAGTTCATGGTAGATCACGGGGTCTAGAACATGGGGTGGGTCGCTTCCACTTGTGCAGTCCGGGATCCAGTCATCCAGAGTACTAAAGCGAGGCGAAAACCTTTGTCATGAGGAATCTGCCGACTGTGTGACGTCTGGGAGTTAAAGTCCACTTCGAGTGAACGCTGATATTTTGGGATTTTCATTCAGCCTTAGCGACACAGTTCCCTTGTCTCCGCTGCATCACTCAATGCATACCCACGGGATTCGGAACATGCAGTTGGATTTCGGGCTGCATACCTGCTTAGGGTCAAGGCTATTAGGATGCTATTGAATGTCACCTTTGCAGTCCCGTATGTTCTCCACAATAAGGTGCTGTCTGCTACTGCGGGTTCAAACCCGTGAAGATAGCAAGGTATTTACCTGACAAGCAGGGGAAGTGGTGATGCAGATGCATGTCTTCTTGACTCAACAAAGTTCTTCAAAGCACAGCCCCACATGCCCGTTCGGACTTTGACACTTGGTAACACATGTTGTCAAAATATTCTGACCCAGTCTGCTGAGCAACTAAGGGCCATTTCACTCTTCTCTTCTCCCGGACTAGCTGGTGGGTATAATGCAGATGGATAATACTCGTGATTGAGCCATTCCTATAAATCACTGCGTGGAACCACAGGGCGTTCATGCAAGTCATCATTTCATGTCGTGATCTTCAGGTCCAGTGTCGAGCCCATATTTGACGTTCCTCTTCGGATCCATTAAACTGCATGCATCATAATCGATCAGCTCTGTAATTATATTAGATGCATGTGACAGACATACCCTGAAAGCCACTTCCGTGATATCCTGGAAGCCCTCTTTCAGCTCTGGTCTTTTGTATCGTGAAGCGAAGCCCCTGAACGCCATGCTGGGAAGGACGGTTCGTTTTTCAGGGTTCATCTGTGATGTGGATCAGAATAACGAGCTTCACATGCCAGTCTACACCGTGCTGATGCATGCATCGACGTTCGTTGAGATGAGTTGGAAAATTCGTTGGGAAGATGGGATCACTCACGGCGTTATTCAGAGCTCGTACAACATCATTATGCTCGCAAAGTTCTGGACCTGTCGTGAACAAAACACAACGAATTGGAACCGAATATTTAGCGGCCAGTTCTACCCATTTACTTCGCACTTCCACGTCGGCATTCGTATTGTCTGAAAAGATGACTGTCAGAGGAAACATCGCGAAAAGCAATCTAGGGCTCGTTGGAATGTACTTACCTATTGCTACTGACTTGCCTTGCTGTAGGTTGTCTCCAGCAACCTTGATACATTTGTCCCGCTGTCCATGTATTAGATTTACTTTCCCAAATTCAACGTGTCACGTACAGTTTTCAGAAGATCTTGATTGATTCTTGCATATCCGAGAGGCTCCAATACTTTCCAATAGAAAGTTGATTTCCCCGCTGCTGGACTGCCACAGAAGAGAACGATATCAAGGTCGTTATTTTTGGCAAATGGTTCGGGCACTAACAAGAGTCAATTGCCGATAGTCACATGAGCGGACGAAGGTTTCTTACATTTGTTTGAAGGATTCGGGAGATAATCGGAGTGTTCAAACGAACGGGTGAATGCACGAGGTGCTTCTCCGAGAAAATATTCTTCCGGGGTGTAAAATTTGATGCCGACATTCTCGGCGAAATTCCTACATTGGATTAGCATTCTGTGGGCATAGCGTAGCCATGGAGTTGTGCCTGTCTGAGCAAGAAAAGTCTTTGGGTTTTCCTTCTCTAGCGTTACGACCACCTGCATCACCAACGAAGATAGAGTTCTCCAAATCCAGGTCACCCAGCACATTTAGATCATAGTCTTCCAGGAATTCCGACCATATTCCGGTCCTTGGCTTCCGATATATATCCTTCTCCGTAGCTGCGTAGATGCTGATGGGGATATCTAGCTGGGTGAACACTGCCGATACCTTGGACTTGAATGAGCCGAGTTTGGATTTCGGAGACTTGGTGTCGGACTTTAGCGACATCCCGCCCTGATTGCTGATCACGACTACTCTGTAGCTGAGCTATATTAACACTGGGACCGCGTCTTCAAGGTAGTGCTCATACCCATCCTCCAAGTACAGTTTCTTCAATGTACTCGGCACTGTAGAATGCCACCATTTCCAGTCCTTCGCATCTGAAGCGAACTTCTTGCCGGAAGAGGTCTGAATAAGAGTAGAGTCCTTCAATCATATGTCAGCAGCTGTCCAACCGGTGTAGACATATGGCCGACTACTTACGAAGTCAAAGGCAGCAACCTTTAGTCTTTTTGTGTTTATACCCTCATCTTTCAAAGCAGAACTTGGCTCGGTGGATGGAACGTACTTGCCAACGAGGAGAGTGTTTGGGATGTCATCGTTTGGCGCTCGTTCTTGCCACAACACCTTCTCTGAAGGCTTCTGTGAAGCGGGAGTAAAAAAAGATGCCACTGCAGTTTCTATAAAGAGATTAGTGAACTAAGCCCCGGCTTTCAAAGGGTACGCACGTGTTATGGTAGACTGGACCTTGCGCCGGAGCGGAGGTGGAGAGATTGGCGTGCTATGATCTAGCTTGCGCTTGGATGGTTTTGAAGGCGATGCCATCCTGAAGAGAGTGTTTCGAAGCTTCCCAAGAATTACTGCAGCCAGAACGGTGTTGTAGGATGTTCGTGAGAGTTGTCGACGAGTGGCTGTTCACGCGAGAGACGGCATTTTAGGTAGCCAATTCGCGTGATCACGTGCTGGTTCCGGCGGCCAATTAAACGAAAACGTAGAACCTTGGTTGAAGAGACAACTTTCCATTTACTTTCTGTGAAGAAATGACCGTTTACGAAGGATTTGCTAGAAAGGCAAACTTCGTTGGTAGATTGGTGGTGCAATGCTGGGAGAACATCACCGGCGCCTTGGCAAGTCAAACAATCAGAGTTACTTCATATATCGGCCACATCATATTACATAAATCCCCCTAGAACCCAGTCACGCCGTGTCTGCGCTGTATCTGCATCCTCAAGAATCCGGCGCAGATTTGACATCACGAACGTCATATCGTCTTCCCCCGGATTCCACTTCGCTCTCAGCTCGTCCCAAGCAACAAGGGTCCTCGACTTTCCCGAGCACTTCGCAAAAGCCCTGAGCGCCCAAGTAGCCATCCATTTCGAAACATAAAGACCTCCGACCCCGTCTTCCAACGCGTCAAGCAACGATCTCCACACACTTTCAAGCCTTTGCTCAGTCCAGTGAGTATAGCGGACCCCTCCATGTAAGGCAAATCCCTTTAAAAGCGCATTGAACAATGCGCCGTGCAGTGGCAATTGGAACCATTTCATTTCTGCCAAGAATTTGGCTGTTTTATCCAATTCTCCGGTTTCGATAGCGAAGTGATTTACCAGAATTCGAAAGGTATGAAGATCAGGGGCGATAATGGACCGACTCTGATACTCCTGCCTCATATCTGGGTGCATTTTCGCGATCCTGGCCCATTGCCTCAAAATATGGGTGATAACACGCTGGTCCTTGAAATTTCTGGGCTGTAGCTTTGATCCTGAACGCTCTAGATGAGTCTTCTTCATACGTTCGTAAACGTTCTCTGCAGCAGTGGGCTCATGAGCTCGAAGCAAAGCAGATATCATAG
This sequence comes from Stipitochalara longipes BDJ, assembly GCA_009732865.1. NCBI lineage: Eukaryota > Fungi > Ascomycota > Leotiomycetes > Helotiales > Hamatocanthoscyphaceae > Stipitochalara > Stipitochalara longipes. Next base: position 978,916 of record ML769332.1, on the reverse strand, counting down.
CATTCAAGACCACGGTGTCCACGATTTCTCCAGCTTCAACGAGTGCTTTGTAGGCTGCCCGAGCACCATCGCCATTTCTCCGGAGTCCATAGTAGAATATCATACTGACGTGGTGGTACCTATCAAACTCGAGACCACGCGATTCCATCTCTTTATAGATCATTTCAGCAAGAGTGAACTTGCCGGCCTTGCAGGCAACGTCAAACAGAACATTGAATGTGGCATCGCTTCCACGCACTCCAGCTACGTGCTCCATCTCCCTCCACATGTGCAGGGCAGCCTCGACTTCGACCTCTGTTGACCTAGAAACATATCGGGCAGCGAACGAAACGGCACTAGTCCACTCTGCAGAATTCAATGGTATTGCAGATCCCTTCATATCATCGACAACAGAGAGATAGCGGAGCATCGAATGCTCATCTTTGCGTTCCACAACTGATAAATGCCTAAGCATTTTGTGCCGCGTTTTGGACTCGAGGTACGGGGCTCGAGGTTCAGGAAGTGCCCTGTAAAGCTGATAGATATCTTCAGGATCCGTCGAAAAGTTCCGTAAGGCTAGCGCAAGATCATGAAGTTTGATCTTAGTAGCTGCATCTGCAGGCCATGTATGATTGGGAGGGGGCCACTCGTCTTCAGGCTTGTCGGAAACTTTAAGATGTGGTCCATCGCTTGGCTGATAGAGCTTTGGAGGATCGATGAGAGGAAGTTGATCTGTAAACGAATCTCCGCTATACTGGTCGACGAGCTCCATGAGCTCTTCTCGAGTCCTATTTTCAGGAAAGTCGAAGTTTTGTGCAGTCCTAGGCTCGGCATGCCGATATCGAAGGAGCCCTGGACGGTATCCTTGCCGTCTGTTAGTTGGGACACATGGCCTCTGCAATGCGTGATGGACGTGTGCAGGCTTTGTGCTGTGTTTGCTGCAATTGCCAGCGCTGGCGAGAGAGTTTATGAACCATGCTTCCAATCCTGTTACAGTCGACACCATCGACGCTTTATCTTGACATCGGCGGGTCGTTCTCCCGAAGAATGTGTGTGCGTCTCTCTTCAAGCAGCTGGCAGGGTACAAGAAAGAGAGCGCTTGTCGAGGAGCTATCTTGGAGAGAAGAAGTGCGCTCGAGTAGTAGGAGGTACAAAATAAGGACATGAGCCGTCTGACATTGTCGCATCTAATGTCACCATTTCTGCAAAGGCATTGAACCTGTGGGATACGTAAAATCAGACTCTGGAAGTGTCGATGTCGTTGGGTGAGGAAGGATGACGGTCGTTTGAGCTAGAGATGGAAATTCGCGAAGTCGCGAAGCCGAGTATCAAAATATTTTCGGCAAGTTCCATCTTCAACGAACCACCTCCCATTTCGGAGGTTCCGTGACAGCTGCAGTGTTTACCCAGTTGGTAAATTTTCATGTGAGCAACGATCGATAACTTTTGGAAGAAAAGTAGCTGACTGAAGACTACAGCCATAGGTGCCGCAGCAATGAGAGGGCTCAATCTCAAGCCCTCACGGGTTTACCAAACAGCATCCCTCCTCTTAGAGTCGCAAAGTATCAGTCAACCGCCGCCATGGTTCAAGACTATTGGATCAATTCCTCCCGGAGAGATAATGACTCGAACCCAGCCTGTCCAACATCGAGATGCCAATCGCAGATCTCGAACGCGCAAGCCGAGCAAGATGTTCAAACCACAATTAGTCGAGTATGAAGAAGATAGATTACGGCGGGACTTCTATCGCGATCATCCCTGGGAATTAGCAAGGCCCAGGATAGTACTGGAGAATGATGGGAAGGATGCGGAGAAATGTGATTGGAGTAGGATGCAACAACCAGGCAGACCATTAAGTGGTGAGAGGTACGGCTCTTGATTCTATCTCATTTAGAGACAATTCTGACTAAGTCTTAGTGTCATCCAAAGACAACTTTGGTTACTCCACAACGTGCCTGGTATGAGCAATGCCCAAGCGTATGATGTTGCACGGAAGGAATTTTATACGCTAAGGCACGAGGAAGAGGTTGAGCGGAGGGTAGCACGAGAAGAGGCCTCGTGGACTGGAGCATACTTTGGGAAAAGCGCCCTGGAAGTTGGCATGGAGTTGGAAGATAGAACATATGAGTCTTGGAAGGCATGGGCCACAAAGGAAGCTGAGGCGATTGACCTGCAGAGAAACGCTGCCTATACCGGGCTAGGAACCACCACTGAGGAAGACTCAGAGGTGGAAGTGGTCGCTGTGGAAGAGCCAGCACTATCATGACCCATTAGAAAAACTCTAGAAGAATAATGTACAATATACTGTGACATGTAAGGTGTACAATCCCCTTGCTGGGCAGTAATACGGTGTTGGCATAAGTTTACACTCTCCATACAGTCTTTTGCTGGTATCAAAGAGCATGGGAAGGCCAATTGGCCCGAGTCACTTTAGATGCACATGAATCTTACCTGATGAAGTATTGAGGCTATTGACTAGTCAATGAAGCTGCAAAAGATGGAATTGGTCTTAGGCATGCAAATACGGCCTCCGAAGCTACTCGACGAGAAACCCTTTCCACTCCACCTTCCTCTTAGATCCAGTTCCATTAATCTTCTTTGCTAGCGATTCCCATTGAACAAGAAATGTATCGCAAACTCCAGTCCACAAAAGAATTTTCCCACTTAAGCTTAGAGTCTTCACTCTAGCCCAACTCTCCACGTAAATTATCTTCATTTTATGTGCTGGTGCCATTGTGCACAGCTTCAAAAAGATCGCTGCCAAGACCACCATGACAGCTGTAGCTGGTCCGTTTGTGATAATTGCATCGGGGTATTCATACGGCGCGACTTTAGAGATTCTGGAGGTCGTATATAAAGCTCGTAAGCAACCAATGAAGCACCACAGGGACGAGAAAGGTGCAGTGTAGAGAGGTTGGTGTATCTTCCGTGCTCGTGGTACAATCATAATATCCCAGGTTCCTGTAATAGGATGGGTAACTCCTGCCTTTGTTGGTTCAGAGAAGGACTGTATGTACTTCGACTGGATGATTATCTCAATTTCGGCCGCTTTGCCAGAAGAAAAGCTATCTCCGGAAGAAACGATATATGTTCGATGTGCATATCTCCTGGGATCGATATTTCGAAGAAGCGACATCATTTCCGCCGTGTGTCCTCCCGAACCAAGGACTACAACCATATGCGAGAGCTCGGTCCTGGCATGCTTGATGTTTCGTTCCAGGAGACCAAAAGGAAGGACATAAAGGAGACGAAGCTAATACTCATGATAAGTAGCGACCAAAAGACTGAGATTTGGGAATTCTTACAAATGCAGTAGTGACTACAATGAGTATTGCTGCGACAACGAGGCTGAAGGGTGAAAGCGTGGCCATGTTTGAGGACACGAGGCTGAAGCCCGTTGACGCTATTTTGGCTCTGCTAAAAACGCGGAGCCAAAAATTGGCGTATGCAGATTTAAGGATGCATTCTAGAAGCCAGCTCCAATAGTGCACGAAGTCAAGTTCACATGAGAAGGATGTGGTTGGAGGGAGAGGCAAGCTAGAAGTTGTGAAGAGTCGCGGAAATGTTTGGCCCTCGCCTAACTTTTACAATAAAACGAGCTCAACGCAGTTAGGGATGCGGATAGTTTGATGATATTGCTCATAGCAATCTGGGCACTGAGCTTAGTGGTTATCTTTCCTCACCAATATTCGAATTTGAATCTTTTCTAGTGAATATAGCTAGCTGCAGACCGAGTCGGATGGACACTGCAGAGCACTCTTAGATTTTATGACAATAAGGAGGGCTCTAAATCATGCACATTAGGACGTTCCCTTTCAAAGAAATTTATGATTGAACTTAATCTGTATTTCTCCTCCGATCTTCTCCATCTCCCAAGTCCCTTCGTTGTTATTCCCTGCTTCATCGAACTTCGAAGACTCGAAAGCTTTATTACTGAGGCCATCCCTGCACGTGGCAGCCGCATCGGACAGGGATACAAAGATGGCGCTGCAAGGCCAAGTGCTGGCATCAACAACAATCCGCCACAACACTTCTTTGCTCTTCAGCAAGACCAAAAGTCATGGACCCATGGCTCCTTCGCTTCGTCGGAAGAATCTCGTGTGCTTCTATTGCAACAAGAGATCCGACATCAAATATGATGGCTTTCTTACGCAATGGGAATGTGCAAAGTGCGACTCCGTGAATTTTCTGGATGAGGTACGCTTATTTCAAGCTCGAGCTTTCACGATTCTAATCTCTGGTAGAATGGCGAGATTACCGATCCTCCAGTTGCTACCGAGACCGCAGCTCCTATCGACCTGAAGTATACAATACCAAGACCCGATTCTCCATCCTCTCAAGGTTCCGATCCCACGCTCTTCTGCACAACATGCCTGAAGAATCAACACCTCTACACGGCATCTCTTGCCCAATATCACATTGAGATAGACCCGGATCCTTCCCAGTATAAGGAGCTCGAACGGAAATACTTCGCCTACAGAAAGAGCTTGGAGAAGAGATATCCTCAAGTATGTGAAGACTGCGAGCCTCGGGTTCTGGAACGGATGCGAGAAGCTGGCCGAACCGCAAAAGCAGACCATCTCCGGAGATTGATGGACAGATCTCGAGTCAGGAAATCTGCATCAGTCACCCAGCTATCGGTCTCGGGCTTCATCACCTCTACTGGCAAGTGGTTGTGGTATCTAGGACTACTGGGTCAAATACTTTGGAACATTACGGCGTTGGTGGCAGTTGTTCAGCATGACCATCCTGAGGCGCTCGAAAATGTCCTTGAACCGCATTTAATTTCTCGTTTTGAAGGCGCCATCCGAATTTCAACCTCCAGGGCTTGGGCTCGCTCCAGTTTATTTTGCAGTATATCCTCTATCTGGTGGAATCCCATGTTCAAGCAAATGAACAGCGGCTTCATGAACCACATCAAAGGCTTTCGTGATTGGTACAAACTTCAGTTCTTGTTAGTTGTGATTCGGTCTCTATTCTACTACAACATGGGAACAGGCCTTTTTGCGGACCCATTCTCTGCCGTGTCGACTGGAGCACATATCTTTTTTCCCTGTTTTGTTATATTGGTACGTGCCTCTTGAGCTCACAGACTGCATTTCTAACTTCAATTAGCTCGCTTTCAGGGCAAATCGATCTTTGAGAATTGATATGAGTCCACTCTGGGCAACTACTCCAGAAAGATTACCTAATGTAGGACCACCCTCTGGCAGTCCCAACCATGTTGTTGACGATATGGCCGATGCACTGGATCAGCTCGTTGCAACTCCAACCAGAAAATCACGTCAGCCATCACCTCAGTCACCTCCTTCACCCATAACATACGGACTCCCAGGGTATTCGAAAAGAATCCATCCCCAACAAATATCTTCTAGCGGAAATTTTCCAGCGAGCAGCCAAGTCCCGCAGAGGAGAACAAGTCCATCCTTACTTGAGATGACGCAAGCGGAATCTGTTCGTTATCTGGCTACTGGAGAATTACCAGTACATCTCCAACATCAAGACAGTGCAAATGAGGTGGAGGAGATGGAATGGTCGCCTTCCCAAAGTCAATCTCAACACCGCGCATTCAATCCTCCTCGATCAACACAACGTCAGATGCAGCTCTTTAATGAAGCACCTATTGGCGACCGACCATCTCCCTTCTGGTACAGAGTTCCACCAGCACCGGTCACACCAGCCCAAAGATTACGAAATCCTCCGAACCAGCCAAGGCTGCGTGTGTCTTCGCAAGAAACCAAAGAGAACTTTTTCAACAATATTACCAATAGAATCCCCGAGAACAGAGCAGATGTCGGAAAGCTACCTATTCCTGACAATGAAAGTCCACGTCAGGGTGTGGAGTTTGCACAGCAAAGATTCTTTCCTCCTCAACCTCCGAGCGAGGCTGGAAACACACTAGCAGACCTCTTAACTTCTTTCTCCCTGGGAAGTTCCGAACCGGAACCCACCTCGCCAACTCAAGCTGGATCTACTACTCGTCATACATGCCAGAGCCTTGCACTGTTTCTATGTCTCTTTTTCTGGAATTATACCCTGTCTCACTCGACTGAACATTCAAGAAACGTCATGATGACAGTCATGATTGCTTGTGCTCTCATAGGAATTCGCACAATATTAGATAACACTATGCTTAGAAGAGCCGGAACCAAGATGGCGCGAACGGAAGTCATGGGAGCATGTCTTGGTGGACTTGAAGTTGCTGCTGCGCTTTATGGAGTCTCTCAAATCCTTGCAGGAAATGGATATTCTGAGAATTGTGCGTCGATGGGTACGGTACTTACAGTTGGAATGATGGTACATGAGATTTGGCTTGCGTTCTTCGGTCATTGAACTGTGACAAGGGTCGTTGGCATCAGCTTTGATGACGAGCCTGTTAAGAAAACTGATAATCTCAAGGTGTTACATAGATGAAAGAGTCTAAAATTCAAGATTTGTGGTCACTGATGAGAATTGTAACACAAAGTCTACTCCTTGATAGCGAGTCTTGACAGTAGCAGGCACGCGTGATACTTCTCATGTTGAAGATTACAAACATGATGTATGTAGCAACATTATAAAGATAGTCGACAGCAGCAATCTGGAATATCATGGAGAGTTGGCTATTGTACATAATGTCCTTAAAGTGTGCACAAAAATCACACCTGTACTGAGGAAAAACTTTCGACCCGTTTCGCCTGACAACAATCCAGAGCTCGGCTGTCATGAGACCAAGGCAAACATTTTTGCCACTTCTTCAACAGAAATAACGACAGCTATCCACTGTCCTCGCCCACAACTGAACCCTATACTGAAGGGCTTGCATGAGTCAGATTGATTTTCTGATACTCAGAACGCCAGTCATGGCAATTCATAGGTGTAAAGCTTAGTTTGCACACTAAGACACGAACGACGTCCGTCGCCCCGCCACTTCCATTGCTCCACGCCTGGGACCGAAGATGAAGCTACACAGTGCACTCACATTCGGGTCTTAAAGAACTTACGCCTGCGTGAAATTTCTCATTCTTTTCTCCCACACATTTTGCGAGAGAACAGACTCACGGATCGAGAAGAGAAGACGTCGCAACCATGACTTCACCGCAACGCAACAGAAGCCAGCGCATTTGTCGTGGCCTTCTTTAAGGTTTTGACAAAGACCTACACTGTAGGGACTCGGCACCTAGGGACCGCGTCTTGAATGGTTGGAACCTTCTGCAGGGTGGCCATTTGGGTGGTCGAAGTTAGGATCAGACTTGGAGATTCAAGGGGACGAAGAACAACATGATGTCAGAGAAAATGAACGCTGTTACGATTTCGAGGAGATCAACTAGGCTCTTTGTCGAAGAGCAGCAGCTCCTAGAAGCGGGCTACGTGGTAGGTCACGAGTCGAGATACCCTCCTGGAGATGAGAAGGAAAGGGACAGACCGCAACGAGAAACAGTGATTTCGTCAAGCAGCATCAAACTTCTTCGGGTGCCAACGGTGGATCTTGGAAAGGCGTTGTGTCCAATATTTCCGACCACACCGGAGGACATAGGAAAACAAGGTACGTCGCTCCAAGTATAGAGCGCCTGAATTTCTCGCTCTTATGCTCGATCTCCAATCTTAAAACGCCTTTGTTTCCTCCTCAGGACGTGGTAAACACGTGTTGATTGTAATCCAGTCATAAAGAGCCTTCAAGCAGCCAAAGCCTCCACCAAGGCGAAGACCGACTCTCGGCCTGTAAACTTTGGTGTTGTTTTACCTGGATCTATCTTCCGTAGCAGTTACCCATCGGAGGAAGACTACGAATATCTCGACACTCTCGGTTTGAAGACCATTCTGTGAGTGGTCTTGGCCGTCTGCTGGTTCTCATGTGGAATTCGCTGATTCCATACAGCTCCCTCGTGAAGAAAGATCCATTCCCGGACCATTTTGCATCATTCATGCAACGCAATGATATCCGTCGTAAGCCCTGTTCTTTCGGCAATTCTCTCCTATTCCCATTATTAAAGACCATGCTAATGCCCAATATGTGTGCTTAGACTATGTAATTGACATGCAAGGAACGAAAAAAGTTGAAATTCCCGAGGCCATTATGCATGCTATCATGAAGGTTGTCCTTGACGACTCTAATTATCCCATGTTGGTACACTGTAATCATGGCAAGGTATGTATCCTGCACCGAGGTGCCTCCCATCAAAGACTAATGACATGTAGCATCGGACAGGTTGTGCTGTAGCTGTATTGCGACATGTCACTGGCTGGAATCTTGACTCAGTCCTGGAGGAGTACAGAGGCTACGCAGAGCCCAAAGTTCGAGAATGCGATGTTACATATATCCAGGAGTATCAAGTGTCGACTTTACAGGGTCTTTTCACAGACAGCATCCACCGATCTGTTGATACAGTTCTTGCAGGGCCTAGAATGGCACAGATGTTCATGTTCACCGCAATGATGATGATGCTTCTGCTGGCCACGGCGTTATTTTGGTGAGAAAAGCCTGGAGTTGGAAAAACGGATACAATAAAATGACTTTGGAGTTTGGATGGAATGCACCAAAACCATACGTGGATATTACATCGACACTGAAGCTAGATATTTTGTTTGGGGAATCCATCCTTTCAACGCATGGTTTGAGCGCAATGGAGTTGGACGTACATTTATTATATGGGCTTGGGAATCGCATGATGCCTCGTCAATTGAGGGATTATTATGTACCTTTAGAATTCTTCTGTACAGTAAGACCCTTTCTCAGGCTGCTGAAGTCATATCTTGACCATGTGGTCGGCTATAATACACTTGCGCTCTTCTTTGAGCTATACTACAATGCGACCCCCTTCATACCCAAGACGACCGTTCAGATGCTTCCCTCTTCTCCGTCCTTCTTTCTCCGACCGAGAGCATAAGTAACCCCGCCACCGATAACATTGGTACCAGCAAGGATCATAGCAGCACCCCTCGTCAGCCCTCTCGCTCCAAACTTGTTTCCTATGCGCGACCCAAAATTGGCCCCCGCGACTTTCCTCCGCCGCGCAAGCAACAAGTAGAGCCCAGACCAGGCAGCAGTAAGTCCTGCAGAGTCCACGGTGAAATCGGACAAATTCAAGTAGGTGCTGAAGAGGAGGACGGGTGGGAAAATCATCGGCAGCGGTCGAAAAGGCCTCGCATGGAGCGCTGTTATGAGAGTTGCGAGAAGCATTGGAGGCAGCGGAGAGCCTATTGAATCAGCAAAGATATATGGAAGTGGAATGACACATGAAAGAAACGAAGGCATGAAGTGCAAGAAACAGGAGTTCAACTTACTGCCCCAATCTGTTGCATATGAAATTGCCGTTTTTTTTGCATCTTGAACTGCTGGGTCTTCAGACGGCATGATGATGGCACTGCGTATGTTACTCAATAATATTCGTGAATACGTACAAGTATACTATGTCCTTCGAGAAGGATTGACTAGACCAAAATTCAGCTCAGTCAAATATGTCATCGATGAGGTTGAAGTTCTCATCACGTGTCGTAGATCGCGGCAGATTGCACTAACGTTAACCTGGAAGGTGCAGGGGTTCCAACTACGGACAAAAAGCGTCGCCGTAAACAGCAACCTTCAGAGACCATCTACATCCACCGTGTCCAGAAGAACATCACCGCCAGGCCATCCGCCCGCATCGACAACGAGATTCACCTAATCCAGACTATCACTTTGACTTGCAAGCCTCACTATTTTCGTTCACGACAGGAGCCGGCGGCGCAATGCCCTCAGCAACCGCATCTGGTGCCGATGCGAAGCCAAATGGCACGGCCAAATCGCGGGAGCACAATCAAGGAAACCAAGACAGGAAATACACGGTCGAGCAGAAGAGTGCGGTTTTAAGGGTTCGGAGGTGTTCGCCGACCGCTTTCTACGACATCCTAGGCCTCGAGGAAGTGAAAACCACTGTCACAGATACGGAGATAAAGAAGGCATACAGGAAATTAAGTCTACTCACCCATCCGGATAAGAATGGCCATGAGCACGCAGACGAGGCTTTCAAAATGGTGAGCAGGGCTTTTGGAATCTTGGGGGATGCGGAGAAGCGGGCGAAGTTTGATAAGTATGGAGGGGATCCTGATAGCCGATTTGGCGGTGGAGCACCGCAGGCAAGTCCGTTCTCTGGCTTTGGTGGACGAACGCCTAGCTCGAGAGGTGGTGGAGGAGGAGGTTCAATGTGGGAGGAGGAGATAAGTCCTGAGGAGATGTTCAATAGATTCTTTGGTGGAGGTGGAGGAGGGTTTGGCCCCTTCGGTGGTAAGTGATTGTCCCACGGAAGCCCAAAATGCTTAAGGAGACACTAAATGCCATTTGTAGGTGGTGGAGTGTTCGACGCTGGGCCACAATTTGTTTTCAATATGGGAGGAGGGCCCGGAATCAGAGTGCACCAGTTTGGTGGAGCAAGACCTCGAAGAAGACCACGAGATCCAAATGCACCACCAGAACCTCCAGCATCTCTACAGACGAGGCTGATGGGATTACTACCCCTGCTGTTCATCTTAATATTGCCCATACTCTCATCATTGTTCTCTGGATCTGGATCTGCAGCAACTGGCCCCTCTATGCGATTTGACCGCGCTGTCCCACCGCACACCCTTCACCGGCATACATCGAGGTTGAAAGTCGACTACTACATCAACCCCACCGAAGTAGAGAGTTATTCAGCTTCCCAATTTGCAAAACTCGACCAAAGAGCAGAAATCAATTTTGTGCAGCGCCTGGGCGAGGAATGTCATCAAGAAGAGGTTGCAAAGCAGCAACTATACAATGAAGCACAAGGATGGTTTTTCCAGGACCCAGACAAATTGCAACGGGCGAGAAACATGGAAATGAAGAGCTGCAGGAGGCTTGACAGTATGGGGGTGTCTAGAAATGCCTATTGAAGGAGCATGAGCATATATTCGTTGTATATTTTGGGGGCTTGTCTTTGATAGAGCATGGCGTTTGGGACTGCAGCATTCTGGGACGAGTTAATGAATGACTTGGATTTCCAAGGTTGCATTGTGCCATAATAGAGAAACTGTCCTATCGATACCATTGAACTGATTGCCTCGGAATCAACAAGCCCATCTGTTCTGTCACTCTTGGCGAGACGAGGCTGAACGAGTAGATTCTGGCCTCCCATCTGCAAACAAGAGACGTCGCCCAATTCACTAAATGAGTGGGAAATTTCCGGCAACTGCCTGCGGTCACATTCACTAGGTTTCCGCACTAACCCGGTCATTGCGCTCTCCATCGAGTTACCTAAATGGTCTATAAAACATCAAAATACTAGTACTTTCGCTTCTGCTCTTGCTAATTTCCAAGTGTGCGGGAGAAGCTTCGAGAGCTTCCTTAAACGCCCCTGGCAGCCTGTGATTAGCAAAGCGGACCCCCAATCTTATCGCTAAGCAACGTCACTCAAGCACCACGAGGCTACCACTCCATGCCATTTGGCTGTTGTCCCCAAACATCTGCTTTTACAATCCCTTCGCAATTATGGATAACGATCAGCAACCTCCCCCGGCGCCTCCAGAGGCTCCAGATGCGGAGAAGATGGATCAGGTTAGATTCTACCTGCTGTTTTTAACCTCAAAGTGGCTAACTGTATGCCTTGCAGATTCGCCGCCGACGTCTCGAGAAACTATCCGGATCATCAACTCCCAAGATCACAAAGCCGATAGAAGCATCCGCAGGGACATCTTCATCTTCTTCAGTCTCCATTACCACCGAAAATGCTGAGCCTGCGGTGAAACCCAAGCTCAATATCACTAAGGCTCCCAGTCCACCTACAACCCTCTCCAGCAAAGTCAGCGGCGGACCCTCAGACGGAGGGGATGTCCCCACCGTAAGAAATACACTTGAAGAAGGATACTTGAAACGACAACGAGCTAAATCAGACGGGCAGGCTTCTCCGCGACCCAACCCTTCGAAGAAACAGGCTCCTGCGTTAATTGATGAGTCGCTCGAGGCTTATGAGCACACGACACTGGGGACCATCTTCCGCATCACGTTAGACCCGAACCAAATAGTTGATTCATCAAATCATAAGCTCATATACCTGCGAAATTTACGTCAAGAGTTGGAGGACGAGCAAGCTCCTATCATGTTGACGAAGGAAAGGCTGGATTCCGCAATTCTTGAGGCAGCTTCAGCGATTCCGCACAGCAAAGGTGCCTTGGATTACCTGATACCTTGTTGGAAGCGGGTAATGAGAGCTTTAAAGACACTCAGGGGCTATGCCAGTGCGAAAGACACCATTTTGAAAGAGGCTAAACGTCTATGCATGAGCAACTGCGTATTTGCTGTGGAAATGCCAGAATTTTTTGGGTCAGTGATCGTCAAGATTTTGCAAAGATATGGCTGATTCTCTCTAGGCGCGAACCCAATTCAGCGTTGGACACCTTGACGCCCTATTTGTTACTGGAGCCAACAGAGGAGAGGGGTATCAGTCCCGATTTCCTAGCTGAAATGGAGGCCCGTATCGAGGAGGATGAATCCATCAAGCCAATGTTGAGGAAAGCGGTTGTGGGTTTGAGCCAGCAACTCGCGAAGATGACAATGAATGACAACTATAAGCCATATATTCATGTGAGTTGACGTCAATCTTACAAGCACAATGAATGAATCTGATCGACATCATAGGCACTGAAGGCGTTGTGCCAATCTTCGAAATTTGTCACCGCCATCGCAGAGGACCCATTATTTCAGATGGCAACGTCTGCACCAAGAATTGAAAAGGACACTATTCTTGGTCCTTTCTTCCGAATCTCACCACTCCAAGCAGAAGTCACCAAGGAGTATTTCGCCGCACCTAAGACTATGGACAAGGGCAAAGTCCGCACCTCTCAAGAAGCGTTGAGATTGACTTTGCAGGCCCACCAGAGCGACCTCCTTGAGATCACCAACCTCTTTGTGAAAACTGGCCCCATATCAAGAAACAGAATTCTCGATTGGTTTGCCTATATTGTGAATTCGAATCATAAGCGGCGAGCGCTACGCCCAAATCCAGCTGAATTGTCTTCTGATGGATTTTTGTTGAATGTTACAGTGGCCCTAGATGGTCTCTGTGGGCCTTTCTTGGACGCTACGTTCTCGAAAGTGGGTAGAATCGACGTAGAATACTTGAGACGCAACCCACGAGTAGACATCAAGGATGAGACCAAGCTTAACGCCGATGACAATGCTTCGATGGAATATTACAAGATTGAGGCTTCTGGGACATCAAATTTCATCTCCGAAGTTTTCTTCTTAACGCTCGCTGCACATCACTATGGAAGTGAGGCTACGAACAGTATGCTCAAGTCGCTGGACAGAGAGATTAAGTATTTGACAGATAAGGTGAAAGAACTGGAGGCAGAACGCCCCAAGTTTGCGAGCGTAAGTTCTCCTTAGTCGTACAGGTAGCTTTTACTGAGAGTGTCTAGTCTCCCATCAATATGGCAAGATTCGAGGAACAGTTAAGAAGAGTCAATGACGCTCTTGACAAGTCTATGTCCTTCAAGTTTGCAGTAGAGGGCGTTTTATTTGACAAAGTGATGCAAGCGAAATCGCTCAGCTTCATGAGAGTAGTTACCGTATGGCTTTTGAGAATTGCTACCCAATCCGACTATACCCCTGACAAGACTATCAAGTAAGTATAATTCTATCATTGCGTATTGCTGTTCTGATTCATTTCTAGATTACCTCTTTCAGCACAGCAACCAGATGCCTTCAGATGCTTGCCTGAGTACGTCTTAGAAGACATCGTTGGTAACTTCAACTTCATCTTCCGGTAAGATATCTTGAGTATATTTGCTGGTGCCCACAGCTACTAAACTGAAGCCAGGTTCATACCTGATGTCATGCTCTCGGCTGTCGGTGATGAGATTATTGCATTATGCATCACGTTCTTGACCAACTCCGAGTACATCAAGAATCCTTACCTGAAGGCCAAGCTTGTGTCTCTCTTATTCCATGGTACCTGGCCTGTTTATCACCGCACGAAAGGAGTTTTGGGAGATTCTTTGATAGGAACAAAATTCGCGAATGACCATTTGCTGCACGCACTCATGAAATTCTATATTGGTACGATTTCAATAGATCCGGAATGCGGTTTGCATTGTCGCTAACTGAATGTCAGAGGTGGAATCGACAGGAGCACACACCCAGTTCTACGACAAATTCAATATTAGATACGAGATATTCCAGGTCATCAAGTGCATATGGACGAACACTGTCTACCAAGAACGATTAACTCAAGAGAGCAAGTAAGTCTTTTTCCAAAGATATATCTTTACTTGGGCTTAAGTGCTGACTTTGCAGGACGAATACGGAGTTTTTCCTCCGATTTGTCAATCTGCTCCTGAACGATGCCACTTATGTGTTAGATGAAGCATTAACGAAGTTCCCAAAAATCCATGACCTTCAAGCAGAGTTACGGCCACCGAACACTCTAACGGCAGAACAACGAACAACGAAAGAAGAAGAACTCGCAACAGCAGAAAGCCAGGCCCAGTCCTATATGCAGTTGACGAATGAAACGGTATCGATGATGAAGCTTTTCACTAAGACCCTGAGTGCTTCGTTCACAATGCCGGAGATTGTTGAAAGAGTTGCTGCTATGGTCGATTATACGCTTGACACACTGGTTGGACCAAAGTCCCTCAACCTGAAGGTTGACGATCCCAAGAAATATCAATTTGATCCGAAAACCTTACTCAGTGAATTCATCGAGATTTACCTCAATTTGGGAGTCTCGGAAAATTTTGTTGAGGCTGTGGCCGGAGACGGACGCTCCTACAAACCGGAGAATTTTGACCGGGCGTCTCGCATTCTAACACGACATAGTCTCAGATCCGCTGAAGACGTAGCAGCATGGGAAAAGCTCAAGGGCCGCTTTAAAGTAGCCAAGGAACTTGAAGACCAAAATGAAGAGGACTTGGGTGACATTCCTGATGAGTAAGTTATGCATTTCTCGCCATCGTTTGAGGTCTAGAGCTGCCCATAGTTTATTACTGTCAGACATGATTGCCTTGGGACGCTCGCGGGTAGCACGGGCCTCGCAGATATCGGCTGTCATCGTGTGAACACTGGAAGCTAACTATTACCAGGTACTTGGACCCAATCATGGCAACCCTGATGAAGGATCCAGTCGTACTGCCTGTAAGCAAGATGGTGATCGACCGAAGCACCATTCGAAGTCATTTACTCAGCGACCCTCATGACCCATTCAACCGATCTCCATTGAAGATTGAGGATGTTGTCGATGCTACCGAGTTAAAGGCGGAAATCGTTTCTTGGAGAGCGGGGATGATGCAGAAGGCCAAGCAAACACGTGGTGACGACACGATGGATACGGCAGAAGGCTAGATGTTCAGTTGCATTTTGGGGAACAGGCTTGGGACTGGCGTTGATGCATGCATAGCCAAACGTGTCCGGCGTTGTCGGAAATTCACGAGTTACTTCCATAGAGAAAAGGTGAATGAATGTACCCCAAGTGGGTTTCTCCGCAATATCAGCTTAGGAATTCTGCACATGGCTCAGCAGAATCGTGTAATCATGCATCAAACGTTTCACATGGGACGAAAGAGTTCCAGAGACTTGTGTTCTCGTCTTGAGGTTTATCGGAGACACGACATCAGTGTTCGCTAGCATTTCCCTCCCTTATTAACCCCCACGAGATGTCCTTCCTTCTTTTGTCGTGCTAGTGGTCTAGCGCATTTCAAGAATCATTTCTTCCTTGCTTCCTGTGCCGTGCACTCATAATCTTCGGAATAGCAGACCACGGTCTTTAAACCTCACACTGTCTACAGACGTTAAATTTCATTCAAAACGCCTCGTCTTTAAACCTCGGAACAGAGTTTGGCTTTTCTGTGAACAACGCGCTGTTAGCTGCTTTCAGGCCTTGGTCTTCTAACAATCTCGATTAGTGCTTGGTATCACTTTTCGACTATGGATGCCATGGTAGGAGCGAGATAAGTGCGGGGAACAAGAGGAACACCAAATTCTGTGCAGAGAGCTGGAGCGTTCGGAGATGTTGTTCGATGTGCTGTGCCGGATGAATGTGGGATATAGTGCGAGAGAATGACCGCGACTGGTGAGTCTCTTGATGTGTCAAGTTTCAGAGTGAAAGCTAATTTCTCAAGGAAACCATGATCACAGACAATTCCAAGGGTCCGGAGGATGGAGACAGTGTGAAGGGGCGGATATCTTAGCGAAGGCCATTTGAGTGCACAGGAATAGATGACGCCAGTACGATAAAGTGCTAAATTGCAGGTACCGTGGGGTAGAAGCACTGAGAAGCTGGGGTGTAGTGCTAGTGGTGCTGAAGATGTGGCTGTAAATCTCTTTAATATCTTTATTACTTTACAACCACATTCAGCTGAGTACAATCCATCTGGTTGCCCTCGATTGTTTCCTTGCAACCCTGTTCATGTTACCTTAACGTCTCGCATAGGCCCAAGAGTGGGTCTACTTCTCCAGGTTGGCATCTGTTCAAGCTCATCTGCCATGTGTAAAGGAGTCCTTAAATCCTTGACAGTTCGAGACTACTCTAGACTTCCAACCAGTATCCAGAATGCCTAGAATTCCTGACGTTGGATATCTGAAAATTTGACAGCTTTGGGATCCATTTGGAAACCGAACGTTGGAATTCCTCAATATTCCGCAACGGTACAACTACTTCACATTTTATATCTCACCTTTTCTATTTGATGCCTGCCAGTCAGACAAATATTTTGCTAGATAATTCAGGGGTATTAGCCGAGATAAATGATTGAAATGATTCGTCAACTTAAAGGTGGGGTCGTAGAGAGGGGCAAGCACACATGACGCCGATTGTTATGCACCGCAACGCGCCTCTTTCCAACTCTTAACGACACGCTCCGCTCGCCAAAAAGTCCACCATCATTTGAAAAATCTGGACAATTCCAATCGATTCATAGCCCTTAACTATCTATTCACTATTCACTTTTCAACTTGACGGACTTAGCAAAGATGCAATCAGAATGTGCAACCCCTGAAGGGGCAGTTGAAGCAATTCGTTATGACATCTCAATCTATGATACTCCCTTCTCTCAATTGCCCGACCCAAAGCGAGTCTGGTTGGGTCATCCATCATCGGCTCTTGAAGGCCTTGGTTTGCGCCCTGGTGTGGCGTATCTAACGAGACCTGACAATGGATGCTAGGCCGACTGTCCCTCCTTACTCCAGATATCGTCTCAGCAGCTGCTGCTTCGGAGATCAAGACCGGTAGAAGAGTTGGAATGAACTGGAATATGAAAAAACTTGAGTATTCGCAGTTTGGGCGTCAATCCTGCTCCCATAAAGTTATACCGGTATGAGAAATTCGTGCCCGCTCTCGAGTGATCAAGAATTCTGGTGTTAATGGATCTCATGTCTTTCAAATATTTTAGTCCAAGTGACTTCTTTGGTCGAAGAATACTGAATAAGCCTGTGCAGATCCCGGGACCCGGTGGAATAGGAGTAGGGGCGTGCTTTGACGATGTGTATGAAATGAATCCTCGTATGTTTGACCAAATTCTCATCTAATGTTGTCTTGGCTTGTCTATTTTCAGACTGGATTTGCAAGTTAAATTGAATTGTTACCTGACAAGAACGCAGAACAGAGCAGTCAATGGGATGGGTTTCGACATTACTCACAGCCATTCAACACAAGTGAGCCTTCCAGCTCCAAAGATCGAATCTTCTATGGTGGAACGACCAAAGCAGAGATAATGGATTCCTCGAATGAAAGAATTGGAATACAGCACTGGGCGTTGGAGGGCATTGCTGGTGAGTATTCAAATATTGATTTTCTAGCAGTCTCAAATTCGCTCCCCGAAAGCACATGAAGCAACTGATCCATTGCTCAAGGTCGCGGTATTCTTCTGGACTATCGCCTCTGGGCTTCAACCCAATCACCGCCAATCAAATACTCTTGTTTCTCAACCCATGCAGTGACCTTCCAAAGCATTCTCGCCATGTGTAAAGCCGAGGACGTAGTTCCTCGCAAAGGAGATATCCTCTTCATCCGCACGGGCATGATGCCAGAATGGGAAACCTTCACCGAGCAACAAAAGAAGGATTACGCCGCACAGGAAGAAGCGGAGCACGCAGGCGTAGAAGCGTCCATCGAACTTCTAGAATGGCTCTGGGATAGCGGCATCACGGCGGTGGCTGGCGGTATGTACTCGACTTTTTTGGAGTAACATTCCAGTTTGAGTTTGCCTCTTTAGTTGCAACTCAACTCACCTAGAATTCATGCATGTCCATTAGTCCCAAGAGTTATTTTCGTAAATAAATGCAAGAAGCATGCTAACTCGAAGATGTCGGGGTACAGATGCCATCTCCTGGGAAGTGAGTCTAAGCCGTGACTGTACCCTTGGCATTTCTCGTGTATGCGGTTGGTGCCACTGGCTAATATCATATTCCGAATCAGGTCTTCCCCACACCAGGCGAGGTTTCAATGCATGAGTATTTACTAGGTGGGTGGGGTCTGCCTATCGGTACGTCTCAAATTGTTGAGTTCCATCCCATGCTTGCCTCGTGGGACTCACGTGTCGATCGCTAACATCGCCATCCGAAAAGGGGAAATGTTCGACCTAGAAGCGTTGTCTAGAACTTGTGCCGCGCTTAAGCGCTACTCTTTCTTTTTGACTTCTATGCCGTTGAACATGCCCGGAGGTGTGAGCTCGCCACCTAACGCGATGGCCATTTTCTAACCTTTAATCCTAACTTTCCCCAACTTGACGTGGTTATACAAGATTGATATAGCAGATTGCCCGCAATACAAAGAAACTCTTCACTCAGCCTCACTTATTTCCAAGTATACTACACCAAGGGAGGAAAGGTATTGCGAGGTGATAGGTTTGTTTTATGTCAAATAAGTAGGCTGCAGATCGACGGCTTGATTCTCTCATACCAATGGCTGCCAAAACTAGGTCTTATTTTCACGTTGATTTGTAAGGCGCACTTGCTTTCCAAATCTGGTGATGACTGCGAGCTTAACAACTGTGAATGTGAATGTCATGCCTTTCATGTTGGAAGCGACGTAATGATCAACTTATAGCGGGTTGAGGCCCTTGCTATTCGTCTTAATTGACATTATGTCAAGAGTATATATTTCATTCAGGTAACTAATTAAGTTCCTGGGACGAATAGTTGTGATGCTGGCATAGAAAACGGGCTTGAACGTTGCGAGTGCTCATCTTACGGGCTCTAAATCATTTGTGACCATTCTTTCCAAGTTGCTTTCGTTGGCTGATCATTTAGGGCGGCGGAAGTGGTTCAGAACCTACGTCATGCTTTGGGATTCTGTAGACCGAGCCTGGAGGCACTGGCAACAAACACGAACGAGCGAATAGACAGCTGTAATGTCCAGCGTTTCTATAGTCGAGCACTAGCTCTTAATTCATGAGCACCCTGTTCCATTGTCGGGAATCTGAGGATTGGGGTCTGAATCCTGATCATATCTCATTATTTTGCTTCAAGGTTGATCTGCGTGGCTAGCTATGCTAAAGTGCAACTCCGCCTGCAGGAAGTATTTGGGTGAGTTAGAATTACCCAGCAGCCGTTGTTGGATGGAGCACATGACCAAACCACTTTCCTCCACGTGTATCACCAATATCCCACAAAGTCACTACTCCCCCAGAATACCCTAAATCCATGGCAAACCGTCCGACAAGCGTTGCCGGGAAGTGAAATTCGAAGTCCAGACGCCAATGCAGTGCTATATGCGACCAACCATCCATCCACCGTTGGGGGACATATATGGAATTTGCAAAACAAAAATATGCGTTTGTTGGTCGAACTCGGAAGCTGCCAGAATTGATGATGCGAATATGCAAGCAACGCATGGAAGTAGCGAACCGGGTATCTTTTGTATGGCCGTTAATGATTTCTGTTCGTCCCCTTCTTCTTGACGTCTCCATTTTTTATTCATGGCTCGAATTTGGTGTCCAAAAGAAAAATTTGCTTCAAAGAATTTCCATTTCCTCCTCTTCACTGATTCTCCCCACTCTTCCGCCTCCGGGGCTAACTCTTTCAGGTCCTCGAATCACTTCAGGCATTGGCTCATCCTTCTGACATGCATTTTCCAGCATGTTCGTCCATTTGCCGCTGGTTCCAGCGTGACTGTGTTTCAAGTGCTGCCTGAAGTGATCCGCCCGGAAGAACTTTTTGGCGTGGTTGCACTCGCCGAATTTGTGCATTTCTTGAAGATGCGCTATCCTAACTTCCCAGTCTTGCTCTGTTGCTATAGCCATCGGAGGACCAGAAACAGAGGGGGACGAAGTCCCTGAACGGGGAAAATCTTCGCCGCAATAACCGCACGTGTCAGCTTCGTTTGGCCGTGTGGGAGAATTGTGGAACGCAGCAGGATAGCCTGAGAGGGCGGCACATGACCATGAATGACGGCGGAGGTGGAGGGAATTCTGGTGGCGTTCCGCTTCGTTCTTGTTCTTGAAACGATTGCGGCAATACGCGCATTCGTATTGCTTTTCTTGTTCATGAGCACTATGAAAGGATTAGTAGGGACCTCCCATGCTTCTTAGCGAACTTACTTGAGCTCCTCTTGCGAGTCAAACTTCTTGGGCTTCTTTGGACAACACTCGCACATGAATACACCTTGCATTTTGGGGGCTCCATTGTGTTTGCCGTGACCCAAACTGTCTGATAGTTTGCGAGAGGTCATAAGCGGCCTCGTCTCTGATATCGTGCGGTTGTGATTTGTCCTTGAAAGAGTCCCACGGGGGCTAGGGTTCAGAGATATGGATGTGACATAAGGGGAGTCCGACATATCTGAACCCCCTGGAGAGAGACCTCCCGGCGATAATCTTCCGTAAGAATTTAGACTTGTTATGCTGCTACCACCAGCGGATAGAGCGGACACATACGAACCACTCCGTGGGGCAGAAGCAGTTGATGATACCGATCCCGAATTCGAGTGAAATCGAGGGGCTGGTGAGGTTCTGGACGCGGACTCCCGCCGTCGATAAAGGTCGCTTGCGCTGCCTACCGTATGCAACGAAGGCCCCTCATCACCTGGCGGCGATGAAGCCCGCCTTTTTTGACCTGCAGTTAAACCAGGAGAATAGGCATCTGAGCGAGCCGAGTAGTCGTCAAGATGTAACCGTCTCAGGCCTGCCTCTTCCATGTGGAAATCTACATCATGATCTGGAGAAATTCTCTGATCGTAACTTTCACGAGATCTACTTATAACACTGGAGGTATCGTCGCCGATACTCATCACAGAACTACTCCCAGATCGTCTGATATATGGGACGGGCGACCTATCAGATTCTGCGGTATCACTTGGTGACCTGTGGTCGAATTGTGTTTGGCCCCCAAACCTCTGGTAGGGATAAGAGTGCCCGGGAGAAATACCTGAGAGCGGGGTATCTGCCCACTGACTTAGTGGGCTTTCGACGAGGCCTGGTCTGCTGGTGATGATTGGCAAGGACAGTGGCTTCATGGCGTTGGGGTATCGATGTTCCAGAGCAATTCGTGATGTCGGGGAAGAATCACTGGCTGATGTGCTAAAGGCAGACTTCGAATAGCCTCGTGGTGGTGTGGTATTGTCACTGCCTCTTCGGGCATCTAGCTTCTGCAGTAATGACTTGTCGTATGCCTGAGCATTGCTTTGATATTTCTCATGAACCGAACTTTGGAAGCCAGATCTGGCGGCAGAGGAATCTTGGTATTTGGACCTGCTTGGGAAAAGGTGTTAGCAGTGACAAAACAAATGAAGAAACGCTATGGAAACCGAATCAAATGCCAAACACATCCTAATGATCGTCGCAGATGTCGGTTTGGAACGATAACACGATGTGCCTACATCCTTCGACCAATGTCTGGACACATATTTCATGCTTTGAAATTAGCAAAACTTACTGGTTTGATCCAATACTGGTCCCAGAAAGACTCGCATAGCCTTCATCGATCCGCGGATATGTATTCTCTCGGCTCTCGGTGTGACCCATTGACTTGATAGTTGAGGTAGAGCTCCCACGTCGCGAATTGTCCGGCCTCTCATCTCTTGCGCTCTTCCTACTGGCAAAACTGCCATACAAACTCGACCCAGGCTGGACAGATGCTACCGATCTTCCCCAATCGCTTTCGTGAGATAGCGAATTCCCCCATTGCCATGCAATATCCGGTCCATTGTCTGCACCGCCTCCAATGTCTGCGAGGTATCGCGGTGGGGGAAGCGGAGGAGGAACAGGGTCGTGCGAGTGCGGTATTGACATTGGAATAGAAGAGGTCGAAGGAGAGGAAGTCGAATTGTACGAACTCGACGAGCTTGAGGTGCGAAATCGATCCGAGGGGTTAGGATTTTGGACATAAATCTCCGGCAAGGCCACCGGCCTTGCACCACGGTGTGGGATCTCCATGACGAATTTCGATATACGGGACCGCCACGAGCTGAAAATAATGAATTCTAAGGGATAGCGTAGGTCTTCCGGCCACTACTTGCTAGGAAGTCTCAGCGTATGGGTGGCAAAGGTCTTCGGAAGAGCCGACAGGGACGAATGAATGGAGGCGAAACATGAATATCTATTCCAACAACAAATATACAATAAAGAAAGAAAGAAGTCCTCCGAGATATGCAGAAATCGTTATGTCATCGAAGAATTAGGAGAGATCGAGAGTGTGTCGGACCCGGTATATGAGTGTCTGGAAGCGTGAGACCTCAAAGGGTGTAAGATGGTGGAGGATGTGTGAGCATCGGACTTTAGATTGAGGATGTCTTGGACCTGGACAGGGCGGCTGACGGGGCGACTTGGAGCCAGCTGGCTGGGCTGGGACAGTGGGGTGGACGTAGTAGAGGACCGTATACAGAGGGTCTACATAGAATGGAGCGAGTACTTGCGGAGTGACCAGAGGGGGAGGTCGCAGCTCGTAGTTGCAGTCGCAGTAGTCGCAGTCGCAGGCGGAAGGCCCACGAAGGTCAGCATTCGCAGGCAGGCAGGCGGCGTTTCTGGTAGGTGGGAGCGTAGCACGGGCTCGTTATGGCGGGCTAGGCGCAAGTGCAGCTAGTCTTAGGTAGGGGGCTCAGGGAGATGGGCTCGGGAGCGATGGTAGTGCAGCAGCGGTAGACGGCCGGGCTGGGCTGGCTGGGCTAAGGTCAAAGGGTTTTGAAGTGGCATGGAATAAAGGAACAATCGTAGTGACGGGTCCGAGACTGTCTAGCCTGCGGTGTGGTGTCGCTGGCGTGGTGAAGTGTGGATACTGTCTCCACGGCGCCTGGGCGGCTTGGGGGAGCAAAGTGGGTGAGTGAGTGAGTGGTGGTGGCTCAAGTGGGTAAAGGGCCTCGTAGGGCAGGTCAGGCTGAGCGGCGGGCGGACATCGAGCAAGAGCCAAATGTCCGAGGTTGCGAGTACGAGTCGGTATTTGGTAGCTGGCAATGCAGCAATAATTATAAAGTAATAGGCCCGGGTAAGGGACTATCATTTCTCATGGATTGCGCAAGTGCGGCTTGGGTTGCTGGCGCTTGCCAGTGGGAAATGTTGCTTGTTGCTGCTGCTGCTTCTGCTACAAGACTGAAGGCAGGGCATGTGCTGGGCGCGGAGCCTAGGAGCTTGTTGTCAACTACTTGATGGGAACTGTACGCCAGGGGCGTAGGAGATGAGCGCGGCGGTGGGTTGTCCTTCACGCCTCGAACAAGGTTTTGAGGGCACAGTACTGGCGTAAAGTGCAACCAGACATGGGATGAGGGGAGCAGAAGAAGGCTTTCGCCGTCTCTTGTCTCCTTCACACAACGAAGCCGCAGATGCTCTGCTGCGTGACTTGACACTGCTCTTGCACCTGCTTACGCTTGTTGCCCTCCACTTTTAGTCCTCTCCGCTGTCTTACTTTGCAGACGATCCGTTAGACGAAGGCTTATGTTATGATATGTTACGAGTACGCCTGATGAGGGGCAGCCTTGCTGGTCATATTTTGACTTTCACTCGGTGGGCCAATCCGCCTTGACCTCGTCCTGGGCTCTCGTGAGAAGAGGGTCCGGTATCATCTCATCATCGTGCTGGTCTATCTAGTGGGCTTGAAGTGATGGCCCACGCTCTCACGCACTCCTCGGTTCGCTCGCTCGCTGCCAGTTGGTGGTGATGCGAGTGATGCGAGTGATGCGAGTGTTCTCTCTCGCGCTCACTCTGACATGCAGTCCACGACGGCCACCCACGGCCACGGTTCACCCACTCAACCGTCCCACCGCATCACCGGCTTCCTGCTTGCGCTGGTGCCGTTGCACTTCTGAGCACTTAGTGAGGCTTCGGAAGATGCCAAACAGGCTGCCGACAGGCCCAGCAGCCAGTTCTGGCGGCCTCTCTGTGCGGCAGCGGGGTTTCGATGTAGAGTCGTCCACCGGACAGGGAGCAGCGGGCGACGCAGGGTTCCTCCAGGGAAGCAGGGAAGCAGGGAAGGGAGGGAAGGGCTGCTGCGGCAGCACAGCACAGGGATATGCAAGTGCAGGCCCCAGCGAGCATGGGTGGCCGCCCTCACCGTCGCTCAGGCCTCTGGCGTTTTCGGTGCATCGGCGCTCCATCGATATCAGCCCTACGAGGGTTGCCGTTGCACTGTTGCACTGCGTGACTGGCACCCACTTGCCACTTCGGTCCTCCACTCACGCTCGCCCAGGCCCCAGCCACGCGTGCCACCGCGGCCACTCGTCAGACGAGAGCCCTCGTCTCGTTGGCTGGCCTCGCGCTGTGAGCACCGCTCAAATTGAGTGGCCTCATCTTCATCTCGACTGCGCGTGGCCGCCCCGGCTGGGTGGTCTCTCTTCCTGAGACGATGGTGACTGTGGCCGACTGAGCTTCGTTTTGTCGGAGAGCCAGCTGAACGACGACACCCACCAGCGGCTAATTAGTCAAATGTCCTCGTGCGCCTTGCGTGGCCTCGCCTCTCGGGATGACATCTTCCAAGACATCGATCCTCGCTCCCGCTGGTGGTTGGTTAGACGATTCAATATCACAGAATAGTCAGTCCTCTTGTTTCGTCTGGAAAAGAAATCTGGAGAGTGCGAGATCCGCCAGCCGTCCTGCCATATACTATTGATTACTGAGGAACGGGCTTTCAGACCGCCACTCGTAAAAATTCCCCTTTCCAGCAACATGCTGGCTGAAATGCGAAGCGTCTCGATGCCCGCCAATCATCAAAGGGTAGAAGTTTAACCTGCCCTGCTGCATTCGCAGAGTGTCATTCCGCACTTCTGCAGCCTTTTGGACGTTTTGGAAGTCCGAGGGATCAGCCAACCTGCAATCGTTTCAACTTGTGGCTGCGCCACCACCCGCCGAGCCAGGGTCATGACTTTAAATCGACCAGATCTGAAAAACAGGGTTGAGGTTACGAGTCAAAGGTGAAGTGTCGGATGATCGTAGAGCGATTGGTAGCAGCTTAATGCCATCAAGGTTGTTTCGATGCTCTCTCCGTAATCTGTAGTGAGACTTGACGTCCGCGAATGCATATTCGGATTTAGACCTGGGAACATCACTCTCCTAGCTTCAACAATTAAATACTATCCTCGAAAGAGTAGCCACCTGCGAGATACGCGATGATTCCTTGGATCTAATGTACGGTGGAAATGCCACAACGCTTACACTTTGACATCGAAAAACTTAATTCGAGGACATACCACTCTTCGACCTTGGCAAGGCTCGAAGGGAGTGACAGGCCCGGCAAAGGCTCTAATTCTACTATGGTGCTATGGTAGGTTGGTATGTTGTAGGGGGGCTTGAGTCGAGTGGTCCTGCCGTCTGGGGCCTTAGCTGGTTTGGTTTCAAGCTCGTCTTGCCATGGACAGGAAATATCATTGGAGCGCCTACAAGAAAACTTTTGTTTGGAGATGCTGATCAACAAGCTCACCGACATCGAATGGTCAGAGACTTGATGCACTGGTGTTTTCATAACACCGCTGACCTTCTAGATTGTGCAAAGATCGGTGACAGCCCGTCTGGTGGCAGCACTGCCGGGCGAGATCGTCGTGGATGCCGCGAATAAACTGGTGCGGATATCGAAGAAGTTCACTACACTCGACAAGGAAGCGTGCTAGGCGTGGGATTGGCTGCCCCGCGCTCGGAAATCCTGCGCAGATGCATGTCAACCGTTTGTGGCTGAGATGCTCTGATCCAATGGTGACGGTCTTGCAGCTCTGCACTGCTGTCCAGGCCTTGTGTGTTCCAAAGCTCGTGAAATCGCCATTTTGAGGCGCAAGTGGCTGGGCTTTGGCTCATGAAACTATGGTTCTGTCCACTGTGTCCAGCTGCCTCCGTATTAAGAGAGATGTTGACGCCGGCAGGTCGCAAAGGGAAGCGATCAGATAACTAACATCTCATGTCTGCTCGGACCATTGGGCACCCGGCATCCGTTGTATGTCGGGCATAAGAGCATTCATAACTTCGACGTGCATCAGCCTTCATAGCCGTGATTCGGCGGGGAAGGCAGGGAAGGGAAAGCGAGGGCCAGCGTGGGCAGCGTGGGCAGCGTGGAAATCTTGGCACGGATAGGCCACGGAATGGGCGGGTTCGGGAGGTTGCTTGCATGATGGGCAGCAACCGAACGCCCCTGACGAGGCGAGGCGAGGCAGGTGAGGATCATCGCTTCAGCCCTGGAAGGCGAACGAACGAAAGGAGACGGGTCAGCCTTCCGCAAACATGCTTAGATGCCCTTAGCCTTAGCCTTGTGTGCTTATTATCCGCACTCCTCACCTTCACACCCCACGCCGCCGCGTTCGACCTCGTCGGCCCTCGTCGGTCCTCATTGAGGCGCCCCTCCGCGCACTACTACCCCAATGCAGGTTCAGCTCCCAGCCATGCGTCACCCGTGGGTTGGTTCTGAGCGCTTGGGGTTTCTCCAAGATTATTTGAAGCTTGGACATCGACAGATTGGTCGCTGGCGCGGCACGGGTGGCTTTCGATATGAAAATAGCATGTATTGACATAATTCCTCCGAGTCCGAGGCTGGCAGCCCTTCCGATAATGGAGCTGACGGATGGAGAAAAGCAACACAGGCTATGAACCACTGAAGAGTGTCAGTTCCAAGAATAAGTCCTGGGAAAGTCAAGTCCCGATCGAGACTCTCAGCTGAAATCTTCGGCCCGTAAAACGTAGCGCAACCACTCAACCCCCAAACCAATTGCATACCTACCCTCTTTCTCTGCATGCAGCACATGTGGGGTGGAAGTCGTCTTCCTGCTGTGCCAGCGGTCCAGTCTTGCCTGACAAAGCAGAACCTATCACTGCCACCCAATCATCAATAACACCGTCCAGAGGTTGGGAACGAGCTACTGCACATGGCACTACTTTTCAAGGCTATGGTGCAGCCTGAAGTATCCCTGAGTGCTGCCTGTGCTGGCACGCCAAGCGTTCTTGCGAAATAGGAAGTAAAAGTACCCCTCCTCAGCTGGTGAGGGGCACGGCACCACCGTAATCAGAAGCGCTACAAAGGGAGGTGAGGTTCAGCTTCGCAAGATGGCCCCCAATGTCAATTTGATCGACCGGCCGAGGCAGCGTCCCAGCACAATGGTAAGAGTTAAACGCATCCAATCAGCAGTGTAGAGCGGACAAGGCTAGAGCGCGGGCTTGAAGATTTCAGCTCCCAGAAATGCATAGCCAGCAGGGTGGAAGTGGTAGTTGTGACGATGCTTCTCGTGCCACAAGCCAACCTCGATCGATATCGAGGCAACGCGCGCACCTGGCAGTCTTGCATGAGGAGGGCGGGCTGTACCGAGCTAGGGTTGCCCTTTTCAAAAACTGTAAATTCCGAAATCCCGAGTCCTGTCTGTACCTCACAGCCCAATAACCCACCTATCGCTGCGGGCCTTGCAAGACTGGCAACTTGGTAAGCCTGTTTGCAAGCTGTAACAGTTGAATCGAGGGCTTTTGGACGAGCCAGCGGGCGAGGCCCTGGCCAGGCCTCCGAACCACGCCATGGGAAGCAATACGGACGGAGGATTTTTCGAGCCCAAGATCATGGTGGTGCCGTCGGCAACCGCTGTCGCTGTCGGAGACGGTGACGGTGACGGTAACGGTGAGCCTGAACAAATGGCGTAGGGGAGCTCGCGACGAACGGGCCTATCAGATTGTTCTTCCAGACGTTCTTGCAGGGCTCCTGCATCCGCCAGCCTAGTTCTCTTGCGTGCAAGCCTGCGGGGCTAAGTCACCGATCTGGACGGTCCGTTGGCGGAACCAAAAAAAATGTTCCATGAACGTTCGATACCATTCGAAGCCGGATCCATGCAAGGGTCAGCCTAAGCCGTTTATGCCTTGTAAGGCTCAGTAGACCGTGCCGAGGCATTCCGAATATTCTATTATGGATGTCACGGCCCTGATCCCGTTCTTCTCGCCGGCGAGATTGAACGTTTTGAAGTGGATCTCCTGGAAGCCTGAGGAGTGGATCAAAAACGTAAGCAAGACTGCGCACAACGGCAGGCACCAACGCTCTTTCAATGACATCGAATCAAAGCCGATCTGGAGGGTAGCTAAGAGACAGATTCGCTCAAGCCACCACGTTCATCGAGCAGATGACATCCAGGCCTCTCTTCATAGGAGCAGGGTAGCTCTCCGGTTCACATGCTGCCGACCTTTCGCAATTCAAATCAGCCTTCACCGACAGAGAGGCAAACGCCATTCGGTCGACCCTGCGAATGATGAATGCTAAGAGCCAATAGATCAAATGCCCGGAGAAAAAACCCTTGACGAGGCTGATTACTCGTGTAGGTTTATTAAGCTCTTGACCTCCGAGCCGTGTTTTCTCTTCAGAGGTGAGGGGAGAACAAGCCCTCACACGGCTTTGAGGCCAGACTCGGTAAGTATATCCAGGTACCTGGGTTTGATGCTTAGATGTCAGATGAGGCAGGTCGCCGACCAGGTTGATCTGCCAGATCGCCCGTCAGCCCGTTAGTAGTTTCGGAGAAATTGAAACCTGTTCGAAGTTGAGGATCATGGATCAAGCGTGCCAGCCCTGCCAATGATATCTTCCTTCCATATGTCCTACATTTTCATTCATCTTCAGGATTTGTTTCTTTGGAAACCAAGAAATAGAAATCAAGGGTTGCGGCTGACGACTTGCTTGCATATGCAGCGACTCTTGGTGGATTTTATTGATGGTGTTTCAACGCCACACATCAAACGACAGGTTGGAGAAGGGGTTGGTCAACACGAGGTGGCGTAACTCCGAATGGGTTTTTGTGTAACTTCGGTCCCCCTATTATTCCAATAAGGAAGTCTGAACCGCGGCAAGCAAGAAAATCTCTCAACAAAAGGAACGATGAATGATTGTGGAGTGGGTTTGCGTCAGCCTTGTGAACCGTGCTATTATTGAACAGGGTGTGGTGGGAGTCGGAAAGCCAAGGGGGACAGGTACAAAGCTATGAAGTACCATCGGTGTATCTTTCCCAATCACTAAGAAGATCCACCAAAGGTCAGACTCTGAACAAATCATGGATGATAGCGCAACGTAGCATAGAAAAGAGGCCCGCCCCTCTCCGCGATCGACTCGGAAATTTCCCATTTATTATTTCGCCGAGGCTGCGACGCCGAACGGGGATTTGACGGCTAGGGCTCAATGCTTTCATCGCGTGGTCCTTGGCCGGGAAGGTACAAGAAGGGGAGGTGGATTCCGCGACAAGACTAAAGATACACTTGAAAACGCTGCGGCAGTTGAAGGAGCGGCAAGTTTCTGTTTCAGGGCCCCGCGAGGCTAGGCTGAGGGGGAGGAGGATTGCGTAATGGCCATTATAGAATGCAAAAATTGAAAATGCAAATGCGAGCCGAATATGGGGTAGTCCTTGAGGGGTCAGTACCCTTTTTAGTCGGAGAATTCGAGGGTCGACTTTCTATGCCTTAGGCAGAAAATCTGGCAGCCTGAGCTTGTAAACTGGAGCCAGGAAATTTTACGAAGAAACTTGCAATCTAATCAGTCAACTGCCCTATCCAAGATATTTCAAGATCACCTGACTACTGAACCGCATTTCACCCCTTTTTCTCGTTGTTTACTTCCTGTCGTGAGAGCGGTCGAGGTCGTTGCAGTGTTGCCTTGAACGCATTTGATCAGGGCAAGATACAGAGTTGAGTCCAGGTTTAACTGGGAAGACCACCTCCGCAAACCTGGATTACAGACCGGCTCCATCAAACATGGCACTGTCGAGGGTGCCCGGGGATGAGAATCTGTATGTGGGAGGGTACGTGGCTTCTCATTTCTGCTTTAATGGCTTCCCACTGTCGCTCATTTTCAGTATCACCAACACAAGTGGAATAACGTGATGCTTTTTCATAGTACTGTACTCTTGCTTCTGTTCTTGTCTTCTTGTCTGGTGTTTAGGTCCTGATCTGTGATCCTCAATTCTGCTTCTCCTGGTTTCTTCCAGGTCCTTATTTGACCATCTGACCAGGCTATTCACTCTGCGCCGGAAGACAACTCTTGAAAAGACCGGAATTACTCATATCGTTTCCGTCCTCAAGTATGACTTCAAAGATTTCGAGGACTGGGAGAAGTATGACCATCTGAACATTGAAGTTGATGATGTGGAGGATGAAAATCTGTTAGGAGAATTTGAGAACACTGGAAAGTGGATTGAGGAGGGGCTGAAGAATGGAAAGGACGGCAAGAAGGGAGGCGTATTAGTTCACTGGTGAGCCACTCGGTTTCTCTTGTCACATATCGTTCTGTATTTCTATTACCATTTGCCTATCATGTTTCTTGCCTTTCAGAAACCATGGAGTATCCACTTGCTGAAGTATGATATCCTCCTGACTCTCCGGAAGATCAGAGACGATCTTTGAACAATGTCTTGAATGGCAAAGTACTTTGTACTCAAATCTCAATCTCAGAACCCTTCAGGACTTCATCCTTCCTCTCATTCTGAACAATCTCCTGATCTCGTGTCCCTGGAGCTTTGTGTAACTTGGTCACTCACCAAATCTAACTCTTTCCCCAGTGCAATGGGCAAATCACGCTCAGTAACCATAATACTTGCTTACCTCCTCCGACAATACCCCCACCACACGGTATCTTCAGCATTATCACTAGTCCGAGAATCACGGCCAATGGCTGAGCCTAACGATGGCTTCATGGCACAGCTCGAACTCTACAGAGAAATGGGCTGTCCACGTGATATTGATGGCCACCCAAAGTACCAGAGGTGGCTCTATCAACGAGAAGTCGATCTTGCTCTGGCAGCTGGAATGGCGCCAGACAGGGTTAGGTTTGAGGATGAGGAAGTGCAGGATGAGGCCGAAGGATCGGGACGGGAGGTTGAATTAAGGTGTCGCAAATGCCGGTACGTGCCATCCACCTTTCTCAAGTCCCGCATTGAAATATGCACCAGTTTAATCCTAGTCGGCTTAAGCTATAGATAAGGAAGACCTGGAAGGATTTCGGTCCGTCAAGTTGTAAACAGAAAAGCTAACAAACGTGGGCCCATAGGCGAACTCTAGCAACCACCCCCTATCTGGTGAAACATCTTCCAAACCCTCCCAAAACCGAATCATTGCCTACGACAGAGCCAATATCATCACTTACCGACTTTCTGCCCCCGTCACCCCTTCACACCGCTTGTACGCACCATTTCCTCCACCCTCTATCATGGATGCGACCAGCTCTCGAACAAGGGCTTCTAGATGGCCGTCTCGAATGTCCGAACCCCAAATGCCACGCTCAGATAGGACGCTATGCATGGCAAGGCATGAAGTGCAGTTGCGGAATATGGGTTTGTCCCGCGTTCAGTTTGCAAAAGGGCCGAGTAGACGAGATCATGAAAAGGGGGGAGAATCACCGGGGCCAGGGACCAGATGGAGTTAACGTTGCCAGTGGGGTAGAAAAGGGCGCTGCTTCTGGCATTAGGCTACCGCCAGGTATGCGAGGTAAGGGAAACTTGTAGGATTGAAATGACGGTGTGGAAAAACCGTGAAGCATCGCGAGAGGCCTGACCTTAGTGGCGGCCCATATTGAAAATGCGGTTGCGGCGTCAATGATGATTTGATGACCCCCAAGATCTCGTCAGCACATGGGCCGCAAACGCCGAGCTCTCCCGACGGATTTGCACCGGATGTAAGAGCGAATTGAGAGTGTGGTCTGAACACCTTGTGCAACCATCGTGAAAAAAAGGGAGGTGGTCGTCATGGGGCTTATGCACGAGTACGACCAACGCAGATATGCATATGGTAGAAAATCCAATTGACAAAAAGACTATGCAGATATGCTGTGTAATAAACAAACTCCATGAATTTCATTCGGTAGCAGATACGCCGAAATCCTTCATCCAGTTGAAGCATGCGAACCATGCCGCAAGGCATGAGCAAGAAAGCAGCCCTCACTGTAACGTAGCCTACCTACGCATGAATAAAAGGCGGACGAACCAGCCTACCGGTAACCGGGTCATAAGCACAGTGTCGTCGTCGGTTAAGGAAGAAGATGGAGTATGGCCGAAGGATGTGATTAGATATCCTGCAGCAGGCCAAAGATTGTTTCGGAACGAGCTCGCACTCCCGTCCTATGAAGCATCGGCGCCGACAGAAGACAAGAACTTGCTCCACCGAATGAGGTCTTAGATCTGCTTCGGCGTTCAGACAAGCGGATGTTTCGACTCTCCTTCATGCTTCTATCACATAAATGATGCAATCGCAGCTGCAAGTGCTGTGCCGTGCAACAACGTTGAGTATGGAGAAAGCCTTGTTCAGATCATCGCGGATAGCCTTCCGGATTTTCTCATGGCTTGCCCGCTGCTGAGTCCGTGCTATCGAAGATGCTTCTGCGGGCGATTGGCGTTGGAGGCTTGCCTGTCTTCCGGATGGAGGAAGTAGTCTCAAGCGGGTTGCTGTCTGACAGGTGGGGTAATCCTGATAGTTTTTGCAGTAAGAAGGGGCTGGAAATGAAGGCTTCGAGTCAAGATGAAGTGGCTGATGTCCAGGGTGAAGATGGTAAGCACTAGCACACCAGCTCGGATCACCCCATTGAGCAGGGCTGGAAAACGTCGACGAAACGCAAGGATTGCCCGAAGAGTCCGGTCTGCTCAAGAGATGATAAAAGAAGGTTTCGCTCCCTCTGTGCTTCGCACACAGTGTGGTGGGGAACGGAATCGAAGCGGGCGGGGTGCCGTCTTCGTCAACGTCGGCCGCGTGCAAGGGAGAGCGTTCAGCCTGGTGACTCCCACACAAGATGATCGGTGATCACTATTTGAATACCAGGATTTGGTCCGGGGTGCAAGGTCAAAGGCTGGCCGTTGCCAATACATCCATGTCCAAAAACAGACTCGTGGGCGCGGAAAGCCGATTTCGAACGGGTCGATCACAAGGGAGCCATGCAGTCAGCAACGGGAGGCCTCGTGAACGTATGATTTCTAGCCTCAGGACATCATGACGTGTCTGAGGAAACCCATATTTTCCATCAAGCGCAATTAGCAGTGAATGGGCATGACATGCGTTACGCCCGGCTCTAAGGTCGAAGAGGGGCCGTATTCCGTATGTTGACGCTTACTGTATCTCACAGGGTTGTCTACAATCGAATGCTCCAAAATTCGCAAAATTCGGCATCGCCGAAGACGGGGAAGAATAATCCTTGGTGTGGCTTGATGGAAGGGACTTTACAGAGTGAGAAGTGCTTGTCACGTGGCAGGCCCGAATAGATGATTTGAGCCTGCCGTTGCACAAGCACTACCCAGACTTGTGTGATTGGTTAGGGAAGCCCTTTAGGGACTTGAGGGAATAAGTTGGGGTTTTGAAGACGCTCTCGGTTTCGCTTAGCGATCTCTGCGTTCCGCTTCTTGTCGATGCGCT
Source organism: Stipitochalara longipes BDJ (assembly GCA_009732865.1). Lineage (NCBI taxonomy): Eukaryota > Fungi > Ascomycota > Leotiomycetes > Helotiales > Hamatocanthoscyphaceae > Stipitochalara > Stipitochalara longipes. The sequence goes on along the minus strand of ML769332.1, from coordinate 945,223 downwards.
GTTGATAGAAGGTCTTCTGAAGAGCAAAGATCCTTGGTTCTTCATCCAGTGCTGGAGTTGTGGCCTCCTCGGACTTCTAGGAAAATTTAGTGGATAGATAAGAATACTACCCCCGATGATATTTACCGTATCCTCGAGCTTCTTTTCTTCATTCTTCTCGTCCTTCTTGTCTTTATCCTTCTTTTTCTTTTGCTTCTCCTCGAACTCTTTTTTCACTCGTTCGATCTCGGCGTCCATCTCTCTCTTCTTTTTAGCGGCTACCGCAGCCTCGTCGATGATAGGGCTGCAAAAGCCTTTGTCTTTGAGGTGTGCCGGGCAAACATAGAAGAAATCCTGGCCTTACATTAACATTCGTACCGAAAAGCTCCCTGCGCCGATGGTGTACCTTATTGTCGGCTGTCACAAGCACGCTCGTGCTTGGCTTGTAGCATATTTCGCAAGCCTTCGAAGCGGTATCGGCGACCTTGCGATGGGAGTAGATGTTAGGGAAGGAAGCCATGATCAGGCAACAACAGATATGCTTTCCTTTCAAGACGTTTGGGGTGGATGCCTCCGGGCAAGAGAATTTGCTGCGGCGCAGAGATGACTTGACGTTGAGTGTTGTTGGAAGTTGGACCCACCCGCAAGGCTGGAGCTAAAATGCGCGAGCCGGGAGATCCCTGCAATCGCCGCTCGAACTTCAACGTACAGCTTCAATTATATCAAGTTTGTTTCGTCGTTGTAGCTCGAATCTGCACCACGAACCACTACGAGAATCTAATGCCTTTTATTCTTCCAATTGGAACATACTTCGTTTTCCCAGCCACTTCTGTTGTATCTGGTTGGTTCAATGATAACGTCCGAACGTGCTACAGCGCCCGACAGCAGGCGTGGAAGAAGTATCATCACAGGAGTACCAGTCACGGAAAGCTTTTTACATCAGGTAGATGCCGCGCGATGAATTACCTCATGGTATCATACAGTAAATCATTCTCCTCTGATTAAGTATTCTATCATGCTTAGGCAGCATTACATCGAGTACGACGCTGGCATCCATACGGTAATTACACGCCCAGCTATCGAGTCTAAATTAGAAGATATTGGGAAAGTGCGGTTGCTTGAACAGACAAAACTGGTCCTAATGTCCACATATCTAGACACAGCCAAGCAAGTGAAGTCGGGAAACCAATGGAAGAGAATTCTCGAGACGTGCGCTGCAGAAACGAGTAAGTTGCTGTGCACACGAGATTACGGTTGACCTACAACTTTGAGGAACACTGAAAGCTCCCTGGTGGCTTCTTTAAAATCATGGTTGCTATAGCGAGCAGGAAACTCTCCCGATCTCGCGAGGTTACACGCATCTTCATCAGCGAATATAACAGATCAAGTTGAATCATGGATAATATTTACTCTTTGGCTTTGCTCTGGATCTGACAAGGTTACGAGAAGTCATTGTCAAAATCAAGTCAAACAATTTCAGTATCTAAACTTGTTCTCGATTTGCATTCTATTACTGATCCAGCGCATCGATTGTGAGCACAGAAAATATTGCACCTTCCGTTGAGCAAGTTCAATGATAACACAGAAATGGGGCTTTAATAACCATTGTTTGAGCTCCACATAACTGCATTCATGTAGGTCAAAAATGTATACTTTTCCAAGAAACTCGTCACATCTCAGAGCACTGTGTCACGGGGTCGGAAGACTCAAGAGTGCTCACTCGCAAAGAACATGTGCCGACTTCTAGGTATTGACTCTTCCTTCGGCAAAGATGTACTCGTGCGGCTTTAACTATGAGAACAGCTTCAACATACGCTTGGCTGCTAATGAAACTGCGAAGATTTTGGTTCTGGCCGAGATATGGGCTTGATACAAAACCTCGGTATTTTTGTTTGACGGCAGATCGTCTCAGAGAACCATTTTCCACTCGTTCACAAAGCTCATCTAGGTTCTTGGTTCCATTATAATGAGCATGACCGGGTCAGTAAACACGCAGTTAGGTATATCACAGTGAGTCTAAATTATATAACAATCACGTGTCTCGTTAAAGTAAAAGGGGTCGCTTCGCTTTGCAACGTCTGTTTACACCTCCACTCTCAAGAACTTCCTCAAAGAAAGCCCGACTCAAAGCAGCCGTAATATGATCATATTAGTGCAATGGTAAGTGAAAGACATATGCTAATCGTTCAACTTACATTATTGCAAAGCTAGGGAAGGTTAGGTTCGTGGCTAGAGGATTCGAACCACTATAGATCGTTGGATTGTATAGTTTGTTGCGAAACAATCCAGTGGTTTTAACTTCGCCAGAATTAGTCATGGATTTCCTGATCCAACGAAATAATTTGATGATGACGATAGAGTGCTCGAGCACTTGCGTGGGCCTTCTCCCTGTTTTTAGTCATACAAGTACCCTTATCACTTAAACACTTTGCACATCTTGAATTAGGACAATGCGGCAATGTACAGCTTGTAGAGTTGTAATGTGCATCTCAGACCGAAACAATGAACTTCAATCAGATAATTATTCCGAAGGGGATGTACAGCTTAGATTGGAACAATGAGATTTCATCACAGAATCGCCTTGATGACACGAACGATCAATAGCACGGCGAATTTGGTAGCCGCCAAGAATAACAATATAGATGCTACGTTCAAGCATGACGATATCGAACGGCTAGTCTGTCTATGCAGTGGTGTAAAATCTACGAGCAAGGAGGATGGCACCCCGAATAGTAGCGATGAAGCTTTCGAGGCTTTGACCCTAAAAGTAAACAAAGCTGAGGAAATTAGTACGGGTCTATCTTTAACTAGTAAGGACGACGAATTCTGATGCTCTTATATCACTCTATGGCTAGTGAAGGCAGGGCTTCGAACAGGCGGAGCACTCATACCAAACAGCAATGGAGAGAGGATGTTAAGAGCCTCATAAGTCTCACTCCAAGCTATCTGTACTGATCTCTCGCAGTTTAGGGAGAACATGGGAAACATTCATTGGGGGTTCGATGACATGTCCGTTGGCCAAACGGAGATTTCATTAGACGTAAACCGGAAACTGAAAGGCGCTTGGTTAGCTGGGATACAACAAAGATTTGATGCCGCGGAGGTGTCCTATTTTACATTGCTGTGTCGAAACGTGAGATCGTCCACTGCAGGCTTTCGATCAGAAGACTTGTGCTCATTTGATCTAGTAAGACTTCGAGCCGACACAGCCCAGGAGGAGGGGACTAGCATTACTTTAACACCAGAAGAGGTGCAGACGTTCCAAATCGTTTTCTGTCGCAATGCATTTATCGACCAGCGGTCCTGACTCCTCAGGGAACCTTCGAGGATTAGATGATCTCAAATAGAAGGTACAATCTGGATGGCACTTACTAACTAGACTTCAAGAGAGATATGGGTATAGACTACAGTCAGTTTCTCGTCATGAATAAAGAAGATTTCGAAAAAATGGTTGGGAGAATGACGAGAGTCGAGATTGAGGAGTACGCCCGTGCGGTCTTGTTCTGCGAAATTGCTTCCCTAGAGAAGCTAGAGCAGATTGAACAAGGAAAATCCGAAAGTTTTACCAAAGGAGAAGCTCTCAGCCTCATCAGCCTACGCTCCACTTACCTTTCGGATCACTCAGCACTAGAAAAGAAGTGGAGGAACGCTCTAACACATCCATAGAGTCGGGGAGGACGGAAGCTCCACAATGCCATGACTACAGATGAGTGGGCCAGCCTAACAGCTGAAGAAGCGACCCACTTTCTCAGCACCAACGTTGATTTTCCCAGGTTTGGAACAAGAATTGAAGGCCAAAGTCGAGAAGGTTGCCGTGCTCGAGCTGAATTACCAAGCAACAATCAAAGCTCTCGAGGCTGAGAAGGGACTAGTTGAACAAAAAATGTAATTTTTAAAGAGGGTTAAAGTCGAATCTGACAATTTGAAGGAAAAACGTGACAAATTGCGATCTCTTCAGCTGTCTCAAAATCCTAACTTCGAGGTTCAAGCACGAGAAAGCAAAAGATTGCGGATGAAGCTCTTGCTCAAGTTACAGAACTTAAAAGGACGTTGAGAAGCTGAGCAACGAGCGTTTGTTTGATGGGAAGGCAATGTTGGTGTTGGAGAAGGATTTGGTTGAAGAGCGTGAGAAGTCAAAGCGTCTGGAAGAAAAGCTAGGCATACTTCTTGCGGCGGCCACGACAGTAGCATCCATGTGAATAGACAGCTTATCACGGATTATCCATCTGCTGTTTGTACATTGGATCACCCACATCCTCTGAAAACAGCTTTTCGACAGGCTTCAGGACACTCTCATCTCAGCCAAAATTACTGAAGATCTAAAAAAGCATGACAAGATCCACAGCACAGATAGACAATCAATTCACAGCGATGAGAAATAATATGAAGATGAAATACAATTGTCATACCAAAATTAGGAGCAAAGTATGCAACAGGGATATCTTTCTATGAATAACGACGCAACTTTTTTTTACTGCTTCAGAGGCTCACCGTTCGCGGCAATCAACGACTGTTCAGTCTTGATGGGACCTTCGCCTACAGATGTCAAGATGACTCTGCTCACTCCGCCCTTCAGTACCTCCACAGCCCGCGCATCTACATCAGCTGCCTCCTGGACCTGAATGTCTCGTCCCTGCCAACCATCCAGATTTCCAAGAACGCCTTTCAACAGACCAGCCACCAAGTTCGAGTTCTGCTCTTCGAAATAGATCACAGCATTAGGTCCGGCATCAAACGTGTACGCCGCCACAATCTTTCCTGCCTTCCGATTGATATCTTCGACAACCCTAATGGCTGCCCTACTAACATCGTTCAAGTAGAAAATGGGCGGGAAAGTATCCAAGCACGTAGCATGGAAACTATTACTCTCCATCATCGTAACCTTCCCAAACGTCTCAAAGTCCTTCTCCTGGATCGCCTTGGTCATTAACTCCATATGCTTCGGTACCACAACCTCTGCCCTCCTTTGGAAAAGCTCCGATGTCGCCACAGTAATTTGCATGCCTGATGTACTGCTTACGCCTTTCTTTTCTGCAGATACGACAAGGATGAGGGCACGCATTGTGGGCCAGTGTGAGGCGGGAGCGACCTCCACAGCCACACTATCCGAGCCGTCGACTTTGCTGCCCATCTGCCATGCCACATAGCCGCCAAACAGAGACCGACATGCACTTCCACTACCTTGTCGAGCAATGCGTGATAAGTCGGTTGGAGAGGAGGGGAGCTCGTAGAGGTTGGCAATTGCTCGTACCAGAGCAGCGAACCCCGCAGCAGAACTGGCCAAGCCAGCAGCGGTAGGGAAGTTGTTCTCAGAGACGATTCGAAGTGGGAGGGAAGAGAGCTTTGGGAGAGATGGGTTGGATGATTCGAGGGCAGCACGTAGAGAACGGAGCTCGCGAAAACATGCTTGCGTGCGAGCACCGCTCACATCTTGGGGTGAGGAGTTTAGGAGGAGAGTATCTTCGGTGAAGGAGGAGGAGCAGGCGGCTGTAGTGTGTGTTCGCAAATCGGCTTGGGAGAGGGTGACTGAGACGGAAGAATTGGTTGGGAGGTTGAGCTTTGGGTCGCGTTTTCCCCAGTACCTAAACTTGTCAATATTGTGTGAGGTGTGGAGGAGGGGTTCTTACTTGACAACTGCGATGTTGACTGGGGCAGTCGTGCTTGCTTGGTAGACTTCTGCCATTGTCAGATCAATTACTGTCTGTGGCGTGCTTTGAGTAGTTGGAACAGTAATTAACCTTCAGACAATCGTCTAGTGAAGATTATTGTGTCTCTTTCTATTTTGTTTTTGGGTGGTCTCGAACTCCGAAGCGGTCAGGGTCAACCAATCGGTGAATAGATTTGCCGATGTTCGTTCAGGGGACCAAAAAGCTTCATGCAGGAAGCCATCATCGAATCCGCCTCGACGCGTTCTCATCTAACAACAAAATGGCAAAAGATTCAGAAACTCCGGCAGAAGTCTGCCCAGTAGATCCAGCTACGCGTGCGGCATGGCTCAAATCGAATCCTTCGAAAACAGCAGCCTTCCCAGGTGCGACCAAAGAGGCGAGTTTGGCAAGCCAAGGAAATAGCTGCGACTCGAGCACAATCGACCAGACACCTCCTGCTCCATCACCGAAGGGATTTTTCTCGAGATTTTCCACACCTGCACCTCCACCAGAAGCCCCCAAGACCCTAGGTGTCGACCGCGAAATTTCAACGATTCCCCGTGCTTCACCCGTCAATCAAGATGCCGGAGCCAAACCTGCGAACAGCGAGAAGGAAAGCGGTGTTAGTGAGAGTGGGAATTGGATATACCCTTCTGAGAAGATGTTCTTTGAAGCGATGAAGAGAAAGGGGTATAGCAGTGATGCGAATGATATGAAGACGATTGTGCCGATCCATAATGCAGTCAACGAAAGAGCCTGGAAGGAGATCAAAGAATGGGAACGGCCTTGGGGGAGCGAGGAAAAGTATGGACTATATTGGCTTATGCGGGCATTAATGCTAATGAGAATAGGTGTGGTGGTCCGCGATTACACTCCTTCCTTGGATTGTCTACAACAATGAGTCCGAAGGCAAGATTTAATACGATATTGGGATACTCTCCTCCTTTTGATCGACATGACTGGGTGGTCGACAGGTGTGGAACGAGAGTAGAGTATGTGATCGATTTCTATGCGGGAAGAGATGAAGGAAAAGGAAATGGAAAACTCAACTTCTTCTTAGACGTAAGACCGAAGTTGAATACTTGGGAGGGCTGGAAAATGCGTGGATCAAGGGCACTGGGTTTGGTTTAGGTGCATCAATGTGCCATACGGTCTTTAACAGCATCAAGAGGCATTGGAAGAATCCTTGGCCAGTTGTAGATTGCTGGGACAATCGACAATCTTCACTCAAATCATACAGCCCGACTGCCCTTCGTGCAATTCAGCAGTCGTCTTTGGTTGCAAGATAAAGGCGCTAAGAGTGCACCAGCATCGAACAATACAAGCACCATAGTCTGAGCAAGATGAGGAATTATTGGCAGCAAGTAAGGACATTGTGATGACACATAGCGATTCAAAGGAGACCCCTACCAAGTATTTTCGCCACAATGGCTGTAAAGAAGAAGTCGAAATGGAACATTGATAGAGCTTCGGTGGAGACATCCAAGAGCCTGGAAAGATAACTTTAATTTTTCCCGAGATTCTGGGCTACCGCTTATCATTTTTCATCCTAATTCTCGTCCCAGAATGGGTCTCCATAGCTGAGACTTCCAAGTCCCATTTCTTTGCGACTTGCTGGATCATATCGTCCTCAACTCGTGCCAAGTGTGCCCTGGTACGCTCTAGCGCTTCTATCACAGAACCGCCCTTTTTAATCTCGCTGTATTTTGCAAAGTGAAGAGCAAACATCCAAGCCTTCAACATAGTGACCGGGCCTGCGCCTTCTTCCAGCACAACCAGAAAGGTCCTCGTCGATTGATTATACCACACAATGTATCCGCCATCCTTGAAAATATTTAGTAGCTTCGAGAATTCGCGAAGTTGAGATCCACTGTGACTGCCAGTTACGCTATCCGGACGACCGAAGCAACTTAGTACTGCCCTGAGCTCGACTCCTAGCTTACAATAGCCAAGTATTTTCCCCTTCCACCTCAAGACTCCATCTCTTTCAAACACTCTCTCCTGAAGTCGTACTTCTTCTGGAGAAGGGCAGATGAATCGAGGTAGGTCTTCTCTGCTCAAGTTCCTGTCGTTACTATAGTTCGTCTCATCGTTGTCAAGCTGTTCTAGTAAACTCGAGAACACAAGATTGGCCCGTTGCCTGTTGAGCGTTTGCATGCAGACTGCTCTGACGGCAAGGTAATTTGTCCCGAGGTGGATGGCTAGAAGGAAGATCATTGCTGTCCAGGTTGCCCATTTTGATGAGATGTATGAGACGACGAGACTTCCTGCCAACATACCCATCAGGGAGATGATGGTTTCTTGGCTTGAGTCTTTCTGTCGAGACATTAGCCTCTTCAATCCGAAAAACTGTAATGGATGGGGCTTACGGCATTCAATTCCCCCAGGTTTCCTTGTGTTGCAAAATGAGCACTTAATGAAGCTTTAGAACTACCAGCTGCAACTCCACATAGAGAACGAAGTACGCTTGAGAGACTCAGCAGTGCTACCCTTGAAGCTTTGGGCAAGGCAGGGGAAAGACAGTCAAGGAGCATGGCAGCGTCGTTGAAGATGTCTGCAGCCAAACGGTACATCTTGCATTCAGGTTCGAGGGAGGTTCCGAGTCTATGAGCGAATAGAATTGTGGCGATTCGACCCATGCTCTCTTGCAGGACCGTGAGAAGAAGTGCGGCGGTTGGAGATGCATGTGAGTCGCCCACACCAATTCCTATCAAATCATGAGTATTTTACTTCTGATTTCGAGGAGTACGGACCTTCGAGCACAGCTCTAGAGGATAGCATGCCCGCAATTGAGCTTGAGAAAGCTTGTAATGAATCCTAATTTCAGATCAGCCATTCGTCTAATCTAGTTCTCAACATTGCTTACATAGATTTGATACCTGTTTGTGGATTAACAAGGAGGCGTTAGCTCTTTTCAGTGATAGACAACTCACTCAAGGTAATCACTCGTCACACTACTAGGGTAACCCGCTGGCAAGAACGCATTCAAGACACTCCTCGCATAGCTATTTGAACTCTTGGGAACCTGAACGATATATTAATATTTGCACCGAATTCAGCGAATGAAGGGCTTTACCATAACATCAATTCTGTTTCCCGAGACTGTGGAGGGGCTTTCGATATAGGTTGCCACTAGGTTATTTGCTTGGTCGAACTCCTCGATTTCCAAGGCGCCGCCATTGAGAGGTTTCTGAGCCATGATGTGTGAGTAGCATTGGTGACCAAATCACATTTTCTGATGTCTTTGACTGGAGGTGACACTAAGCTCTCTAGTTCTAGTGGGTTTCCCTTAGATTGCTGCGAGGGTAAGAAGGTTACGTTTCGGCTTTGTAAAAGAAGCGAGGTATGAGGCTGATTGGCAGCTTTGTGAGCAGTCCTCAGTACCCAAGCTTTTTAGTTTTCACAAGATTTTAAGACTTGAACATCGGTAATTACCTCAGAATAACTTTGAACTTATACTAACTACATTTGGTATTCGATATGGAGAATCGTTGGCCGGTGGTAAAAGTATGGAAGCACGTGGTGGATGCCATATGAGTACGAGAGGAACAGGTCTTTAATTAAAAGCCGAAGCTAATTCAGAAAACGCTGACTGCTGGGAAGTAAGAATCATCAATATCGTTCCAAAACGCAAGCAAAGAGAGCCCCAAATGCCAATCAATGATCCTTCCCATGCAGGGTTTCGGTCCATTCCCATTGCATTTCCAGTTCCTATCCCCAATATCTCCCTTAATCAAACCGCCGGGAATCCGTGATTTCTTTCTTTCCTTAGACTTCATAATTGTCTTCATCCCATCATCTCATGACGCCAGAATGCAATCCGGGCTCTCATCGGGTATATTTGCTTGTCGCGGCATAATTTGTACAGTTTTTATCTTCTATGTATGGATCTGCTCAACAGACCAATGTAGCTCCGCCAGTCTCAATGGCATCGATCTCCGTCAGGTCGATTGGGGATCGTCTGAAACGTGCTGGAAGCTCGTTCCGGTCGAAGTATTGGCCTTTGACGGGAGCTACCGGTCCAAGAGAGTGGCCCGATAAGGAGCCCAGACTGCCATCTCCGCCGTTCTTTGCACGCCCGAGAGGGCCGTGTTGTTGTGCTTGTTGTCTGTAGGAGGAGAATGAAGAGGAAGGCTTTGGGGCGGTGGTCCAATCTGCTGGGAGCTCGTGGGAAGGGGATGCAGGGTGGGCGTGGGCAGAGTGGTCGACAGAAGCTATACACTTTTCAGCTGCGTCCTTCGGTAAGCAGTCCAGAGAATTGCCAGAGATTCTTACCTGGAATTGTGCGCTTGCCAATGAACTTAATCATGGGGACACGCTCGGCAGCAGCAGAAGCACGGAGAACCTTGGTCGCAAACATCTTGGAGGTGGATTCGGAGTGAAATTCAGGTCGATGAAGCTGGCAGAGACTTCCAGAATGCTGCTGGCGAAGTTTTCTACCTGTCTTGACCGCTAATGATTGTCTTGCTGTTCTGTGTAAAGTTGGGCGAGATCTCCGTTTAAGATGTGATTTGGAGCTCGCTAAAAAGATGGGGGTCAAGAGCTCGGATGCGAAATCGGGGCCTGGATGGGCGCTGAAAAATCAACTTCACATGGAGAACTTTTCACCCCACCACCATTTTGCAGCTGTTTCGCAGCCACGTCAGACTTTGACCCCAGACTTTTTCTGCTACAGCTACAGGGCACAGGATATGATTTGTCGTGAATGAGGGAGATACAAGCAAAAATCGACTGATAACGGCCGTCTCCGAGAGCTTTCTCCACCGATGGCCCCATCACATCACACCATCCAGTTGAAACGCCTGTAAGGCCGTCTTCTCCATGTCTCCGCAAAAAAAGTCACCTTCAGCGCATGCACAGCAGCGGTTGAGCGGTTATATGGTGCAGCAGGAAGATCCCACGGTTCCTGCACTCTGCAATAAGCTTTTAGCTCGGCAGTCTCAAAAGCTCTGCATGTGGAAAAATATCGAGAGGCTGATTCGATTGGCGGAAGCTCTCGAGCTCTCGTGGGCAAATCAGGGTGAAGACCGAGGCACAAGCTTGATCTCACGTACGCATCACTTGAATGTCCCAGGCCCTTTTCAGCATTCAGCACATAATAGCTAGTGCTACTCGACATGTGAATGTGCAAATTACTTCTTAAAATACTTCATCCGTCCCAATGCCAGAATCTTTGTTTCACAAGCTGTGCCCTTAATTTTGAACGAGGAAACCAACACGCAACAGCATAGCTAACGAAAACTGAAACCTGAACTTTGCGAAGATTTATACCTCAACTCAAGAGGCTGTTCGACCCCGCAACAGACCCCGCAATCGCAGACTTTGAGGCCATTGTGAAGCTTTTTCCTCAACAAGGGGTTGATAATCCTCTCCGATCCCAACTTCCGAATCTCCTTTATGGAACGAAATCAATCTAAACCAAGGGACTCCAAAAGCACATATGCTGCGCAAAACCTTGGAAAGGTATAGTTCACGGATTTGCCACGTCTCATGACATTCTAGGAATATTTCTTGTGGGGGGAGCGCGAATTGAGAAAGATATAATCAAGCTTATTTCCTCATACTTCGGAACTCGTGAATGCCCTCAGACTTTTGACTGCAATACTCTACAAAGCACTCCAGGTATAAAGATCCAGGCCGAGGATATTAAATGTCACGAATCATTCAGGGGAACTAATGGCTTCTTTTTGAAGGTGGAAATGGTTGGTGGAAAGCCGAAGGCGACGATGTCGATCTGGGCTCGAAGTACGTGACGGAGCGAAGCTGCAGAACACACAAATTTGATCTTTTTATATACCTCCTAGAAAATAGTCGGAGATGTTTTCGAGGAATATAGGTTTTATGATTGACAACAAGAATCGTTAGCAACATAGTCTGCAGCATTTTCGGGATTGGGGCCTGCCGAAGCAATTTCAGTCTCTGAAAGAGGGGGGTTAGTTCCATCCATTGATCCCAATCAGAAAACAGAATGTTGGTAGTAAAAACGTCTGTGATGAAACTTGATGGCAATCTCTGGCCAAAGTGAGTGAATTATAAATGTAGAATTGTACTGGAATTTGAGATCGAAATGGCGGGGTCCTTGGAATGAGTTTGATTGGGCGAGGAGATCTCAGAGACCCACATTTCTTCCCTTCCAACCCTCTGCCGAAAGCCTCCTTCAACCTCAAATCAGCATAACAGGTATTTTGGAATTTCATACTATAAACTAGAAATCTTCTTAGTAGATGCCTTAGTAGTGTCTTATACTCTTGCGACCTTAAAGTGCAAGTCGTAGTCAAAGTTGGTGAATCTCGTTGACTAAATTTAGGAAGGCTCTCTATGCTTTGCGAAGCCAATATCCCATCCACATTGAAGAACCGCGGACCAGATGTCTTGAACTTAGTCACCGCATCTTTGTGTCACTGATTTAGTTATCGTCTGACCGTTCCATCAATACTTGAGATCAGTTAGCAACAGACTCTGGTCGACGGCAACCTCAGAAACGCCATCAAAACAGCCACGATGCATGAGCTTTTCCTCTCGACTCAAGTTGCCAATGAAGATCTTCAGAGAGCCTTGCGCATCCTCCAGGGATACTGTGGCATGAAGCCGGTCACCTTTCTTCGTCGTCGATTGATCTGGGAAGGGCCCCGAATGCGTAGCGGGCTCAAGGGAATTGATGCAGGATTCCTCAAGAGACAGCCGCCACTCAGAGAACCAATCTGGCGAAGCTTACATGAACAACTAATCCGACAGTCTTATATCATCACTCTTTTATATGACGTTAATCGAGATCAATTTGGTCAAGGTGAAAAGGCGGCAGTCCAGGATGGCGAAGATGGCCAAAACGAAGAGGAACCGTTAGATTCCATCCCCTATTCAGCCCAAGGCGAGAATTGTTTGGCTAACAAGCAATGCAGAGTAATAGACTGCGATCAGCTCTTGGGAATCCTTCGATGGACCGATCTACCTGATCCCGCCGGCGGCAGGCCAGTGAACAGTCGTCTCCTTGTCAACATCGAGAATGAGAGAGGTCTATGCATACTTCTGAAGTCAATGAATCACAGGTATTCATGGTGCTAGCTTTCAAGGCCAGTAGTTAACTTCTCCCAGATTTACTCAGGAAATGATTCAAGAGTGCCATCGGTTCGTCCTTGGAAATGTAGTCTTCGACTTCAGTCGTTATCTTCAGCTTCCTCTGAGTGACATAGAGCCGGTGTCAAGTATCAGGAGCAAGCTGCCGGCTTACGAGTCTCTCGTACCTTTTGACGCGGAGAATAAATGGGTTTTGACTGCCAGTGCATTAGTTGTCAATGGGAGCATTCCAGATCACATGCAGAAGGGAATTGATGAGCTGATGGCTGTCAAGACGGATTTTGAAGGCTGCTTTGATTTCCAGGCGCTCGACAGGCACACATTTGACACGAGAGTAAAATTCTAAGCATTATGGGAATGGGCTGGACGGATGGACGGTGTTCTTGGGCTTTGAGATAGTAGCAGAATTGATGTCAGTCTCCACAACGTGCCCTATTCTGCGATCAAGACCAATCATCGTGAAAAGACAGCCTCATCGCTAGCAGGATATCACGGTAACGCAAGTCTGAGCCGGGTGAACTTCGAGAAAAGTCTTCAAGGCGGTGCCTTAGGAACGATCCATTTGTAATCCTCTCCTTACTGAAGTCTTCTAATATTCTACAACTACGAAATTCAGCATCCGTAAGACCCACAGTTTCCCATCTATTTGTTCTTGTAAGTCTGCCAAACTGCAACACCGAAGGGAGCTCCTGTGATATGTTAGATATGAACCAATCGAGAGTGCTTCAGGGAAGCCCACCGAATCCAACAGCCATGAAGCTCCAGTATCTCAGAGCAAACCACTTCGTCAATGGGTTGAATGGAATATTGCTTCGTGGCCCTTCGGGGTAATGGTATGGTGATGACATTTGGGCACGGGTAGAGTGGAAGCCCCGGCGGGCGACCATCGAGGTCGTAGAAGACGCGCGGACTGCTGCTCGAGATAGCATCTATTCTTGATTAGCTCTGATCGAGATCAATTGGCGTTGTAGACGGCATACTTTGCGGATCTGGTTGACTGAATTGTCTGATTGAGGAGGCAGAGCGAATGTCGTTCCACTTTCATCTTCGCAGGAGCTTGTTCGGGAAGTCGCGCTAGCAGGGGGCCCTTGCGCTTGCCCCAAAAAGTTGAAATATTTTGATCTTGAAGGCCGCGAACAACATCTAAATCGCTTTACGCATTCACGAAGTTACGCCCTGCCACTTTTTTCGATGAATAATATTTGCAGCAAAGCCACGGAACTGCCGGAATATTGAGCAAGATGGACGAACTATTTGATGTATTCGACGATAGGCCCCAGAGCGAGATTCCTGAGAAGCCCAAGAAGGCAAGGAAAGACAAGAAAGATAAAAGCAAGAAGCGAACCGCAAACGGAGATGTGAAGAAGGATCAAGATGGAGATGCAGAAATGGTAGACACAGAGCAGGCGGCAGAAGCTGCAGACGAAGAAATCAATGTCCTCGCGGAGAAGAAAGATACCAAGAGACGGCGTAGAGAAGAGGAAGCGGAGCCAGTTGTTACGGATACTTTCCAAACCGAACAGTCGAGAGAAGTTGCAGCTTCGGCAGGTCTACAAGGAAAAGATGATGGAGCTCTAGTGATTCAGCACAATATCCAACATCAGGTCTCTCTCCCTCCTGATTACGACTATGTCCCAATCTCGCAGCACATACCCCCCGAGAAGCCAGCTCGGGTTTGGCCCTTTGAGCTCGACCCTTTCCAGAAGGTCTCGATTGCTTCGATAGAACGGGGAGAGAGTGTGCTTGTCTCGGCGCATACCAGTGCAGGGAAGACTGTGGTAGCAGAGTATGCCATTGCGCAGAGTTTGAAGAATAACCAGAGAGTTATCTATACCAGTCCAATCAAAGCTTTGAGCAACCAGAAATATCGAGAGTTTGCTGGGGAATTTGGAGATGTCGGACTTATGACTGGAGATGTTACTATCAATCCTACAGCCACATGCCTTGTCATGACCACAGAGATTCTGCGATCTATGTTGTATCGAGGTTCGGAGATCATGCGCGAGGTTGCGTGGGTAATCTTCGACGAGATCCATTACATGAGAGACAAGGCTCGAGGTGTGGTATGGGAAGAGACGATCATCTTGTTGCCTGACAAGGTCAGATACGTTTTCTTGTCGGCCACCATTCCCAACGCAATGCAATTTGCAGAGTGGATCACCAAGACGCATCAACAGCCATGTCATATCGTCTATACAGATTTCAGACCTACCCCATTACAACACTATTTCTTCCCTGCCGGCGCTGATGGTATTCATTTGATCGTTGATGAGAAGGGAAATTTTCGGGAAGACAACTTTCAGAAGGCCATGGCAACCATCGAAGACAAGAAAGGAGCAGATCCAGCAGATATTGATGCTAAGCGAAAAGGCCGTGGTAGGGACAAGAAAACCAATAAGGGTGGCAACAAGGATGGTAACGGGGATATCTACAAAATCGTCCGCATGATCATGTTGAAGCATTACAATCCTGTCATTGTCTTCAGTTTCAGCAAACGAGAGTGTGAGGCGTATGCATTGCAAATGAGCTCGATGGCTTTCAATGACGACTCAGAAAAAGCTATGGTTACGAAGGTTTTTGAAAGTGCTATCGAATCATTGTCTGACGAAGATAAGACTCTGCCGCAAATTCAACATATCCTGCCTCTTCTGCGTCGGGGTATTGGAGTCCATCATTCTGGATTATTACCAATCTTGAAGGAAACTATCGAGATCCTCTTCCAAGAGAACTTGATCAAGGTTCTGTTCGCTACCGAAACGTTTTCTATTGGTTTGAACATGCCGGCAAAGACAGTCGTTTTCACTAGTGTCGAGAAATTTGATGGAGTCAGCATGCGACATTTGACACCATCAGAATTTGTGCAAATGTCTGGTCGGGCAGGAAGAAGAGGTCTTGATGACAGAGGTATTGTCATTATGATGATCAACAGCAAGATGGAACCTGCCACAGCCAAGGAGATTGTTCGAGGTGAACAAGATAAGCTCAATTCGGCTTTCTATCTTGGGTATAACATGATCCTCAACTTGATGCGTGTCGAAGGTATCTCCCCCGAGTTTATGCTCGAGCACTGCTTCTATCAATTTCAGAACACTTCGAGCGTGTCTGGTTTGGAGAAGGAACTTCAACAACTACAACTAGAGCGAGATAGTGTCGAGATCCCCGACGAGGCTACTGTTAAGGAGTATTACGACTTACGACAACAATTGACGTCCTACACGAAAGACATGCGGGATGTGATCAATCATCCGAACTACTGCTTGCAATTCATGCAGCCTGGCCGTGTCGTGCATATCAAATACCTTGATCAAGACTTTGGCTGGGGTGCAGTTGTCAAATTTACACCTCGTCGGCCAGCCAAGGGTCAAACTGGCGAAGAATACACCCCACAGCAGTCTTATGTCCTTGACGTATTGTTGTCTGTGTCCGACGGCTCCTCGGTTGGCACGCAAGCTCAAGGAGAAGTCCCAGCTGGAATCCGCCCTCCTGCTGAAGGCGAGAAAGGCAAGATGGAAGTTGTGCCGGTCTTGCTTTCGTGTATCGAGGCCATTGGTCATGTCCGCATATTTCTGCCGACGGATCTCCATCCTGCTGACCAACGCAACAACGTCAGAAAGTCGTTGGAGGAAGTTAAGCGTCGATTCCCAGATGGAATCGCTGTACTGGACCCTATCGAAAATATGGGCATTACAGATGAGTCTTTTAAGAAGCTTCTACGCAAGATTGAAGTGCTCGAGTCTCGGTTATTATCAAACCCTCTTCACAACTCTCCTCGACTCCCGGAATTATACAATCAGTATGCCACCAAAATGGAAATGGGACGCAAGATCAAGGAAAAGAAGAAGTCAATCACCGCCGCTTTGAGCATCATGCAACTAGACGAACTCAAGTCGAGGAAGCGTGTTCTGCGCCGACTCGGTTTCATCAATGATCAAGAGGTTGTCCAACTAAAGGCTCGTGTTGCGTGTGAAATCTCATCGACAGGTGATGGTCATGAACTTCTTCTCTCGGAACTGCTCTTCAATCGATTCTTCAATGAACTCAGTCCAGAAGTTTGTGCTGCAGTACTTTCTTGCTTTATCTTCGAGGAGAAGAGCCAGCAGTCCCCTCCTCTGAAGGAAGAGCTCGCCAAGCATTTTAGAGAAATTCAGCAGCAAGCAAGAACTATCGCCAAGGTGAGCCAGGAGAGCAAGTTAGAGGTCAACGAGCAAGAATACGTGGCAAGTTTTAAATCTGAGCTCATGGAAGTTGTCTTTGCTTGGGCTCATGGCAAGTCTTTTGCGGAGATCTGGTACGTCATTCCCTAGCCCCAAGCAAAATGCAAAAAAGGAGCGATAACTAATGCTCTAAACAGCAAGATGACAGATGTCTACGAAGGATCGCTTATCCGCCTTTTCCGTCGTCTTGAAGAACTGCTTAGACAAATGGCCCAGGCCGGTAAAGTCATGGGTTCTGATGAACTGGCTCTGAAATTCGAGGAATCGCTCTCGAAGATCAGAAGAGATATCGTTGCTGCTCAGAGTTTGTACTTGTAAGTCATGGCCAGTACTCTTGACTTCTGGAATACCCCTGCGAATGGATCGCGGCCTTGGGAAGACGGGTATCTATGCATGGATTGATGGCGCCTTGGAGAATGGAGTTGTTGGTGTATTGTTTACTTTTGGGTTCTTCATGACCATCTCATAATAAGTTCAGGCGTTCATGTCCGGACTTCTCATAAGTAGATGCTTCGCATCGACTAGACATATATCTCTGCTCGGACTTTCAGTTATGATTGTCAGCATCAGAGATATAAGGATAGCATATGCTGTGTTCCTTGACTTAAGTCGCCAGACCTCGATCGTCACTTTATTCATGAACTCCACAATCTACCAATACAATGCGAGAGTTTCGACTTTCTCGCTCTCTGTAATTGTTCCATAGCTCCTGTTATTGCTGTATCTGACTGTGACCAACATTCAAACCTTATCTGGGTTGACTTCAGCTTGTTCTACAACCCACAGCAATTGACGCATTAATGCAAGTCCTAGAAATATTTTCTCCTTTGACGTTTCATTATACATACAATTCTGTATGTGTCTCACAGTTACTTCACATCCGTGGGGTGAGTCTTTTAGATTTATCACTGCTTCATTGGCTCGTCCTCTTCTTACTCATTTTCAAATTTCTGCACCTCTTCCCACTCACTCAAACCGTCCCATGTCCCCAATTTGTCATTGTATAGCTTCAAATCTGCGTCCATCTGCACATCAGGGCTCGGACTCAGACTCTCCTCGAAATGCTCAGCATCAAACCCAATGTCCCTTGGCCAACGCCTGTTCCGATTTCTGTTCACCCTCAACCAATTCCTCCCAAAATTCGCGCCAATCTTCCGAACTGCATCGAAAAAGACCATCAACCAACCTCTCGCTTCGATTTCCTTCTCCCTTGTCTTCCCCAGCAGTTTACATATCAGGGCCTTGAGTTCGGCATCTCGCCCGCGACGGTTTCGCTTCACGAAGCGGAAGGCTTTGGAGGACACTTGGAGCTTTCCGCGCGCGAGGCTTTTGCTGTTCTTTCTTATCTTTTCGTATCTGCGCCAGAGTCTGTAGGTGATTCGGAGGGTTCGAGCGTGGTTGGTGACGGTGATGGGGCTGGAAGGTGGTGATGTCTGAGGTGTGCTGGGAGTAGTTGGATTGGTTGAGGTTGCAGGGACTTGGTACCCAATGCCGATCTAGACGTAGTTAGCTACGTTTTGGTAAAGCGAGAACTATGCGCTGGTAGATGAGCGGAAATGAGGGGGCCTGAGTACCGAGGTAATACTAGAAACGACTTGGTCGAGAGCGTGCCTTGACATGGCCGCTTTTTCGCCCCAGCTTCCCTCTCCAATTTACTTTGACCTGGTTGTCCGACCATGAAAGAGTGGAGCGAGATCGCAATGCTAAGTATGTTAGCTTCCTGAAATGATGGCTGTTTGAGTACGAATAACAGAAGCACATGAATTCGGCCTATGAACATTTGACAGTATGCTCTCAGGAACGCTCTTTCCTCGTGGAGCCGACGATTCCCAAGAATAAGAAGTTTCGTCTTTCTATCAACTTAAACCAGGTAAACACCAAGATCTGGCAGATTCTTGCTAGATATATAGAATAGCAGAAGATTCCAAGAAGCTTCATTTCTCCGATTCGAATTATGCACCATTCGCTATTCTAGATTTGTTGTCCTACACACAAATTACGCCAGCATCTTCTCACATCTTCGCCATCGCCTTGTTAGGCCGAATCGTAACTCAACTTGTTTCTACATAAGATCTAATCATTCTTCTTCGACCCCGAACCTCCAAGGATGTCTACCTACCACCAGTACTACACCGCTATGTTGACATGCTGACATACACACCTCGCTTACCTCGTTAGCCCCTATTCTCCAACCCCGCACATTTCAGGGGTTCTTAACGAGCCAAACCTACCTGTCTATCAATCACAACTTACAATTTGTTGAGAAGAACGACCAAGCCACTCTCCAAAAGGGCAGACAATTTTTCCTATACGAACAGTCCCCTAGTTTTTCCGGAGGCTATACAAGAAATTGGAATAATTCCATGCCTCATTAAAGCCAGACAGCCATGCTGAGAATAGCACGCCCGCAGCTACGGTTTTCCCGCACAGGGGTACGTGTCAATGGAACGCTGGACTCCATCCCGCTGTTCTCGAAAAGTCTCTTCGCCGGTCCTTAATTAATATCTTGGAACAGTCAACAAAGCAAACAATGAGACTTTCCCAACTTTCGTTTGATCTGGTTTGGTTTCCTCCAATGATTTGACTACCCCATCCCTAACCAAGGATCATCCTAACCCCGCCTCGTCCTTCATCACGGGCCAGAGACGCCAACTTCGGCGCATTTTCTCTGCTGCCGTACAGTAGGGCCTTTCCACTGCAGATGGCCGCTGAAGGGTCCCTACACCGTCGTGTAGGAAGCGAAAGCGGCGTGAAACAAGGCTCTTGTGCTCTTCAGGCATGGTGGGATCGACAGTGGCTGCTGAGCCAGTGCTAGCAAACGGAAGGCTACTGCTCACGGTGACGACGCTGCCCCTGAGTGGCCAACTCCACTGGTGATGTGCCTGAGCCGGTAGGTAGGGCTAAAATGACGGGTGGATGGGGGTTGTTGAAGGCTTCACTTGGCTTCGTGTATCGTGCATGTTTGGCTGCACCTGGCTGCATTTGGCTGGATCTGGCTGGATCTGGCTGAATCTGGCTGGCAACTCACCACACCACCAAATTCGTAAGAATTATTGCGGCGCATAATGGGCAGGAAGATGCGGTCTGACTAGAGGAGAGCGTGAGATAAAGCTGTAATATCGGCTGCTCTTTATCCTAACAGTCTTCACGCCCCCTTTTTCAACTGAAAACGTGCCCGGAATCCGTATTCTGCCATCATTAGACGACGGCTTGTCCTAAATCCAGCCCGCTTGTCTTGCGTCCTCACCCGCAGTCTCGGCGGGCGCGACACCTCCAGCGCGCAATTCCTTTTTTGACGCGTTCGCGAAGTAATTGCTTCTGCCTCATCCTAGGGAAAGATCTTCGCCCGGATCTCCTACAACTGCAGCCGTGATCGTCCTCGTCGACGTAGCCCGATAAGAGGTTCGGTGATAGTAAATCTGCAGAAACGACAGCCCATTCCCCACGACGCCTGTTTCTTCAACACCAGCATTCTCAGCACACTCAGCCCGCCCGCCCAGTCCAACTCCACCTTTGGCACTGCTGCACCAAACTTGCAAAATCGTTGGAAACGGCGTCGACCCAGTTCTTGCGTCGTCGATCATTGCTTCCTGAGAAGTGGAGAAAGACCCTCGAAAAGACCTCCCTTCGAAGTTCGGTTCCATACCCCCCGACCTGCCCCACACAACGACGACGACCGACGAATTCTAGCCAACACCTTCCTATTGAAGTGCCCCCTCTTGGAACACACGTCTTGGAACCCTTTTTGCCTTGTGAATCTGGGGCGAATTCACTTCAGAGCATCAGACGGGAACCCGTGTGCTCTCCCAAGCTCTGGTGAAGCACCGCAGCTCTTCAATGTCCCCCTAAGACACCAGCACGCCCTCTACGCACTGGCAGGTCCACCACCTCAACACCGCACGGCTCGAGTGCCATGGCCTCCACTTCAGCTCCCCTGGCCGACTACTTCTGGATCGCAGGCATCGACTCCCTCTCCTACAGCGACTCGGTCTTCTCACCCCCGAACCTCTGGGAGAAGAACAATGGTGCAGGTCCCCCGTCACCGCAAGTTGACACGACGATAGAGGAAGGGAGTGAGGGAGAGGCGCCCGTATCACCGCCAAGTGGGACGCCCCGAGCAGCGGCGCGGCATTCGAGGAACAATTCGTGGAACAGGCTCAGCAAGCTGTCCAACGATGTACGGACCTCAATCCAGGGGCTGGAGGAGCTCGAGAAGACCCAGAGCAACAGGAGTAGTGTCACAATCAAGGCCTCAACTACAAATGGCAATGGCAATGGCAATGGTAATGGCGGAGGCTTGCTGGGTGACTTCGACTTCGACAAGGCGCTCATGAAGTTTGCGAGTGAGAGGGAGAATTTTCTGGACGACCTAAGCTTCAGTGCTGGAGCTCCTATACAGAAACCTCCCCCAATGACGAATCCGAGGACAGACAGGCTGAGGAATGAGGAAGGGCAGAGTAATGGAGCGGGCCTAGCAAAAAGAAGTCCGTTACGGAGTGTAGGAGGCAGCATACGACGGCGGATTAGCTTCAAGGATATGAATAGCATGAAGAGACAGCCCTCAAGTATCCAAAGAACGAGTAAGTTTGAATTCTACGAAGCTTCGACCCAAATCTGGCACCCCTTGGATCGAGTCCTTGCAGAGATATTTGGCTAACATGCTCAAAACAGCTTCCGTCCGAACTTCGAAACGACTGAGCAATTACAACTCAGTAATTCCCCCACCTGAACCCTTAAATGCAGACCCGGAAATGCATCCCCTCAAACGACGCTTTGAACCAGTTTTGCTAGACAGATATCCACCAAAATCAGCTACAGACGAGTTGCAGAGGAGAGGAAAGTTTCCGGATTATGTTCCTATGTTCGCCTTTCCAAACGATATCAATATTGTCTCTGCAGATGAGAGACCTCGATCGACTTGGCATGGATTTGCTATGACTTCGGAGGACAACTCAAAGATATATGGTATTACGGTCATAGTATGGATGCCCCTGAATCAAGATGCTGCAGCAAATGTTGAGAGAAGATGTGAACAATGGAGGCAAGCTCATATGACGAATGAGGAGCGAGAACTTGCTGCAAGTTTAGGAGAGAGATTGGCATCTGAACGAGCGCATCTGTCGCAATTACTGGCTAGATTACCGGGTATTGCATCTGGGTCGGCAGCTAGAGAGGCCTTGGAGGAGCAAATAAGTACCGTGGAAGAGAAGATTAGTTTGATGACTGATATGCTTCGACCCGTACGGCATGGCGCAGCGGCAAAGATAGATGGCTTGACAGATGGCGAGACTGGGTTATGGACACCAAGAGCTTACGGAATCCTGGGCCGAGATCCCAGCCTCACTAGCTTTTGGAAGGAATGGCTGAGGGCAGTCGTCGTTCCAATGAGTGACGGAGGAGTACTGAGAGTTCCACCCAGTTCTCCGAAGGTTGGAAGATGGCAGCCGCTGGAACGATATGTGGTCAACCTCTGCACTGAAGCACTAAGTCCGATATCATCCAAAACCCAGGTCGAGCTGGCTGTCAGAGAGTTACGACTATTTGCGAGGAAAGAAGCAGCAAATGAGCTGCCGGAATCTCGAAACACCGACCTATACGCTTTGTTTAGGGCACTCACAATTCCGAATATCGTTTCGTTATTGGAGTTCGCCCTGTCAGAGTCCAGGATTATTCTACTGTCTTCGCATACTGCTATGCTGCATCTTGCAAGCAAGGCACTGGCTAGTCTGCTATATCCGCTGAAGTGGGCAAGTATTTTCATCCCTGTGCTACCTGCGAGATTGATCTCTGCGCTTGAGGCACCATGTCCGTACATTGTTGGTATCGAGAGGCGATATGACCGTATAGAGCTCCCAGAAGATGATTATGTTCTCGTGGACCTGGACCAAGATATGATTGAGTCGTCTGCTGCGCCTACTCCTCTGCCTCGACAACAGCGCCGAAAGCTTATTGCGTTGCTTCAGCTGGCAGCTCCTCACCATAACAAGTGTGGCGTTCCCGTTGGCCCACCTCCTTATGCAATCGAGACTTTCCCCTATGATGCGTTTTCCTCCGAGAACGAGGCCATCTTCACCCAGAATGCAACGCAAAGTTCACTGGCAAAATACGTCAGCCAAAACTCAACAACCTTTGGTGAACCTGATATGGGAGCAGTGAGGAGGCCTTTAGTCTTCAATGCATTCTTGCAGTCGAAGAACGATCATAGCCGAGTTGAAAGACCCTCAACAAGCCGATCAAACAAGACCAGCAGCCCCCCTAGTTCAGTTTCGCCCGTTTCGGGCAGTTTCCCAGCTTTGCCAACAACACCAATTTCACGAAATGACTCTGGATTTGCTCTGTCAGCTACCCTGAGAGAAAAGAGATCAGGCCACTTCGATACTAGTTCAAGACGAAGCGGCTCGTTCGGCATCGAACGACAACCTACTCTTCGCCGTCCGAGCATCCCCTTTAGTAATGGACACTCGGCAAGCCTTTCTACTTCGGCTCTGTCTGTGGATTCCAAGTCTACCTATGGATATGCTCCTTCGACATACGCCGCATCTACTCTTGCAGCTTCGACGATCATGCCAAATATGATGATGCAACCTGTGCGAAACACTGACACTACAATATGGGTGGAAGGGCATTGTTTCGTCTCACATAGTAACGATACCTCTTCAGTATGCTCTATCTGCGACGAAAAGCCAGATGGGGATGGACCATACAAGTGCATGACCTGCAGCACCGTCTCCCACGGTCGTTGCTTGGGCCAAGTCTCGCTCGTCTGCCCTGCTGCATTCCACGCAGATCGGGTACGGGCAGCTTTTGTACGATGCTTCGCAAGTCTGTTCTTCACATATAGAAAGTACTTGAATCGACCGACGAGAGAGCAGAAGAATAGCGGGCAAATCTATGGATTCGATATGGATGGGTTCTTGAGAAGCTTGCCGCATGAACAGCAAGAGTACGCTGCTATGCTGAAGCAGACGCAAGGTAAGAAGATGCTGACCGCCATCCAACTTCCCTATGCTAACATTGTGATGACAGCTTTCAACGAATTCATCCATGAGCGCGAAACCACGCCTTCAGATAACCCAAGCATCCAACTCTTCGATAGCGTTATCTTAGCCAAGAAATCCCGTGGCCGCACATCTTTCTTCTCCAAGTCCTCGAAATCCCCCTCGTTCTTGGAAGACAGATACGACCATCTCTGGCGGAGTGCCGCAGTGCCGACACCGAGTGCAAAGTTCCCTGGCGATTATAGGACAGTTGTGTCGCGAATCCCGGCTCAGCTAGATGTGTCATTGATGAAGGAGCCTAGAACGATCGGTGGTGTCCCGCGCGTGGACATGCCTGGGAAGAGAGTGGGCAGAAAGGCGGTTCCAAGTCTACTTGGTGGAGGTGGAGGACGAGGGATCTAGTCTATACGTCTTGAATGAAGGCGCTGGTGGAGGGAAACAAGAAAAGAACCATAAGTGAACATTGAGCAAAAGGGCATACGGGGAAATGTGAGATACCAGGCTACCGCAAGGCCATGCGCCGGAGTACATAGGTGTTTTCCTTTTCCTTTGGACACGGTGGGATGCATAGAATGGGCGCGGAAGGGATATTGCCGGGGATTAGCGAGGCATTTTCTGTTTGGATTTCTGCATGCATGAAGATGGGCATTCGGGTCATCTGTGATCGAGATGATAGTAGCATGGAGATTGGAGTAGATTAATGTATATTTGGAGCCCAACACTCTACTACACTGCTAAATCATTCGGGTGGCGGTTCGTAATTAGGAACTACATTAACCCCTGACTAGTGACAACATCACCAACATCAACACCAACACCAGCGTCCTTCGCTGCCCCTCATTCGCAACCAGAATTCATGCCCTCTCAGAATCTCCTCATCGTGGCAGATTAGCAGGCGCTACAGCCCACATCGGCAGCTTCTCTGCTACCTCGCCGATATGGAACGCTCATTCTGTGCGCTTTGCGACGTCGCCATCCTTCCTGGTCTTTCGAGACTAACGCAGACAGTTATGCAGAGGCTGCGTTGGTCACAGAAGGTCCGCGCTGGTACAAATCCAACTGAGACAGCTCAGACACCTGCGAAATCAAACAGTTGGTCTTATATTTCCCGCCAACGAACAAACACTTACACTGGGTCTGGACGATCACTTGACTAGCCTCTAGGTTGTAGATTCTGTATCAGGTATTATTGGTCTTCGATCCCACGTCCAAACAAAGGAGTACAGCTATATACAGGAAGTTGGAACCATGAAGACTTCGCCAGATACTGGTATCAGCCGACTTGTACCTTGCCGTGGCCCGTACATGGCAGGGTTGAAAATTGGTCTCGACATTTGTCTCTCTTTAAACCTCCTAAATTCGAGAGCTATTCTGACCCTCCATATCTTAGGCTTGTCGAGTAGCTTCACTGCAACTCGAGCGTCCACTGCAAGCAAGTGCACCCTTGATGAACATAACCCAAGCATCGTTACACCACTCTCGATGCCATGATTAAGACTATGGCAAATCTAGAGTCCGCAAGTCAAATACTCGAAACTTAGTTGGGCGGCTTGATACCTTGTCAGGAAAAGTTGCAATTCTTTTTGTGCTCTGCTAATGGGCTTTATTTTCTTCCTCCGCAACAGGTGGGCGAGCTAGAGGCGTACAAGCAGCCCCACAGTGCGAGGCTGCATTCCAATATCTTCGTAATAGTTATTCCTATATCGTTCTTGGCAAGCTGCCAACTTGCTATAGAGCTGGGCTATACACCTCTTTGTATCTCATATCTCATATCCCCTGGAGACTGGTTTCCTACTCGCAGGCTTTCGGCTCACAATAATCCTAAGCCCCAGTTCCAGTCGTCGTGGAGCATTTGTTGGCTGACTCTCTCTTCGTAACCCTCGATTGTGGTCTTCTGAACCGTTCAAGTCAATGCTCTATGACCCTATCCGCAATGGGCATTGGAGAATTTTCTACCAAGAATGTCCACATCTTCGACAGTATGCAGATCTCTAGTCGCCGTCAAACTTTCACTTTAACCTCGCTCCTAGTGCTCCTGTGCTCAAGAAGCCTCTATTTCCCATCGTACCTCTCCAAGCAAGACTCAAGATTCCGAAAATCAATCTTCCCTCCGCAGTTGGTTCAGGTCTCTTCCCCTCTTCATCAATCAACTCCTCAACTAGGAAGCATACCTGCTGCACATCACCCGGCATCACTACCGGCTTCTCCATACTCTCTCCCTCACTCAAAATCTCCCAATTGATACCCTGACTTCTAAAGCCATCTCTCGTTTCAAGAACCACCATATCAAGCGTAATCGTTTCCTCCCCACAATTCTCCAGTTGAGCCTCCAAAGCCCACTTTCTCCCTTTCTCTCCCGACGAAGGCAACGGACCGGTCTTCGTACGTACAACCATACATCCTTTACACACAAACTGGTAAAGTTTCCTAAACGTTCGTACCCGTCCACTCGTCGGCGTCGTCTCGGAATATGTGACCGTAACAGCCAAAACGTGACTCCCTTCCTCTTTCAAATCGAAATTAACCACCTTCTGCAAACTCTCTCCAGGCTCGAGATCCACACCTCCATCTTTCTCTGCAGCTTTCCCCTCTTCATTTTCATCTTCGTCTGAAGTTGTTTCCGGCCCGAGCTGCAAAGGAAGCGGGATCCCCGAGCTCGGGATCTTCATCTCGGCTTCGATACGCACATTGCTGATTGTCTTGACTGGGGTGGAACCAGGTAGGACCTCGTTATTTGCACAGAGGGTGCAGGAGAAGGTTTCGCCGACGTATGCTGAGCCGAAGGCGGGTGGGAGCGTGAGGAGGGGCGAGAGGATGAAGGCATCATTTTTGGTGGAAGGGTAGGCTAGTGAGGCGGATGGAGATGGGAAGCTAGAGGGCGAATTTGTTGGAGAGGGAGAGGGCGTGGGGAGAGGTAGGGGGTGTTGGACTGAGAGGCTGGGACGAGAGAGTCTGGGTGATGTTAGGAGTGCTCTGGGATAGCTCTGGGATAATGAGGGGTAATCTACCTGAGGACTTTCAGGGAGACGGAGTGTGGTTCCTTGACGGAATCCACGGTGGACGATGTGCGCTGATGCGCCATTGTAGGTGTAATTCTCAAGCCATATGTTGCTGTAGTCGTCTGACAAGGTCTTGGTATCACTCACTGAGGTTATCTTGAAGTCCGATTCTGCCCCACTCCGCATACACCGCTTTCCACAAATTTAAATCCAGCGCATTCTTGCCGCAACTTCTTGCTCAGTGGTTTCTAAGCGAGCGAGTCAAATGTTCAAAATTTTGCAAAATACTTTCACAGCCACTCAATATCTTCAGACAAATTGATTCTATGAGAGAAAAACAAAATTGGAAATAGCAAAAGAAATCCTTGCGGACCCAGAAACTCGCTTGCGCTCGTTTACTGTGGCGGAGCATACCTCATCTTCGTTCGACCACCAAAGTTGTTAGTCACACACCAAATTAATGGTGGTCTCAACTCAATACAGTCTACTCGAGGCCTCCAATTATTGAGCAGAATGACCTTATTGAAATTCATAATACTCTTTAGTGCGGGAAAACGTCGGTACATGACCTCAATATAAAGCAAGCGGGTGGCGGAACGATTTCTAATTAAAGTAACCTATCGAAAAATCTAGCAACATGGTAACTACCTTAAGCTATGTGATAATCATTTAGTATATTAAGTAGAATATGTAATAAGTAAGATTATTCTAGGAGGCGGTTTAATCTTACATAGAATACAATATAATACTCTAAGATTAAGACTTGAAATATAATTTTTATTTTATATAATAATGCTATTCTAAACTTGGGTATCGTAGGTGTTATAGTAATAATATTGAGGGTATCGTAAGCTTAAGGCTCGGAAGTAGCTCAAAAGAGATTGAATCCATAGTTACATGGGAGTAATTTCTGCCGCCGATCTGGAATTTTCAAGTATCCCAACAGCCTATTTCAATTCCTCTGTCCATTGGTGGAGGGGTTTTCCTCCCTTCCTGATCTCCTTATAGGATGTTAAGAAAGGCTCCGAAAGCTACTCTATTTCCAGAAATCCATCTTCGTCGACGTACATCTCGATGTACGCAATCATGGCCATTGAAAAGCTACCAATACGCTTATTCCAGTCTCGGTCGAATAGAAGCATGAAAGCTTCTAATAAGATATGAGACTTGGGGATAATAACAGGATATTGGCCTGGTTTGAAGAATCCCGAACCCCGACCCGGCCGCCAGGGTGGAAGGACAGTGTGATCAGACGCAAAGACAAAAAATGAGGGAAGCTCGACTTCTTTTGGGGATGCGAGAGACGGCTCGAGAGGTGCTGGAAACCAAATAGTGTCGGATTGCAAATAGAGAGACACTGTGACTCCGAAGTCCTCCATGTGGGCGTGAAAAGCCGGAGGGGGTGTTTGCCTCAATGACAAGCTAGTGGAACAGACTTTCAAATATGGACATGGGGAAAGATTGTCTAAGTGAGTGAGAACCTGAATGCTAGTCGACAGACATTTATCTGGAATGACAAAGTCAATAGACTTAGAGTACGTTAGTTCATATTCCGTAGCATCATTTGTAGATGGATACATACGGCGATGGCAGAGGGTACACCATGAAGATTTAGAAGATAGTGGCCCCAAAGAACACACGGAATCTGGGCAGAGTTAGGAGCTTGCGCAATGGGTGGCACAACCACCTCTGAAAGATTCGGCATAATTGACGTTTGGTATCCCACCGAGTCAAATGCGACTGGACGAGAGGACCAAATCGGCTCCAGCAAAGACCGTTAATAAGTAGGACAGAGGAGGAGCGAGAACATATACCGTCACAATATAATAATAAGTTTGAAGAGGTGGCTTCGTTCTAGACAAATAGAGATTAATAAGATATATCTTTAGACAATAGAAAAGATAACCGATTGGCAAAGGGGCAAGGAAAGGATTTCTTAAGCATAATCCCGCCTACTTATTAGTGTGCTTATGACTTGTGGCTTAGCTTAGGTTAAGTCTAGAGACGGAAATGGACTTTGGTGGGGTTAGTTGTTGTCTGAGATTCTATCGGTTATCTTGAAAGTTCGATTCTGCCCCGCCATGCATACACCGCCTTCCACAAATTTAAAAGCACAAGCGGAACCACCTCCGTGAACCACAAGACTCAAGATGTCAAAGCACCAAGAGGCTACCGATGTTTCTGAGAAAGTGGAAGGGACTCCATTGAAGAGGGCTGAAGGATTGCTGCTCGTGATGAATACACCAAAAGGTGCAGTCTAAGTGACCTGCCCTGCTCATTGACCAGCCCACTGGAATGAAGTACACAAAACACTGGACATCTTACTGACGTGAATGTTTCCAGGGAGAGGAGTTTTTGCAGGCAGAGACATTCCGGGTAGAACTGTTCTTGAGATCTCTCCTGTGCTAGTACTGGATCCCACGGAGAACGAAGAGCACATCAAGAAGACCGATCTCTACAACTATACATAGTTTGTGTCACATGATTACCCCTCCTCAGATTTTAGGCTCACCCCTCACAGCAACTGGCCTTACACACCTCCTGCAAACACAGCTCAGAGCAATGGCTCCAAACCGCCGCCCGTACAGACACAAGCGCTCATTCTCGGCCTCGGAAGCATGTTCAATCACTCCACACTGTACCAAAACGTCGGCTGGGAACGTGACATCAAAAACCTCCTCATTACTTACACAACGCTGCGAGATATCAAGGAAGGAGAAGAGCTGTGCATCTCGTATGGGCCACGGCTAACGTTCAAGGATGTAGAGGAAGAACCAGTAGACATAGGACCTGAAGATTGGACAGAGGTGCTCAACATAATTGACTTGATTGATTGAATTCGTTGGCCACATTTATCGATGTGCGATGCCGCCTGAATACTTTACAAGAGAGAGGTATCCTGCAAATTTTGCCCACCAGCCCCAATACCAAGCAAATGCCGGAACGAATCGTGAATGGGAAAAGAAAAAGGAGATCCATCGTGAATTATATGCCGGGCGGGGGAGGAACCTTTTCAGATCAGATTCAGCGAAGGGGTAAATCTGGGGTCTGACTTACAGCATTGTATCCGCTAGCCCCCGGAGCCGAACCTGACGGCGGCGGTGGAGGAGGTGCTTCGCTAGGAGGTGGAGGCGGAGCAGATCCTGGAGCAGAGCCTGGTGGAGGAGATTGTTGAGCTGCTGCCGCCGCTGCAGCCATGTACTGCTGATAATATTGGACGTATGCTGCATAGCCACCATAAGCTGCGTACGGATCTTGGCCTGCTGCACCATAGTATTGGGCGTATTGAGCGGCGTAGTCAGCTCCAGCAGTTGGACTTCCTGCACCAGGTGCTGAAGGAGTGGTAGGGCTCAAGATTCCGCCTGGAGTTGCAGGTGCAGGAGAGTTGCTGTAGCCACCATAACCACCAGATCCATAGGAGTTTGACCGATCAGGAGCACGATCACCGTATCCACGCTCACCACCATAGCCAGTGCTTTGGGCTCCATAGCCACGCTGTGGAGGCGGTCGGCTCTTGAATTCCTCATACTGCTCTCGAACATTCTTCAGCAGGTCCTCGCAAAGCTCCTTCGCCTTCTGGACCTCGGCTGGATCTGGGCCTCTGAGAGGAAGTCAGTCAAATTCAAAGGTAAAACCTCCAATACTTACGCAACGTGGAGATACATATCCTCATCGCTCTCATGACCAGTACCATGCTCCATGAACCCGGAACCACGGCCTTTGATTTGGACACGGCATCTGGTCTCTTGTTGGATGTGCTTAACATAAGCACCACCATGACCAACAACTTGAGCACGAAGATTGAAACCGGGAAGTGGTTCAAAGTTGATTGGGATCTTCTCTTCCGGCCATTTACGCTATCATCTAGTTAGTATAGAAAACTTCACATTTTCATCAGATACATACTCTGCCAAATTCATCCCTCTCAACTGCATCAGGCTCTCGTCGACGGAAACGTCTCTCATCTACCAAGTTCGGGAGTTCCTGCTTCATTAGTTCCTCGATCTTCTGGACCGCTTGCTCAAGGCCTCGCTTGGATGTGCTCGTAACGTGGAGGTAAAGTGGGGGATTCTGCTCATTTATCAGCAAGCTCTCAAGTCAGAAACGGTTGACTTACAGCAGCCGTGGCCATGCTCTTATCGGGGTAGTAGTTTCCACGCGTAGTGACATCTTCAAAAGTCAACATGAAAGCTCTATAATCAAAACGTAAGTTGTAGGTAATAGCGTACCAGCTCCGGTTTCTTCTTTAATCTAGATGTCACGCAGCGGGAGTCAGCAGATGCCATTGAGGGATTTGTAGCGAGTGCTATAGCGCTTCGAGTAAGCTTGAAACCCTCCACACAAAATTGTCTATCTTAAAGTAAATTTAAAAGGAAAGAGAGTTCAGAATATATCTGGGGAAAGCCTGATGTATCAGTGGAGTATTGACACAAGGAGTATTTACCATCTTTTGCGTAGAACCTTTGGTCAGTGTGTAGCGGTTGCGCAGGTCATTGACTTCGATATCTCGAATGTAGTCGCCATCTGCAATGTACATCTCACCATTGACCAAGCTCGCGCTGTTGCCTGCACCTGAACCACCTGGAGAGGCTGACTGGCCGGCGGACGGACTCAAGGTAGATCGGATAGGGGGGACGTCGACATGTTGAATACCCTTCTTTGCTTGGATTTGGGCATTGATTCGGGCAGCCGCAGCAGCTACGAAAGTGTCAGCCTGATCTTGCGAATGAATAATCTGAAGCCTACCTGCAGCAGCAGCTGGATCGCTAGCGCCCAAGTTTGCAGAAGCTGGAGCTGGGCTACCAGAAGCTCGTCCAAGTGGACTCCTGCTACGGCGTGGCTCCTTGACTGCGGGGGGAGATCGAGAACGGCGGTCGAATCTGGATGTGCGCTTTGGCTCAGGCTCCTTCTGGTCGAAGCGGGAGCGCTTGACTGCACGTCGCTCGGTGTCGTCCATCTTGGATATCAAAACTAAAACCCGAAAGAAGGGACGCGCAAATACGGGATGCGACAGATCGTTGAGGAGGAAGAAGGTGACATGGATACTCGAGTCCGGCTAGATAGAGGCTGAAATGAAAATTCCTTCGGCCCAAAGTTAATCCGTTCCCTGTTCACCCCAGATTTTGAACAGCCGAGAAATTTCCAGGAGGGCTTTGTTTGGCGACATCGGCCAATTTTTGAGTTTGACTCACAACCTCAATTGCTGCGGGAGGAGTGAGGCACCCTCAAATCCATCTGCAAGGAGTCTTAATTGGCTTCTCACCCGCCATCATGGCTTCACGAAAAGCCATTCTGGCACTCCCAACGAGAGCAATTCGAGCTCGCACGCCAACCTTCACCGCACCTCTCCAAAACCTCCGCGCAGAATCAACAGCTTCCTCCACCTCAGCGCTTGCGTACAAAGCTCTACACAGACGCATCTACCCTCTTCCAACCTCAGATTCGCCTCCGGCATGGTCAGCTCAAGCAGCAGTCTCGAACATCCTCTACGAGACGCCTACACCTTCATCTCTGCCGCCCAAACGCCACATTCTGAACTGCCTCGTGCAGAACGAACCCGGTGTGCTGTCCCGCGTCTCAGGTATTCTCGCAGCTCGCGGCTTCAACATCGACTCTCTAGTCGTCTGCCACACCGAAATCGAAGACCTGTCTCGAATGACAATCGTGCTATCTGGTCAAGATGGAGTAGTTGAGCAAGCACGTCGTCAGCTTGAAGATTTGGTACCTGTATGGGCAGTGTTGGATTACACAACCGCTCCCTTGGTTCAACGAGAACTTCTGTTGGCCAAGATTAACATTCTTGGTCCGGAATACTTTGAGGAATTGCAAGCTCATCACAGAGAGATCACAGCTAGCGATGTGGAGGAAGGACAAGCTGGAGAAGAGTGGGCTGAGAAGCGGCTGGAGCAGCTCAGAGAGTCGAACGATTTCCACCCCAGCAAGTTGGCACTCAGTCAGGCGATGAGACATAAGCATGAGCATTTGAAGAGCATCACATACTTCACGCATCAGTTCGGTGGTAAGGTGCTGGATATCAGCACGAATAGCTGTATTGTTGAGGTGTAAGTCTTACAATCGGTGACAAATACTTGGACAATTGACTAATATGTTACAGTTCTGCAAAGCCAACCCGAATTGACTCCTTCATGAAGCTCATCGCACCCTTTGGAATCCTCGAATCGGCACGGACAGGTCTTATGGCACTCCCCCGCTCACCACTCTACGGTCCGAATGAGCAAGAGATACTGAAGGAAGCAGACGATATTGTGGACGCAAGCACATTGCCCCCGGGATAAATAGGCTCTCACTCACGTGGAAAAACTGGTTCTTACATACGGAGTTGGCGGCATTCAATCAATGAGAAATTTACAATGTGGAAGAGGTTGAATCTGTTTCTATGTGCTTCTAATCCTAGTTTCCGCTTCTCATGTAACGCCTTCCCCGCCCATTGCGCCTGCTTGAACCCCATATATACGTATCCAAACTCATCATTAATCACATATTCCACCTGAGTACTCAAATCCTGACGCTCGCGCCAATGCCAGACCCCACATACCACACCTCCTCGCTCCATTGGCCAAGCCTCACTACCACTGTTCCTTGTGCATCGAGTTTCAATTCACCACCTATTGCCTTCTGGAGTTTTTCATACCCGATCGAGTCTATAGACCAGTCCACAGGCAATTTCGGGCTCTGGCTCAATCCGGGTGGAACCTTGAAGGGAAGGTCATAGTCGATATGACCAACGGGCTCAGTATGATTGTAGAAAGCTGTAGCATTTATGTTGTCAATGTAAATCGTGCTGTATTGAAGGGGCGAGAGCAGTGTGAACACGGCGGTGGAAGAGAATAGATGAAAAACTGCGTTGGTGATGAAGTGAGGTTTGCTGTCTCCATCGTCGTCATCTTGTCCGTCATCGCCAGTGCTAGGTCCCGATAGCTTGGGTGCAGGTATCTCAATTGCGAATTTACTAAGTGCTTTCCCCAGTCCAGGCTGATTTGGAATCGATCCCTCGTGAGTTTGGAATGTTAGTGTTGTGTTGAAGCCAGAGATATATTGAGACAATAATTCCCGGCCAATCTTTGCTCCTTCTTCTCCACCAAAAGTTGTTGGATCCCACGTCGCCTGGACGAGGATGTCCGTGTTGTTACCCTGGATTACGTCGACATTTTGGAGTGTTGCATCGCCGATGATAGAGCCGTTGTTGAGGATATGGATATTGACGAATGGGATGTGTGCTGTGTATTCGGTCGGATTGGTGAAATTGACGTGCGCTTGGAGGTTGATAGACGTCTTGCTTGTACTCAAGACTTTTAGCTCGCCGATCCTTGGCTTCAGATTGCTAAAGCCACCGCCTGGAGAGATCGCTGCAATCTCGTCAGCTTCGGTGCGGTCGATCTGAATAACGGCTGTCTAACGTTTCACGGGAACGACTCCCTCTGCAGGCATATCTTTAATGGTCAACTCTCCAAGAACCGTGGAAAGTTGAACATGGACAAGAGCTTCGATCTTAAGCATGACCGTTCTGCCACCCAGCATGAGCGCTGCAAGAACGTCGGTAAACACATCATCGTTTGTGATATCCAAAGGTACATCCTTCATCTGTGATGTGATTCTAAGCTGGGCTTCTTCGGCCGACTCGATTCGTTCGGACTCCGCAGCCTGCCAGTCCTTCAGATTAAGCTCACCAAGCTTCTTTCCCTTATATAACACGTCGGCAGTAGCCTTCACTGCAGTTACGTTGATCCCAAAATTCATCTCTTTCGGCAATCCAGCAATAACAACAATGTTGGCAGATATTTGAGGATTGGACTCGTCGGTTCCTGGCTCGGCCCATGGATCCGGCAGGGAAAAGTGTGTATCTGTCAAGGAGAAATTTCTGATGAGTCCATCGAACGTACGGCCCGGAAATGGAACAGGGACAGTGACGCTTGAGATAATCTTTGTGATCCAGTCAGGAGTGTTACCATCTGGTGGGTTCGATCCTTGTACAAAAATGGTGGTATCGTTGCCATGGATGTAATCCCCAAGTAAAATGTCAAGGGGCGAAGATTTAGAATTAGGACATGTCTGCAGAAGATCTTGAGGGAGGTCTCGGACAATGCCTCCAACGTTGACAACCACATCCGAATAGGCCTTGATGTTGACAGGCGCCGTTGTAGCATCAGCAAGTCGAATATATGGATCATCCTCACCGCAATTAGGAACAAGGATGTTAAACCCGAGAGGTGGTATTGTCATTTCGATCGGGTAGCTATTTACCACAGATAATGATACATCTGCAGCCATACCACGGCGTCCGGAGGTTGAGATGGGCACTTCCCGGAAATTAAGGCGGGTAATATTGTACTCGGGGATGGCTGGAAGTTGGTTGCCTGTATACAATGTTAGCTTACAATTCCGTAATAGACCTTTAAGTGGTGGGGATTGCAGAGACTCTAGTTTGAAGACCCGAAGAACCAGGTTAGACCATACAGGAAGAATCAACTTTGATTGTAACCATCAATTTCTAAGCCAGCGATTTTTCTCCGAGATACAAAGATGCAAAGGAACGGTAGAGTGATTGACCTTCGAAAATCAGAGATTCCGAGATGCTTTGAGTTCCAAGAGGAATCAAGCCCGATTTCAACCCAACTTCAGCCTTGCCCAGCACTCTGATTTGATCCAGGCGACCCTCCAGCCAGTCATTGGCAATTTGACGAATGCCCTCCAAGTCTCCAGGTTCCAGATCCGTCGGGAAATCGATGGCCGTCGTATGCCCATTTCGAATGTCAACGACGATTCGTGGAACAGCAGCGGTACCAATAAGAATATTGCCATATTCCGGTAGATAAACCTCTACTTTTGATTCCTGGCTCTCGACCGCACGAGCTATCCATGTACCAAAACGCCCGATATTCCTCACATGCTTGTTCTTCACTCTTGATGCATCCATTCTGAATAATGCTTGCACTTTCACCCTAACACCGGTTGTCGTGAATGAATCTATCGATAGGTTTGTAGGTTCGATGACAAGAGCCTCTTTAGCATATTCTTCGACGATCGCAGGAGTAAAGAACGCGCCAGCGATGATTCCTAAGACTAACAAGCCCAGCACTCCTACAGCGACAACCGTTGGCCACCGTCGCCCGGGTTTAGTGGACTTCGTTGAGCCCTGCCCATTCTGTAATGATCGCAGTGATGTCGCTGCTGGCGATGGTATTCTTGCCTCGCGTTCATCATCTCCGTCGTATCGAGGAGCGTCGTCAGAGCGTGATAATAAAGGTGTGTCTTCGTGAGATTCGTCTGAGTGATTTGAGTGATTTGATCGAGGCCTGTCCGTGCTGCCAAGCAGCGGTGATGAAGGGCTGTCTGACATAATGAGAGGCGTTATTCCTGCGGCGACGAGTCTGTCGACGACCGGCGCCTAGGTTGACAATATGATGTTTGGAGATGATGAATCTGACCTTGAAACAGGTGAGGATGGGGAGTTGGCACAGGCGGGAGGCTGGGGTTGATTGCGTCTGCGCGGGGCCTAGCGTTAAATGGGCGACGATCAGCAATGACGGATATGCTTTTATCGTTACGAGTACTCGAGTAAGTAAATCTAAAAAATCTAACAGTTGGTGATTCTTCTCATAACTACGAAGTTCAGATGAATATCACTCATTTTCTGAGGACTTGAGCACCGAGTTCCTACGTTGAATCTTAGTCGCGTGGCAGGCAGCGTGCTGTTCCTGACCTCGGTGCCTGACGCCAACAAGGCAAACGCAAGGCAAGGATTTCCTGCATGCGGAGAGCACTTGCAGCTTCACCTGACACTAAAAATCTCTGGCAGAAAACTTCAAGTAGGTATTTTTCACTCCAGAAGGTAATCCACTTTTAAGACTACCTAATCTAAGTGAAATACTCTCCTTCCTCATCTTGCACTGTCAATATTTTCAATTGGAGTACAATTAACCAATTGACCCTCTCAAGATGCCTCCAACAGCCCACCTTCGCCCCGCCAGGGCAGCTCTCCAACAGCTCTCCAAAGCTTCAAAACGAAACTACTCTTCATCTGCAACGCCGGCCACGTCTCCATTCGCACCGCGTCACTTACTGTCCATTGCAGACCTCACTCCCACCGAACTCACAACTCTAGTCCGCAATGCCTCCTCCCACAAGACTGCAATCAAGTCCGGCTTGGTCCCCAAGAACCTCCTCGGTGCCCTCTCCGGCAAGACAGTAGCGATGATGTTCAACAAGCGTAGCACACGAACCCGCGTCTCGACCGAAGCAGCCGTAGCAACGATGGGCGGCCACGCCATGTTCCTAGGGAAAGACGATATCCAGCTTGGCGTCAACGAATCCCTCTACGACACTTCACTCATCATCTCCTCCATGACCTCCTGCATGGTAGCACGCGTAGGCGACCACTCCGAAGTTGCAGACCTAGCCAAGCACTCCTCTGTGCCTGTCATAAACGCATTATCTAATGATTACCACCCTCTCCAAACCATCGCGGATTTCCTCACTATCCACGAAGCGTTTCCCTCCTCGTCCCGAGGCTTTGGAGGTACACCGGGTTTGGGATTAGAAGGACTCAAGATTGCGTGGGTAGGGGATTCGAATAATGTCCTCTTCGATCTCGCAATCGGAGCACTGAAACTCGGCGTCAATATCTCGGTCGCTTCCCCCAAAGGCTTCACTATCCCTCCTACCATGTTAGACATCATCAACTCCTCTACCTCGGGTGTTTCTTCGCCAGGGAAACTCATACAAACACATGTCCCTGAAGAAGCAATCAAGGACGCGGATATTCTGGTTACAGATACGTGGGTGAGCATGGGGCAGGAAGCCGAGAAAGTGGAGAGGATGAAGGCATTCGATGGGTACCAGATTACCAATGAGTTGGCGAAGAGAGGAGGTGCGAAGGAGGGATGGAAGTTCATGCATTGCTTGCCAAGGCACCCTGAGGAAGTGGCCGATGAAGTGTTTTATGGTCCAAGGAGTTTAGTGTTCCAAGAGGGCGAGAACAGGCTTTGGGCTGCTATCTGTAAGTTGTGTTTTTATCCGAGATGGGACAAGATGCTAACGTATTATAGCTGCATTGGAAGGATTCGTTGTCAACAGGGGAAAGATCGTGTAAATAAGAAGTGTGGTGCCGAAGATGATTTTCATGAGTGCTTAAGCATGCGTTTATACCAAGACAAAAGTTCGGCGTTATAGAGGTAGTTAAAGCAAAGCAAATCAAGTTGGCACTATTACCAAAGCTTGTTTTCGTTTTCATTCCTGTCTAATATGTGAGCCACTCATCGAGCAACTGCTGTGCGATTCTCAAAGCAAATGGGTATATCCTCCCGTGCAACGCCATTTCCGTCTTTCTAAGCACCAAAGCCTCTCATTGACCAATCACCCCATCCTAAGTCAGGCCTATGTCAAATTATTCCATTCCATAAAGCCTTCGTAGCAATATCCCGGAACCTCAGTAA
The DNA here is from genome assembly GCA_009732865.1 of Stipitochalara longipes BDJ. Lineage (NCBI taxonomy): Eukaryota > Fungi > Ascomycota > Leotiomycetes > Helotiales > Hamatocanthoscyphaceae > Stipitochalara > Stipitochalara longipes. Next base: position 906,858 of record ML769332.1, on the reverse strand, counting down.
CCATCATAATCACCATACCGATCAGATCCTCCACCAAATTCTCGTCGAACCCAGTACTGATGGTACGAGCTCATATCTCTGTGACCACTGATGCCCAGCTCACCAGCAACATTAACATAACCCTCATGATTGACAGCACCAGACTTGCTGATCTTCTTGATAGTATCCTCGTCGCCCTTCCACGGGGTACGGCAGTAGACACACTTCACCTGTCCGGGCTTGGATCTCGCCCATTGCTCAAAGCAGGTTCGGTGAATATTCTGGCCGCAAGCACCTTTGCACCACAGGATATCATCCGGCTTGTCAGATTCATCAAACTCCATGACACAGACGGGGCAGTCTCCTTCAATTGGCTTGCGAGAGCCGCCTGTGTCAGTTACTTGAGCTTTTGCTGCATCTGGAGAGAGCGTAGTAGTGGGTGCATTGGCAAAGATCTCAGCGAGCTCGGTGGTCAGGAAGGCAAGCTGGTAGGCTAGATCTTCACGGACTTTCAAGACATTGACGAGGACCTATCAAATATCAGCTTCCACATCACTGGTAAAGCAAAGTGAGATATACATAGACGATGTGCTTGCATTGATTTCCCTTTCCAGCATCAGGGCAAGTACATTTCGGCACTTTGCTGACGGTAATTTGGTAGATGTTTCCAGTGCTGCCAGCGAGGTCAAAGACTTCCTCTTCGTGAGTACCGTCTTCACTAGTGGTTCTGTTGCGCTCGATCAAGAACATGCGTTGGGTTTTCACGCGTTCGAGTCTCTCGAGATAGGTCAATGGGGCTTTTTGGCGGAAACGCTTGAGGCGCTTCTCCTCGGGCTCCTCGCCTTTCTTCTTGCGGGCTCGCTTGGGCTTGGATGCGTCAATACCTGAATTATCATCAATGAATATTCAACTTTGAGTGAAACATCGAGATAAGACGATTGCTCGAAGTAGTACGGTTGTGCCGATTTATCTCTTCTTCAAACGGAGGTGAGTCTCATACCTGCAAGAGCAGCTTGTGCAAGACTCTCGGCTTCTTCATCATCCTCGTTGTTCCGAGGAGAATCAACTACCTTACGCTTTTTGGAAGGCTGAGAGCCACTTGGGTATGGAGACACAGTCATAGTCTCGTGAGGTGAAGAACGTTGGGATGATTTGCGGTTCGTAGAGCGCAACGTCTTGCCTGGGGTGGTCTTGGAGGAGGGTGTGTACGATCGTGACGCCATTTTTGTTCCCGTCGGAAATGGCTAAATATTGTCGACCCGAGACGCGGGAATGAGGTGAAATTGTTCAGACAAGTCAAAGGGAGCAAGATTTCTCGACTGAAATAGTGGCAAAAGAGAGTGAAGTGGAAACGGAAAATACGTTCTGCTCGCGTCATCACGTGCCTATTGCTCTAGTCTTAGTTTGGTCTAGTGAAAAACCTACACAAAGCCTCGAAAATCTCGCTCGCGAACTCTTCTTCTCTTCAGTCTTACGGCGTTCGATTATACCCCTGTTTTGGCTGGCATTGTTATCAATCGATACAATGGTCGCAGATTCAAAGTCTGTGTTGCTGATAGCCTCTTCACATTGAGAATAGCCAAGACCAAAAAAATGCCTTTTATAATCCTGCTGGTTGCAGAGTCAATCTCTATGAGTGCAGTGGGTTCGCTTAGTGCATACAGATTATGTGGCCGTAAGCATACTGTGAAGGAGCGAGTTGGTAGGTTGCTTTATCGCAATGTGGGCTGGTGAGTAATTCATGTTCATGTTCATGTTCATGTTCGATGCGGGCTACAGACCCCTACAATTGTTCATCGTCGATTGGGAGAATGAGAAATTCTAGTTTATCGTTTGATCTCGAGAGCAAATCATTATTCTTCCTCAGCACGGGAAAACAGATTTTATTTACAGTGTATATCAATGTACGTGCATGCTCATAATTCAGAAAGGATGTCCTCAGATCTCCATTACCATTCAAGCTTCCACATAGCCACCATCAGGAATCTGGTCAATGCTCGTCACATTGATCTCCTTCCTCCCGTTCATCTTATGGCGGAGCGCAGCACTGGCTGGATACACAACTCGTCGAAGCCTGTTGGGTGATCCAAGAGGCTGCAAGCTTTTAAGCCCATGCCATGGATCAAGTCTGATGTGGTCTTCCCAGAATGCCTTCCGAGCAGGGATCAGAGTGTCTTGCTTGGGAATAAGGAGTTTGGCCACGGTCTGCCAAGGGTACTTCTCGGTATCCCATTCCTTTCCAGCATACTCCACGGGTTGGTCCTCGAGATTTTCGAGAAATTGCACCTGGAAGAGGTACTCTGCCTCGTACTTGGAGTAAAAGTCTTTCAACCAATCACTCAGAATGGTGCTTGGGTGTGAATCGGGGTTGACTGTCTCCTCGAAGAGTTTCTTCTGAATCTCGGATGATGGAACGAGGCTATATTTGACAACATAATCGCCAAATCGATAGGCAACCTGAGAATACAGGCGGTTTGACTTGATTAATCAGCTCATCTTCTTCCCTACCACCCGAATGCAGTTGTTAACAGCCATCGACTCACCTCAAGGTGACTATTTCGAACCTCATCTCGAGCTTTCTGGAGATCGGTATCATCTCGAGCTTCGAGGTGCTTGTACAACTCCTTCTTATCTCCACCATATTTCACGCGAAGGTCGAGAATCTCTTTTGTTGTCTTTGCATCTGCAACCTCAAGCACAGGAGTGCTGTTGAACTCGATATCTTGAGTAAGGAAATCCTTTCCAGCGTTGAACATGTCCCCTTTCACGTTGAAGACCTTCATACCAAGACCACGAGGTTGTGGAATACGATCATCGATGCTGGGGTCACCTGTTTCGGTGCTGTAGCGCATGGCGATAGGGAACTCGCCAGTTTTGGAGAAGAGCTCTGTTTGGGCGAGATGAGGAGGCAAATCGCCCACAATCATCTTCCCTTTCACAATTCCCTGAGTCCTAGGGTGGGTACCTAAGTAGAGATCAGATATCTCTCTTCAAATATCGTAAATCTACCAACCTGAATACATGTGTCTGGTAGTGTTATAATGATTCTTCTGCATGGTGTTGATCAGATCTGCAGCTTTATGAATGTCCTCCTGCTCGTTGGGAGGAATTTTCTCCACCCCTTCGGCGTTCCATCGAATGTACTTGCTGCTGTCCACGCCACTTAACCAATTTGAAGACATATCCGTAATAAGATTGATCTTCTCTTTCAACGGCACAAACAAATTGAAGGACAACCTTGCTGATAACCAGTTGGGAGGGCGGTGGAGTAGAGGAAGTATGTATGAAACCATTTATCCGTGCTGCATTATTGCCACTTACTATTCTGAATCCAAACTATGATCTCAGCAACGGCCGTAGTTTGGTGGTCGAGGATGACGACTAGTGACTTAAATCCACAAGTCTATGATAGTTCCCCGCATAAGCTTGCCCCTCTGAGCGGGGAACGAAGGCATCCCTGGTATTTCAAACCCGTAAAACTGATGTATTGTAACTGCTAGAGCTCTGAAGCCCCAAGTTTCAGATAATATGCAGTTTTTTGAGACTGCTCAAACTTGGCTGGTTGAAGTTGTTTCTGGTGAAAGTGGGCGCTCTGGTGCAGGGGTCTGCACATGCTTCCGGCCGCTAAGATGCCGAAGCGAGGTGTATTACGAGTAACGGCTTCAACCCTTCAAGACGCTGTTCACAATTGTTCTTGGCCGACGCATCAGATTTCCTTTAATCATTTCCTGCCAACATGTCCACAGTGGCCCCTTCAGACCCATCTCTAGCCTCTCCAACAGGTACGCTGCCCTCCACATGATGAGCTGCTGACGCCGAGGATTTCCACCGTATTGACACATTCCAACAGTACCCAAGAAGAAGAACAACAAAAAGAAAAAGAGCGGCAAAACAAAGATCAATGGGGATGTCGCCAAAGGCCAAGAGAATGAGAAGGATATCGCGCTAGAGAATGGTGATGGGGAAGGGGAGGTCGAGGATTCAGAACATTCACCTGTGGTACGAGTGACACCTGTTCAATTCCTGACTGCCCAAAGTGGAGCGCGTTCTCTGACGGTATGCTCAGGATACGCCGAGGGAACCCGAATTCTCAGAGAAGTTAAAACAACAAACGAATGGGCATAGCTATGACTCCACAGACAAAGGCCACGCAGTTGACCTGTTACGAACATCTAGAGAAGGACAGCCGGACAAAGTGCAGGTCACTGCACCCAGCAAACAGGCCGACTCTAGCGATGATACCAGCGTTCGATTCGAAGCCATGTCACAAGAACGGGAAGCTCTGAGAGTGGAAGTAGAACAATTACGAAAAGCGCTGGAGGACATCCAAGGGAAACACACGGAAGAGGTATCTGCTATCAAGAGCCAACATTTGGACGAACTATCGAATCTACAGACGATGCACACGGAAGAACTTGCCACAATCAAAGGGCAACACTCAGAAGAGTTATCTACAATCAAAACGGAGTTAGAAGAGAGCGAATCTGCAAAGGACCATGCAGAAACTCAGTATCAAAACCTACTTGGTCGTGTAAATACGATAAAATCGAGTTTAGGTGAGCGCTTAAAAGCAGACAGAGCGGAACTCCAGGAAGCCAAGGAGCAGATTGATGAACTTGAATCGCAAAACGAATCCCTACAGCAGCGGATAAAGGGCCTGGACGGGGATGTCAAGAGATTAGAAGAGGAAGCCCGCGAGTCTTCAAAAGAACTTTCAAGTCTTCGAAATCGACACAATCTCTCGCAGCAAAACTGGGTTCATGAGCGGGAAGACTTAATTCAGCAGACCCGGCAGTTGAAAGAGGAAGCTGAAGCTGCGAAAGAGGCAATGGGAGATTGGGAAGTCCTCGCAATGGAGGAGAGATCGATGCGCGAAGGTGCAACCGAGAAGATGCGCGATTTGGAAGAGCAATTCTCTGCTCAGAAGGAAGCCTATGAATCAGCGGTTTCCGAAAGGGATAGTCAATCGCAAGCTCTTGAAGGGTTGCAAAGAGCCCTTCAGGAGGTACAAGAAGCTCGCAAACGAGAGTTGCGGGAAATGGTCGAGTCTTATGAAGAACAAGTCGTTGCTCTGAAGAAGCTCGTACAAGAATCGGATTCTCGAGCCGTAGAAGCAGAAGCGACCAAAGGATCCTTGCAAACGGAAGTGGATCGGCTCATCCCATTTGAAAAAGAGATCAAAGAGAAGAACCTCCTCATTGGAAAACTAAGGCATGAAGCAATTGTGCTAAATGACCACCTCACAAAAGCCTTGCGATTTCTGAAGAAGGCGAAGCCAGAGGACAATGTTGACAGGTAAGCTTTCTCAACCAATCGGCATGCATATTTCTCACAATGAATAGACAAATCGTCACCAACCATTTCTTGCACTTCCTCGCTCTCGATCGCTCTGATCCCAAGAAATTCCAAATCCTGCAATTAATAGCAGCGCTACTCAACTGGACAGATGAGCAGAAAGAGCAAGCAGGTCTTGCAAGACCAGGTGCGTCAAACAGCAGTTTACGCTTACCCATGTCTCCGTTTCATCGTACACCCAGTACGCCTTCGTTGTCAACGGAGTTCTTTGCTGAATCTCCAGCGAATAAGGAGTCATTGGCCGAACTGTGGACCGGCTTCCTTGAACGAAGTGCTGAGGAGGGCTCAACAACTGGCAGCCGAAGTGGGAGTGTGAGCAGCGCGGCTCCAAGGCCGGAGACGAGAGGTGGAGACGGCAGTTCTAGAGGATCATAGATTTGATTCGTGTATCACAACAAACATTGCGGATGGCGTTCGGGAGGGGCGCGATTGGCTGTATGCCTCGCAAACATTTTCTGTCAATATTACATTCAATACCAGAAGGTTGGCTAGACCTTCGTAATCGTTTGCATCACTTTACCATCATCCAGAACGTCTAATCAAATTTTTGACACAAAGTTCGTAAGTTGTGTGGCTGAGCAAGTGCTCGATCCTGACTCTTTGTCGCCTTCTCTTTAATACAACGGCAAATGGATGAACTCCTGTCAAAGTTGGCTGGCTATTACTTAACGACTGCTGCATGGCTTCTACGAGACAAACAATTGCAGGCCTATACGCAAGACAGGTCTCGAATATCTTTTAAATCCCTCTTCTGAGTACAGGATTCGAGTTGATTTCCTCAAATCGATCGACTTCTCAAATCCCACCCATACTGCTGGGCAAAGTGAAGTCGCATAACGAACACCATATAAGTCATTTACACGACTTGACGAGAAGAAGCTCAAAAAACCACTTAGGAAGTGGTGCTTAACACTGAGCCTTCAGCATGAATGTGCGTATACTCACGTAGTATGTGTACACTGCGAGTGCACGACCGAAGAGTCAGAAAGAGTGAACGTCATCATTTGCTGTAACAGTTGTCAGTTGCAGAACAGCTTTTAGTTTTCAGATGGGTCTGAGAGTCTCGAGTTGAGTTCCGCTACAGTAGGATAATAACAGATTTACCTACTAATTCCTTTCCCTCCGCCCTTCTCTGTTAACGCAACGCAATCCTAATATTTGACCCCACGGGTTGATTACTATCTGTTTTGCTACTCGGTAAGCATTTCTGTTTCAAGAATCTCTCCTCGAAAGCTTTGTACTTCCGCTTAAAGATCCCACACTTATAAATGAATTCTCGACTACAAGGCGGTAGAAATCGCTGCGGTGAATCCTTGTCTGGCTATTCAGGAAACCACAGTACACCTGAGAGGTGGCTCTAGCAATCGCAAGAAATGGTGGAGAAACGGCTTCGTGGATACTAATGAGCAACCAACAGAAACTTGGCTTCCCGATGAAGCGGAGCGTGTAGCCTTAATAAGCTTCGGGGGTGGGTTACCTACGAACGCTCCTATCTCCTAGACAGTGCTTTACAACAGCAAGGCCAGAAGCTGCAGCCAAATTCCAACCAATTATTCCACATTTATCTGGAACTTTTCGACTACCATACATTTTCGAATTCGTCCCGTTTCCTGGGCACACCTGCTTGGGAAGGGGAACAGTCCCACCCGGGACCGTCATTATATCCGTCGACAATAATTTTCAGTTCACTCGACCATTCAGGTACAATACTTCATTTCCAAAACTGCTTAACAAGTTCAATTTTCAGAACCCTGCATTTACGCACAATCCTGTCGAGCTGCGTCATGTTACGAAAGTTGAGATGCAAATCATGGTTGAGTTCAGGTCCTCGGTAGGAGTTGTGAGAGATATAAGAAAGAGAAGGGTGCTGGTGGTGATGCTCTTGAAAACTTATCCGGGTTGTCAGGAGTGCAAGGAGAGGGGGAAAGTATATGATGAACCATTCTTCTAACATGGTTTCAGGATTCATGTTTTAGAGCTTTCACAGTACAACTTCTTCAAATGCATGAATGACATGGGAGAGAGAGTTCCCAGATCCCTGTGTGCTTAGTTACTTATCAAAATATTGCAACCACATGTTTTCCCAGTTCTGAATTCATTAGGCAAATTAAGCGAGCATGAAAAAAGGGGGAGGGGATTAGGACGCTCTAGCAGAGATTGGCGAAAGGCCAACAGTTGCAAAGCTCATGCTCTTTCAATTGTATCGGTGTTAATTAAAGGGATTCCTGGTTTACAAGGCGCATTCTTTAGCAACTATAGTATGAAAACATAGTCCCCTCTTGGCATTACAAATGTATCTTGAATGCTCCAAATATGAGCTGGACATTTATATTCAATAGGCGATTGTTCTTCATTTGATCCCCCCTGGAAAAGCTACTCCCAGTATAGTTTTGTTCCTCAATGCTTCTTAGAAGGAGGGTGTTAAGTCCGAGGAAGGCGCGAGGTAGGGTGTAGGTGAGAACTTCCATTGTTCCATTGCCTCCTAACACACTGCTGCAACACACATTTTGCATCATTCACTTGGAACATTTCATCCCATGGCAGGTTTTTCAGCATCTTTACGTCGACTCAAGGCATCTGCTCGGAGAAAAGTGCAATTTCGTTCCGAGACCAAAGCTCCGGATGCCGCCGCACCTGCTCCTGTTCCTCCGGCTGCCATTGACCCAACACCACAGAGTACATCGAGTTCAGACACGTTGCAGGGCCAAGTTGAGCCGAAGGATAGCAACGAGCTTCGATCGGTCACTAGCACTAATGAACCATCCCCCTCGTTCCATCTTTCCGCAGAGCTCAATAATGAATCCCCAACACCCGCTAAATCTTCGCCGGAATCCCGCATTCCCAATACAGACGGCCAACAAGACGAAGAAGCACATAAAGATGGAGCAAGCCAAAAGACTCCCGAAGAGGAATCGACTAACGAGAATTCGATGCCACTAGCAGCTTCTGACACCATAAAGGACAAAGAAGCACGCCCACAGAGCACATCAAATCAGAGCCCTGCCCAGATTGAAGCAAAAGACAAGAATAAAATACCGAGGCCAACTTCTGATGGCCAAGAAGTTAATAAGCCAGTTACTCCCACGCTACCAGTAAGCAACTCCTCCAACGTTCCGAATGAGCCTGGTCCCTCGAAGCTGCCACCTCCTCGGCCAGCGACCGCTTGGACTATGAGTGCCAGTGCCCCCTTGGCGTCGAGCTCCACAGATGTTCCTGCCCTTCCGGTAGCAAGCACTTCAGCTGATACTCTCCCTGTTCCATCCATTGAAGTGAACCCGCCTACTCCTTTTGTAGCAAGAAATTCAGCTACGGAATTTCCGCTTCGCTGGAACCCTGCGAGCCCTTTTGCTCCTTCACGGGAGAGCCTTTCCGGGGAGGAAGAGCGAGACAGGAGCAGGACGTGGTATCCTGAGAACCATATTCAAGCTGACGGACCATCAACTGCCATTTTCTCCACTTCTGTAACGACTCCTACAGCCTCAGCAAGCACTTCAACGCATATATCTGCTCCTTCGAGTTCAGCGAGCGTCCCGGCTGTTCCTAAGAGTGTAGGATTTGCAGAAGCCTCCAGCTCACGACATGAAATCCACCACTATCACCAAAGTTCACCGCCAGCCAGTGTCAGAAGTCTTGCGGCAAGTGACAGACCACCTTCGACTTTGGGGAGTAAGGCCAGTAGTACTCATAGAATCATCAAGCCGCATCCCAAGCACATGCAAGGTCTGGCTGATGCAGATCCTCCCAACGTATACGTCGTGATCAAGGAAACCGCCCAGACCAAAGACGGCGGCTATTGGGATCAAGTTTTGCATAAGATTCAAGGCATATACTGGAGCGAAAGGGATGCAAACAATAAAGTCGTTTCGATGTATAACCAGTTTGTGATGGATATCACAATCAACATCAGCTTCTACCCGAAGGGGTATGGGAGTCCATTCTACCGGTGGGAGACTTCCAAGATGGTTGATGAGAGTTACATTCGAGTTCGTGTTGAGAAGTGGAGCGTGAAAGCTGAAAGTAATGAGCCGGAGGTAGCACCTAGGGTACGCAGCATGCTTGACGTTTGAAAGGGGAGACTTCAACCAAACATGATACATTGTCTTGGTCATTAGAAGAAGGGCCTGAGAAACGAAGGTACGAAGTAGGGATCGCTTGAATCGAGGGTTTTCTAGGAGCATCGGAACAGCCAGAAGATTGAGCAACTGGCAGAAAGGTGCAATGTCCCAGGGCTAGCAGACGAATAAGTTCATTCTATTCAGAACTGTCTAGATATTGCCATTCATCATCGGTGATTGTAAAGGTGCAATAACGCTCTGCGCATAAGTCTCAGCATCTGCTGTGATCGTTGCCATGTTGATTCTCCCATCCAACGCATTCCTGACCCCATCAACCACCTCTCTCTCCTGCATCAACTCACCCATCACCCTCCCCTCATGAACCCAATACCCCTGACTCCTTGCTCTCAGCTCCTCATCCCGATTAATCGTATTCCTCAGTATCCCCATCGCGCTCATCTTACTCCTCACAACATCCAGCATCCTCGTCGAAGTTTCAATCCTCTCCGCCGTACTGGGCGGCGTCAAAAACGCCCTGTTCGTGCTGGAAAGATACAACAACCAGCCAAGTATCCCGTCGATGAACGCTAGCCCTATCGCGCGCCACACCCGCATCTTCCAGAAGAAGAAGTCAATGTCCTCAAGCCTCAATGCGCGAGCATTGGCCTTACAGTCATACGTCGCGACGAAGTAGACGTCGATGAATACCAGTGCTCCGGCAGCGAGTGTGGCTGTAGTCCGCCATATCGCTGCGTCTTTGCCTGTAAAGAGACCAGAGGTCACCAGTGCGAGCACACAGAGGTTGAAGAGATGTGGTGCCAGGAGTGAGGGCAGGCTGTAGTAGAGGTAGGACTTTGGATCCTCTGCGTTGCAGAACTGGCAGTCTATGAGGACGTCGGGCCCGAATTGGAAATACAGATACCGAGATTCGAGCGAGGAGATCTTGGAGCGCAGGATCTCGTCGGTGGGGGTGAGGGGTCGGAGCGTTGAGAGCCGTGTGAAGAGGACGTCGGTGGAGATTTGTAGGCGGGAGGAGGTTTGGGTGAAGATGTTGGGTGCGGAGAAGAGGGGGAGCGTTGAGAAGAGGAAGAAGAGGGTGGTGAGAGTGAGGATCAGGAGGGCTCGCGAGATAGGAGGGGGGACAGGTCGAATGGGGATCCCGTGGATGGAGGGTGCGGCGCGAAGGGAGCGGTAGTAGGCTAGGGCTTTGGGGAGGAGGATGGGGCCGAAGAAGAGGGCGAGGGACTTGATTCTAGGTGGTGTTAGTGAGAGGTAATCATAATAGGAGGGTGGTGACTTACGTTCCCCAAGTAATCGCCATTGTGGATGATGTGTGTTGTGTGTACAACGTGTCGAAGTTGGTAGGATTTAACACGATGTTCTGCAGAATTTGGTACACCGCCCAGTCAGAGCTAGAAACGGGTTAGTCCAGGTCTCAATTTCGCGTACCTTTCCGGAAAATTTGAGCTTCGTCTTTCTCAATTCAAACCACAAACTCACAAATTATCAGTTTTGGGAGGAAGCAAATATGTTATTAGCTATACTTTATACAGCTAATCTTGGTTTGTTTCCCTGACCTTATCAAAGGTACAAGTCCTCGTGACCTCCACATCCTGGACCTTTCAGCTCCAAATTCTCGTCCTCAAAACTCCACCTTCACAGTGGCACTTTCGAAGCTTTGGCGATCCTCTCTCCCATGGTCACTCAGAGTCAAAAAGAATGCCCAGAGCAAGCCCCAAGTACTCTGCCAAGAGTCATCTCACTCGTGTTGCAGGGTCTCAGCTTTCCGAAGCAATGAAGACCTTTGCGTCTTTTTGATGAGAGACATTCTCTATCTCCCTGATAATCTTGCTACATGCCAGCCTTATGCCAATGATAATTTACAATTCCTTCTTCTCTTGCGTTCCGGCCTTCTCGGAAGGGACTGCGATAGGTTCCTTCTTGGCATTTTGTGCTGTTCCTGAACCCAAGCTTGCCACTAAGGCTACAATTGCTACAAGAGCGTCACTGACGAGAACGATAATCGCGGTACAGGCCAGAAACCAGGCTTGGATACTGATACTGCCTAAGGGTGCCCGTGGGAAGGATAGAAGCCATTCGGCGTAATATGGAACCCAGCCTTTCGGAATCCAGAATATGGCTTGCTTGGAGTACCAAAACTGTAAAAACATTCGTAGACCATTTGTGCCTAGCCATCTTAACGTAGATACCGCACTGTCGAACGTGGCTCTCGTGGAGTCTGTAGAGGCTTCTGTGGTTGGATCATTAGCGGTGCGTCCTCCATTTGCGGCTGCGGGGCTGGGATCTTGAGGACATACTGTTCTTCTCCAACTGCTCCAAAAGCTTGTCATGCTGTCTCCGTAGCTTTGCCCATTTCGCAAACTCGTCTTGACTGCTCGTAGCATTCAGCTCTTTCCGCACTTTCATATATTGACTCTTCAATTCTCGTTGCTCGGCTGAGGATTCGGACTTCGAAATTGGCAGACTGCTGTACAGGTTCCATAGCTTAAAGTCATTAGCCACGTTGCAAAGGCACAAGAACAATGTGCCATACCAGTGTGTTGATTGACGAGGCTCCAAACGTGTTCACAAGATGGATGGCGAGCTGGAGGAGGAAGACGGTCAGGAGTAGGGAAGGCATCTTGGGCACCCGAACAACTAGATTTATTAGCATGTTAGATCTCTTCTCGACAGACGTTAGAGGCTTACGTTACTTGATCCTCTGTAGTCTCGGTGTCGCGGATTTCAAGATAGATGATGTCTGTGGAAGGCCAAAGCCTAGTCAAAATTGGCTGACGGGTGAGGTCTGTGCGCACAAGGCTACGAGGCGCGAGGCTTTCTTTTCATCCCAACCTCGTTCACAAAGCCGGAACACCGATGAACACCCAAATTCATTACCATGTCAAGAGCACTCGACCCAGAAACAGCTGCATTGTTGAAAAACAGTGATTCCGAGATCGTCTATAATGACATCGTCAAAGCACTTTCCATGAAAACGGATTCTCTGCTCGACATTGAGTTTCTAGGCAAAAGCCATCCTCTACCAGAAGGCTGCAATGTCCTCGTTGATGAGAACAGTATTGCAATTACCAAAGTCAAGCTTGTCCAGGCATTTGTAATTGCTCGGAAGATCTTTTTCAAATACGTTCGCGACTGTCCAGAAGAGAAAACTTCGGATTTCAGAAATGCAACGGCAGTCATGCTTTTGATGGATCCTGAGCATCTCACTGCAGCGAATGCACGAAAAAGACTTATCCAGAAATCCCAGCAAGGCCCCAAGGCAGATCTTGAGGCGCCCTTGAGAAGGGAAATACATTTCGTTGACAGCTACTTAACTTCACGCCTACATCGACATACGAAATCACCAACGCTTTGGGGTCACCGCCGATGGGTCCTCGACGTCTGCAAGTCCATTAAGATGGAGTACAGCATCCACCTTGATCTCAAGTCTGTGGTCTTGGTCGCTGCGGAGAGGCACCCGAGGAACTATTATGCTTGGTCTCACCTGAGATGGCTCGTTCAGTCGTGCACCACGCGCTCAGATAGTCATTTGACGAGCACGGATTTCAACAAGCTCGTTTCTATTGTCAAAGATTGGTGTCTTAGACATCCGAGTGACACGTCTGGGTTTTCTTTTCTTCTCTTCTGTCTTTCCATGCCTGGATTCTCTGAGAATATCTCGCATACGCAGTCGAGATCTTCTATCTGTTCAGAACTTCTCCGGCTGGCAGTGTCTTTCCAATGGACCCATGAAACTATTTGGGTGTTTCTTCGTACTCTTGTCGCATCTGGTGGTGTATCGGAGGCTGAAGAATTGGCATTCTTTCGAACGATCGAAGATATCCATACAATTCAACCGGACGGTCAACGTTTCCTGGTAGCAGCACAAACCTGGTGTCGAAAATATGCGCAGAACGATAAGAATTGATCTGAGATTGCATGGGAACGCAACAATTCCCGGAACTGGTGACCGGATGCCGCCAAAGAGTTGAAGACTGTCTTCCATAAAGCATAGAGATTTCGATGTTCTAAATACTCTATTCGGCACCGGAAAATCCTCAGCCTAATCGAAGTGCTGTTGCATACCAACAAAAGAATCCGGTTCTCTTCTCCCATCATTGGAAAGGAGGAAATCCTCCGGAATCTTGAGGCATTTCGACTTCGCCGTTTCAACATACTTGGGCAAGTCAGAGATAAATGCATTGATCCAAGTAAACATGAGGCTTAATGTCAAGCTTTTGTTCAATATGGAACCCTTGTCTGATATGATTTCGGAAGAATCGACGGGGGCAGGGATGTCAAATTGAGCAATGTCGATTGCAGAAGCGAGATACAGGGGCCTATAAATAATTACCGGAGTGTGGAGCGAGAAAAGACATCGTCATCAACGCCGCCGTACGCCATGCGTTTTCTAGAAGCATGCTTTGTGGTACTTACTGTATGGCATTCTGAACATGAGTGCATCCAAACACCAGACCACGGTTACGACACCCAACACAGCAAATGTAGGAAAATACGAGCTGAGACGTGATATTGAGACGACAGGCCACTAAGTTTATTTTTATCTACCATTGCCGAGGTCACACCTTCGGACTGTATCCATGTCTTTGAGTGATCTTGGATTCCTTGGGGGGTTTTATGACTGCAAGCATGTGATGGGAATCGAGGAAGCCAAGTCAGGCTTTGCCGGTAGTGGGGAGGCAAAAAGCTGGAGTCCAGCGGAGTCCAGGGAGGCAATTGGATGTGTTTCTATTTCAAGGTCGTACGTATTCTTGCCCGGGAGTCTCCTCTAGTTCGCGATGCGAAAGTCTGACAGACTGGCTCGAAGCATCTCGAAGTCGACATCGAACAAGAAAAGTGTTGAAAAGGAAGAATTCTGGCCTGTAGCGAATGAGAGCAGCCGGAAGGCCGGGTGAGGTGGATCGTTCCAAGATAGCTTCCACACCTTCGACGGCAACCAGACCTTTCTGCATCGCGCTTGGCTGGAAATCACCTAATGTGGAACCTGGACCAGAGAGACGCAGAGAGATTGCGCGTGCAGTGCAGCAGTGCAGCAGTGCAGACGAATTCGCTGGAGATATCAAATCATACGTGCCCCTCCTCGTAACTTACGAGTCGTAAGTTCGTATCCCAGGCCCAGGATGCTACTGTGAGAATCCTGTTGGGTTGGAGCTTCCTGGCCCGATTCTGGGAAGCAACTGACGGTTGCAGGAATGTGCAGCGGCCAGCACTTTTGCAACTGCTGCTGTCTCCATGAAAGCTGTTGGCGGCGTCCGCAACGCCGCCGCCGCCAAGGTCGATGTTGAAATCAGGAGCTGGGTTGGAGGCCGCCCTGGCAAATAATGGGCTCTTTACCCGCAGATCACCCTGGTTTCATTATCCGACCCCGGCACGGATTGGCGCATGAGCTTGCATCTTGATCTTTCTCGATGACCCACAACGGACTGCTGCTATCAGCGTGCTCGATCGAGCTGGAGCATTTGGGGATGCAGAGATGAGATGGGGGGGGCGGGTCGAGTGGATGCTCAGTGTAGGATACAGATATAGCTAGCTATCTAGTTGCAAGCGCGCTGCAGATGGAGCAATAGAAATCAACGATTCAACAGTCTCATACTTCGTAGACAGGAGGGCTCATCTCGGACGTATCCATTTTTTTGCAGGCAAAGATTGCTGATCTCAGTTTGCCATGCTGGGCGTGCCACGCTGCGCTTCGCATCAATCTCTACTCTGGAAAACCTTGGCTACCTTGGACAGGCTGGCTGGGTTAGGGCGTCGGTCGTGGCCCTTGCTAAGCTGCTAAGAGTGGCCAGGACCCGCCGCGGGCGCGGCCAGCCAACCCTTTTCTCCTGAATCCGCCATCCACTCGCAGGCCACGGGCCCTGCCCACCCCATCCGCTTCCCACTGGCTGCGTGCGCTGCTCTGCTACCAGTCTCGCCAGTCTAGTAGTCCCTGCTTGCTGCTAGCTGCCCTCGCCTTTTTTATTGCTGGCCTTCCACGAAAAGCCACTGCCACCTCTCTCTCCCCTCGCTTTCTTGATCGTGAAACTGCAACTTCAGCATCTCATTCAGAAGCTCCGTCGTGTGTGCTGCTCCCTCTTTTGCTTCACCACTGTCGTTAAGGTCCCTTCCGGCTAATCGTCCGCCGCCCACCTGAGGAAGCCACGAGAAACGCTTCGGCTCCTGCCCTCTGCCTCCTGCCTCCTGCCTCCTGCCTCCTGTCAACAAACTCGTAAGTCCCGCGTTTTACCTTCCTGCACATCCACAACCACCACCGCCGCCCGGCCTTCCTTCCCTCTGCAGATCGTCTCGTCAGAAGAAACGAAAGGAAACACGCCTGGCGATCTTCCACTTGCTGCATCGAACAGACAAGACAACAACGCAGCTGGACTCTCTGCAATCATCATTCAACGCTCAACCGGCCTCAACACGTCTTTCAACGTCTCGCAGCCCTTCTGCTGGCATCGAATCATCCAATTGAGCTGCGCTGACATTGGAAAAGTTACTGAACAGCATAATTTCCGCCATCATGTTCACCCAAAAGCTTCTGCTTCCCGCGTTCGCGGTCATCACCGCCGTCGCTGGTAAGTCATCGTCAACCCTCCTCAATCCACACAAACGCCCTTCGCGATCCACGATCTCCTCCAGTCTGGTAATTGGTGTGGAGGAGATGTGGACAGCGCGATACACGGCTCAATTGGAATAGAATGGTGCTAATTTGATCGGGTTTCCAGCTCAAAGTGCTACGATTTGCTCCGCACCCACGGCCACCATCAACTCGAACGCCGATGCCTCTCAATACTCAAGCTGCTCGAGCATCTCTGGCAGCGTCGTCATTGGTTCCGCAGCTTCTGGTGACATTCAACTCAATGGACCTCAGACCATTGGCGGTGATTTGACCATCCTCAATGCCACGGCCCTCACCTCATTCAGCAGTTCTTCAATCGAACAGATCAAGGGCACTTTCCACGTGGAAGCCTTGACCCTTTTGTCGACTCTACAGATGAACGTGTTGACCGCAGTCAAGACCATCAACTTCGTGTCTCTCCCCAATCTAGGGAGCCTCACATTCTCCTCGGGTGTCACATCCGCTCAAAGCGTCACAGTCAGCAACACTTTCTTGAACACTCTCGCAGGTATCAACGTGACCACCGTCACAACATTGCAGGTTGACAACAATCCTCATTTGATCGAGTTCACCTCCCAACTTGGCAACATCTCTTCTGCTGCCGTTTTCAATGCCAATGGCGCAAATCTTGCAGTCTCATTCCCCTTCTTGACCTGGGCATCGAACTTGACCTTCCGAGACGTGGGATCCGTGGACCTGCCCTCTCTGCAAGTTATCAATGGTTCCCTCGGCTTCTACGAGAACAGCTTAGAGACCATCAACTTGCCTAACCTGACCACTGTGGGCAGCTTTGCTACGGGGGTTGGTAGCTTAGCATTCGTCGACAACACCGCCTTGACCAACATCAGTGTTAATGCGCTGAAGAGCGTTGGCGGTGCTGACCAGATTGCCAACAACACCCTTTTGAGCTCCATTTCCTTCCCAGCTTTGGTTGATGTTGGTGGTGCCATTGACTTCAGTGGTAACTTCACTACGTAAGCATAATCCATGATATGATTCGCACGCAGCAAAGCTAACTGTGATCACCAGACCGGGTCTCGGTGCTCTTGGCAACGTGAAGGGTGGTTTCAACGTCGAGAGCAAGCAGGCAATCGACTGCACTAAGTTCAAGGCTGAAGCATCCCCATCTGGTGTCATCCAAGGAAAGTTCGTCTGCGAAGGCGGCTTGAGCAGCGTTTCGTCGCTCGGCACGGGAACCAGCACTGGATCGAGCGCGTCCGCCACCGGCAGCAAGGGCGCAGCAGTTTCCTTCGGCGTCAACGAGGCTGCAGCAGGTCTCTCGGTCCTCGGTGGTCTTCTGCAGATCTTGTTGTAAAGCATTGGGACGTGGCGTTTTTCATTTCTGTTCCGTTACCTTAGACCTAATCTGCAACGTTCTCTTTGCTTCCTTTCCTTTTACATCGACCGTCTACGAAAACGAGGACTGTCACCATTGAGCGGGACTTCACACACTCCTTAGGACCATGCGTGTGAGTGAAGGAGGGATCGAAGAAAGCTGGGGGAGGGGGCTTGCTCTACTGCATCTTTTCCAGATCAAGGCGAAGGCTTGCCTCGTGATTGATTTGGGGGTTAGCAATAATACTGTATGCTGATGAGAAGGCATGAAGTGGAGGGAATATGTTCTGGAGTGCAGAGACACCTTAGGACAGGCCAATTCCATAAACTGTACATTGATAAAAGTTCTGTTTCTGAACCTCATTTTCCTGTGCTACTAGAATTCGGTCCCAAGAGCAAATAATTAAAAAAGGGTAAACCTTGGCTCCCCCACCTCAAACCCCACCTCCGAACCACACTTTCACGAACCAAAAACAAAACTGTCATGTACCTCGCAACAGAATCAAGTATTCAAGCAAAGAGTGCATTGCATATGCACCTGCACCATCCCCCACATGCATGTCCCTTCTGCCTTCTTTTTTTCTTTCTAAAAATCGCAGAGACGTCAGCGGCGTTCTCGTCGGTGCCCCGCCAGCCTCCATGCAAGTGTTCGGCCCTGGGGTCTAGGTCTCGTGGCACGGTCGGCGCGGTGCAGTGCAGTGCAGTGCAGCTGGACCGGGTCTTCTGGAAGCGCGTGCCGAGAAGCGCGTGCCGAAGGGTATGGTGGGTGTTTGTTGTATATTATTTGAGCTGGGAGGGGAGAGGGGAGGGGGGTTTGGGGTTTATTGGGGGTGAGGTTTGTGAGGCTGCGAAGTGGAAGGGAGTTCATGGGGAGAGAGGGGAAAGCAGGATTTAGGGCTAAGAGGTGGGATTTGGGTTATGGGTTTGAGGTTGGTGGAGAAGGGGAGGAGGTATGTTGATTTGGGGTCTGGGCTAGGTATGGTATATCTTTATGTACAATCTATTCTCTTCGCTCGTCGTTTCGTGATGCCTCGTGTCTTTTCATTTTTCCTTGGAAAGGTTTGGAAAGGCTTGGGAAGGGGAGGTGAGGGGTAAGCACGTCTATAGCTTGGCCTTGGGCTGGTCTTGCTTCAGCATCGTGTCGGCCACGATGCGGCGTTGGATCTTCCCGGTTGCTGTTTTGGGCATGTTGTCTGTGAAGTAGACCTGTATTCTCGGTAAGCTTTTGGACATGCTAAGGGAAACAGGGTAGGAGACAAACCTTCTTCGGCACCTTGAACTTCGCCAGCTTGTCTGCAACCCAATCCTTCAGCTCCTGCTCCGTGATCTTCTGTCCTGCCTTCGGCACAACGGCCACTGCTACCTCTTGCCCAAACATCTCATCCGGAATCGCGAAGCTGACTGCCTCGCCCACCTTCGGGTGTCTCGCTAGCACGTTGTCGAGCTCAATGGGACTTATTTTCTCTCCGCCTTTGTTGATCAGCTCCTTGATTCTCCCCGTGATGATCACATATCCGTCCTTATCTTTCTTTCCCTGATCTCCAGTACGGAAGAAGCCATTGCTGGTAAACGAGCTCTTGTTTGCCTCCGGGTTGTTCAAGTACCCCTTGGTGACATTCTCACCACGGATACATATCTCGGCTTCAGAGCCTTGCGCTACTTCTTTGCCTTCTCCGTCTAAGATTGCTACCTCCACACCTTGCCCGATGCCTACGGAGCCTGGTTGCCGTTTTCCTGGTGGCAGAGGGTTCGAAGTCATTTGATGGGCGGCTTCGGTCATGGCGTAGGCTTCTAGGACGGGGGCGCCGTATGTTTCTTCTAGTTGATGGAATGTAGTTGGTGATAATGGAGAAGAACATGATCTGATAAACCTGATCTTGGGCTTAGTGTGAGGCGGAGGGTTCTTCAACAGGATTTGGTGGATTGTAGGAACTGCCGTGTACCAATTCGCCTTGTAGGTAACGAAGTCGTCCCAGAACTCTGAGGCTGAGAACTTCGGTGGTACGATAACGGAGCCGCCTGAGTACAGAGGTGCTAGGAAGCCGGCCAGCAGGCCGTGCACGTGGAAGAGGGGCATGACGAGCATGGTGCGGTCCGCGGGGCTGAGATCGTATGTAGCTTTGATGTTCTTCATCGTCCTCGTCAGGTTGCGGTGTGTCAATGGCACTGCCTTTGGGCGACCAGTGGTACCGCTCGTGTGTAGCACCAGAGCAACATCATCTGGCTGTGCTTTCTCAACCTTCTGGTTCCCCTTGCCCTTAAGCTTCCCTTCATCTTTCACATCCAGCACTACCTCTCGTCCATTCCAGTAGCATTCCGCAATAGCAGCTTTGTATTTCCTCGCTGCTCGAACCGCAGCTCCATCTTTGGCAAATGAACCTTTCGGCACAAGAGCAACAGCTGATTTCAAGTCGTCGATGTAGAATTCGAATTCTTCCTGCTTATATGCCGCGTTTAGGGGAGCAGCAATGCCTCTCTGCCATGCAGCGGCGAGGAACGCAACGATGAATTCGTAGGTGTTGGGGAGAGCGATCGACACTGCAGCTTGCGGTGTGACACCGAGCTTGGCAAGCTTCTTTTGGAAGGATAAGACTTCAGCGGAGAGCTGTTTGTAGGATACCGTGAGAGGTTGCGGCTTGCCTGGTATTATGATCGCTGTGGAATTGTCCCCTGCTGAAAAGGAGTTCGAGAGTGTGGTTGCTGCCATTTTGCAGAGAGTGAGAAGTATTTACAAAATGTGGATGACGGGAGATGTTGATAGAGAATAGAGCTGTCCAGCAGAACAAATTCTCAATTGATTTAAATAAACTTTGATTTGAGAGATTTATGAGATTCTGCCACAGAGATGATTGAAAATTAACTAATTCTCATAGTCTGGTGATGTATGTTTGATCTTCTCTGCCCTATCGCCGAGATAGGAGCTTTATCGCAAGGGACAACAGGGGAAGGGAAATATCGCTGACTAATAGCCTGGTTGATGAGGCTGTGGAGCTGCCGAACCTCAAATCACCTCGACCTTCCTTGAAGAAGTGCATCCACTCATTATGTCGAATTCTTCAAACTCAAAACCCCCAGCAAGAGGCGGTGGCCTCTCATTGTACGCCAATTTACTCGATCCTGATAACGTGACCTCATCCGCCACCGTGTCCAAGGGACCAGTTGTCTTCAAGCCTGCAGAGTCATCAGATGAAGCTGCTAAGAGACCTCAAATAGATTCGGGTATTTACTATTGAGATAGAAAGATAATTCTAGTGCCTTGCTGATCTGCTTGTATAGCTGCTCTGCGGTTCCAGCCCACCAAAAGACCCCAATTGTCGCAAAAGCCGAAACCGAAAACCAGCTTCCCGAAGGCAGCTCCCATAGAGAATATAACTCAGGAGAAGACTGCAGCCGCTCCGAGCGCATCTAGACCACCAGCAAAGACCACCTTGGCAGATTGGACCGGCATAGAAGACGATGATGTGAACGGCTTCTACGGAGGGGAGAAGAGGCAGCGAGGTGGAAGAAAACGGAAGAGAAAGCCCAAAGAAGAGCAAGTTGCTGTGCAAGACTGGGACGATATTTATGACCCAACGCGGCCAAACAGCTATGACGAGTATAAGCACAGTGACGAGAAAGTTAGGGAGGTCAGGGAATGGAAGGATAGGCTTTATGCTCATAGGATGGCTCGGAAGTCTCCTAGTGATAAAGACAGTGATGAGGAAGATTATCGGCCAATGATGGGCAGTAAGTGCCTCGAAGTATTCTCAATACACCGAACTAATGATGGCAGAACAATTTGCGCCTCCTAACTACTCATTTGCACCTCCACCCATCGACTCGCCTCCTCGAAAGCCTACGGATGACAATGCAGATTCAGATAATTATAGTCCGGCGCCCGTATCAAATCAAGTTCCACCCCCACCGCCTCCACCTCAAAATCCTCCACCACCATCAGCACCTCCAGAACCATTACCTGCAGGAGCAATATCTCGAGCCCCAGTCCGCTACAATCTCCCACCACCTCCAAGTGAGATACCAAGCTCAGAAGCAGAGCTAGAGAAAGCCCTCAATGCAGAAGAAGATGACGAAGAAGAAGAACAACCAAATGCTGAAGAAGCCCCGAGATCTCTTCGACCAGGCCAACGAGGCTTCGCTGAAAGACTTATGTCTAAGTACGGATGGAGCAAAGGAAAAGGTCTAGGAGCTGATGGATCTGGGATTGTCAATCCACTGAGAGTGCAGATTGAGAAGCGGAAGAAGAAGTCAGATGCTGAAGGTGGTGGATTTAGGGATCCAGGCGGACGAGGCAAGATTATTGGTGGCAAGAAGAATGTGCCGGAGAAGGACAATGATACTGGCAAATTTGGGCCCATGTCTGAAGTTATCGTTCTAAGGGGTATGGTGGACAACATGGATCTTGATTCTGAGTTGGAGGGAGATGGAGATGGAGGGTTGATGCAGGAAATTGGAGACGAATGTGGTGAAAAGGTAAGCTGGCTCTCTAAATTTCTCGTGGCAGAGCTGACGTTTGTTGCAGTATGGACGAGTGGAGCGGGTCTACATTAACCGTCATGGAGCTGCACCGAAGGTCTTCGTGAAGTTCACGAGTCAGTTGTCAGCTTTGAGGGTATGTTAATTGCTCCTTTTCTCTACTGGTAGCTGACGTGTCTAGGCTGTCAATGCTCTTGAAGGGCGGATATTTAATGGAAACACCATCTCTGCCCTGTTCTATGATACGGAGAGATTTGAGGAAGGGAACTACGAATAGCAAAATCCTTCATGGCAACGCAAAATGCTTCGTACATGTTGTGAATATCATTCTTGTGACAAAAACCATTTCTCTTCAGCGAAGTTTCGCTTCGTAAAGAAACGCATTGGATATCCATCAGTAGCGGACGAAGTTTGCGGACATGAAGTATAATTCTTTTACGTTCTTCCAGAAGAATCGCGCTTTTTGACCAAAAATCATACAATCATGAGCAAGCAATGAAGTTGTTGCAATGATTGCGTCTCTACTTAGCATCGATTACAAGCGTTTCGAAATATGTTTCTCTATGCTATTGAGAGCCTTCGAAATCAGTCCTCCTTGCTTATTATATTTAGTGCTGCCAGCTTTTATATCCATCTCAGTTTCCCGTGCTATGCTTTTACCCCAAGAGAGATGAGAAATATGATGCCTGCCTGTCTTCGAATCTCAGATCAGTTCTCGTCCAAAGTTCTACTTAATATCACGTGCTCACATCTGATTCCCCTATCCTACAGCGAACTGCTTTCGCCCCTCATTCTGCCCCCTCGTCCTCTTCTTCAGAGTCTCTTTCCTCTCCATAATCCTCTCCAGATCCCAAGTCATCAACCCCACCATTTTCCCACTCTCTTTCAGGCTCACATCCAGAAGGCTTGACCTCTAAGACTCGAATGTACACCTCTACACGTTCGCCCTCTCCAGCGTCGTCTGATGACCAATAAATACGCCCATCATCTTCACATCCCTGTTTGGTCTCTTCGGCTCCATTGTATTCACTGTTGACGATGCCTTTCACAGCATTATTGGCATCCTTGATAGTTGCATAGATGGCGTGAATATCTGAAAGCGGTTCTGTATATTGCGGGTTTGAGTCTACCATGACCACATAGACATAGTGAGGGTCGGCATCAGAGACTTTGGACTTCAACGTGAAAGCTGGGTTTGCAATATCTGAAGCTTGGCGCTTGACTTGAGGCTCTTCCGCGGTGTTGCCTGCAGCACTGCTTGTTCTCTTGTGTGACACCGGAATTGTTTTTGGTGAAGTTGACATTTTGAGTGAGGGCTTGATGTTGAAAGTGGCCTGTAGGTTTCAACTGAGAGCCCAAACCAACAAACGAATAGACTTTGATGGAGATCGCGATTCGAATCGCCAAAAGCTTGGTTTCAATCGTGATATCAAATAGATGAGAGGAAATGAGGCTAAGAAAGATCTCAAGCAGGAAGTATGTCTGGAGTGAAATGGATCATCGCGTTGATTTGTAGAGTAAGTGAGGATGTCTATTAAGGGGGAGTAGGAGGAGGTTGCACTGGCAGGGGTGCAAAACGCTTCTGCCGCACGTCGCTCTCAAGAACCACAGACATCAAGAAAGTATTTTCAGAACAAACTCAAACGCGACAGACACCGGATAATTCAAACGGGCCGGCCGGAGGATGGAAAAAGCGCAAGGCGCCCGGAGGAAGTAAGGAGAGTCATCAAGGGGCTATCGTCTCCTGAGAAGTGGGTTCACGGCCATCCACATCCAGTTGGGAGAATGATCGCATGAACGCCGCGAGTCTCAACTCGCCCTCTCTTGATCTGTGATCAAAAAAATTCAGCCTAAACAGCTGGATTTCACGAAGGAGATACAGCCGCCGCCATCCTGCGCGTTCAAAGCGAGAGAGTTCGAGTTCAGATGTTCTCGGTCAGCAATCTCTCGAAGTCGAATGCACGTTCCTCTCCTGGCATCTCAGTCCGGCAACAACTTACCAATCAAGAGCAGGTGTGATATGTTTCAGGGCCATTCGGGTCACCGCGAGATCGTGCATCGGAGAGAACTTCTCATCCAGATCTTAAACCGCTAAGGGAATAGTGGACATCTGTGAAAGTTTACTCAGTAGTGTTTGACTTTGCAGTATTTCCCTCTCTGAGCTTAAACTTCTTCGCGTTCTGGAAAAGAATGCGCGCCCTTCCCTCAGCTTACTCTGTCTACTTAAGCGGTTAGAAGATATATCTTCCTTGTATGTCTTCTAAGTTACTTGTCCCTGTGTCTTCAAGTGAACCTGAGCAAAAATCCAAGAATTCTCTCGAAAGCGATCATATGGGACGCAAATGAAGTCCGCAAAACTTGTTCAAGCTCAATCGTATTTTACTATGATGATAAGACAAAACTCCGGGATTGTTTCAGTAAATCTGTCTCATACTTGTTCGTGTTATAACCTGGGCTTCCTTATCGGCAGTCACATCTTTTCAACTGGGAAGGTACGATATTTACTGCCGGAGTAGCTGCATGTAATTGCATTCCTTTCCTTCCGGTCACACAATCCATCTTGCAGATTCAGATGACAAGAGCCACCTATCAGGGAGAAGGTTTTAACCTCATGGGCTGAATAGAGATTGGTACCTTCCCTTTCGCGATTTTTTCCATCGCTTACACCCACGCTCCGATCAGGACCCCTGATTTACCCCGCCATCCTAGTTGATCAAACATCGCGATGCGGTGACTACTCAAGTACATCTCCGATGTAAGTCGAAATTCGCACAGCTCCACGTGAGGTCTCACTCCAGGATCTAGGATAGACTTCCACTTTCATTAGCTGTTCTATAGGAGATGTAGCACCCTCGGTGAGAGTACTTTCACATGTGCTCTATATTCACGAATTGATTCGTTTCTATCACGTAATTGAAGTTCAACTCTGCCCACTGTCGGAGCCAGGACAAAAGTTGGGGTAGACACAGTTGCCGGTATTGTTTGTGCATCCAGGACATCTACCGCACAATTCGGCGATCAGAAGCCTTGAATTCTAAAGTCGAGCTGCTGACCGCCTCGGTCTAACAATTTTGACTTTTTGCATCTCCTGAATGATCTCGGACCTACCAAAGAATGACTCCCCACGCATACGTTCACATCAAAAGCGGAGAGACTCCGAAGTTTATAAAATTCCAAAGGCCGCCTCAAGAATTCTAAGATCTGAAGGGAACAGTATCGATCAATTTCTATTTCTATTTCAATACTCTTTCCAACGGTTCAGAAACCCTTGTCAGATCAGCAGTAACATCAATCTCAAAATGCAACTCACCAGCACCCTTCTTCCCCTCCTCCTCGCCTCCTCCTTCACCTCCGCCCTCCCAGTCACTAAGAGTAAGAGAAGTGCCACCACTGTGCTCTCGGACATCGCCAGCATCAGCTCAGATGTAGCTACTCTCACCAGTGATGCTGTAGCATATACCGGTGGTCTCTTCCAATCATTGGCTCTTGCCATCACGGTTGATTCTCTTGAGTCTGCAATCACCACCGCCACATCTGACACAACTTCTTCCGGAACCTTCAGCTCCACAGACTCAGACAGCATTTTGGCTGCTGTCACTAGTCTCACCCCAAACATCATCACTCTCTTGAGTGATCTGGATGCCAAGGTAAGTTTTTGTGATGAAGTGTTCCTTCCAATGCTTGATGAAAGAACTAATGACTTAACCAGGCTTCCACTATCTCCTCAGCTGGCTACACCTCGACTGTTGCTGAGGCTCTCACAACATTGACTACCGACACCAATGCTCTGTTTGCCGCTCTTGAGGCTGCTCTGGATGCTGCTGATGCTACTTCTATCGCAGCATTGCAAGCTTCTGTTGATGCTGCGTTCGCCACCGCTTCTGCCGCTTTCTAGTCTAATGGTTGAACTTTCTTTAGTTTGTATAGGATATGTTATGAACTTGATTTTCGTCAAATTTATGTTGTCTTTATCTTTTGATGGAGGGTTAGTGACATCCACGCTTCTAGAGAGAAGAACCTGCAAATCTTTAGCTTGTCCCAGCATTAAAAGACAATTAATCCCACACACGGACTCTCCCAAACTTGAGAAAGATATCTTCAATCGAACACACTTCTATCACACATGGCACCCTCTAGGGGTTCGAACCAGAGGAAGAGCACTCTCGGGTGCCAACGTATCCGCCGGACATGAGCCCTGAGCTGGCCGGGATTGAGTGTTCTGGCACGATTCGAGACTTACCGCTGAAGTCACGTCGATGAGATGATTTACAATTTTTATGGTCGCGAAAGCTTCAACGTTCAAAGTGAAGCTGGTTTGTATTCGTTGTTACACTTTACTTTCCCTCTGTACTTCCGACTTCCATCTTCTCCGCGAAATCGACGTCAAAGTAATTCAGTAGAAATCCCGTCCTTTCAGAAACCAACGCCGTATCCGTTCCCGGAATTCGACTAACCACTCTTCTCAACATGGGAAACACAATTCCTTTCACCAACTTATGATCAAAACAATAATGCGCCGCAATACCCCCTGCAACTTCTGCCACATAATCCATTCGCCGAACCCACAACTTCTCTCGATCGAAGTACATCTTCTGGACCCTCGTATGCGCATCGTAGTTCTCAGGAAAACGGACTTCCAAAACCCTCCAAGACTCTGCCAAACCATTGCTGTTCAAATAACCCGGCTCCCAATGCTCCTCCACCTCCTTCGTCTCGAAACCAAGGCCAGCAAGCGCAAACGGAAAAGTTGTGTATTTCCACAGAGCATAGCCGGCAAAGTATGCCAAGTTCAGTTGATCCCATTTCGATTGGAGCTCGCGGCCCTGAAATCCTTCGCGAGGTGAGGTACGGCTTTGTTTGATGGTTCCGTCAGGGTCTTGAGTCCAGACACGCTCGTGGGTGAAAACCCATGTGTCAGTCGGGTGCTCGAGATCGAGACCTTGGATTTCGGTGCGTGGGGTTGTGATATTGGTGCTGACTCGCACAGTAACCTGGTACTGATTTGGCAGACCCTTTATTGCGAGCACGGCGCCGGAGAAGTTGAATTTGAAGGTCGAAGCATGGAACTTAGACCAGGTTTCTTGGCCGCCGTGAGAGGAAATGACTTGAGACAGGAGGGAAGCGCTGAGATATTTAGTCTGTGTAGCATGGCGATAGTGGCAGGTTGGAATTTACTCATCTTGATTTGAAGTCATGATTATCGATCAAGAAGTTATAGTACTCAGTGAAGTTGAGTTTGGTCTTGGAAGATTGTTGTTGGATGATCTTTCGAGATTCCAAGAGAATTATATATTTGTTGAGTGGTGGGAGAACGGCACAGGACGGGGTTGAAAGTGTTGGGAGATATGGAGAGACTGGGAAGGGGGGCGGTGTATGTTCCTGGGCAGGCGGGGGGAAAGACTTCCGAACGTCACCCTTTTTAATGTAGTTCCAATTGCAGATTGCCGTGCTTATGTGCAGATGTGCCCACTGTACAAAGTCCGAACCTGCGGTGAACTTCGAATGTCCAAAGAGTTCAGTAATCATTCCCGATTAAACTCTCTGATAAGGTGGCTTGTCCAAAGTTAAGTAGCTCTTTCATCAATCAAGTTTGTTCCTCTGGTTTGCAATTAATTAGACTAAAATTGTGTCATGACTTGGATATCCGGTCATACCCCGCTCAACGACGTGCGTCCAAATATTGCTCTTCGGTTAGTAAAGAAAGGGGGGAGCAGCATAGTCAGCAGCCTAAGCGAGGCCAGAACATTTCCTAAATGGGAAATCGGGCGATAACATAGCATGAGAACAACGTTTCGAGGGCAAAGGAATTCGAATTCTTGGGTAGCTTCATGAGCAACTACATGTGTAAATTGTGGGAAGTTTGGAGCATACTTGCGGCATGGCATCGTCACTTCAATCGAAGCCGTAATTACGGAATACTAATCTTTAGATGGCAAGTATGAAATATGGTTGCCAACGTCATTAACAAAAAGAATCCCCTCATGTAATCAATAAATGCAAATATAAACAGATTCCACGAGCCAGATAGTTATACACCCGGAAGGAAACCCAAAATCTCAATTCCAAATCGAACACTCAGCAAAACTCTACCTTTAGTCGAATCAATGACAACTCCACAGACAGTCAAAACTTCTTACGTTCAAGGGGAAAGCGTATCATACGCCTACCGAATTCTCGGCAAGTCTAATGGAAGTCCTCCACTCCTTATGCTCCACCATTTCCGGGCCTCGATCGATCACTGGGACCCTCTCTTTATCTCCTCCCTAGCGTCTCAGCGAGAGCTTATCCTCTTCGATAACGCCGGTATCGGTAAAAATACCGGCTCGGTTCCAGACTCAATAAAAGGAATCGCGGACCACGTTGCAGACTTTCTCGCGGCGATGAATCTGAGGTTGACGTATACGGCTTCAGTATTGGAGGAAATGTTGCACAGCAATTTGTTATTGACCACCCTGAATTTTGTTCGTAAATTGATTCTGAGTGGAACGGGCCCTGGTGTTGGCAATGAGGATCCGCATATTGGTTCACCGAATGCTGCGCTGGTAGCGAAGCTGGCGGGAAGCAAGCCTGATCTAGACGTGATGACGAGGCTCTTCTTCTACCCGTCTGAGAGTAGCAGGGCATCTGCTGCGGAGTGGTGAAAACGTATTAATGAGAGGACCAAGGAGAGTTCTGGGGAGGAGAGGTCCTCGTTTGTGAAAGGAGCTGGGTTGGTGGCTCAGATCAATGCGTTGAGGAAATGGAAGAGTGGTGAAGGTAAGACTTCATTTTTAACTAATGCCGTTGTTTTCAAGAGACTAAACATGGTACTAGGATCGTATGGTCGATTGCATGAAATTAAATGTCCTGTGTTGATCACGAACGGGAGAGACGATATCATGGTTCCAACGCCAAATAGTTACGCGATGTGGGAGCAGCTGCCGAATGCGCAGCTGATTCTTTACCCGGATTCTGGGCATGGCCATTGCTTCCAGTATGCGGATGTGCATACAAAGCATGTTGCAATGTTCTTGCAATAAGAATATAAAATGTTTGTAGTCATTTTCGAAGGAATTGTACATCATTCTTGCCCTCTGGCTTCATGAAGGATCGGAATTTCCATTGTTTTAAATACTTGAGAACTGAGTATAATACCTAAAAGTACACATAGAAGTATTCTAACTGGGATGTGGACTGAATCCTGTCAATCTTGAGCGTAGTGGGCTAGTTTACTGAGCCCTTGAAGGGTGGACCTGGTCACGTGAGTGTGTCACACTCCTTGCCGTACCTTTATTGGAGGCAAGAATATTTAATTTGAATCATTGAATTTAGCTTCTTCACTCAACTATGATCCTTAAACTGGATGATTTGGAAGGAGATGAAGTAAACTGAAAGGTGCAAAGTAGTACAGTGATTAAGCGAGCTTCTATTTTGGTCACCGATACTCGAAGTATTCACCGGCGTGCCTTTAGAGAGAGTAATATTTTTAGAGCCCCTTTTCGTCACCGAGTCTATTTAAAATCAGTCGAATGCTCCAATCCAGAGGCTGCAGCCGTTACTCATCGATGGGAAGGTGCTCTAGGCTTCAGTGCCAAATCTAACACCAACATGGAGGCAACACTTTATATGTCCACAAAGTGTGACCCGCTCCAATTCCTTCTCAGTCCCAATTCCTATCACTATGGCTGCTCTACTAAGGCTGCCCGATGAAGTCCTCTGTGAGACTTTCTCATACCTTGGCGACGCATACGACAAGCGTGACCTATGTAGCCTTGCCTTTCAGTCGAAGTATTTGAGCGAGCTAGTCCGCCCATTATTGGTCCGCCAGGTCAATATGACCACATTTTACCCACATCAATTTTGCACGCACAAAGACGCTGGAAATTATGAGCTCTTGGAAAGACCTCGAACACGAGCGTTCAGTTCAAGCACTTGCACGTTAACCTCACACCAGAAGAAATTCCACTGCTTCTTACGCAGCATCAAAGAGTCAAGCCTCGTGGCATCCATGGTTCAAGACATAACTCTTGGGCTGGAATGATGGCAATGCAAAGGTCTGGGCCATTAACAACAGACTTCTGGAGCGAATGTCGGGTCTGCGATCACTCACCGTTCAAGCGAGATGGGATCGTTCCCTATGGCAACATCAATACCTGGAAAAAATCTCACTAGAACTTCTCATGCAAGTCGAGCTCAATATCCAGAACTTCAGTACCGCCGAAATCGTGAAGTACATATTTTTGAGACGCCTGAAAAGCATGACCATTGCGTCAATGGCAAGACCAACGATGCCCAAACTACCTAGTAATCGTGCGTATGGAGATTCGAATATATATTCACTCAATATGGATTCGAATTTCCATTTTCCCGAAGCTGTGCTGCACGAGATACTCCGATACCCAAAGCATCTCAAAACTCTCTTGATCAGCCTTCCGGGAGGCGATATATCGGCTAGATGCCCCAGATTTGGAGTAGATATGATCACGCCCTTATCACCTGCAGCAATTCCGAGATCGCTCGATCCCGTGAAACACTCGTTGACGGAACTCAGTCTGATGGAAATGGATTGCGTATGGCCGAGACATGATAAAACTCGAGCAGACCTCAGCAATTTCACATTCCTAAAGAAGCTGAGGATCTCCTCTGTCTGTTGGTTCCTATCTGGAGTCTCAAGACGAGATGGAATTGAACTGCTGATACCAGGTTCTTTGGAAGATATAGAGGTATTATCCGTACTCCATTCTCGTGACGCTTCACTATGCGACTCCTGCTGAGAAAGCCTGTAGATCGTATTTGGCGTGGACAGTGCAATACATCCAGTCGCTGGAAGAAATGAAAATACCTACCCACTTTCTGATTCCTCCGGGAGAATGACATACAACTGTGCCTGGCTTCTTGAACTCGCGATAGCCAAGAACAATGGCAGATTAGCACGCCTAGAAAAGGCTACCCTGACTGAACGCACGCGGACTGGGTGGCCAGGTGAAGTGAGCTGCTCAAGCACGCCCTGGAATGCTCCCACACTTGTCAGGCAGGCTTTTGGTGATGCTGGTATTCTATTTACAGCCAGTGCTCAGAGGGTCAACGTAGAGAGTATTCCCAGCCGCCATTTCATGGCTGCCTGTATCCCCCACCAGTAGTGGAGGATCACGAGTTTCATATCATCTATCAAAGAGAGCTTTAAGGAACGAGGGGTTGGATAGATATTTATTTGTGGATGATTGTAGAAAGTCTACAGGTTTTCAAGCTGAACATTCCTTTTCATCTTGAAATGAGGGTGGGACGCTGTATGATTCCTCTGCACAATTCACATTGAGATAATCAGTCATTCTAGTTGCCTTCCCAACACTTCAATGATACAATACTTTGCCTAAATACCTTGTTGTCCCATTTTAGTACACTCAGACATGTGACAGCGACTGGCTTTCTTTACCTGACCTGCTCCTATGGTTTGAGGCAGTTAGTAACCCTTTTAAGGTATTCTAGGACTAGCAAACTTAAGCAAAAGCCCCTTTTGACATAGCTGATCAAAAGTGTGATGGAGAGCACAAAAAACCACTACAGCCACAAGTAATGAAGTAACAATTGAATATTGTTCTCAAATTAGTTTGCTTCATCTGTCGAAAGTATTGTAGAATACTGGGTATAGTATGGTGTTAACAGTCATTTAGCATATGCTCTATAACATTTCATCCTCTGCCACAGCAGAACTCTTCACATGAACATCTTCCACCTAGAACAAATTTCCGAGAGTGAGACGGTAAATCCTCTCAACTTTGGTCTCGGGCCCACCCTTCTTCTCTGCCTGCCGGGCCAAGAACTCTGCCTCCTCAGCATCAATCCTTGCCTTTCCACCATACAAGTCCGCCTCCTCGGGCTTGATAAGCTTGCTCTTCATGACGATCTTGTAGCCGAAGAAGAGGATTATGTAAAGTGGTAAGCCCAAATACGTCGTAACAAAAGTATTAGTGTCAAACTTGGGGTGAGTTCCTTTGGCTGCTGTCTTCTTGTAGGCAAACAGAGCGAACCCTTTGAAGAATAGAATAAGGATGCTGAATATAAGTGCTCCGACAGATCCCCACTTGCCTAGGGGTGCCACGTAGGCTAGAGCCGAGTCGGGGATGTTCTGGGCTTTGCGAGCGCGAACGAAGAAGATGTGCGAGATGAGGATCGAGATCCAGGTCAAGAGTCCGAACATCGTGACGAGGTTAACAAAGTAGCCGAAAACTGTGTACGATGATGTATTCACTCCAAGGTAAGCCAATAGGCAGAAACACACCGAGAGTGCAACCGCTGGGACAGGTACTCCACGACGATCCGTCCATTTGAAGATTTTCGGCGCCTTGCCCTCATGAGCAAGACCAAATAGAGTGCGGGAGGCTATATAGAGATCCGAATTTGCTGCTGAGAAGACGAAGATGAGGATTGCTGCATTAAGTATCGCTGGCAGTGCGGGAATACCACTGATAATGATGGCAACGACGAAAGGAGAGGCAGCAGCGGTAGTGCCACCATTCTTGTTTCCATCAAGCAGTTTTTGAGAGTTGTATGGAACGAGCATTCCAAGGAGGAAGACGAGAACCACATAGAAAAGAAGGATACGGTAGAAGGTAAGCTTGATGGCTCTAGGAATATTTCGGCGGGGGTTAGATGCCTCCCCAGCTAGAATATGTTAGTGCTGTGACTTCTTCCAAAAAATTGGAGAAAGTTTGGAATATCTCCATAATAACATACCAGTCACACCAACCAACTCGGTCCCCAAATATGCGAAGACTGCAGTGGTGAAGGTTGACCACACGGCCAAGAACCTGCCTGCGCTGCCGGCTGAAATTCTGTCAACATATTTTCTAATATTTTTTGCTGTGGGTTTTCCTTACTTAAAATGTACTCATGAAAAGCACCAGGACTCTTCCAATATTGAAAGCCAGTCGCATGGTGATCTGGACCTCCTCCACAAACAAGAATCAAACTCAGGAGAATCAAGCCAATAATGACAACCACCTTGATGGACGACAGCCAGAACTCGAATTCACCGAAGAATTTGATACCGAAGTAGTTGATAAGAACGATCGCAACAAGGAATATCGTGATGAAAGCCCCGGGATTGACCCTGTTGCGAGGAACCCAGTATTGAATAACCAAGGACGCAGCGGTCAGGTTATTCGGAGTGACGATGATGTACTGGCACTTTGTTAGCCAAAATTTGATTTAGAATATGGTGCAAGAAGTCAAAGGCAGACGAGCGTCAAAACTGTGCTTCGTTGGCGGCTCCTCTTTTCCAGATTGGTGTATCACGAACCTTGAACCAATAATTCCACCCAAGCGTAAATCCCAAGGCAGGATCCTGTTATATGATTAGTGTTGCAAAATTGGAAAGGTGGGAATGATCCGAGAGCTTCTGAACTATTTAATTCTGAAGACACCAGAACAAGGAAACCATGATGACATTGTTCGCTCTCGGCTCCTTTGGAAAAGGCTCACAAACAGGACGAAAACCAACATACCACAAAGCGAGTTGCATAACCTGTGAAGCCGGAAGGAAGAGGCAACCAAGCAGCCATCTAAAATCCACATGATCAGCCGTTTTGTCCCTCAAGACGTATATCTTCAGGAATCAGAGGAACATTGCATACCTCTCCTAGCGCAGCCATAACCAGGAAACACAAGAATCCCACAAGCGTATAGCCGATGAAAAGGGGAGCTGGTCCTGCTTGGGCAAGAGACTTTCCGCTGTGTTGCAAATCAGTGGACCGCAGCCAATAGCACCATCTGCCAAGGCGAGGCAAAAACCCACGTGCCGATAATGAGACCTGTTCCAATTGCACCACCAATTGCGATCATGGTAATCTGTCTGGCTTTTAAACCTCGGTGAAGGTGGTGGTGAACATCTTCCTCAAAGTTTTGAGGACTAGAGATGTTGACATCGGCGAGGTCGTCTCTCTTCTCGTGGTCACTACCACGGAATTCATCGGACGACTGATAATTGTGATTGACAGCCGCCATTAGGGGCGATTGTTCCGCTGACCAGGACGTCGGATTGGTTAGAAGATGGATCGTAAAAGTGTAAAGGAAGAAAGGTCAGGAAATGTGAAGGTAATCGTCGAGCTTTATGGCAGGCACGCTAGCGTAATATTGGTGTCATAGAGCAGCACGATCCTAAGATTGGAGCTGAAGCCTAGAGACAGCTTTCCCCACCAAAAATGCATCCTTCCACCTTCCTTATCCGGTCAGCAATGGTCGATGGGGTCGTTCATCTCACGGTGCTTTTAGCCAAGATACTTGGCGGACAGGCATCTTGCCTGACTGCGCGGATTTTGCCCAGTGCCAGTGAAGTATTTTATCTCGACAGCACACCTTCGCAATTGCCCAGCAGTAGCCCAAGGCGCTAGAATGAAGGAAACGGACAGCCAAAGCCTATTGAGGCCACAGAGCCGAAGTAAGCAGAGAGAGATCCAGTACTCTACCCTTGGCATAGCCTCAAAGGCGCCATATTCCGTGGGAAACGGCGACTGCTGTCGATGAGAGACAACAATTCTTCGCCAGAGCCTCATAGATAGGCATTAATAGATGCCAGAGCCACCGATGAAGAGCATCTAGCGGGTTTATCGTAAGAGAGGTTTGGAGAAGAGAAGAGGATATCCGTGAAGAGGAGAGAGTGAAGTCGAAAGAAGGGTCGGCCGCAAAGTGGGGCAGATGGGGTTGGTGGCGGGGTTGGTGCATGCAACACGTGACCGACCCCTAACATAGTGTTCGGGGTCCTTATGTTTCTTCTCTCGTCATCAAGTTTATCCTTCGTCAATATCTAGCGCTCAACCTTCTCGAGTGGAAGCCAAGCTCCTCACACATGCGAACAACTGCGAAAGCCATGTTTTCTGCCTGTTGTGGTCGTTGGTGATGCCGCATAGCCATCCTGCAGGTTTGGTTATGTATCAACAGCTGGCGTTTTCAAAACCTGCCCAGGCTACCCCTGCTTTGAGTATCGCAGCCACGAAGAACTTCACCAACCAGCCTCCATAGCTTCTATCACATGAGTTACTCAAAAGAAGAGAGAATCTGGAAAGGAAGACGCAAGAGAAGGACATATAGGTACCTGCTTGAGCACTATATCACGTGATGGATTGGCTCAAGAAGGTTCCTTTCCTCACCTCCACGATCGCCCTTCAAGCGAATGGTGGAGATGACTGCTTGACATGAAGTCTTGTGTTCGAAGAGATCTGACATGTTCCTGTCTCTCTTGTGGCATCTGACACCTTCAATTCCATTTGTCTGAGTCTTCAGAGTATTGCGACTTGCAGGCCTGCAGCTATAGCAAGCCAGCAATGTGCATGCCTCTCTGAGTTGCGTCTCGCACGTCTTTCATTTTTACACTTCTTCTTTCCGTGTCCTCGCTGCGCGATCGGCTGCTTAAGATTGGCTTCCAAACAGTGTCGAATTTCAAGTTAGCTCAGGGATCACGGGCCGTGAGCACTCACATTTGTCGTACGGGAATCTCCCAGAATGAGAGGTGTGCCCGTCTCCATGCAAGTAATCATATCTCTTCTTCGTTCAGTTTCGATGAACGGGAGATTCCCGGTGACAGATCAGACATCAATCGACGGATGTGCTATTGTGAGTGGATGGCCTCCTCATAATATCGCGGCACGTCTTGTTCCAGTCCACCTTGGGCGCTGATATCGGCTGGTGCTATGGTATTTCATGTCAAATTCACACCTGGTGTCACCTTCTTGGGCGGGGTCTTGGCGCATAGCCTGCGGCCAAGAGTGCGTTCGATACACTTTGAATGCTGCAACGCTGCAATGCTGCATGTAATGGAGGTAACGCTTGCATATGTGTTTTTTCACCTTCTCAAGTTGGACGATGCTGCATGGCCGCCACGCGCAAGAGTGCTTCAATTGACACCGAGTTCTGCATGTAACTGGGGTGGGCGCCCTGCATATGTGTTCTTCGATGTTTTCTAGACGCCTTCTAGAAGCACCTTCTATGCATATAGCTGACTACCTTCCAACACATCGGCGTATCACAAACCTCCTTTCCGGAGGATCCGCTTGGCGCAGATTCATGGTTGCCACGTGGATAAACAAGATTGTCCTAATTCGGAGTACATCCTTGCATTGCATCATCATGCATGACTGTCGGTGAAGCATTTTGAAAGCATAGGGCATGACTCCGCCGTGACCGAGGATTCGATAGCATGCTGATATATCGTACCTACAGGAGAACACAAAATTCCACTCAAACGATTGGGTATATATGACGAAAAGAAGGGCAAGGCTGGCACGCAGTCATAGTGCAGATCATTATGGTAGATGCAGATGCAAAGGCGGACAGTTCCGGGAGTCCGGGATCTCAAAAACGTGGCAGAACGTGGCATTCGGGATCTGGGAAGCTGACCGGGATATGCAGAACGGAACTCACCAACGAATTGAAATCGGATCTCCTTTCAACCCCTTGGGCAAACAATTGGCCATATTTAGCAAGAGGCTTGTCACGGGATCTCGTGTTTTGGCTCAAATCCCGAATACCCCTGAATCCCTCGCTTCGGGCTTGTCACGGGTTTTGCCCGTCCACTCAAATCCCGAAGAATTGATGTATCGGGATTTGTAACGTCAGTATCGTACGATTTGCAAAGAAAACTCTGGATTGGGAACATGCACAATGCAGTCAGCCCCTTGTTTGGGGGCGCTGGAATCTGATATATCTGCGCGAGAACCCCCTCCTCGACGAAGTGGCGATTGTGGCGATCCAAGCACCCTTCTATCAACCAAGTGTTACACAAAATGGCTTATTACACTAGTGGTCAATGGCCTGCTGTCCAAACATCATCATGGTCTGATCCAGCCCTCCAGAATGACTGGCAAAACTCAGCAATGACCGGGGGTTCGCCTGAGTCTAGCTCAGTAAGTCGTCCCCAAAGTCATCCATCTGAGCAAAACCAGTCTAACAACGCCCAGTCTAGTATGACCGGCTCGCCTGCGCAGGGGTATTACGAGCCCATGGATCTGGCCAATGCATCTACATATTCCGCCTCGTCATACTCGCAGGGAGCTGCGTCAAGCTCTGCTTATTACTCGCATCACTCCGAGGCCCCTTCTACGTCCTATCTCCCCACAACCGCCGACGACGTCCCATACTATTACTCTGGGGACACGGCCTCCTATGACCCGTCACAAGTCTCATCCTCCGGCTATTCAGTCGATCCTGCCTATCAATACCAGGATAATGATGCCAACTACGACCTACCGCTAGAGTCTGAATCCTCGGGAAGGCGCAAATCATCAAATTCCTCCTCTAAACAAAAACGCCAACTTCAGAACCGCCTTGCGCAACGTGCGTTCCGAGAGAGGCAAGCGAAGCAGCAAGAGGAGCTGCATCGAAAAGTCAGGCATCTGAAAGAGCAATATGAGGATCTCGAGGGGAAGTACGAGCAGTTGAGAGGGGAACATGAGCGGTGCGGGCGGGCTGAACATCGCCGAGATTGTAATTGTGGAAGAGCGTGAAGGATCCAAGTTTTCTTTTTTAATTTTAATGTCTGTTTTATGTTCAAAGAAAGCGATTCAGGGAGGGTCAGTTGTCATTTAGAGATGTGTTGTTTGAACAAGCGGGAGTCTGGGATGAAGTCACGGGAAAATGGATCTGCCCAGTTATACTTACTTGCGCAAGCGAAATGTCTTAACGATGTCACGAAGCATTTAGCGGGTGAGGTGGTATCGGCGTACACTTGGTTTAATTTATATTTTAGAGGTTATAATTAGGGACATGAATGATACTATCGTTTTTAGACAGTCGGAGTAGTTCCGAGTGCCTTTTCCTGAAACCTTGATGTCGTTTGGAAAATTCCAAGCTTTTTGTGCCAAGGTTGCATTTACCGTACTTTCAATATTTACATGTAATCCGGAAAATCTGTACCCAAGATCTTGTTATCGTTTTTGGTTACTTGGTCTCGTTGTCATGGGTGACTGGATTTGCGACTCCTTGCCCCTTTTCATCACTCACGTGATCCAAACCGTCCTCTCTCAAATTACTGTCAACGGTCATGTGCCTTGGACCTTTAAACCCGCAAAGAATACCTCGGTGAGATTTTTCCGTCTTGCGGTCTCCAGGAGCTGAAGTCACACTGCATTTGTCTGGCTTTAAGCTCTAACTCGGCGTTGATTCTTTGCCGAGAGAGAAGATTCAGGGATCGATTTTGTGGCACCGTATCTTGTTCTTGTTCTTGTTTCTTGCAGCTTTCATGATATAGTTCAAGAAAGCGTTATTTCTCGATTCGTGTTGAGTGTCTGGTGCTTGTTTCGGTGCTTTGGACCTCGTTCTTTGGGGAGTGGAAATTCCGAAGTTCGGGATGACTCAACTACAGGTCAGCGAATGGGCGAGTTTGGATTCTGTGTGCACTCTACCAAGTTTCCGAAGTCCCTCTGTGGCAGGCAATCCATGGACGGGCCTCTCGCTGAACTAGACACACACCCTTTAGAAAGGCCGACAATTACTCCAAGAAGTCATTCATTCCTCCAACTACGTGGCTTCCATCTATCGTTCGCTGCACGTTTTCTTTCGATTCACGACTTTGTTGCTATCTATGATCCACGGGCTGATAGGACTGGATCACACCGATTCCGCTTCATTGGTTTCTTTGCCCGCCAACGTGTTTGCTGCGCTTCAACTAGCTGTCAAGTCAGGGTGAGAAACCATACCTGCAAGCGGCACGGCGCAAGGTAAAGATATTGAAATGGCCTACGCATAGACATGCTGACTGCTTTGCATATTTCTATTGATAAGTGGCTGCCAAGCGGGGCATGCTCTCCGGTTTGAGTGCCGAGATCCGCTTCACGCCCGCTCAAGTCGAGAGCTTCACACAATGCAAAGCCTCAAAGAGATTCTCAAGAAGCAACTACCACACGTAGTCCCTAGAACCATCACAATAAAGCAGAATGTATTGTCCAGAGATTTCTCCAAAGGAGACTGTCCCAAAGCTCCTCTGTTTATGGATCACGTGCCAACCAGGGTACAATCTGCACGAGCATTATTCAGCCGGGGAAGAAGTCTGGTATTGGCCCCACAATCGCTTTTTGGACCTATAGTGAGGATGGATTTTGTTAATCCACTTATGAGATGTTCCCTTCGCCTCCATAAGTGACTTACTTGGTGACGCGGATGGCTTCATTGATGCCTCGCTATACTTCTGCTACCCCTTTTCAAATCACCATTCTCGCATCCTGATGGATATTCCATGGAAGGGGCACGCAGGAAGTTTAGCAAGCCTCCTGTTAAGGTGGCTTGTTTAGCCTGGTAAGCTGATTGTGGTTCGCAGTCCAAAACTCCCCAAGTACCCCTCTAATACACTACTAGTCGAGCGTCGAGAATTCGTTGCGATGGCAGACAAGACTGTAAAAACGTAAGACATATCACAGAGCTCTACTGAGCTAAAGATACTAACTTGAATGATTCCAGTGCCTCGATAGAGGTAGAGAGTGCCTTTACACAAGAAGTAAGCGTGGTGGAGCTCGCCCTCATCGTACAACAGTCGAATCCGTCCCATCGTCAAGCTCGAAACCGAGCCCAACTCTTCCCTTAGATGCTAATCCATTCAAATTCGAAGATGGTAACTCCTTATCTCCGACATCTGATATCAGCAGTCTTACCAAATCCAAGGTCTCTATTACCCTAACACCTTCCAAACCGACAGCATCGGCCTCGACAACATTGACGGGTTGATGGGTCAAGGAATAATATCATCAGATGGCAGTTTTGTGGGCATGGATATAGGCCTCGATATGAGCACAATAGCTCCAGATTCACCGTCGAGCAATGTGGGCCAATTCGAAGATCTCTCTGTTGGTCAACCACTTTTCTCTGATCCAAGATCATTCACACCGGAAACCTTCGAATTACCCAAATCATCGATGGGGAAGGAGCCCGAGAGCTCCTCGAACATGGCAAGTATGTCTACGGCGGACATGTTCAAAGCAATATCAGATCTAGAGCAGCCAAAGAGACCCCTCCCAGGGACTCGGCATTATGGAAGCGATGCTGCGATGTAAGTCCTCCCCCCCAAACTGTTTTACATCCGCATTATGCACCAGCAGCTGAAAAACTTATCGCAGATTGAACGCGTATTACATACACATCCACCCAGTCTTCCCCATCCTTCCACGTCCAGTATGGCAAGTCGTGGCCGACAACCCCTTATCCGAAGCCGAGAGCCTGAAATCCGACTACAGACCTTACTCACCGATCTGTCTCGCCGTATCCGCAATCCTCGCCCTCATCCCACTCTTGCCTGGTCCAGCCTCCAGATCCTCTGAAGCAAAAACGGCGCGGAGGAATCAGGCCCACGACTACGCCACCTCGTGTCTGAACAGCATCGACGTTGAAACAGAGCTCATCGAATCTATGATCTCACCTCAAGATGCATTGCAGAAACATTTCGTTGAGCATGGACGGGCGCAGTTCCATCCGCGTGTTCCGCTGAGCCTCGAGAGTATTCTTGCTTTGTTGGTTCTCACGGTATACGAATATGCACAACGGGGCAATATGACGAAGATGAGAGCGAGGGCTGGTCAGGCGCTGGTTATGGCTTTAGACATGGGGCTTTGTGACAAGGAGGATGAGAGGGAGCGTTATGCAGAAGCAAGGAGACGAGCATGGTGGATGACAGTATGCTTGTTCCTGTTGTTCTCGGAAAATGGAAAGCTAATATGTGGTAGTATGCTTGTGTTTGTCATGGTACTATCGTCAAAAATGCTGTCAGTCTCCAACCAATATTTCCTAGTACACAACTAACTTGCTATTTAGCCATTGAAATCTGTGGCTATGGATCTCTACGATTCTCGATTCCAGATTGGCTATCCAGTTGTCGGTGCTGATCCAGGTGTAAGTTGTATTCTAATAACTCTTGGATTGCGTTAAGTTTTAATTCTAGGTCTTCGAATTCTTCATTAAAGCTCAGCAGGCCATCATCGTAGCGAACCAGTTCACTAATGATCTGAAAGCCTGTCTAGAAGACAACATAGCTCTATCGGAAAATAATATCTACCAACGCCAGTCTGAGCTTGAAACTCTTTTCGAGGCGCTGTGCAACGAAGCAGATCAGTATGCGGAGACTAATCCGTCTAACCTGCTAGCTGATGCAGATGAAGCAGTTGTTGGAAAGGCTCTTCGAGCTATCAGTCGGATAAGACTGAACAGGCAAGACTCCTCCTGCTTTTAAAACCGGCGATCTAAGGAGTGCTAACTGTGCTGCTCGTAGTGCTCGGATCAAAATCCACCGATATACGGCATTCATGAATGTCCCAATCTTCTCGCAAAAGCACTGCGATCTTCCCACCAGTCCACAGCCTCTGAAGAAACGAGAAACCCTCATAGAGACACTCAATTGCTGCAACGCACCTCTTGGATCAGCTTCCAACACTTCACCCCCTCCCAAGAATGCAATTTCTCAACTCGACTGCTGTTCAAATGATACGCCAATGAGCTCAGCGCCCAACATTCACACTCCGGAAGACGATTCAGGACCAGGAACCCTCTCTTGCTGCACCCCCGAAGCACCCGCCACTACTCCCTCATCTAGTTCCACCAAAGACCCAGCTTCGCCCTTCACACGCACCCAATCCACGAAGATCTGCCGCACAGCAGCCCTAAATATAGTCCAATCCTTCCACACTCTCCCCTACCCCTCCGCGCTCGTCTCCCCTCCTTCCTCATCCCCCTTTCCCCGCGCAATGCCCGTCTTCGCCTGCTGCGCCATGCAGTGCAGCTACGCTCTCCTCATGCTGTGCCACAAAACTTCCTCAAATCATGAGTATGCCGACGATGATATCGTGGTGCAGGGGTATATGAGCCATTTGCGGCAGGCGCTAGGCGTGATTGTAGAGAGTTTGGAGAATTATGCTGGGGCTTATGAGGCGCTCGATGGAATGCGAGGTTTGTTATCATCTTGAAGAGAAATGTGGTTGGTTGCTGACTCTGAGGACAGCGCAAATACAGCAGTCTTTGGATTCGGATATGTTTCTATGAATAAGATGGGAAAGCAGACGGGAAGCTCGAAACACTCAGGCGTTCTTGTTTTATTATTTTTGATTTGAATTGAAATGCGTCCTCATAGCGAAAGGTGTTCATATGGACAGGAGCGCAAGCTAAGATGCTTTATTTTTGATTTTTGGCTGGGAACTCCCTGCACTTTAGAGTGTGATCTGATAGAAGATCACTGGAAGTCGGGCCAATGTTTGCTTTTGTATATGAACCAGAGACCGCTTGAGTCAAATGAGGGCAAAGCAAAGCAAATGGCAATAGCAAAAGCATTCTAGCTGTGGAAGGAAAGCTCTTCACTTGTAAAACGGGAGGAACATATGTTGAAATAAACGATCACGTGACATAAGCTTTTATGTACTTCCTCAGATGATCGATTCGATCTGGGTTCGAGACTTCGAAATATGAGAAAACAAGATTTAGAAGTAAATGCATGCTTCTTCATACACGCCCAAGATCAAGCATTCACAGCAAAATGATATATCAGGATGGGGGAAACGTCGCTTTAATTCAGAAGAGCTCAAATGCAACGAGCGGAAGACAGTATGTCCGTTATGCTTTTGGGCGTATGCAAACTCCGTATTTCGAAAATGCAGACTCTCAATAGTCATCACCGCGACTGATCACCTCCTTCACATTCGGTCGGAGGAGGATCGTCTAGACAGGTTAGTAACATTTCGGTAGGAAAATTTTGAGATAACTCACATGTTCAAATTGAGCAGTGTACGAGCCCTTCTTGTCAACCAACGGCGGATATGCCTCCACAATGCCGTGCGAGACCAGGCTGTTTAACTATATCTTGTCAGTAACAAGCTCACGTAACGGGGGGATAGAAGCCTACTCCTAGCAAATATTTCTCCTGCCCCAATCGATCCAAGTACCTCCGGCAGAAAGGCAGCGTGCCAAAGTTCTTGTTGATCACATTCAACAACTTCTTTGCAGATCCAATGCCCAAGCCTACTTTAGGAGCATCTGCTCGCTTTGCGTAATGAGATGTTTCATACTGCATACCAATTAGCACCAATTTGGGAATGGATTCGCCGAGACCTACATCGTCTTGAACATAACCATTTCCAGTACTTCCAAACGTCTCAATAGCAAAAACTTCACCCTCCTCCATCTTTGTCTGATCGTTACTCTTGACAATGGGCACACTCTTCCCACCATGAATCTGCCATTGCCGAATATCATGTCCGTTCAAGTTTCGAATACATTTGATCGGGTACGTCTTGCCGTTAATTTCGCATTCGTAACTCTCCATAGTCTCCTGAATTGCTGCTCCAATTTCTCCCATTCTGGCATCGATTCCAGCTTCCTTGATACCGGTATTGGTACCTTGCCTCACTGCCTCTAGCAGGTTGTCATACATAGGATCAAACGCCATTGTGAAGGCACTATCGACAATTCTGCCATTGATGTGAACGCCGAAATCGACCTTCATAACATTGTCCTTGCTGAGAATCGTCTTATTCCCCGCGTTTGGGCTGTAATGTGCCGCAATATGATCCAAGTTGAGACCAGTTGGGAATGCAATACCACCTTTGATATTGTCTCCTTCTTCCAGACCCGGATGGCCAGTCAGAGCTCGTACACCGTCTTCAATGCCTTCCGCGATCTCGGTCAAGCTCTGTCCAGGCTTGATATTCTTCTGCGCCCATTGTCGAACCTGTCTGTGGATTTCGGCTCCCTGTCTATATTCTTGGAGAAAATCATTATTCATCCGGTCAAGAGCTCTCTTCTCCTCATTCGTAGTTCGGTATAGATTCTCGTCTTTGTAATCTACTTCTTGGCCAACGGGATATTCCCCGCTTGGAAAGAGATTCGATAGCAGAACTCGTGGAGGGTCTGATTGCTTTGTAGGGATTGCTCCAGCTCCGCCAGCCTTCTTTGGCTTCCTCTTCCGCTTCCTCTTCTTCTTCGCTGCTCCGTCTGTTGCTCCCTCGCCAGCGGCTCCCTTCTCATCCTCTTCGTCGTCCGAGTCGTCCGCTTCAGGACCGTTGCCATTTCCATTGGCTTTCGCGGCTGCTGCCGAGGCGATGACAGCTTCTGGGTCTTTCACTGTATATACTCTTAATATACACTATAAAGATACTTATACGGGACCATAGAAACCCACCTTTGAGATTCGCAAGCGCATCAGCAGCTTGCGCAGCCATCTTTTCTTGCACAGCCAAGCTCTGATATTTTCTTTTCTAGACTCCTGGCCGGCTGCCTTCTTCAACCTTTCAATGTCTCAAGGGTTCTAACTCGTGTCGTACAATGCTGAGGTTGGAAAAGAAAATTCTCGAGAATATCGCGGGGTGTTGAAGTGCGGAAGCGTGGTGGGGCGACGCCTTTTTCCTGACTTTTCCAAAAAGGTATTACCTTTTTAGGACTAGATCATATTT
This sequence comes from Stipitochalara longipes BDJ, assembly GCA_009732865.1. Lineage (NCBI taxonomy): Eukaryota > Fungi > Ascomycota > Leotiomycetes > Helotiales > Hamatocanthoscyphaceae > Stipitochalara > Stipitochalara longipes. Next base: position 862,648 of record ML769332.1, on the reverse strand, counting down.
CACATTTAATGCCGTCACTGAATGTCAACATCTTGGTCCATCTTCAATAAACATACATTCTTGTACAATTTGCATTTCCGTCAAGTCCTGGAAACTTTGGTTCGGGATGAGGAATGCCACTCCGTCCATTCTCCTCTCCTCTTGCATGGAAACGATTCCCGCGCCTCTTTCACACCAGTGTTCCGCGAAGAGATGATACCCCCAAACAGAATCACTATGAGACTCTCCAGATATCCACCAACGCCACGCCTGCCGAGGTGAAGAAGTGAGTCTCATCTTCTTCAATCTCCTTATTATCGGTCCCTTTTTCCTATCACCAATTCCCTCAGCCTTCAAAAGTCCAAAGCTAATATCCCACTTCTGCAGATCCTTCTACGCCCTCTCCAAAACCCATCACCCAGACCGCAACCCCTCGGACCCTCACGCTTCAAAACGCTTCGTCCAGATCTCCGAAGCTTACGCAACGCTTTCTACGCCTGCAAAACGGCAACAATACGACCGAGACCTGCACCTGCACTCACAGCACTCACGTTCTCACCATCGACCTCATGGCTCCTACCACTCTTCCGGACCGGCAGGTGGACGTCCTGCCTCTGGATTGAGTCGTCGACGAACGCAATTCCGTGGTCCCCCGCCGAGTTTCTACAGGAGTGGAGGATGGGGTGAACACAGCGCGAAGCGGCGCGCTGCTCAAGAGTCCGGGGCTCCGGGGGCGGAAACACCGCATAACACTTCGAGTGGTGGGGGAATGGGGCCGGGACAGACGCCGTTTGGACAAGGCGAGGAAAATGATGTGCCGCACTTCGATAGAGAGGGACATTTGAACACGCAGCGCAGACATAGTGAGCGCTGGAGAAGGAGAAAGGAGGGGGAGTGGGTGCCGAGTGGGGAGAGCCCGCGGTCGACGCTGGCGAACTTTTTCTTTGTCGGTGGTGTTATAAGTCTAGGGATCTTTGTGCCGAGTTTTGTGTTTGAGAGGATGGTGAGGAGGAAGGGGAAGGAGAAGTAGGTAGATGAATATGGGCTCGCGCTCTAGGCTTCACGAATGATGATAATGGATGCCAAAGGGATGGTGTACGTGGGGAGAATCATTCCTGGCATTTTTATACTACATACAAGCCCAACCGTCCCTTCGCAAAGAATGCTCGCATGCAAACGCCCAGGAAATCAGTCTGAAAATCAGTCTGTCTTCGTTCTCTATCGTACCATCTGCCATTCATACCCTGGGGCTATGCTGCGTCTCGTACTCTATGCTTCGAAGGTGAAGGAGGTGCCGACCTTGTGGGTAGCTTGGTCGAGCTTCTGGGTATCAAAGGAGGCGCCGAGGCCGAGAGTCACGCCAGGGCGGAGGAGGACGTTATAGGCAACGGCTGCGACACCACGATCGTTGATCTTGACCTGTTTTTACATCAGCATATGCCCGTCTAAACACCTCGATTGCAATTCCTACCTTGGCAAATGAAACAGGGTCCAGTCTGTACTTGGCGGCAACCTCAAGACCAACCTGGCTACCGGCCTTGGAGTCCCAGGTGGACTTAGCACCAGCCTCAACTTGCGGGTTGACCTTGTGGTAGTATGCAGCAGAGAAGACGCTCAAGTTGTTGGTCGCAATGACAGATGCAGTGTATGCGGGTGCCGAGTATCCGACAGCAATGGAGGAGGTTGTGACAGCTGCCTTCTGAACATCATAGCCAGCAGATCCACCAACCAAGAAGCCATCCTGACCAATAACAACGTCGACATTAGCGGTTGGGCCCTTGATGAGATCGAAGAAAGCACGGCCATGGAAGTTGGATTGCTTGAAGTGGAAGTTTGCCTTTGCGCCGTAGGCCTTGGTGGCAGGGAGGAAGTTGCCCAAGAACTCGGCCTTCAGACCCTTGGCAATGGTGTCGTTGAGCTCAAGCTTGGTATCAAGAACGTTGGCAGTGTTCCATGATTGAGTGATTGTTGTGCCTGCGCGGCGATAGAACATTAGTAAATGTGCTTGTCCCTGACTATAGTCCAGCAAAAAATCGATAGGACTGTAAGAGCCCGAGGGGAAATCCGAATGGATTGATAACCGCTTGAAATATATACCGGAAGATTTGTCCGTGTATTTGCCCTCCAGCTGTACACAGTGTTTGGGTCAGTCTCCAATCGCATGCTCGAATCGTCTCCTCGGCGAGAGGAATTTCGTACCAAACCGCTTGTTGCGCCATCGTGCGTGCTCTTGCCGGTCACCTTGAAGGCAACATTGTTGGGAGTAGTATTCTTGAGCTCGAGAGCTGCGGCAGACAGGTGCTTGCCCAATGTCAGTCAAATCCATGAGGTGGGAAGACTGGCCGTACGTAGAAGTCCTTGCTCAACAACTATGGAACGTTAGCACAATCAGTTACAGACATAGCTTCAGCTCCGGAGAATTCCTTACGTCGTTTGAGGACTTTGCGATATCTGAGAACGCTGGAATGGACATTTTGACGGGATGAGAGGTCGTGGTGGAATGAATTGAGAAGTGTGCAATGTTTTGATGAGGTTGCGAAGGTGTCGCTCCAGAAAAAGGTCAACACGCTCTGAAGGGAAATTCCCGTCTCGTCTCGGCCAGTCCCGGGAGATGAACGGGCTCGTGGCGGATGATTGGCTCAAAATTTCGCGCGACCGGCTGACCAGAAAAGGGGCATCGTGAGCTTCAAAATTGCTCAATTCATGCGAAAAGCACCTAATTTCACGTAATCGACTTTTCTTCTTTGCTTCTTAGAGATAGTTGAAGTCTATTATAGAGGAACAAGTCTATATACAGGTATTCGCATCCATCTATGCAACGCCACGTTACGAGAAAAAGCGACCAATAGTGGACGAATCAAAGCAAGAGACCCAACCTACGACTGAAACCTGACAGGTTTATGCCGAAAAAATTCTGTCATTCCGTGTGCTCATATTTCTGTGCGTGGATAGCGATGGCCCTAGTTTGCAGTCAGAGAGAGCCAACAATGAATTAGAGAAAGCTTGCTTACCTTCCACTAGGGTCAGTCTGCTTCGACCATGTCGGGGTCCATCGCATCACAGTGTCCGCGCAGTATGGTGGAAAATGCTCGTCAAACATCAATCGGTACCAGTATCTGCAATTCGTCAGTTATTAGAACCTCTGGAACTGGTGCACACTCACGCTTCCTTGGTATCTGGAATATCAGTCCCCCATTCCGGTTTTGGGTTCTTCATCATCTCATCAGTTACATGCAGCTCAGCGTTATCCTTTAGTGCATCAATCCACCCATACCCAACACCATCACTAAACTGCTCCTTCTGCCGGTAAAGGATATTATCGGGCAGATATGGCTTCGCTCCTGGTTCATCTGATGTGTCGAAGGCCTTACGGAGAATATATTTCTCAATTCTTTCCTTGGTGATCAGCTTGTCAGCTGGATCAATGTTCATCGCAACATCCAGGAACTATTTTCCGAGTCAGTATTGGACCGTTATTTCAATTCGGGATCCCCACCTCCTTGTCCAAGAATGGAACACGGGCCTCAAGTCCCCAAGCGGAAGTCGACTTATTAGCTCTCAGACAATCAGACAAGTGCAAGTTCTTGACTCTGCGAACACACTCAGCATGGAATGCCTCTTTGTCAGGTGCAGCATGGAAGTAGAGGTAGCCGCCAAAGATTTCATCACTTCCCTCGCCAGACAAAACCATTTTCACACCCATAGCCTTGATCTTTCTCGAGAGCAAGAACATGGGGGTCGAGGCACGGATAGTCGTCACATCAAATGTTTCCAAATGATAGATAACATCAGTCAGGGCATTCAAGCCCTCCTCGATGGTGAAAGTCATGTCGTGGTGCTTGGTACCCAGGAACTTGGCAACTTCCTTCGCCGCCTTAGTATCTGGAGCGTTGGGCAGGCCAATGGAAAATGAGTTGAGTTGAGGCAAGTATGTCAATGTTGACAACTTGTTCTCGTCATCAATCCCAACAAGACCTTCTCCCTTGTCCTCGTTGTCTTCCGTTTCTTTTGTATCTCCATTGGTACTGTTCATCTGAGCCAAAGCAGCAGCCTTCAAGCGCAAGGTCTCCCGTTGCGCAATTGAAGCAACCAAGCTCGAGTCCAAACCTCCGGACAAAAGTACACCATAAGGAACCTCAGCCATCAACCGCTTACGCACCGACTTCTCAAAAGTTTCCCGCAAAAGCTTATAATCAACGGGAGCAGTGGGAACATTGGTAGGATCCCACCATTTCGGCTGGTAATACCTCGTCGTCTTGTCCGTTTTTGAATCATAGATATGGCCCGGAGGAAAGGAAATAATCTTGTCGCAGACGGCATGCAGACACTTCAGTTCTGAGGCAAAAAAGACAGCTCCTGGCATCTTGCTCGACCATCCTTGGTAGAAACTTGTGATCCCAATTGGGTCGCGAGCCGCAATTGTTCGGTCCTGGGATTTATCGTAGAGGACGAAGGAAAACATGCCGTCGAGGTGCTTTGGCGCATCGATATCGTATTGCATATACTACAAGCAGATCAGCGCATTGCCCATTCCCCATGAAAGAGTCCTCTTACCAGTGGTATTATAACCTCGCAATCAGAGTGAGTCTTAAAGTGGTACGGCGTCTTCAACGTTTTTCGAATGACTCTGTGGTTGTAGATTTCGCCATTGACAGCAAGAGCAATGCTCTCATCCTTGTTGGTAAGAGGTTGAGCTCCACTGTCGACACCAACAATACTCAAACGTTCGTGGGCAAGAACTGGGAGGTGTTAGTCATGTTTCCAATGGCCATCCTGTTGGAGATTCCCTTACTTGTGCTGTTGGCCATATAACTTCCAGACCAATCTGGACCACGATGTCTGCATTGCTTCACCATCTTCAAAGCCGTAGGCTTGAATGCCTTTGCGTCTGGGACATGGCTATGAAGAACATGAGTCACTTCAAGGGCTGAGAAGGGTTTGGAGAATTTCAGGGACATTGTCTTGGGAAATTCTGAGATATTGAAGTATGTGAACATTGACTTACTGGCATCCCACAATCCCACACATCTTGCGGACGTTAAATGCGTGAGTTTGAGGTGGTTCACAGTTCTTCCTGTGCAAAAGATGCTGACGTTGCGGTGAGTGTCGAGGAGGCGAATTGGGACTATTGCTTTGCAATTGCACCCAGGCTTTGGCTCGGTAACTAAAATAGAATAACAAGTACGTATTGAGAACAATTGGAGTGCAGAAAGGTGGTTGTTTATGTAGTTTCCAAAAGTGTGACTCTTGCTAGAAATTTTGGGAGTGCTTGGTGGGGTTCCCAAACTTCCCATGCCGATCCCGGACTAATGCAGGTGCAGGCCAAGTGGGCGATTTGGGCGATAAGCTGCAACTCCTCGAGAGGTTTATCAGAAAGCGAATGTCATCCGTACCACTGCTGCGACCTTGGAGGGGTCATACGGAGGCATGAAAACTCAAAGGTCAGGATCCAGTAGCTTCTATTTGCCCCCGCGCGCCGCTTCTACGCCTCTCTGTGGGGTATCATGACAGAACAACAGGTGAGATGCCCTGGCTGGACTCTCGTGTCCAGGGGCCAGCTCAAAAGAAGTTACACCCTCAAGCGCAAATGCAGCCTCACCGCCGTATCACAAGCCCATTACGTTCCAGATTGATGTTCTTTTTGCATTCAATAGCTCATCTACCCTATATCAAAAGCCACCTGTAGACTTATTGCCCGCGCAACCCGTAAAGCCCCAAAGCAAATCCGTCCAACGCCATGCTCAATGCCACCCACCAATATGCAATCCAACACAAAAGAGCCTAGGGTGCCGGGTTCTCCCTGACGATTTTCTTGATCTTGCTCTCATACGCTGCTCGATCTTTCTTGAAGAGGTTGTAAGCGTCGGCCTGGGCTGGGGAGTCGGGATTTGGCTCGTCGAGCAGGTCTTGGACACCGAGGAGAATCTGTTTGATGGTGATCGCCGGCTTCCATGCATCTTCTTCATTCAGAATAGACAAGCAGACCGTGCCAGAGGGGTAGACGTTGGGGTGGAAGAGCGGTGGGACAAATTTGCCTATCTTGGTCAGCTTTTACAGTCGCAATATGAAGATAGGGCTCGTACACTTGGGTGGTTTTGTTGGGTACTCTGCAATACCTGTCAGCTTATCTACCTCATGTATATACGTGCTGTACGACTCACCATCAGGGAAGATAACGCTCAGCTTGAACAATCCACCCTCCCACAAGGTCTTCTCCTTGCCTGGTATTCCACACTCCCAGATCTTCAGATCAAGGACGTTTGTTTGCGGGTTCCGTTGGGGTTTTGCGTAGAATCCAAACGGGTGATCACGTCGCCATTGCTTTCTCTCCTCCTGGAGGCGCATCTGACATAGAGCCATATTCTGCTGTTGCGCGGAGGGTTGTTGGTATCGCGACTTGAAAGAGGCTGAGTGGGAATGTTGGGAGCAAGAAGATGTCGTTTTGTGCGAGCAAATACTTGTACGCGGAAGAAGTAGCTTAAAGTTTCCGAGCCTTGCGCGAGTGCACACTGGAGCCTGATTCTGCTTCACTTTTCTTTTGAGTATGAGGCTGAAGTTGGAGAGTTGTATCGCGAGCGAGATTTTGTATCGCGGAGATAGAGCTGAGCTGCGATTGGTTGAAGGAAGGGCGAACAGGGATCCTTGACTGCCTCGGCGAGGCAGGCTCAACAGTAGATTTGTTCCGCAAGACTGAAGAGCGCAAATTTATCCTTCACATTTAAATGTTTCTTTCTGACAGATAAGACTCTTGAATGTCCATCAGCGATCTAGAAGCGCCTATTTTGAGGCCTCCACCGTGAACACACCAAGAACGGTAGATACCTGGTGTCACAAGCCAGCAACCTGCCCAACACAAAGAAGAGGACACCCACACTCTCCAGAATTGGAGCGCAGATATGGAGAGCAAGCCAGGGGATTTAGAAGGTCTGGCAGAGACCTCTGGGAAGGCAATAGAGAAAGAAACCACCGCAGTTCCAACACCAAAAGACCCCGCATCAGCAGCATTACCAAAGCCCAACAATCCTGTACCTACGGAGGAAGTCCCAGACCCAGACGAAGATGATCTGGATGATCTAGATGGTCAGGTTCCCTAATACTCTACAATACATGTGTTAACAAGCACTAGATATGCTCGATGAATTTACACCCTCCCCCTCTACAGCAAAGCCAACTCTTCCCACTGGCCCAGGTAGACCCAGTGCCCCTATCCCAGACCTTCCAACAGAAGAAGGAATTTCCGATGAAGATTTTGCCAAGCAACTACAATCTGGGATGGCTGAGCTTCTTGGAGAATTAGAGACATCACCAGACATGCAAGCTCAATTTGAGAACATGTTGAAGGAGCTAGGTGGGGCAGCAGCTCTTGGAGAAGCTGCAGGATTGGGCGGTCCAGGTCCAACTGCATCGACATCAAAAGGCCCTACAACAAAACCAGTTCCAACTGCAGTAAAAGCAGGACCAGCTGCGGCTGCCCCTGCAACAGAAGAGTCCTTTCAAGAAACGATTAAGAAGACAATGGAACGGATGCGGGATAGCGGGGATCAAGCTACAGCTGCCGCAACATCGGACAACACAGATGATTTACTGGCAGAGATGATGAAGGCAATGGGAGCAGGTGGTCTCGATGGTGAAGGTGGAGAAGAAGACTTCTCCAAGATGTTATTGGGCATGATGGAGCAATTGACGAATAAGGAGATCCTGTACGAGCCTATGAAGGAATTGGATGATAAGTTTCCAGATTGGATGAAGAAGAACGCTGGGAAGGTTGATGAGGCGGATATGAAGAGGTATAAAGAGCAACAGATCTTCGTGAGGGAGATTGTGAAGAGGTTTGAATTGAAGACATACACGGATGATAATGCAGCTGATAGAGAGTACATCGTAGACAGGATGCAGAAGGTTGGTACTGACTTTATTTGCATTGATTCTGTACTAATAGTTTACAGATGCAAGCAGCTGGCTCACCTCCTGCTGATCTCGTGGGAGATATGGCAGCAGCACAAGAAGCTTTTGGAGCTCCTGAAGAAGGTTGCCCTACACAATGAAGAATTATTGACACCGAATACTCTCACAATAGCCCCATTATGTGACTCCCGAGGCAATAAACCATAACGCCGTCTTATCCTTCTGTTAATGCCCCAAACCGTAACGCCTACGTTGAACAAATAATCCTGACAGGTATTGAATGACGACCAACCCTAGCTCATATCCATCATCTCAGAATCCGTATCCAGATATCCGGGAACTTGCTGATGCTGCTGGCTTGCCATTCTATTCTCCTCCTCAATGACATCCATGAAGATATGATCATACTCCTCATCATCACTTCCATACGGCGTATCCGGGGCTTGTTGATGCCTCAATCCCTGCACTGTCTGGACCCCCCAAAGCATCTCCTCCATACCTTGATTCTGACTCAAGCTCCCCAGCAGCGCCTCCAATTCCTCTTCCTCTTCCTTCGCAACTTCCTCAACCATAACCTCATCCTCGATGTTTTCTCCATCCAGCATCTCATCCTCCACTTCCGACTCCCCCAAAATACTCGCCTCCCATCTCCGTTCCTCCTCGCGTCTCCTCTCCTCCGCAACCCAAATTGCCCTCAACACCTCATCTTCCCCCTCACTCATCCCCGAATTTCGATCCCGCCATCTCTTCTCCTCACTCCCTTCTCTAACCTTCTTCAAAAACAGCTTTCTCCTCGCTTCTCGGCCCTCATCCGCGTTCCGGTTCATAAGCGGATTGGCCTTGGTGACGCGCTTGCTGTACACGCTCTCTCTCCCCCTCGAAGGTGGCGGAGATGGAAGTGCGCTCTTCGACATGCCCGCCTCATTGAACTCCACATCGATATCAGGACTCGATCGTGACTTTGCTTTCGATTGTGATTTCGATTGTGATTTGAGACTGGGCAGTGTTTTTGACGCAGGCGTCGGACTCGACATCATGCTCTCCGGGTCGCGTGCAGGCAGATTGGCATCGCGGGGTGAGAGCGGGGACGGCGTGTTGCGGAGTGGAGAGGAGGACAGCGGTGATGGGACGTGTGGCGTGTAGGTTGTGAATGCGTGAGCGTGTGGTGAGAAGGTGCTGAACATTTTGGGGTTGTTGTTCAATTGTGGTTAGGGAGGGATGGAGGTTGAGGTCGAGGGCGGACGCGCTCGGAGACGCGATTCGTGTAAATGGACCTTGTCCGGATCGGGACAGCTCTTGCAACAACACAACCTCACAGAGATGACAGCTCAATGTTGAGGTGATATACAAAGATGATTTCTAGGACTTTACCGACTGATTTACTATTTCTTTGGTCTGACAATAATCAAATCGCTTTCTCATTACTATAGCAATTTTGGCCGCGCCGGGCTCGATCATTGCTCCCCCGTCGGACGTCTAAAGTCTGGAATCCTATGATCCATCACACTCTCCTCAAATCCAATTACCAGTCCACGGATATCTTACAGCCATGCTAGAGCTATAGCAAATCCAAAAGAGATGCTCCCCTAACGCCTCCGCTGTGGGAGCCGAACGCCGCCTTCAGAAAGCTACCTTATGCCTCTGGTTCATTCTCCGTCTCGGCAGCTACTCGAAGGTCATAACTAAGTTCGAAGCATTCTGCCAATAGATCGTTCACGCTGCCTTGTCCTTCTGGAATATCGCCTCCAACCATGAACTTGCCATCAACCCTCATGTTATCGATTGAGTTAAGCTAGAATATATGAGACAATGTTCGAGATGGATCACATGAGCGACATACCTTCATGCTGTAAGGGTATAATTCTCTTGGTGAAGTGACGCCTCCTGAATTTTTGACCTCGATAAGACATCGTCTCAGTGTCTGGAGTTGGTTGTATACAGGAAGAAGTGCTTCAGAAACAGGTTCCGAGGAGACCATGAGGTAGTAAATATACGCATAGCTTCGCCTGATCAAATACAAGAGTGTCTACTAGAGGTCAGTATTGCCAACCCAGCATGTTCTATCCTTGAAATACTAACTCTTTGAACGTAAAGTTCGGCAAATTTTCCTTCTGCGTCAACAAAATTGCCGTCGACTCGACTTTCGTCAATCCTATCCAGCTGTCTTTGATAATCGTAAAGATCAGTCTCTCGTAAGGACCAAGCCTGCGTCAGAGAAAGCTTCTCAAGCTTATTTCTAATCTCAACAAGTACTTGGTATTTCTCTCGAAACGGCTCGGGCATCTCTCCTTTGCTGGTCGATATCAATATAAGCCAGGGAAAGTAGGATTTATGAGGTTCCTACCGTTCAAGAACAATCCCCGACCACAGCAAGCACTTGTTGAGGAGCTCACAGACTTCATCATTACCAGCTGGTATTTCTCCAGCTGCTGTGACAAACTTTCCACCAACCCTTTGTGCGTCGACTTCTTTTGCTTGCGTTTGCAGCTTCTGAACATCTGATGAGGAGAACTATGACTGGAGTTAATGTTACATGTCGAACATACGATGTTTAACACATACCTTCGTTCTCGTATTTGCCAACGATATAGACCGCAGAATGGAAATCAGCTTCTCATGTATTGCCGGTAGGTCCCCGCCAAGTCGAGCAAGTCTGCTTTGTAGATTTGACAGTAATTCCTGACATACTTCGATTCTGTTCGAGAGAAGAGTGATGAGCTTCGGCGAGTACGTTCCGTCCGCGTGCTTGACATTAGCTCTGAGTGTGTCGAGGGTAGACGAAAGGTGAACGAGGTCTTTGGCAGAATATAGATCCACCTCGGTCAAGTGGTCCAGCAGTCGTTTTATCGTCGAGCTTAAGGCGTAAGCTGCGGGAGCTTCATTATTTCGTCCAATGGTCATGAAGAAGAGAGACAGCAGCTGGAAACACCCATCCAGGACCCTGTCAACTACAGACATTCGAGTTAGTGGCGCTGTAGAATTCACATGGCTTAACTTTGCCCAACCTTGGTTTGTTTCTTGCGGCTTATCGATCCGAATGTCGTTGAGTAATTTGACTTGATCAACCACTTTGTCGTAAAGAGGAAGCACGTCCGATGACTTGACATATGTAGTCCTATCAGTCTTCAGAAGAGTCAATTCATCTCGAATGCGCTGCAAACTTTCGAGAATTGGCTTCTCGCGCGGATCGAGGGGTGGTGGAAGCGTTGGAGTATCGGCCATATTGCCGAGGTTGTGGGGGTTTCGTGTTCGGCAACCGTTTGCTGATTGTACAATATTATCAGATCAATCTGTCCGTATTCGAAAACCAATTTGCGCAAGAAGCGTACTGTAAGGTTGGCAGCAGATTCAGCTTGGTATCAAGTCATAGTTACAATGACATCCTGCTAGGCGGGGAAATCGGATCGGGCGCGATAAACGTTCGTTATCTAAGCATGGTGCCTCATCGCTTCCACAGCCAATCACGTGGCGCCTGGCTCCCTGCCGGCACACCACTACAATTTTCAAATTCCAGTGGAACTTCCTGCCAATTCGCGACGACCCACACTCAAGATTCTTCACGAGAAAACCAACACACCGACAACAACTCTTTGTTGGTGAGTCGCCTATCGCAGGAAACTACGCGGAAGGGAGTCAAGTACTGATATAGCTGCCAATTTACAGATCCTCAAAATGTCGAACGCCGAGCTCGCAACCTCCTACGCGGCTTTGATCCTCGCCGATGACGGTGTCGATATCACTGTATGATTCCTCCTCCTTCGAGACCTTCTGGACTGGTCAGGACAGTGGTGGGATATGTTGCTGATCATACACAGGCCGAAAAATTACAAACTCTCATCAAGGCTGCCAAGATTGAAGATGTTGAACCCATCTGGAGCTCACTCTTTGCCAAGGTACGAGGGACATTGCAATGGGGATGGCACACCAGAAGACAGTGCTGATACTTGGAATTACAGGCTCTCGAGGGCAAGGATGTCAAGGACCTTCTGTTGAATGTCGGATCAGGTGGTGGGGCTGCTGCTGCGCCAACAGCTGGAGGTGCCGGCGCAGGAGGAGACGCTGCTGCTGAGGAGACCAAGGAAGAAGAAAAGGAAGAGGGTACGATTTACCCCCTATCATGCCGCCATCCGGATAGCTAGACTAACAATTTCTACAGCAAAGGAAGAGTCAGACGAGGATATGGGTTTCGGTCTTTTCGACTAGAGCGGTTCCTTTCTTTCCTGTCTGTACTTACAAATGCATGGCCACGGTCTTCTCTCGGTGCAACATTTGGCTGGTCGAGTAGCTTTCCATAGACAAGCAAGCTCATGAGGAATTTCTGAATCCTGGAGTCAATTCGGTCTATGGTTGAATGCAGAAATTCATATGATGCCTGGAACCTTTCATTTGCACCAGCTTCCCATTCCGGAGTCTCAGTGTTCTCCAGCCTGGATTTCGTGATACTTCCAAGCGCCATATGGAAGTTCTTTCTTATTGTCCAAACAGTTGCAAGCAGGCTACACCGCCGGGGGGCTGCATTTCAGCCGCCTCAGCCTCGTCCCCTGACCACGGATACGATTCTGAACCAGGCTTGTTTCCTGGGTTCATTGACCACTGTGTTTCTGCGGAGGTGCACAGCCTTTAGTTCGGACATGCCCCAGACGTTTCCCTGCACAACCATGACCCAGCCCATACAATTGCTCCCCCACAAGGCACAGACCGTGGAAAGTCTCAAATTGTGCATAGTTCAATATTTCCAAGCGCATGAGAAACACTCTCCTGCCTGACAACTGTCTAGCAAATATGTTTCCTTGGAATTCTGGTGAAGCTCACTGTCTTGTCAACAGTAAATCATTCCGTTTGTAATGTCTCAAAAAACTTCCTCATGCGAAGTTATATAATTGCTCTCTCCTTCCCTCATCTTCATTTTTCAAATCTCCAAGCCACTTCTGTTCTTGGCGTTCCAAACCCTCTCCTCTCACTAGTTGAACTTTCCCCTTACAATTCAACTCAACAACCATGCGTTCTTCAATCGTAATCCTCCTCTCTGTCTTGGCAGTTGCTGGCGCATCACCCACGCTCCCCCCTCGTGCTTGCACTACAATCTTCCCGAGCAACTTCTCCTCCCTCACCAACACACCTGTCAACCCTTTCACCCAACCTCTCGACAAAACCAACACAGATGTTACTCTTGTGGCACTTCTCGACTCTCCTCATCTCCGCCTTCAACACCTTCAAGGTTCGGACAACGCTTCTCAGGACAGTCTTCAATTCGTCGACTTCCAGATTCCCGCCGGAGCAAACACTTGCCAGGTCTCGATTGCAGATAATGCCAATAAGCTCTACTTCGAGAAGGACAGCAACACCAGTGCTGTCCCACCCACCCTGAGCTTCATCTCTCTCATACCTGGCGCTCTCTGCGAAGACCCTCAATATGAAAATGTCACGTACGACGATGTCATGCACGCCAGTCCTTCCGTCATCCAGTCTTCCCAATGGGGCACCGCCGCCCTAACTCGGGGCACATCGGAGGTCGTCAACAGCTTCCCCTGCCCCCAGCCTACGAGTGATGGAGAGGATGGACATGCGCAGTTTGTCATCGAATTTGAGCCGGATCAGATGGGAGAAGGATCCTGTTATTGGGTTCTGCCGCAGTCGACTTCTGATGTTGGTGTTCTTGATGTCATCAATGGTATCTACTTAACATACTGTTAAGTGAAACAATGCGTCTTGAGAAGGAATCAGGTGGAACAAAGTTATGGGTTGATGGCTGATCGGGGAAATTGGGTTTGCGTTGCCATTTTGCACGAGTAAAGATTGGTTAGAATGTGAGTTTCAACAACTCGAAAGAATTGGGATTTGATTTTCTTGCTGGCTGCGTTGAAAAGTTGAATTGCGGGTTTCAACAACTCGAAAATGAATTTAGTTTGAACTTCTTGGAATTGATTGCTTTGTTGGAAGCCAAATCTACAACAACTGTGTCACCTGTGACTTTTGCAATTTCTACTCTTCCCCGACCATCTTCCCACGTAAAATTCCTCCATTTTAACTTCAATGCCCTTCACTTCATGGAGATGCGATTCGGAATGCACACTTGAAAGGATAAATCTGGACCTGCACCCATTCAAATTAGCCAAAATCCCGGCACTCTTCTCTTGCCCTTTCCACTCCAAGATTTAGTCAAACACTTACCTTCTCCAAATCCCAAACCTCACTTTTGGAATAAATGTCATTCTTCAAGATCTCAAGAACCTCCTCCTTAGAACTCGCACGCGCAACCATCGCACTACCAAGGAACTTCAACTGCTCTCCCTCTTTCGGGACTTCTTCAAGTATAGCCCCTGTTTCTCATCAGCCATTTCCATCTTCAATTCCTATCAAGCCACCTGAAAGAATGGAAGACTCACCACCCATTTGCCAAAACCCATTCTCCTTGTTCGGCGCCAAGCCCTCAAAATGCTTTCTTCACGCCTCGCTCGTCAGCGATCCTGATCACACAAAATGACTCAAGTCGAGATGAGAAATTTGAAAAGTATGCTTACGGTCTAACCTCCAACCTCTTAGCCAGCTTACCCGGTTGATCTGGCATGACTACCAGCCATTCGAATTTTTCTGATGCTGTGGAAGCCATTGTTCGTTGTATTGCTGTTCTTGTGATGCTGGACCTGGAGGATAGATTGAGCTGGTGACGGAGAGAGCGTGTAAGAAGGGACATCTCAAAAAATTTGAGGACGGGGGGCGGGAGTGAGGTAAGAAAGAAGAGAGGGAAGTGGGGTGAAGTGAAGTGGGGTCTTTTTCATGGCGGGGTGCACAGGTCAGGTGACGCGCCCTGTGGGTGATCAATTATAGAGACACCCTCTTAGTTTTTGCTTCCTGGAAGGGTGCTGGCAAATAGGAAAGGATTTATTTGGGGGGTTTGGGCAGGAAAGTACAGAGGGAGAAGGTTGTGTTACTCTGTGGAAGGGGCGTATGGCTTGTTGGGTTTTATCGAATGCTAAACTCACCCCCCGAGGGTTAACACCAGTCGCGTCTTCCCATTCCTCAACTATTTACCAGAACACAGAGAATAGATCGCAATGGCTGGGAAGAGATCATCTCCGAGGAAAAGACCCCTCAATGAAGCCGAAAATTCTTCTCCGGCAAGAAAAAGAGTCAATATCGAAGCCAAGTCACCCAAAACTGCCATTCGAGACGCGTCTGAAGCTCTGATCGAAGCTATCAAGCAGGCTGAAGAAGTACATTTGCATCAAGCAAGGGATATTCTGAAACTTTCGCAGACGAGGAATTCCAAGGAAGCTCTAAGGAAGGATAGAAAGCCTGTTCCAGAAAGCGCAGGCTTCGAATTCGAGAAAAACAAAAGCTCTGGTTTGCCGTATGTTTACATCGTCTTGGAAAAGAGCCTCGTCAACAGCACCGAAGAACTGGGCGAAGAAGTCCTCGGCACTTTTACCACTCTCGAAGACGCCAACAACTTGCGTAATCATTGTGCAGAGAACGCGGAACGAGACGATCCGGACGCCATTTTTGAGGAGGCGATGAGTGCTGATGGGCGTATCTCGTGGAGCTATGAGGATGAGAGTGGAGATGGAACGCAGCTGAGAATTGAGAATTGTATAGTTAATGCGCCGGGGTCTGTGCCTGCACAGGATTGGGGCAGGCCTATTGGAGAGCCTTGCCCAGAGAAGGAGGATTCTGGGGAGGAAAGCTCGGAAGATGACGAATTTCGCCGGTACGAGCAGGAGATCGAATTCCGAACCCATCGATACCGGTATTGAGAGCCCAGCAAGTCATTCCCGGTACTATTGCTTCTCTGGGTGGTTAGAGGATAGGGAAAAATTTTGTATTGTTTTTTTTTCCGCTCATATTTCGCATCTCAGATCAATATCGCTTTACACGAGTTACTTTCTTTCGGAAAAGTAAACCGACGCCAAAATCTAGACATTATTCTTACCAAATGCTTTCGGCTAATGCAGGTTTTCTGCGATGTCTATGCCTTATGCCCCGATCGAATCAGCCATTGTAAGTGCAATGGGACTGCTTACGAGAGACCAGCACCAAATCGCCTCTAGTGCTTGCAAAGCCTCTAATCTCAATGTTGTTCTTGCACTTTCTATTGTTTGAATTACTATTCTCCCTTCTTACTCTATATCTGATGAATTCGATCTCCCAGCTCTCTCTGAGAAGAGGCGCAAGCTCTCCTGTCTCCAACTCGTCTCCATGCAATGATCCAGAAGAAAAGAGCATGTGGCAAGTGAACACAAACCGCTAAAGATTTTGAAAGTTCGACGCGATACCTGTTGCACATATACCGTCTGAGGGAAATTATGTTGCAGTGCAACGGACGATGTTTAAGGAAGCTCGGGCTGCTGGATTAATTGAAAACTCTTGTTGGCCAGGAGGGTGTGGAGGGTGCTGTATATCTTACTTCTTATTAAGTCTCAGGTCTAAAATTTGGAATAACTGTGATGTGTATCCGGACAGCCTGAGTCGAGGGCTCGAGTTATTCCTAACGTCAGCTATAAGTTAAGACGATGAAGTGGGAAATGACCTTGCAAAATCGTTTGAAGTATAGGTTCTAGGCACTGCTCTCAAGTATTTCAGACTCCACACTCATGCTTCCAACTCCTCTTAAATGCTCTCAAGCACTTACTATTATCACAAGCTCCCTATTACTACTATTCGGCTCCTTAAAGTATACTCGCACTACTCCAACTCTTTCTATTTTATAATTAGAGAGCGTCGTAATTATAAAGGAGAGGAGGAGAGGTTGGGAGGAGGCGCAGAATTGTTATGTTTGAAAAACAGCTAGTAACCCTGACTGGCAATTTGAACCCCGGAGACACTTCGGGAAGATTGACACTGGAATCGAGTTGCGGTGCAGAAGCCTACGATGAATTAAAGACACGGTGGGGCGATAATGTGCTGGTAAGTGTCAGCATATATCTATTGAGGATTCAAAAGAGGTCCAACCTGATGATAGACTATGAAGCAGTCAAATTCTAGAACCAAGCAGATCATGACAACAACAGCATGGACGTCTGGTTGTGAGTTATTGCACAATAATATATAGAGCTACTAGGGGTTGCCATTGCCCTTTTCTGACCACCAACCACTTTATCAGCTGTATATCACGTGCTATAGGCGTCCAAATCGGGCTTAGTTTTGCCCCTGAATTATGTATCGTCTGTTAAAGGCTCCACAGAACCTTCCCTTCTCAGCCTCAAAAATCACGATATATTTGCCTCTCTTCGCTGCGGTTCGGATTGATGCACTTCTTCGGAAACAGGCGGTGGTAAATTGGCCCTTCCCCATGTCAGCATAGCCTCATTTATTGCCTTGGCTAAATGCAAGTATAAATGACACAACCAGCATTTGACGAGTCAGCAGGATAATTAAGATAGGCAGGTAGGTACTGACATCCTTGGTGAGGGGTCCATTCACCTCGTAAGGTCAATTCCTCCAGCTTAACATCATCCTCTCTCATCATCACTCGACAACGAAAAACAAACAAACCACCTTCTCGGAACGATGACAGATCCTCACTGCTACCTGGAGAGTCTTTCGCCAGAATTGCTCATTCCAATTTTAACTCGTCTACCAGATCTTGAGTCGCTCGACAGCCTTCTCAGAGCATCGCCAGCTGCATATCATGTCTTCGACACCCATGCCGCTACAGTCTTCGAGGAAGTGTTATCGTCCGGCAGCACCCACACATACACCTGCGCTCTAATCCGCATTATCGCTCTCATACGCGCCGAAGCTTTGCCACCTACTGTCCATGATCTAGCCAGCTTCAAAGACCTCGTAAGACACGAAACATCGCCGCATCGTTGGAAACCACCACGATGGGTCCATCCTCCGACAAGCTTGCCATTAGATCTGTCATCTGCTGTTTTACGCGGGCTTCTCGCTACAAATCGAAAAGTTCAACGGCTCACATTTGGCTGCCTCGACTATTACTTAGATCGGTTCAGGCCCTTGAAGCCCTTCAATTCAGCTGGATTTTCATTCAACAGCACGTATTTTGGCGAGCATTCTCGCGGTCTCATAGGAGCATGGAACAATAAACAACCCAATACCGTATATTATTACCCGGTCCACGACATCGGCCCTCCTTCTTGGGTTGAGCAGCAACGTGTTCTTCGGGCCTTTTGGCGGATACAGCTATCTCGTGATCTAAGCGCCGCAGTCGGTGCCTCGCACATCATTTGGCTGGAGGGGGAAACGTTTAAAGGGAATTACCAGATGAGCCCGGCGGATTTATGCGATGTGCCACAACGATTCACCGACGCTGCCGGTGGTGTCTTGTTGGGTGGCCGGGAGCTGAGAAGTAGGGAGACGCTACTCGAGCACGAGCTGCTAGAATCAGCGATACAGTACATGCAGGAGGTCAAAGAAGTAACCAATGAATCAACTTACTGGCGGCTCAAGAAGGACTGGGCAGCTGGTTCTGCACCGGCAAATCAAAAAGATCTGGAAACTTTGGATCTTACTTTTAGATCCAACATGTGGTCATACTTCTCCAATCTATCCGGTGACCCTTGGTATCACGACATGTCTTTTCTCTCACCACTGCAGCATGTTAAATTCGAGTCATTTCGCCGTTTTGGATTTGCGATCTGGAGTACCGCGCGGATGGCGGAGTATGGACTCCTAATGGCTGATGATGATGCGGCAGCTGGTCTGCAACAGCCAAATTGGGAAGCTTGGAGGAACCTTCTTACACAGGATGAAAGAGATGAAGTGGACAGAGAAAACAAGAGGAGAGATGGGTGAAAACTTGGCCCTGTAGTCTGACCAAGCCCGTCAAATAATACTACGTATCTAAGAATTAACAGTTATGTGTGCCACACTCGAATACGAATGTTCAGCAACAAAATTTCCCTCAAAGTGAAGATTGAGATGTCATCTGCAGGAAGCAAGTCTCAAAACTTGCTCAACTTATTTATACACACCAGACTGCATCCTGAAAATAGCAGTGAGGAGGAGGCAATGCAACATTTGGTCGGTTATCTTCAAATAATAAATTGCTTTGTATTCACTCAGCGGAAATTAAATTTAATAAAAAACAGAAAGATAGTTAAAGGAAAGGATTTTGCCTCAATCAGTCTTCTCTTTAATACAGACCATTCTGTCGCCCTCACACTTCACAAGATTATACCCTAGATACGAAATTGAAGTCCATGATGATCATGCTCCCAATTATTGACATACTCTGAATCTTGTGCTGTTTACTAATATTCTAGGACGAAACAGTCAAGAAAGCATCTATAAAGCCAAAATCGAACATCTCAGCAAAGCACTTCAGCACACCAAGAATATACAGACATAAGAGAATCTCCTTAATCAACGGTGTGTTCTTGATCCGATCCCGCAACTTTTAGACACTAACTGCATCCATCCTTATCGAATAACCCAACGACTGCTCTGGAGAAGTCACATTGATCTTTATGAATTCAATGTCCGCCTGTACAAGATGACTTTGGTAGCTGTTTGAACTCATTGACTGTGGATCTTTTGACAAGTCTCTCTCCTCTAGAGAATGATCTTCTGGCGAGTATCTCTCCTCCACGGAAAAGAGGTCTCGCCTCTTCAGAGGCAAGCGACATGTTGTATCAGGTCTGTCGTACATGTCTTTCACTTGTACGAACGCCTGGATCAAAGTGTTATGTTCTATTGTCTCGGGGCTGCTCAGGTAATTTTTTTTGTAATAAGTCCTGAATTTCCCATACTCTTCAGGCTTGGCAGAAGGCTGTGCGTTTCGACCACTTGTGAGCGTTGCATCAAAATCGGCTTCGTTGTTGTAATTGCCAAGATTGCCCGCGTATGGTGCCGGCCTCGGAATATTCACCTGGTCTTTCATCACAAGAGTAAAGGGATTGCGGTTCCCGCCCCGTTGTAGGTCGTTGAAATACGCATTTATAGTGTCTGTTGGATAATGTGCACCGTCCTGGCTCCGATATTGTTGTGCTATTCTGGCATATTCTGAGGCGTGTCCTACCAATGCATTGATCACTGCTTGAGCTGCAGCAGGAGCGGCCGCTCGAGCTGCTTGCAACGCGTTGGCAATTTGCTTGACAGCAGGTGCATACTCCTCCTTTACACCAGTAAAGCCACCTTTTGGCAGAAGTTTCTGCAAGTCGATTTGGAAGGGAGCGGGTTTTCTCGCTGCCCTAAACTTGTCCGCAATTGCCGACCACTGTTGGTCAAAATCCCACATGGTACCTTCCTTGGTTGCGTAGTAGCGGTCGAAATCATCGGCGTCCCCAATAAATTTGACGAAGTCGTCGAAAGAACACATCAGTGAGAATCCATTAGCATCTACAGGTAAACCAGCGTTCTTAGCACCTTCGTCGAAATCGCTGCCGTCAATTTTTTTGGTATTGCGTTTGCATTGGGTGGCTATCATTCTCTGAGCTCCAGTAAGACCTGCCAGCCACTCTGCTTTATAAGCAGCGTAGTAGCCCATAATCTCCCATGGTAGAGCCGTGTTTAGAGCGAGAACTTCGAGGCCGGCGAAAAGGCCCAGGAGGAGGAAGTGTAAGCGCATCGTTTAGTGTAAGACCGATCACCCGGAAAACTAGGTGGGATATAAGAGGAGACAGATTATAGCACTGCCAGAGAAAATAATCGGCAACGTTCCGGGGCTTTGAACGAGTGGAAGAGGACGATGGATTGTGGACGTCTTTAAGACTACAAAATTCTGAACGCCCGCAACGAGTGAGCAAGAGTATATGGAAGGAGCACTTCGTCCCAAAACAAGACTGGGCCGCAGAGAGAGATGAGCTTAGAAATCATATTAGAATTTCCTCGAGGATCCCCTGGCAAATATTCATAGTGCCCCGGTATTCTACAATTCTAGCCCAGGGTCGTTGCCGTGATTGCAGATATTGATATTGCAAATTTATTCTGCCAGCTGTATAGTATGCATGGCCATATTGGAGAGAAAAGCTTGGGCTTGTACAGGATCATACAGCTGTGCCTTACTATCCAGCTGTGCCTCGCTAAATGCGCGGATATGCATGTGCCTTAATATCTAGCTGTGCCAATTATCCGATGCGCCTCAATATCCAGCTGTACCCGTGAGCTCAATATCCTCTCTAGGGCTGACAGCTGTGCATACACCTTATAGGAATGTTCTTTTATTGTCTTATTTTTTCATTTCTATCTATCTATCTATCTATCTATCTTGAGATTATGCAAGTAATATTCTATAGCCCTTCGGAAATATCTAAAAGAAAACAATCTCGAGCTCTGCCCGAGTATCAGCATGGGCAGTGCTTACATGTCGTGAGTGTTGTAATATTGTCTTACTGTTATATTCAGATTCATCTATCTCGAAACTGTGCGAATCGACATCCTCCAAGAAATCTCCCAAAAAAGTCTCGAGCTTTGCCCCGCCGAAGGACCTGCATGCGCAATGCCCCGCCCCGATACCGGAGATCATGGTTTCTTTAGCATGTAAATGCCTATCATTTTCTGTTCCCTGACATATTGCAAGCAGGAGGCTCGAGTCAAGAATCTGATAAGTTGGTTCGGGTTCGTTATCCGATGGTTGTCCCATTTAGCCTTCTTACGTGCGTTCAGTGGCGGAGCTCTTCCTACACGTGAACAATGTCCAAGGCCGTGGATTCCTAAATGAGAGTCTTGAGCCACACCCCATAGATGGCTAGTACTAGGATATGGGTATCTACGGTGTGGCACCGACAGTATGGATTAGAGAAGTCATCGCTCTCTAATTCATCTCGGTACCAGCACAGCCTCTGTCGGGCCGAGCCAGGATATAACCAACACTTAAGGGTCGTTCGTCTCATCTAATAAGGAGGTAGGCCCCGAAAACGAAACCATCTTCCGGCAGATAGGTTGGGATTTTTTGTGCCCTATGCACCCTGTCTGTGTTATGATGAGTAGGATGCAAAGGCGCAAGGTAGCAGCCACAATACAACAATCCACATCCGCAAGTACTGAGCCATCTTCATTTATTCCAAATGCTATCCAAATTTCTTTCTAGCTCGCATTCCGGGATTAGATAGCAAGTACGAGAAGCAGCCGAGGGGCTATGCAAGTAAGCTCCTTTGGCTCCAGAATGTTAATCTACGTCAGGAAATTCACATGTACACATCCCCGTGACTGCTTCTCACGTGAAGCGTGCAATTGTGAGCAAAATTTTACAGAGTAATAGCGCAAACCGAGCTATCGAGGACAATTTGGTCAAAAATCCATATGTAAAGTAGATATTTCAGGCAGTAGTGATTTCGATACAGCCTTGGAAACTTGAATCGTAGGTGAATGAATACACTCAGCTCTATATATCTAGGTAATCATCAAAGAAAACTACAGACTTATATTGAAAGCACACGTGTGGCAAATATTACCACGCCTGCCTCAAATTTGAAAAACGAAAAGCCACCTGAAAGAGACAGCACCCGAAGAGACAACGACAAAATTGTTAGGAACTCGCAAATTCTATTGTCATTGGCGCATAACTATCATAGTATTCAGCTATAGCATGAATATTGCTGCCTTTAGTTTAGATGCTTAGACACACATATCAGAACGTTATGGAACGAATTGCAGATGAGGTTTTGCCTGGCTATGACTTAGTTTTCGTAGCGGTTTTTGTTGACGAAGAAGTGGTCTTAGCGAAAGCAGTCGCAGGTGCCGTAATGCCATCAAAAGCATCTGCAAATACTACAGTGCCAGCAGTAGCTGCCGTTTCAGGCACAACAGTCCAATATGCAGTAGAGTTATACGACGAGACATCGTACACCTGACCAAGACCTATTGCTGAACTACATAATGCTGCAGAAAATGGACGTGCCGAGTTGCTCGCATAATTTGGAGCAATGAGGCCGAAACCGCTAGAAGACTCGTCAGCAGTTATTCGAATACAAAATGAGAATATCGCTGCAGCTATGAAGGTTTACAACTTACTTTGGACAGCAAGCAATATAAGATGCGTTGTAAGGAATTGTGTTCCAATCATAAGGGCATACCAACGCACTGAATGCCGGTAAGTTTACGTTATTGAGCATTCCTATAACGCTCGAATAAAATTGTGGCGGGTAACAAGTTGTGACGGTGGAAGTCGGAAGTGGATTGACTGAATTATCCCACAGATATGGTCCTACATAATCCATCTGGGTAATAGCTCCTGCCGTGCATTGGGGTGACTGAGTGAACGTTGTCGTAAGAGCCATATTATACAAGGCTGGATTTGTCTGTACAGAGGTCCACGTCCACGGGGCTGTCGATGTAGGGGTTGTGAATGACGAAGTTGTTGTTGGCGCTGCTGAAGAAGTCGTAGAGCTCGTGGATGTTGTAGGTGGCAGATGGGTAGAACTTGTGGTAGTTGATGTTCCTGTTGACACCGACGACGACGACGAGGAGTAAATCACAGCTTGACATGTAAAGCAGCCCAAATCGTAGTAGGAATAAATGGAAGTGGAAGATGCCCTATTGGTCGGTTTACCAGAGTGTAGAATACAGTACGCTCCCGTTTCAAAGCTAAACTTCGAAATCAGCAATTGGCCCTTTAATATGTATTGGGGATCTAGAACTAGTTCTATAGTACTTCGAGAGTATTTCATTATAAAAGAATTTCTTGGAAGTAAAAAAAGAAGAAGAAACGGTGCACTCAGATGGTCTTACTAAACATTTGTGCAACCTGCAGTTGTTGAGCAAATATCACCACAGGTAGCAGCGTTATCTGTGAAAACCCCACTGGTATAATTTTTGATGATATTCGAGCCGTCCGAGACTGAAAGAACACCGCATGTCGTGCCTGCTGGTTGAGGTGTAGCAAAACCAGAGACTACTGAGCATGTTTGCAGAGGCGTGCAACTGAAGCAGTTGGCATCATAGTATTGGTACGTCGAAGCACTATTTGGCCTTGGTGCTGTCGTATTATGCAGATTGCAAGCCACGCCTTGGGTGAAGTAGACATTCAAACAAGTGGACATAGATAGGCAGATTCGTGCACAGGCAGCCTGCTCAAAATTCAGTCCAAAGAATTAAATACATTCAGGGGCGGGGGATACTCACAAGGCTTGAAACGTAGGGTGAGCCGGAGGAGAAAGACTTGAGGATGCCAGTACCGTCAGAATCTGCACGTTCGCCGCACACAGCACCAGATGGTTGAGGTGATGCAAGACCTGATACTGTCGAGCAACTGCTGGGTACGCTGAAAGTGGCTGATGTGAAAATTTGTCTTTTATCAACAGCAGTAGTTTGCGAAGGTGGAGAGGTGATAACTTTCGCAAAAACGCAGGATATCGGACTCAGAACGAGGAGAACGAGAACTAAGAGGGACCGCATTATGGAGATATAATCAACAAGTGACACTGGATGCTAAATCTAACAATACAGCAACCCTCCTGCTGAGATGTCAAGTATAATATGGCTGAAGAAGAATCTGGCAAGATAAAGCTCAATGTTGGACTGTGTAGGACCAGAAAGAGCGGCCATCAGCTAAAAGACGTTGGATATGGTGCCGTATAGAGTACTAGCGAACGGCGTCCGAAAGGAGAGGAATATCTCTCAAGGTCCCCTTTTCTCGATGGCCACCAATGAAAGCCCTTGATGTTTTGTGAGATTGCTGGTACCAGGGAAGTGGACTTTCTACGTCCAGGGACTCGCCTGGGGCAGTGCCGGAATCGATTGAATATTGCACTTGCGGCGGGAATCCCGAGTCCCCCCAGCTCTTGTGTAGTACAAGATCCCACAACCTGATTTCAAATTGCCAGGTTTTTACAAATGCCCATGCTCGTAGGGCTATAGAGTGGTACGAGAAGGTCAGAATTCTAGATGGTACCTGCATACTCTCTGCCAGGGCCGTGCATCTCACCCTAATCCGGTTAAATATTATAAGTGTAAACAGCTGGCTCTTTAGCCGCGCCACTCGACGACCTCATCTCGGCGATCTCGCTACGCTTACTCAGACTTCTATACTACCAAATTAAATCAGCTTTACCTCGCTCCTCACTGCCTCACCACCTCACTGCACACTGGCCTAGATGTGCCTCACTGCTCAAATGTGCCGCGTTATCCAGATGCGCCTCAATATCCAACTCACCACGCTTTGCAACTCATCTCACTAGTCAGCTGTGCCTCAATATCAAGCTGTGCTTCAATAAGCGATCAAGCTGCGCCTCAATATCCATCTGTACCGACTTACTGTTAACCCTCAATATTCTACCATGTGGCAGCACCAGCATAAAAATCCCATTTTCATCCCACCTGATCCGGGAGATTATTTCGCCCTCTCTTGTTCCCCACCTCGTGCGAATAATCTACAGCATCCTCTTCAATCTCCCGCGCCTCCCCGAGGGCTTAGCTATAACACTAGATCCTTGATGCAACGCAAGTTCGGCATTCTTTCACTCGACTGCCAGAATTAACAAGCTCCGGGCCCGATTAGACTTTTAATTTCTATCCTTGAACGTCCTACCTATGACTACCTCATGCAGAGCAGCATAGGATCGGTCGTTCAGTTTCCGAGGTACGAGATCCGAAGGCAAGGCACCAACAGGTCGTAACAGCGCACTCTCTTCTTTACTGAAAACCACGTTCCACCCTTCAAATCTTTGCAAGTACGGCAACACATACATTCCATCATTCTATCAACCACCAATGATGTCTCTTCTCAAACAGAAAGTGCTGCTTCATGCTTTATTTTTCTTTACTCTTGCAGCTCCTCTCGCTGCATCTGTTTCACCAGACACACCCTCTTATCCTGTGTTGGAACATTCGCATCATTACAAGTTTCGAGATATCTCGGTAGCTCAG
Organism: Stipitochalara longipes BDJ; assembly: GCA_009732865.1. NCBI lineage: Eukaryota > Fungi > Ascomycota > Leotiomycetes > Helotiales > Hamatocanthoscyphaceae > Stipitochalara > Stipitochalara longipes. The sequence continues at coordinate 836,998 of ML769332.1, read as the reverse complement.
AATGTCTCGATAGCCCACAATATCTCGATAGCTCAAAATGTCTCGAGTGTCTCGACTTCCGATATCGCACAAGCCCAAGCAATTGTGGCAGAGGCTGTTCGTCAGCAAGGCGAGTAAGTAGTGACAGTGCTTCTATAACATTGGCTTGCCATGAATCTGTTACCCTTTCAACACAATCTAAAAAAGATTCATCACAATGGTTCATACAGTCGTTGAGGACGGCATGAAGCTAATTCATTGGAAAATAGATACAATACATATCGAGCTGCGAATCCCAGAACCAACCAGTATTATGTCGGTAACTCGGCGGAAGCTAGAGCTTACAGAAAGCAAAAGCGAGCCACGGAGCCAGCTCCACCAACACTCAACCCTACTCTTCGCGCTGCTGCAGCTTTACTTGCCGAGCATAATGCTGCAGCCCAGGCTGCGAATGGTACTCTCGATCGTGTCTATCCGAAACCGAGTTGGGACACCTCCTCAGAGTCTAACCACACAAAACGCACTAGTACAGGATACTGGGGTGCGAGTCTAGGGCAACATGGTCTAGCTCCAATGTAAGCAGTTCTGCGTTATCACTATCACATATTCTCTGGAATATATAAATTATACTGAACAAGCAAGCTGATAACTGAATTTTCAACAGGGGAGGCGACTCGTCCTGGCTAGTATGTGGGCACGTCTGGAAATGCCTTTTCCACTTGCTAACAAAGTACAGGTCTACCGCGATGTAACCAATAAAATGTTTGCTGGAGGTGCCGTGCGTGAATATTTTCTATGTCTTTGCACTTCCTTTTTTAAATGAAAAAAAATGGAGACTGTCAGCCATGCCTCGAGCGCCTGGTCGAACAAGCGGCAGTCCTTGAGCTTGAAACAGATCCTGCTCTCAAAAAGGTGATGAAAATTTACGCTGACATATTTTTCAGAAAGGTGACGGGAAAACAGATGACACCGCTGCCATCAATGCTGCGATTGCATACGGCGGCAATTGCGGAGCGAACTGCTCATCGTCTTCAGTGAAAGGCACATTTATATTCTTCCCGCCGTAAGTATTCCTTGTACATTCCCTCACGCCTTCATATATCTTCTGGATCAATTGATAGTACTGTTCATCAGTGACGTATCTAAGATACGGCATTGTCATTTTTCATTGTGTCCCTCTTGTGCTCATGCTAACTTTTGATGGGTCGCAAAGAGGCACGTACCTTGTATCAACACCCATAGAAGCTATGTACTATGCACAACTTGTGGGAGATCCACTTGATCCACCCACGATTAGGTCTTCTCCCCAATTCATTGGCCTGTAAGTAATATCTCCATTCATACCGAGTATGATCTAGGCGACCCTGTTTTGCACTTGGTTATGAAAATGCATCTTTTGACTATTCGGGGAGTTCTTCGCACGAGCTGGAATTCGTACCTCGTTCACCGTGAAGTTATGCTAATCACACAGCTATAGTGGAGTTATCGAAAGTGGTTAGTAGGCACTGTCACTTTGAATACGGGAGATCAAGAGAACTGATGTGATATCGGCAGATGTCTACATTCCTAACGACAACTCAAACGAGTGGTATAATGACGTAATGTCCCTTGTCCTTTCTTCGTAAACGTTGCTGACAAGATGTTTCATTCTAGACATCCAACTTCTATCGCCAAGTTCGCAATTGTTAGTCTTACCCTCTTCCGTAGACTTTCAATATGTTTCAGCCTCGGGCAATTGCGAATTTTCACCTGCAATGTCTCTGTTACACACTGAATCTACCTTTTTGAGATTGCCTTAGCAATAATCGAACTCGCTGACTTTCTGTATGAATAGTAAATATTGACATTCTAGATACCACTACTCCCACTGTAGCTGGCTTCCATGTTCGTAGATTTTCTCTTTCCCCATTTTCCTGGTAGCCGAACTCTCTAGCTATGTTTCGCGAGTTCTGACTTCTCGACACCTCTCTCGAGAAGAGGCTAAGATACTAATAAACCTGGAGATACACCACAACACTGACATAATGATTAGTGGCAGGTAGCTCAAGCAACATCTGTGATCAACTGTCGTGTCTACGCGCCAACCTCGGCAGGAACCAGTGCTCTGGGTATGTTTACAGAGAACGGAAGTGCTGGTTTCATGAGCGATTGCTATTTTTCAGGAGGCCAATACGGAATATGTGAGTGCTTTTTCTCTCAAACTGTCTTTCTACTTTTGATTGGAAACTGTTTTCTAATAGCTTGCTCGCAGTGGGTGGCAATCAACAGTACACTGTCAGAAACTTTCAAATAAGTTCACAGACTACGGCTAATATCTGCTTGATTTGGGATTGGGGTTGGACATGGTCTGGACTCATTCTCACTAATTCTCCAGTCGGTATCTTATTGATCAATCCACAAGCCAAGACTGGTCAGCAGGCAGGTTCGATCTATGTCATGGACTCTAAGTTCATCAACGTCAAGACAGCAATCTACGCTAATCAAGAGCCCGCAACAATCCTCGAATCTAGTGTCATTACGCTCGATAATGTTGGAGTTGTCAACGTTGGGACAATGATCGGCTTTGCTGATGGCCATCAGACTGATATTGCTCCACAGAACATCATGTTCATGATCATTGGTAACGTAAAAGATGGTGGCACAGGTTACGGCACGTACTACGCCAACGTCAACGTCCCAGACCCAAGCATGCTAGACACCTCTCTTCCAGCTTACGCCCGTCCACTATACTATTCCAAAAGTCGACCACAGTATGAGGGCCTCATCGCTTCTCAGATTATCAATGTCAAGGACCACGGTGTAAAGGGAGATGGGTCTACTGATGATACGAAGGCTATTCAAGCTGTTCTTGCGATGGCTTCAACTTCCAACCTGATATACTTCCCTGCCGGGTCTTATATTGTCACGAGTAAGTGCAGCTTTTGGCGGTACTTGCTTTCCACTACGGCTAGAATTCCGGGATAATTGGTGCCAGAGTGTCCTGTTGCATGAATTGTTCAATGTTCATCTAGCCACAATCTACTTCTAAATGAAGAGGTCACAAAGTTAACTCTATTTCTTACGCTTAGGTACTCTCATGGTCCAGTCCGGGAGTCGAATCACAGGCCAAGTTTGGTCTCAACTTGTCGCATCCGGCACCTACTTTGCTGATATGAGCAAGCCTCAGGTAATGCTTAAGGTTGGAAACAGTGGGGACGTTGGATCAGTTGAAATCTCTGATATGCTCTTTACTTCGAAGGGAGCCCTCCCTGGTCTTATTCTGGTAGAGTGGAATATCGCAGCCGACCGCCAAGGAGATGTAAGTGCTCAGCCACCATTCTTGAGACTTTTTTGGGCTTCTTCCTTGCCCCTCAGACATAGAGAAGTGCAATTTCTTCGAGAAATTCTCGTGAAATTAATAGGATAATTTGCTAATTCTGAGCTTTTGACAAATAGGTCGGTCTGTGGGACTGCCACTTTAGAGTTGGTGGTGCTCTCGGAACGGGACTTCAAGTAGCCCAGTGTCCGTCGACAGTTCCTCATATAGAAACCGGTTGCATAGCTGCTACTATGATGCTGCATATCACCCCAAGCGCAAACGGGTATTTTGAAAATATGTGGGCGTGGGTTGCAGATCACGATCTCGATGTAAGAATCCGTACTCTGGTGCCGATTGAACTTGTGGGACTGGAGCACTTGCGGCTGGAGACATGTTACATAAGTGGCAGATGGATTTCACGTGCTAATAGCTTCATAGGACCCAGCTCAAACTCAGGTTTCAGTTGGTGTGGCTCGAGGTATACTTATGGAATCGGCAGGGCCGACGTGGATGCTGGGCACTGCGTCTGAGCATTCGATTCTTTATCAATACAATTTCGCCGGCTCTGTCAATACACTTGCGGGCATGATCCAAACAGAATCGCCATATTATCAATATACTAAGGCTACAGAATCACCCGGCCCATTCAATGCCTCTGTTGGCCTCTTTACGAATGACCCTGTCTTTCCAGATGCTAGTTGTCAGGCCACCGACCTACTATGCAGCTTTTCGTGGGCAGTGATGATTGAAGGTACTGCGAACCTTTCAATTGCAGGTGCAGGTCTCTACTCCTGGTAAGCAATATCGTTTTGTTATGCACGCTCGTCGATCTGAAGAGCTATGTCTAAGCAGATGTGTTTCAGAGAGCCTACATGGTCTCTGATCATACAAGCAACTCACTTCGTCTTGCTCGTACTATATGCTGATGCTTCTCAAGGTTTGATAATTATGATCAATCTGTCTGCGTCGATAAGCAGAATTGCCAACAACGACTTGTTAACAACCAAGGCTCAAACGATCAGTTGTTGATCTGGAACCTTGTGACAATGTACGTACTTCTTATGTTTCACGTCAGGAGAAATGCGTTTACTAATGCGGCTGAAAAGTGGTGCCGTCGAAATGGTCTCCGATACAAACACTAACACCACTATATATGCCAAAAATAATACCCAAGCAATAGGTCATCCCTTTTGGAGTATATTTGGGGCCTATGCCGATGACCAAGCGACTGAGCCCGGAACCTGCGCTGACAATGATACTTCTCCCGCATGCATAAGTTCCGAAACCTGCGACTTCACACTTGAGTTTGCTGATCTTGATGCGATTGCGGCTGCTGCTGGCACATTCCCTGACCTATGCACTGGATACTATACACTCGGCGCGTTCTCAAATATGTTAGACGCAGCCATGGCCAACTATACAGATGCAAATGACGGCTACGATGGGGTCTTTGGTGACTATGTAAGTTTTTGCTCTTTTCCTTTACATCTAATCTGAGGCCTGTAATTATTATTCTCGACTCGTTTTCGAAACAGCAAGGGTATTTCATTTTTAAAGACACAAGGCGACTGACTAGTCTCTTTACAGGTTAAATTCACCAAAAACATGATTCCTACCGCGCTCACAGGGTTTATGGGCGTTGGAACAGATAACCCAGGAGATGGAAACAATTACTTCGATTGCGAGCTCCAAGAAGGTGGGGTTACCAAAATCCCTAGACAACAATGTCCGGTACGTGTTGTCCTGCTAGCTTCCAGCCTTGTCTAGATCAGAAACATGTCGAATGTTGAAGTTAAAACTTGGTCGCAACGCAAGAAATTAGTGTATCTTAGTGCCAGGCAAGTAAAGGTGCACTGGACAAACACTTACATAGTACAGATCCCCGACAAACAGTACAATTTCCTCACAGTATTTACCATGATTTACTATATGAAAAATGAGACGGGTTTCTTGTAAGTTTATTTGTTTCCTCGATCGCTTTCAACCCCTCAATGAATTCGGAGCATTTCAGATGTGGTTTAAGAGTTCAGTCGAAGCCTCTTGAACTCGCAAAATATGTCTTCGAAGTTTCAGCTTTTGCCTAGGTGATGAAGCTATGCTAACATATCCAGCGATGACCTTGCTAATACATACGGCATCGAACAACCCTGGGTCGAATTTACCGATGTTCATTATGATGTGGATTGCACCGCTGGAAGCGGGCATGGGGGTAATCGTGGATGCGAACCAATCCACATTCAACGCCAAAATTTTCCGGCGGACTCTGGAAATGTTACAGTTAGCAACCCGAAGGATATCATCACCGCGGCTTTGCCAAATATAGACGGTATTCGGATATCACTCATAGCTCGACAGCTTGAGTTGCTTACTGGAGCGTGGTATGGGCCTACAGATGATCTTGTCCAGGTCAGTTAATCATGCACCGAACCGTTGGTGTCTTAGCCTGTCTTCTTATCCTAACAGAGAAGAATCTCAGCTAATTATAAATAGGTCCTTTCCATGCCCGTATTCTTGATTGTTCAAGCGATTAACGACATGAACGAAGTAAAAACTATTGGCAAGAAAGAAGAGAAAGAGATGGCGGAGCAGCTCACGCTCGAGATTCTAGGCATCATATTTGCCTTTATACCTTTCCTTGACGAGCTCACGCCCGAGATCGAAGGCTTGGACGCCGTCTTGCAGATCGTCGACGCCGCTGGCAACACTGCCTTGGCAATACAGGGTATTGTTCAAGATCCAGAATCTGCACCTATGGAGATTCTGGGACTTCTTACTGCAGGGGGCGCGAAAGACGAGGAAGATGTTGCTTCATTGGCGAACACCCGAAGGGGCATCGCCGGGGATGACATAGCAAAGATTGGAAAAACTTTTAAGAGTCTGGATGATAAACTCCAGGGCTTGGCTAAGGCTTGTAAAAAAGCCTGATCCACGGTTCGACGTCCTTTTTACTCCTAGGGTGGAGGTTGAATGTACGAGATGATTCCTTTGTTTGTTGATACTTAGAACTTGTATACGCATAGACATCCTGGCGGAGGGCATCATTCATATATTCATAAGATATTAACCGTCAGTTTCAGTTTGAGTTGGATGAATTAGGATTTCCACCTTAGAGTAAAGCAGAGAAGCGTTTTGGGGATAGACATCAATGTCATCAATGACGAATCCCTAGCGAGTCAATCCGTGCCCCTCATGCTACTCTGGTTCGTCACTCGTAAATGTCCCAACTTCCGCGAAGGCGTTCAGATTCGATGTATCGGCTTTGGTGAGCAATAGCATTAAATAAATAAATTGGATTAGAATACTGCCTAGTATTTTAATCTTAGTATCCAGTACGCCAGAGAAAAACGATATGATTTACGATATGATGTAATTTGAAGTGTTTGGAGATAAGTTCTTGCTCGATTTCCTCATCACTTGGGAACTGAACTTTCCTATTCTGGGACCTTAGGCTTGACTGGAAGCCCCAACTCCACCCGAGATTTATATGCCTTCTCCACCCATAGGTTGTACGCCCTTCGCCGTTCATCTTGGGGATGAGACCTCCTAAAGTTCCCCCAGTAGGCTCCATATTTCATATTGGCAAGGCAATCAGCCAAGTCCCACTCGGATTTCACTTCGGGTTCCCACGCCGAGTCGGTGAAGGGCTCGCCATCTACCAATAACTTGATACTGCCAATCCTCTCGTAAATAATAGCCCCATTCTCTCCATAATCACCATCCATTTCCATGATCCTTTTCAAGTCCCAAGCTATATAGATAGCAATCACTTTCGGATGGCGCATGAGCGGAGTTTCTGAAGCTGAATTTCCACGTCTCCTAGAGTTTCCAAAGGAGAGTGGTCCACTATTCATAGCAGGAGTACGCTCTGGTGATATCAATTCTGGGCCAACGTCTGGGGTGCGGACGTCAATTATGAGTTCATTGATGCTGAAGCGCTTGTCCCCTCTCTCTGCCTGTCGACCTACGGGACCAACTTTGAGAAATCGCTCGATGAGATTATAAAGGGCCCATGTCATTGATGGCGGTCCACCAGCACCGCCATTGAAAAGGCCGCGCTTATGTGTTGGGAAACCAATACTTCGGATCTGGGCATAAACTCTATCTACCCTTGTCGTGAGAACGGGTACATAGAGCCAGGTAGGCCACAAATTCTTCTCCTCTGCAATGATGATATCCAAGAAGTATGAATGCTTGGTTGGAAGAACGCGGATTACGTCAAGGGTTTCTGTGTGCAGCTGGCGGTTGACGAGAAGGAGTGAAGCTGTGTCTATCTTTTTGGGATGCTCGATGTACAATACGTTGCGTCCATGAAAATACTTATCGTACTTGTAATCATCCAACGTCGCTCGATTGCTGGGGTCTGAGATATCCTGAAGCTCTGGAACATACGGTGATACGATCAGGGTGAAGATTTTGTCGCGAAGCTCGCGAGGTATTGTGAGGAGGGTGGGCATCTTTGAGATAGACAGGAGTAGGTAAGCTAGGAAACGATAAAGATATAGTTTTGCAAGTAAAATATACTAAATAGAGAATCGCCGGCGACGGGAAGTATAGTTTATGCGGAACGGGGCAGATGGTGATAGAAGAGTCGCAGCAGGATCAACATCCCGACCGCTTTGAAGCGACATACTGACTGCTACCTGCTTGGCTGTTGGATCATTCTGATTCGCCATCGAATAAATTTGACCAATCAAGAAGTGTATCTGTAATCTTTGACATAAAGAGTATTAATTCTTGGGTTCAGGTAGTAAGAACGCTTGCGTACCAGGAAATCCACCAGGCAGCAGCGGCCAAGCGAGACCATACATTGTTGATCTATAGCCTGTAACCTCCCAGTTCCTACATTACTGAACATCCTCACGCGAGCGGGATATCATCATCGTTGGCTCCTTTCAAATCCCGACGCTGACAAGCCTTACCCAGCACTCATGGCGATATATGGTCCAGCCAGCGTCTTGGTGGCTGAGACATATTCTATGCGCGCGTCGAACGGGCACCGAGAATCTGGGTATGCGGGAACCTGACCGTCAATTCCATATCCAGTAACCAATCACTACACCTCAAAATATCCTGCCAGTAAAATGTCCAATGTAGCACATTCAACACTCAACCTCTATTCTTCTTCCTCAGAAGATCTAGCAACTGTCCCTGAGCATCCAGCTTCACGCCCGCTTGACAATCCGGACAATCTTTACAGTCGCCGGTCTCCATATTTTGCAGCCTTTCTCTCAGCAGCTCATAAAGAACCGGATCCAGATTCTTGATCTCCGCCAATGACTCATCAAACCGCGTTGGGTCTTTCTTGGGTCGTCCTGATGCCCATACTCCATGTTCATTGTTGTTGCTCTTCCCTTTGTCGTTCTTTCCCACAAGTTCTTGGCATGGAGGGTCGAGGGAGAAGTCGTTTAAGATGGCAATCTTTGTGTAGGAAGGTGCTAGGGATCTCCATTCGTTGGAGAAGATTGCACCTATTTTTCTGAGAAGCGGGGTGTCCATCTTCTGTCCCGAAAGGTCTTTCTCCACACCTTCGGGTTCCGAGAATGCGAGGCCGATAACTTTATCGTGCAGGGCGTAGGGACGTTTGCTGTTTGCGAGTAAATGCTCCTTGATTGCTTTACGCTCTGAGATTGCGAGGTCTTGGACGTTAAGGTCGATGGCGTGGAGGAAGTGAAGGATCTTGATAGGAGATTGAGCAATGTCCGTTCTAAAAGATCGGGACAAGGAGAAGGGACATGACTTACTGCTTCCAAAACAGCGCTGTAGTTCAATGTAGCAGCTGAGACTTTACCCTCCAATTCGAATTCTAGATCGGATTTTATTGATCGAGGAAAGTTATCGCGGTTCTGGGCGCTTTCTCCATTAAGGTGGGAAATAGTTTGGTGTCAATGCGCTCTTTCATGAATTTTGCTTCACCCAGAGCGTAAAGCTTGCTTGCTTTCTCGAATCGGTTGGAATAAAAATCCGTCTTGTTGGCTGGGCGCATCATCATTCTCAGCTCGACATGAAGGGAATTTGTAAAGACTGCCCTCTTCTTGGCAGAAATGGCTCCAGCACCGGCTCCAAGCATTGGTCTGCCACTCTTGAAGATATCATCTTTGAATAATTCAATGGCTTGTTCGAAGAAAGGGATTTTTCTCTTGATGTGGCCGCATTGCAAAAGCATGTTATACAAGTGGAAGAACCCGATCACCAAACCAGACCAGTCCCATATTCTTGCGCCCCATTCGTAGGAGTAGTTGAAGAACTCAGCCTGTGCTGTACCGCACAAATATGGAGAAAAAAAGCCAAAGTCCGTTATTTGCGCTCTTAGCAAAGAGAGACTTTGGAGTACTGTCATGGTGAATGTTGACGTCTGCAAGAATCCCCTCACCACAGCAATCGGCGTCTCCATTCAAGTTTTTCAGGAAATAGATTTGCGATTCCCAAAGAGAGCTCGCAGTGGGCATCCGCTCCCGGTCTTCCTTAAAAGCAAGTATCGGTAGATCTGCTGATGTGGTGAATCTATCCCGGATGGCCTTGGTCTCTTTCAAATCACACGCATATTCCCAAGCAAGCGTCGAGTGTGTTGTGCCAAAGCAGTAAATGGGAGGTATAGCCGCCAGATCAACATGCCAGCGCTTGGATTGCCGCATAGAATCAACAACTAATCCTTTCAGTTAGTATCAGATACTCCGGAAAGCGCTGACATAGCTCAGTAATATATATGAAGAATTTGAAATGGAAAGTAAAAGCACAATCAATGAGATTGGACCAGAATAAAAGATTCAAAAAAAATTCCTTACCAAGCTGTAATTGGAAGACATGATGTGGCTTGATTTCAGAGATGATCGGAGTTCCTGGCTTCTGCATAGCCAAGACCGTAATATCCTGAGCGAATTCAAGAGGATCCCAGATCTGACGGGAAGACCAAGGTTTTTTCGCCCCAGGAAAGTACGATTCATAGCTCCAGTCTAGATTTGCAGCATCTTTCACGGGCTCACTGTTCTTAACGAAGTTTACTCTCGCCGCTACATACGTGTTGACAAGGTCGTAAAGCCAGGATATCGTATAATCAGCGTTCCATTTTCTTGGGCGCTCAGGAGTGAACATCGAGCGCTCTGCTTCTGTTGATACGAAGTTTGGGTTCCAATTCATGCCCTTTAGTACAGGGCCTGGCCTGCCATTGCGCTTCTTTCGATACTCGGTGATGAAAGCCACAAGGTCATCGTGGCAGTTCAGGAGCAACGCTTCTTCTGCTTCAAGCATACCTCGTGCTCGCCCGTGAATAAGCTGAGTAGATGTCGACTTCTCCGTCTTCGTGTCGCTGCCAATGATTTCAGGATTTCCGTTTCGGATGAGGTGATTAGCAATCCTCCGGTAGTGGAGGCATGCGGGATAATCCATTGCAAGATCATATTCAGCTGTTTTGATTAAAGCAATGGCGAGGTTGCTAAGAGCTCCAGCGATGACGGGCTTGACGACTCCGCGGCCTACGTTTTCCCAGAGCTTGAACGTGTATCTACCTCGTTAGAAAAATGCCTGTAACAGTAGGAAAAACTTACCCTCTCAACTCCATGAGATCCTTGATGAAAAAGCAAACAGCAAAGTAGATTTCAGTCTCAGAAGTGATCTTGTAACTGGAAAGCGCTTCTGGAACAGCCTTGCGCTTCTTGCCTTTGCTGCGGCCTTTTGCCGGCGCCGGACCGTCGCTTGCCATAGTAGTAGAGGGCTTCGAGCCGGCGACCAATTCCTCGAGTTCTGCTTCGTCGTCTGTTGGCAGGTTCTCAACATCCAAGCTTCCAAACTTGTTCAAAAACTCCAGTGGGCCAGCAGCTTCCTTTACACGCATGCTTCCATTCGCCGGCTTCGAAGGTTTACCCTTTGGCTGGGGGCAATCGTCATTGACCTCTGTAAGTATGTTCCGGGCATTCTGTAAAGCATCAATGAATGCCTTGTGGCTTTCATTACTCCTCTTCAGATCTTCATCCGGATTGTCTTCTAAGAACTGCTCAAAGCATTCCCACGCAGATGTTTTTGTTTGAATGACCTTGTCAAACAGCGATAGTATAGCATTCGGTACGTTCTCCTTGGCTTCCGCAAGTATTCCAGACAGGGAGAACAGTCCACTCAGCGTCACTTCTGGGGAAAGAGAGATTTGCATCTGCGGCTCGTCCCTTCGCTGCGGATTTCTTATTCTTCGAGTTGCCGTTCTTTAGCTTGGGTGGTGCATGGACCGGCGCGCAAGAGTCTGCTGTAGTCACAATCCATCTTATCAGAATGGAAGTGTTGTGCTTGTATTGGAGGTAGGAGCTTCGATAGGGGACGGTAAGAGCTCGGTTGTCCATTTTGGTACGACTCGCAGCAAGAACTTTAGGCAGAATTATGCGGACTGCAAAGGAATGTTTAGGGATTTCATCTGGTAGCTTAATCGATAGAATAGTTAGCATGCATGTGCAAGACTCAGGGAATGCCCAACATTACAAGGACAGAAGTTGGTTGAGAACCTCAGCCGCGGCGGTGAACTCGGTGTGAAGCGGTGTGAATCATCAAAGCAATTTTTGAAACCGCAATCGGCGTGCTTCTTGGGTTTTTGACTAGAATTAGGTATTAAAGGCTTTTTGAGTGGTGGACCATTGTATTATGGGCTGCAAAGATATTCTGATTGCTTGACATGCCAGAAAAATTTAAGGAGGAGACACGCTAAGTTTAAAATGGCTCACGTTGACATGTGACCCTACTCTACCCTTGAACATTATTAAGTACCGTCCTCTGAAGGGTAGCCCTTGCAAGAGAAGATATTAGATTAACTCTAAGGAAGCACAAGAGGATTTCTAAAATAAAATAAAATTCTCGGTAAAAAAGGTACACAGGTGTTGTCCCCCACTCCAAGCCCCTGACCCCGCTATCTGCCCCGCGTTCAGCCCTGTATTCTGCCCCGAGTTTAATGTTACACAACATGAAGCTAAGCCCCCTTTAAATGCAGCATCTTCAAATCACTCACTGGATCAGAAGAATGAGTTAATACTTCATCGTTGCCTGATCGTTCTAAAATAATTTAAGGATAACGGCCTTCTCATACGTATGATCATCAAGAGAATCAAATAGCACACTCAGACAGAAACACTTCACACAATTCAATCAACCGCTCTTATCATAAAATAAATGCCAGCACCCGATCATATTATCATAATTGGAGCCGGAGTAACAGGCCTCCAAACCGCAATCTCGCTCCTGACTTCATCCTCCACCTCGCATTTCAAAATCACCCTAATCGCAGCGCATCTAAAGGAGGCAGTTAAACATGGTCTGAATACATACAGTTCCCCGAGTTGCGGAGGATACTGGCACTCGCAAGCGTCGCCATCGGACAAAGATATTGAAATTAGGGAGTGGGATAAAAGAACTTATGAACACTGGAGCCAGCTTCTGAATGGTGAGGGAGAAGAGAATGGAGAGGGGTATGAAGAGAGAGTCAAGAAATATGGACTGGGGTTCAAGGACAGCCAGTATTATTGGCTTCAAGAAACGCCTGAGACTGAGGGGCACGATGGGAGCGGGATATGGTTCAAAGATGTTGTAAAAGATTTCGAAGTTGTGGACTTAAGCAACGGGACCCAGAACGATGACAAAATTAGACCAGCGCCAGGTGCAGTGTTTGGGATCAGATGCCAAACGATTTGCATCAATACTCCGCGGTATCTGGAGTATTTGATGGAGACAGCCTTGAAGCTCGGGGCAACGACGATAAAAGCTGAACTCGATGTCGAGAACGGACTAGAAGGCGTTCTCAGAGATGCGAAAGCGAAGTTGTGGGAGGAAAAGAACGTGCGAAAGGAGGATATATTTGCGGTGATAAACTGCACCGGTGAAAAGACTAAGAAATTCGTGGAGGAAGAGGAGCGTGAGAAGCTGAGGTTTGTTACGGGACAGACACTTTTGCTAAAGGGAGAGGCAGAGATGGCTGGGACTTGTGTAGGGTTTCCTGAAGAGTGGGGAATATTGTATATCATTCCACGGCCAGGAACGGGCACGTCGATTCTTGGGGGAAGTCGGTTTGATATGAAGGTCCATGATTGGGATCAGAGTGTGGCTGGGAATTGGAACACGACGATGAAGCAAAGAATGAGGATCTGGGGTTTTGCAAGAGAGATCAACAAACCGGAACTGGGATCAAATGGGTTTAAAACCTTACATTTTGATCTCGGTGCAATTTCGCGTAGGATCGGTGGACCAAGGGTGGAGGTTCAGGGACAGGAGAAGATCGAGGGTGTTTGGGTGGTGCACTCGTATGGGCACAACGAATCAGGATTTCAGAATAGTGTGGGATGTGCTGAGAAGATAGTGAGACTCATTGCTGGTCTGTGAATACTTTTGAAGGTTTGGGGCTAGATTGCCAGATTAAAAGTTTGGGTTGCTATTTTGAAATGTCTGGGAGTTTAGAGGCGTATATCTTGTTTCTTGTTCATAATTTTCAGTATGAAAAATAAAGCCAATGAACTACTTGAATAGAAGCAGGCTTGAATAATATTACCACGCTAAAATATTGCAGACTTCAAAATTGTCGTAGCCTTGGCTAAAAATAAATGAGGCAATGAGGCACAGAATACGAGATGGCTGAATATGGGGATTCGTCCGCGAGAAACACTTGGCACAGTCGATAAGACGACGAATTTCCAAAATTCCTTGTTCTGCTCGTTCTTTTATTCAACATGAAAAACTTTTGAAATGGCGCGACCACGGGTCCCAAGATTGTACGGCATCGTTCAGTTCATCGCTCGATTGCTGTCGCTGGGCAGTATCGTTGGAGTACTCGCAATCCTGATTCGTCTGAATATAAAATATGGGAAAACCTATGGGGCTGCATATGCAACAGTGAGTGTAATTGAACGGTGATAAGGCATAATGAAACAAAAACAGCTAACGACGAGAATTCAAGGCGATCGTTGCCCTCATCATCGACGGTAGTGAAGCGCTCGCATTAGCAGATACATCACGACGCATTCGCCGAATTCTGTTGCCTTGTGCTGTGACGACTGACATCATTGTTCTCGCTTTGGCTTGTGGATCGATTTTGGAGATTGTGTTCAGCGATTGGGGGTTAGGAGATGACCCAAACCCACCTGTCAATGGTTACCCATGGATGGACTCCGAAGACGTTGCTCTGTGGTACATGGTGGCTGTCACGTATGTGTTACGCCTCGCGATCCAATTAAAATGCTGATATGAACAGGGCGTGGCGGTTCGTCTTGTGCATCTGGGGATGTGTGGATTGCTGTTGCATATTCAGAGACAAGCCGAAACGGCCGATAGATCGAGACCAGGGCGCTGATGTTGCCCTGGAAACTATGAAGACATAAAGAGGGCATCTGGGAATGAATTATGCTGGTTTGAAGAGTTAGAGGGTGAATTTGGTGAATTTAGATATGACGAGAAGATAAATCTATGAACCTCCAGCCGACGAAGTCCAGAATGGTTCAAGTTGTAGGAGATCATCAGAACCTAGCCGGGGCGTTACCTACGTCGAACGAGGGACATTAACCACGACAGAATATGGAAATTTTTATAATCGAATATAATTATCTGAAAGATTTGGATGAATTCTGGTTGCAGGCGACTGAAAATATGGCGAAAGAAACACCGGCCGCGGTGTATCTAGCCACACGACATTCGGTATTCCCCATGTTAATTAGGATGGTCTGATTGCTTGAGGAGGCTCAACTCAGCCGAAGTGACCATAATTTCTGCTCATAGCTACATCGGCAGGACTTTGAGCGCCTTTAGGTTTGGAAACGTCAAAGATGACTCCACTCAAGAGAGTGTAAGAGAGCTCATAAGCCACGAGTCAGCCCCTGAATCTCTAAGCGAGGAGCTGCTACCACGCCACAGGCAATGTTTACTGAGGCGAGGCCGCCACTGTAACTTCGCAGTGGACCTTCAACCTCCACGACATATCACCGAAAGAAGTTGAAACGACACGCCTTTCAACGGTTCCACACCTATCATAGCTCGTGGTGTCATCAAATGGAGGAGCAATCACTTCCGTGACCTCCTAGTATTCAATAGGAACTCATCACGATTCGCGATTGGCAGGGAGTCCCACATTGTACCGAGCCTGGGAGGACCAAGGACATGCCCAGTGGCAGTCATCCTTTCATACTACAAAATTATTATATATTAGATGCTGGCTATCTCAAGTACCGAAAACAGCCAGAAGCGGATTGTGGGGTCATTCGGTATGGCCCAAGTACCGTCAAGAGGCTGATAGATCCGATGTAGGCAAAATTGCCTTGCCGTCCCACAACCTCTCATTATATCTCATAATTATGAAATCCGAAATTTTTACTCTTTCACTTTGACTCAAGCTTCACTCGTTTGCTTGAATTCGTAGTCACTTTCGTTATGTTCAGCTCTATTCTTTTGGTGACCATTGTCCTGCAAGCATTCAGTATTTTCCCGCACGCATATGCACAGCTCCGCATCACAGTCGATGCATCCCTTCAATACCAGCACGTAGACGGTTTCGGGATCTCCGCTTCATTTCAGCGCGCTCAGCAAATATACGGAAAATATGGGCTCTCACCAACAAACAGAACAAAAGTCTTAGATCTACTATTCAGCAACACAACAGGAGCAAGCCTCACAATCCTCCGCAATGGTATCGGCTCAGCCAATTCCTCTTCTCTGGACTACATGAACTCCATTCAACCACTGAGCCCCGGTTCTCCAGCGGCAGCGCCATTTTACAACTGGGACGGTAATGACAGTGGACAGGTCTGGCTCTCACAGGTCGCTGCTGGCTATGGAGTCAAAACCTTCGCAGCAGATGCCTGGTCCGCACCGGGGTACATGAAGTCCAACAACGACGACACGCACGGCGGTTCTCTGTGCGGGGTGACCAACACCTCCTGCGCCACGGGAGACTGGAGACAGGCGTATGCTGACTACATCGTGCAATACCTCTCCTACTATGCCGCCGCCGGGATCAAAGTCACGCACGTCGGCTTTGTGAACGAGCCTGAGCTCTACGAACGATATGCAAGCATGATCTCAAATGGCACGCAGTCCGCAGACTTCCTTCGTGTCTTAGCACCAACTCTGAAGGCAGCAGGACTAGACACGAAAATCACGTGCTGCGATGCAGCAGGATGGAAGTCTCAAGCTAGAATGCTGGCTGGTATCCAAGCCGCCGGTGCCGAGAGTTTGGTGGGAGTTGTGACTTCGCACGGCTACAGCTCTCCGCTCAACGGGACATTGAATACCACTCTGCCGGTCTGGCAGACGGAGTGGTCTGACTTGCGTGGGAATTGGACGAATGATTGGTACTTCAACCATACAGCGGGAGAAGGACTGACCTGGGCTGTCAATATCCAGAAAGCATTCACTGAGAGTAATGTGAGTGCGTTTATTTACTGGCAAGGAGCGGAGATGACGGGTAGGAATACGGCCTTGATTAGACTTGCTGGAGACTCGTACCAGGTTTCGAAGAGGTTGTGGGCTATGGCGCAGTTTAGTCGCTTTGTTAGACCTGACGCGATGAGGATTGATGCCGATGGTGGGAATGAACAGGTCCATGTTAGTGCATTCAAGAATTTTGATGGGGTTGTTGCGGTGCAGGTTATCAATAACTCAACGAACGCCACCGATATTGAGTTGGCTCTTGGCGGTGGGAAGGCTCCAACGAGTTTGCAAGCCTTTTTGACTGATAATGAGAACGATTTGACGGATTTGGGCCAAGTTACTGCTGGAAAGAATGGGACTTGGGAGAGTACGTTGCCTGCGAGATCGATGGTAAGTTTTGTAGGGGTGTATATGTAATGATTGAGGGGAACAGATGATAAGTGTATGGCCCTGTGCAAACGTGAGAATAGATCTGAGGGCCGGTTCTGAGTCTTCATCAGATGATACAGACGCAGATTTGGAGGTAAATTTGAAGTCTCAATTTAATGCAGAGTCATTAGACAACAGTGTGATGCTCCTTAGGGGACTTAACGTGATTACGATAGATCTCCACTTGACGCCCCTCCTGCCGTGAGCCGAACTCGATGTTCCAGAACTCTCCGGACACTCAAACGATATGTAAGAAGAAACACCGATCTCTAGTAACCACTCTGTTCAACCTTTTTTATTATTCCAAGTGAAGCGCGGGATTGTCGCCCCCAGTGCAGGAACTTTGGAGCATCGAAGCAATGCGCAATGAGACACATATTAATGCTTAGTTCTCGTCGCAACAGTTCAGATGAAAGATTTTGTCAGATGAGAACACTCCTCAGATGAGAACGCTTCACGTCCCATCCATAAGCAGCTAGCTATGAGTAATAATATAGTATAAATATGATCCCATACCTCAGCACCCTCCTCTTCCTCTTGGCTAGTCCTAGCAGGCCTACTTTGTTCTCATCCGCTGTGATAACCGCAACGGTGCCGTGCTCCTTTTTGAGATGGAAGGTCCTCTGGGATGAGAAGGACTCCTCGAGCGAATAGTCTTTTCACCTTGGATTGTCTTATTTATGAGATGAATGGTCTCATAAATAAGAGAATAAACCCTCGTCGTCCTCTGAACCTGTGGACGAGGGGTGCGATGTGCAACAAGCCTTTGCCCCCCGAGTAGATATTCACTATGATTGCTTGGCTTCCTTTCATTGTCACAGAACATTTTGGTACATTCAGCCGATGTGCAACAAAAGACACTAATTACGCGGTTCGCGATGGGCGGAGTGACAACATCAATGACCCAGAAATTTTGGGCCATTGCGTCGATGTGCAACGAAAGCGTGACATCCAAATTTCGCGGCCCTATGAAACCATCTCAACCGGCTCAAAGAACGTTTGGAACATTGCAGCGATGTGTAACAGACGTTTAAGCTCGCATTTCACCGTGAAAGGAACGATCGTATAGACATCAAGTCGTAGCGTAATATTATCCGGAAGGCGGAGCGAAGCAGGTGATTTGGTACCGAGTGAGACTGTCTGAGGCCATATATGAAAGCAGTCAGCTGAGTGAGGGTGCCTCTTTCTCGTGACTGAATTTTCCCGGTTTCTGTACAACTGGAGGCTGTTAGAGCTGTGCATTGCAAAGCGCTGTTAAACGCTGGTTGTGGTTGTTGGAGGATTTCGATGTGGCCTCGACACAGATCTCCCGGATCTATGGCAACGCATCGGATGAAGAGCAAAAAATATGCTGGATGTTGGAGAGATTCTTTGGTCCAAAGAGACGTGAAATGCTGTTGAGGTATTGGACATGCCAGAAGAAATGACATGCTGAAACTCATGAATCTATGTTGACATCAGTACGTCGCAAGCTGAAAGGCGTCAATCAAAGGCATTCGTAAGTTTCGGATCAGGCCGAGGGAGGGGTGGTTGCCACCTGGAAAATTCACGACGTGCATTTGAAAGAATCAACAGGCGGTTGCTGTATGCGTCTTATTCGGCAATGTTTTCTTAAAAGAAAGAAAAGCAAGAGAGGCAGACAGGGTTGTAGTGTTTGGGATTGACAGCTCGTTTATGTTTTTTTTTGAGTCGGGTTGTGATTGTTTTGGTGGCTTCGTCTCCACAAAATCCACTAGCCTCGAAGGCAATTTAGCTTCCAGTGCTCTCCTGAATCCTCGCACCCTCTCCATTGTTCCAAGCAGCATCTCGAACAATCCACATCAACATCACAATACTGCTTGGGATCTCATTGTCTCCTAGCTGGCCTGGACAAGCGACCTTAGCAAGATGAATGTTCTGCTGCCCACGCATCCGTCGTCGTTCTCCGAGTTCCCACTTCATCATCACGACCACAACCACAACCCTGGTAGGCAGGCACACGACGACGTCGTTGCATTGTATGGCACTGACAGATATACAACAGTCTCTCCTCATACACCTAGCTCAAGAATGAGCTCTCGCAAGCGGAAAGCAGACGATGATGGCATCGATGAGAGCATGAGCATTTCGCCTCAGAACTCCCCCGCTTTCACTCCTCGCACTATTTCTCGACCTTCGAAGAGATCAAGAGCCAACGAAATCAACGGCCGCCCTCTCGCACTCCCCCGCCTCCTCGAAACACTTGACGCTGAGTCTCTACGATCGGTATTACAAACAATATGCGAGCGTCACCCTGAGATCGGATCCGAAGTGGCTCACTCAGCACCGAAACCCTCTGTTGCAGCAACCGTCGACGTCCTCTCATCATATCAAGAAAAGCTACGAGATGCCTTCCCATTCGGCGGTAACGCTGGCTCAGATTATGCCTACAATCGAGTTAAGCAACCGTTGCTTGATCTCATCGAAGCCCTGACCGACTTTACGCCGCATTACCTGCCCCCGCACGAAACCCAACCTACCGTATCCCTCAACTACCTCGACAACGCAACCAAAGTCATTCACGACCTTCCCGAATGGGATAGTCAATCACATAAACACCACAAGGACAATGCATACGACGAGATTTCGAGGGCTTGGGCGTTGGTCATTAACGAGGCATCGAAGCGTGGAGGTGGATTCCAACTACATTCCGGCGGATGGGACCAGAGACTCCAGAAGCACAACGAGCAGAGTAATGGCCGAATGCAGGTTGCTATCAATGCTCTTGGATCAGAACTGAGTTGGATGAGTGGCATGGGCGGTATGGGTGGCCCAAATGATCCTAACTCGATCCGCAATCAACTGTTAAATGGCACATATGGTGCACCTACTGGTAATCTACCTGTCCGCGTTGGACTGTGGTAGAGTAGCAGGTACTGAGAGACGTTGAGCAGGACCATGATACCCAGAACCCATTTTCACAGGGTACATACGAAGGAGCGAGAGATTGTCATACGGGGTCCGGATGCTATAGAAGGCAGCTGTTCACACATCGGCGTCTATGTTTATTACAGTACCTGGCCTACGGCGGTACTACGAAGCTAACGATGATTCCCATTTTCTTGTGTCTGGGCTCTTTGAGCATGCTTGGGAGTTCTGGGCTTCTCGGAGGGATTTGGTTTTTATGCATTTGGGCCTTCATGCAGAGGCGGCAAATAATGTCAGGCGTACACTCTTTCCATCATAGCGAATTGGGTCTGGTTGCTTAGACTAGGACCATGGAGAATGAATACAGCGATTAGAAGCAACGTACCACTGTCTGAGGGTGATGATGCATTGATGAATTTCCTATGAAAATATGAAGAAAAAAATGCCAAAGGAGATTAACCTTAAATGCCGAGGAAGCAATGATGTATCGGCTTGATTCCATTCATCTGATACCAAACACGATTTATTGGCTGCTGAACCTGGAACTGCAACGATCTCGTCCAAGGGGGCAATTCATGCGGCTCGAGGCGAGTCACGTGCTGACGCATCGGCCTTAAGTTAGAGCGGCAAGGAAATCGCGACCTCAACAACTCCATACGCGACGACCAGCTATCATCAACTCAATCAATGTGACAGCAGCAGCTTTTTGTCTTTGCTAAACTATCACATCAAGATGCCTGCGTATGCTCTACTCCTAACTTACGATGGATGCATTTACTAACTTCACCAGACCCGGCGAGCAGCATCTGAACACGGGCGGGAAAACAATAACAAATCCCTTCGACGACGTCAAGCCACGGATCTCCGAGTACACAGCACAAGAAATCGCAACACTCCAAAGCCGGCTTGAAAAACAACTTGGTCCAGAATACATATCTTCAAGAGCAGGACCCTCGGGACAGAAGGTGCACTACCTAGCAGCAGAGAAATGCATCCAGCTCGCGAACGAAGTCTTCGGCTTCAACGGCTGGTCTAGCCAGATCATGGATGTGCAAGTCGATTTCGTAGATGAGAATCCGCAGACATTCAAAGTCAGTCTGGGATTATCAGTCATTGTACGAGTAACACTGCGAGACGGAACATTCCATGAGGATGTCGGGTATGGACACATGGAGAACTGCAAAGGGAAGGCGGCGGCGTTTGAGAAAGCCAAGAAGGAGGGCACAACGGATGCCTTGAAGCGGGCTCTGAGGAATTTTGGCAATGTTTTGGGCAATTGCATTTATGATAAGGAGTATTTGAAGCAGGTTACGAAGGTCAAGGCTCAGCCTACGAAGTGGGATGTTGAGAAATTGCATAGGCATTCGACGTTTGTGCCTACGCCTGCGAAGAAGGAGCTTGAGTCGGAGTTCAAGCCGTTAGAGGAGAAGCCGCAGACTGGAGCTACTGGGGCTAGTATTTGTAAGTCTATATGTTTGTTCTGAGAAAAAGAGTAACTGACATGTTCAAGCCACCGAGGATACTTTTGATGATGAATTTGGAGGTGAAGGCTGTCTCCCTTTCGAAAGGTACATTGTTAACAGTCTCTAGATTTTGACGAAGCGGATTTCAGTGTTGCAGATCCAGAGTCTCACCCAGATGAAGTGGTTATTCCTCCAGAGCCACCCGCTGCATCACATCACTTCAATGGTGTTCGAGGCCGCCCTCCTGTCTCCAACGGAGGCAACCCAATCATGAACAGGCCACCTGCAAACCGTCCTCAGCCAGTGTCTGGCCCAGGAAGAGGTCAGCCTGTAGGCAACAGTATTCAACCAGCCCAACCTCAAACGCCCAATAGTGGCTTTACCAGGTCAAACAGTGGAGCAGGCCAAGCTATGCGTCCACCAGCAGATACAGGACTACAAGCTCGTCCTGTTGTTGGTGGACGAGTTCTCAACCAACCAAGTCGAAATGGACCACCCTCAGCACCGGTTTCTCCTGCTCGACCGGACAGATCTTCTGACGACGCTGATAGCGGCCTGCCACCCCAAGGAGCAGGGTTCTTCTCGGCTCGAGGAGCAGCCATGCTGCCCGAAGGCCAAACCACGGAAGGGGCCTCAGCACCAATACCCAACCATCTCCTCGCCTTCAACCCACACGCTGAATCCCCATCCATTCGCAAAACTCCCGGAATCGACCATAAAACCTCGAAACCGCTGACCCGAGATCTCAAACACATACCAGGCTCATCCCAAGCTGTCGCTTCTAGTCCCGGCCCAAAGACTACTAATGTTGTGAACCCGCAGCTGGACACTGCAAGGAGGATTGGTGCACCTGGGGGGTTCAGTCCGATGGCGAATAGGGGCTCGTTCAAACAGCCGATGAAACGACCTGTTGATACCGGAGCGAATAGGACGCCGTTGACGGATTTACCTGCTAATGGACCGGTCGGAGGTGATGCTGGTGGGGATGCAAAGAGGCAGAGGGTCAATGGCTAGTTGTTGTAACTAAAGGATAGAATTGTTTATGTTCAGAGCGAATGGCGTTCTGCGGTGGTATTGTTACTGGATTGTTACTGGGGCGTTATGGACGGGTGGGCATGGTAAGAAAGACACAAAGGCCTCTTCAGAGTATGGCTTCAGTTGCTGGGAATTGGGAGCTATTTTGCTAAGAGCATTGCAAGAAGGGTCCATACACTGCTACTCATCAATAAGACGTATGTTCAGGCACTTCACTTCCCATGAAATCAAGAATCTATTTTCCGATTTTTGGTGATTGCTCAACGCTGAAATCTGGTGCCTTGCCAAAACTCCATCCTCAGACAGATGGCATACCAATCACCGCAATCAACGCCGCCCATGCAATATGCAGTAAACCAGGCCGTAACTCCCATCACCAGCATTTCCTTGCACCACCTACTTCACAATCAAAACCGCCGAAGGAACCAACCCAGCCTCCTTTAACGTCTTTCCAAAATCCACACTGCCGCTGAACGTCTTCTTCGGATAAGTCATAGTAAAGCTCTCGACCTCCACCCCGCCGTTCTCTGCAACCAACGCCTGCCCAACCTCAAAAAGCGTCGTCTCAACCGGGAATGTCTTCATCACCACGCCCCCCGCGGTCTGTAACCGCAATCTCGCCTCCGTGACCTCCTTCTTCACACTCCCACTCCCACTTCCTACTGAACTAGCAGCAGCGGCAGCCAAAGAAGGGTCAGGCGGCGGAGCCCGTCCTTCGCGCTCAGCTTTTTGTGCCTCGGCTTTAAGGCGACGAGCTTCTTTGTCTGCAGCGATTTTTTCTTGGATACGCTTCTTGGCTGCGATATCGTTGAGCTTCTCTTGGCGCTTTGCAGCGGCTGCCTTAATCTGCTCTTGTTGCGCAAGCTTTTCTTTGATATCTTGCACTTCTTTGGTCGACTTCATCCGGATTTTCTCATTCTTCCGCTGCTCTTCCTTATCGAGAATAGCTTGCTTTGCCTTCTTCTCTGCATTCTTCGCCCTCAACTCCTCAAGTCTCGCCTTCTTCTCTTCTTCGGTGAGAGGTGCAATCTCCTCAGTGGATTCTGAAAAGTCGACATGTTCCCTGAAAGCAAGCATAAGTCAGCCCACTCTGCTCAAGGATATACCCCGTCTACCCCGCCATTTGACGATCATGACTTACGTCTTGTTCGCATGGAATTCAGCCTGTGCCATGCTTCTAAATTTCTTGCCGCATTCGTTGCAGACCATGCTGCGTGCAACTTCGCCTTCTTGGAGGGGTGCGGGCTCGATAGAGGGGTTTGTCTCGTCGTCTTTTGCAGAAGAGGTGATTTCTTCGAGGGGCTTGTCTTGATTGTCTTCCAGCCACTGGAGAGCTCCTTGTACTGTGGTACTGTGTTAGCGTTGTAGAAGAAAGAGGTGGGGAATGTGACTTACAACCGCCGGTCTTCTTGACTGCGATCTCTGCTCGAGCTTTCTCGAAGCCCATCTCGATGAGCACTTCCAAATCTGATTGACCCATGATGCTTTTTGATTTTAGTAGAAGGTACTAAGGGGTTGTTAGTGGCGTATGAAGTGACAAAGGTGGTGAATTCGTAAGGTTGTGATCGAAAGGAAGGCTACCAGTCGAAGATGTTTTGTTTTATAATCAAAGCCGCAGCCGTGCCAGTTCAGTCCTAAACCCGCCCCATTCAGCGATCCACCGAGCGGGCTGGCAATGACGCCAAAATTTCGAACTAGCGAGATCTCACGAGCATGGGCCTGCGCATGTCCGAGCAACCACAAGATCACCATCATCCACCACACCCCAAACAAGTCACGAATTGCCCTGCGCGCGGTCACCCTGCACCACCACCACGAGACGTCTTTTGGCTCCGAATTGCTTCCTCTGTGCCTTCCCGGTCTTTTTGCTGTACCAGAAGCAGTTGCGAGGCTAGGTTGCAACACCTTGTTGATTCGAGTCCCACATCCTTACAAAGCGAACACCAACCCGGAATCAACTTCTAGATAACACCGCACACGCCCACAATGTCGGTCGAGATTGATCCCCAGGAGCTGGCATTCCAGCGTAGGTTGATCTGCCAATGTGCGAGGAGCTGGGCTGATGGGAATAGGGCCGTTCACCACCGAGGTCTCGCAAATCCTCAAGATTAGAAATGCCAACCACACTCCAGTTGCGTTCAAGGTATGTCTCTCCCAGGTTCTGCAGAGATCGGATGAAAGGAGACTGACGAGTTGGAAATCTACAGGTCAAGACGACTGCCCCGAAACAGTATGCGCCGTCCCGTACCCAGGCAGAGATTTGTTTATTAATGACGATATAGATACTGTGTCCGTCCGAACTCGGGAAGAATCGAGCCAGGAAAAGAGGTTGAGGTAGTTGGTACGTTCTATCTATAGGAGAACCGCTGCGTATGCCTCCATCTGACCAATTTCCAGTTCTTCTCCAAGCCATGAAACAAGAACCTCCGTTGGATGCAAAGTGCAGAGACAAGTTCCTCGTCCAATCAGTCGCGGTTACCTCTGACAAGGAGTTCACAAATATCAATGAGATCGTGCGTACTACACAAACACCCCTCGTTTCTAGCTTTCTAACCCAACCCAGTGGGAGCATGTTGGCCAGGCTGAAAAATCCTCCGTCCAAGAGAAGAAGATCCGAGTTGTCTACATCCCACAAGGAGGCTCAACTGCAGCAGCAACACCCCTTAGAAATGGCACCAACGGCCTGACCAATGGCGCAGTATGTTTCCCCCTCTCTCCTCTCCCATTCTCTAGCTCTGCTAAGAATTCTCAGACCCCCGACACCGCACCCCCCGCTTACTCAAGCCAGCGCTCGCCCTCCCCCGAACAAGCAGCTTACACGCCAAACGCTGCTGCTGCAGTACGACCTGACGACAAGCCCTCGAACGCATCCTCCCTCGGCGACGCTAAGTCCACAGCCTCGAATCCCGCAGTGCCCTCTCATCCCCCACCCGCCGTCCCTCTCTCCTACGATGAGCTAAAGGAGAAGCTGGCAGAGGCACAGAAGACGATCGCTTCATACGCGCAAGAAGGTGGGCTGCGGATTCGGAAAGCCGCCAAGGGCGAGACGAGCAACGAGACCGTCAACCAGGTTGCACATCGGATCCAATCCACCCAGGGTGTCCCATTGCAGGTCGTTGCAGCCTTGTGTCTAGTGAGCTTCCTGCTTGCGTATCTCTTCTTCTAATCGCCTTCCTTTTCCCTTGTGTGGAGTTGAGGGGGTGTGTAAGCTAGGCGGTGCATTTTGGCGGCGGCTTCATTTCAATTTCGAAGGGATGGACGATCTTTCATTCTCGTCGACTTGTATTCTAGCCCTAGATACAATGGCACTTGATCTGAAAGTAGGAGCTGAAGACATGAATGAATGGATGGGGGAGGGGAGAAGGAGCTGAATACGTGAACAATGGATGAGAGTGGGTGGGGGAGGAGGGGATGGTCGATATGGCATAGCGTGTTTCCTCACACACACAACAAACACAAACACGCACATGAACGAACGATAATGACGGAAGAAAATGACCTTTCTCTCCCTCTTTTTCTCTCGCTGTCTCGAGAGAATATCTGTACTCTAGTTGCGCCGCAATGATGGCTTGCTTTTCCTTTGTTTCTTTCGTTTTTGAGCGTGGTTGGGTGGTTGACGATATGCGAGGAGAGAGTGAGATGAGTAGCGGAGATGGGGAATGGGGAGGCAGGAACGTATAGTAGAAAGCAGGCAAGCGAATTGACGAAAATCAAACTCCTAAGATTATTAATATTTTCCCTTTGTGAGATTTTTTGAGATTTTGTGAGAGGTCGTAGTTCTGGACTTCGACGAAGATGAAGAGTACGGTATCTATGTAATTGCTGAGAGGCAGGACTTTATGAAGAGAGAAGGAGAAAAGGAAGTGTTAGTCGTAACACTGATATTGATCTAGTGATCTAGGTCAGCGCGTATGTACAGTCTATGCCCTCCCATTAAACGCCATTGTCCGTATATACACCTCTCCCCCTTTCCCCCCTTTAAGCCTCGACCTCAGCTTGACTCCACTTACTCCCACTCCCCACAATCCTGCCACCCTCCTTCCTCTTAACCCTACACGTCATGCCGACTTTCTCATCCACGACAAAACTCCAGATAACACCCACCCAGCTCCTATGCCGCGGCAAATCTTTATAGAACTCGTTCGCCACCCTATTAACTTCCCACAGTCTACTCCACGGCACGGCGGGGAAGTCGTGGTGCTCATTATGCAGACCTACGTTATACGTAAGGTAATTGAGAATCCCGTAATAGGAGAATGTCTCGGGTATAGTAGTGTTGGTCAATGGATCTTTCGCCGAGGCAGGCAGCGGCGTGAAGATATAGTGTTCTGCGATGAAGTGTCCTGCGCACGGATGTAGCGATCCTGCTAAGAAGCTCGAGAGGATGAGGTAGTATAGAGAATGCAGGGAGGTATAGCGGACGAGGACGTAGTCGAAGACGAGCTGCGCGAATATGTTGGCAAAGTGGATGCTGGTAAACGGCACTTTGTATACGAAGACGGGGCGGATGGCGTAGAAGAGGATTTGGAAGGTGCAGAAGAAGGCTTTTCCTAGCAAGGAGTCCAGGAACACGGCTTCGAAGGCGGTGGGCAAGTCGGTGTCCAACCCATCTACACCGAGGGATTTGTGGTGGGTTAGATGGTACGGCTTTTATCCCGTTAGCCCAATATTCACCATTGCAATACTAAGAAGGGAGGATCTACCCTAAAGCTAGCAGAATACGGAATCCCAATCGGCAGATTCGCAAACACAGCGAGCGCTCGATTCCACTCCGCTTTCCGGAAAGCCAGGTTATGGCTTATTTCATGGATGGCCAGGAACAAATTCTGGTTTGCGGTTGCGCCAATAATATATGCGGTGCCCCAGAAGCGGAGGGACCAGAAAGGCGTGTTTTGGAGGCTGTAGGCGGCGAGTATTTGGATGCTGACGACGAGCAGGACGAGGTACTTGGTGAGGGGCTCTGGCCCGCAGAGCTTGGTTACCTGTTGCCACGCTTCGTTAGAATGTGCCAATTGAGAGAATTAAGGGACAGGACGGGGAATGATGCAATGTACTTCTGGATGCGCTTTAATGATAGCCATTCGCCGCGTCCGGTGCGGCTCCTCCGTGTATGTCCAGAAGAAATCATATTCCTTGACCTCCAGAGGTGGGGCGGTCTCAGCATCTGGGGAGCTGCGTAACCGTGCTGTCTTCTCACTTTTAGGGATATCAGAGGTCGTTACGGTCGAGGTTGAGGCGGGCATCTTGAACAATTGATGTGCCTGCGGCTCAATTGGAGGGATAGGAGTGGAGGAGGAAATGATTCGAGGTTCACCGTTGGTTTCTCGCATCGTGAAGTGACTTTCAGTGGTTTTCAGGGGTCCGATACAAGCCAATCAGGGGACATGTTCCCGCAACGGGGGGCTTTTCGCTAAACTCTGATCTGTTCAAGGCACTCCTTGCTTTATAGATCGACACTTTTTAAGTTTCACTTTGAAAATCACAAGGAAGGTTGTTTGCAAAACAGTTTGCATTTTACTCTTCTAGTATAAACTAGAGTGGGGTTTGCCATCAGCGCAATGCCTGATATCGTTATCGAAAGCCTGGTAGTACCACTCCATCTATGTATGCATCTCTCATCTCTCTTCAATGGCACAGTGATCCCAACCTGCTGCATAACCGCCTGCCCAGTATCAATCAGAGTACCAGATTGGTCCAGATTGCAATCACATCAACCAAGACCAGAAATCTTGCCCGCCAAAGCTTAACAAGCAAATATCCACTACCCCAATAACAAATCTTCAAACAAACCCATCCCTAAGCACCTGGAGATTTGCCTGCCAAACTGCTATTGAGACGAGATTGCAGTTTGGCTTGAACGTCTTCACCCTGACGTACAGGTGATAAAGCGGCTCGTTCTTGCGGAGACATAGCATTGGCACCACGGCCTCTGGGAGGAGTGAATGGTGTATTGCTAGGGTTGAAATTAAGATCCGAGGCTGATGACTTATTGGGTCTGTGGCTACGGTACATCTCTGTTGTAAAGTTCGTACCAGGGGGATGCTGTTGGAAGTAAGGGAAATTTTCCTGTCGGTTCGGAGGACCCATCATTGGTTGCATTGGTAGCATTGATGGAACCACTTTGGCAGTACTAGTGCTGATGCCGGTGACCTCTATATAGCACCCAGGTTGCATAGGATCAGGAACAAGAACAGTGTGCAAAGCCGGATGATGGCTTGCCATTGGGGCATGAACCGGTGGTGGTGATGCAAAACCACTACCAAATGTCTGCGACGGAGAATATGGGTACGGCGGAAAGACCGGGTAGATGGGAACAGCAGTGGCCATTGATGGTGGCTGTCGTGCGCTAGGAGAGGGTGCTTGAGGAGCAGGTGCAGGTGCACTACTTGCCCACCTGGAAGCCTTCAACCCAAGAACGCCTTTGAGATCCTTGTTGGTGACATTCTCCAACAGGGAAGCCTTCTCAGAAACTTGTGGTGCAGATGCTACCGTCTCCAAAGTCTTCGGAATTTCGCTCTCCATCATTAGTGTCGTGGGCTGCATGTTTACGAGAGTACGTGTGTTCTCAGATTCACAATGCACAACATTGTTCGGCTCAAGTCTAGATGTTGCTGCTGGCTCTAGCTTTTCAAGGTGTGAGTGAGCAGAGGATACATCGACTTTTAGACTCTTTACCTTCACCAAAGACTCTGCCTTATGGGCACTGACAGGAGGCGATGCTGGAACAGTAGGTGCCTGAGGATTTGGTGTGGCAATCACTGCATGTTCAGTCTTAAGCTCGGAAGTTGCACTAGATGTAGCCACAGCTAAGGTTGGAGTTGGTGGAATTGAGCCAGTATCCGACTTGACCGCTTTACCAACAGATTGTGTTGGTGTGGTGGAAGTCACTGACTGGGGCCGAGATGATAAAGACGGTGGCAACTTCAATACTGAATTCTTCATCGTTTCATACAAGCTGAGAAAAGATACTGGTTGAGTTTGGTCCTTGAGTGGAGGCTGAATATCAGCACTGCCTGTATCAGAGGCTGCGACTTGTTCAGACTTCATCGTTGAAGGTTCTTCCTTTACTTTGTTGCTCAAATTCAGCCCTTCGAAAGTTTTAGCAAGCCTGTCACACTCGGAATTTGTCGGAATATGTCTACTACCTCTTGATGAAACTAGAGGTGTCTGTGACTTCGAGTTTGACATTGCTCGGAGTCGCTCTTCCTTCTTACTATCGCGAACAGTAGTGAGCAATGCACCCCACAGTGTCATGTCAGTCTCCTGTGTCTGAACAGTGCTGGCAGGCTTGGGCGGAGACATCACTGGCTCTTTCTTGATTGGTGTAGATGTTCTGGAGTCATGAGCTGGCGGAATCTTTTGGACTACTGGCGCTGTCGATGGTTGAACACTAGGAAGCTCACGTTCGTTTGCTGCTATGGTATTGCGAGAAAGCTCGATAGAGTCTCCGGACTCGGCAACAGAGTAGTCTTTCCAGGCTCCAACAGTTGTAGCTGGCTTGAAAGCCGGACCGCCAGTGTTACCGCGGGCTCGTGATAAGTGATCCCGGCCAGCTACAACCGGAATGCCATTCTTGGTTGTTCCAATGATATTTGCTGGGTTGACGGGCTTCCCTCCAGCTGGCAATTGGACAATGTAGCGCATTACTTCGTTCGAGATAAGTTCACTCTTAAACCTGGAGGCATTTTGTCGGAGGCTAAGAAGAAGCTCAGCGGAATAAATGATCCGAGGGCCAGCTGGCTTCACATAGCCAACCATGTCTGCAGTCTTTGGCTGCTCGGATGCCTGCACCATGAAAGGTTCAGCGCAATGCTGCGAAATGCTCAGACCTGTTTCCGGCTGAGTGGAAGCTGACGTAGATTGAGATGCTGCACCATATTCACTTCCATCCTGACAATCGCGATGAGCAATAGCCTTCTTGAGAACCTTTCTGGCCTTCTCAGTGGTATAGCCGATAGTGACGATATCAGGCATCATTGAGAATGTCTCTGAATGACAGAGACGGCTTCCAACTAGGTTCTCTGCTGCTTCTTGGTATTGTGGTGATGACAGTATCTCTTCTCCGGTCAAGGAGGATGCAGGTGGAATATTGCCCTTAACAACCATAACCGAGAGTTGATGCAAAAATGAACCTTCAGGTTGATTCTCGAAATAATTGAATGTGTCTTGGATGAGCTGAGTATCGTCCATGTTCAGAAGAGCTTGGATCAAAGGATGGATTGATTCGGATTCCGGTTCATCATGGCCAAATGATACGAGCTGCTCGAAACCTGCAACCTCGTTCATCTCGCTCCAGGCTTGGCTGCTGATCCGATTGCTGCCTCCTGGATGGTAACTGTCAAGGAGACCCGCCAATGAGTTGTCTGCGATTGTTTGGACTAAAGGCCATTCTGATGAAATAACTCGCTGAGGAGAGCTTGATGGTGCCTCAAGTTCCTGTTGAAGGATAAAAGAGCTATTTGAAATGCTCACTCGATCACTTCCAACAGAGGCTACATTGCTTCGAATATCAACATCTAGAGCTGGACGAAGCAGCTTGCTCGCATTATCAGCCTGAGCATGCTCTGTGACATTCACAGAAACGCAATCTTGAGTCTGGCCCACTGTATCTGATTCCTCGATTGACATGAGCGGTTGGTGTTGAGTGACAGCTGCTTGGTCTGCATCGGATTCTGTATTCGTATTGACATCTGGCTGTTTATGTCTGTTCCGAGCATTTGGATTGGAGGCGACTGGGTTGTAGAATGTCCATGATTGATATGGCATCTGAAATTTGATGGTCCACGTAACGGCAGGTATTGGTGCGGATCCATCTTCACCTCTCTTTGGTCGGTACTTGAGGACTGTACTCTCGCAAGTAAAGAGGTCACCATCACGGACTTCCTCCCTTAGAACATTCTTGTCATCACCAACATCAAGTTCAATTGTGAAATATCTATCCTCCTGGGGGTTATTCTTTATAAGTCGAGCGAAACCTCGGATGGGTTTACCACAACCTTTGGTGACTTGGACTTGGTTCTCTCTCAAGACAGTACGACCATATGTTGCAAGAGTGTTGGGCTTTGGAATAGGTGTCGATGGGGCTGCAGTTCTCGATGGTGTTACCTCAGTTACTGGATCAGAAGTAGCCCAGCGCGAGCCTTCCAGGCCAATGTCACCATTTTGCACAGTATGTGGCTGATTCTCCTTACTCAAAATTTCGTGAGAGAAAGCGCTGTTCCCCTCTGCAGTTTGGTGCTGAACATCTTGTTGTGATTGAGAATTTGAAGCATCTGCTGTTTTAGAAGGCTGCAGTAGACGATCCTTTACTGGATCAACAGGCGCTCTATGGCCTTCTTGACTGGTCACACTTAGAGAAAGATGGCGAGAAGGTTCCTGGGTCGCAAGAGAGGAAGGGACGGCCTTGGGTTGTGCAGAGTTAAAGCCTGCATACGCTAAAAAGGCGTCTTGGCTGGCGAGGGCAAATTGAGGCCTAGCAGTTGGTGCTTGAGGTCTTCTTGAGGTTCCAGTATTGACCGATACTCGTCGATGCTGCTCCGCGATGACCGTCTGGGCCTCCTTCTTTCGGGCAGCCTGGTGGGCGGCTTCAGCCTGAGCAGCCGAAGCGCGAAGCGAAGAGAGAACGGCGTCAACCCGTGTATTGCTATGTATGCCTCGCCGAGCATCGTTGAAATAAGTTTTTGGGGTTCGGCTACTCATGTGAGGAACACTGGGATGGCACCATCAGTCATGAGTATAAGCATTTGGGGATGTAGAACGCACTTGGATATCTCAGATCGACGGTCCGTAAGCGTAGAGTCACGGCCACCTCTACCTCGGCCACTATGACCTCCTCTGCTTGATCCACCCCGGCCGCGACCATCGCCTCGACCACCTCGGCTTGAGGAGCCTTGGTGGTATTGGTCGCCCATAGCCTCCTTCCGCAAACGATACAACTGTCCATCATACATGCTGTCGAGCTCAGCATCTGCCGGATCAACATCGTCAAATTGAATGTCTAATAATCGTCAGAAGCAGGCGCGAAGGAGTAAATGATTAGATTGGCTCACTTCTCCATCGTGCAGTGGGATCGTTAGGATCATCGTCAACTTGTTTCTTGGTAGGCTTGCGGACATTGACTGGAATGCTTTTGCCTTTGCTTTTATCATCAAGAGGTAGAGTGTCCTTGCGGCCCACTCCAAGCTCCTCCTGTTGCGTGGATTAGCATCAGCAACTTGCGAAAGAGGTTGTGGCCGGGTATCCACCATCATAGCAGCATGGATCATCTCCAATTCTGCTTCGGACCACTTCTTATCTTGATGATCTTGCCCTAGCGGAGGGTCTCCACCCATGGAATTGGCTTCCATGTTGACAATGGAACATGAACAATCGGAAGATAAATCGGGATTGGTGGTGGTTGATCGGTCTTTTGGCCTGCGAATTGGAAGATTAGTAATCGAAGGAAAGAAGCCTTTTTGTGTGGAGATAAGGGAAGAGAGAGGAAGGCAACGATAAATGGAAGTACAAGGTGAAGGCACGATGTAAAGGCGGACCATCAACACAGGTTCGCGATCAGCTCCGAGGTAACTGGCCCAGTCAATGAAGTCGAAACCTCATGTATTTGCTAATAGAAGCACAAGGCGATGATAAAAAAGAGCTAGAAAGGAAAGGAAGATGGATTTGAGCTGGTGTTTGGACGTTGTGAGGAAGTTTCTCGTAGGTGAGAAGGGATGAACGAACCTTTTGAGGGCAAGCTTGGTGGAAGTATCCGCAACCAAGCTTGAATAAGCTTCGACAAATGGACTGTGTAGACCGAGGACTGTTGAAATCGAGTGCAGGACTATGTGTCGAGGTGATGGTGTTGGCTTACGTGGAGGAAGAGGTGCGACGAGGCGATTTTGGTTTGTTTGGAAATGGAGCTGGAGGCCGAGGGGTTAAGCGAACAGTGCCTTCCAAAAATGGCGACGCGGTGGTCAGCTATCTCTTTGCCTCGCGTAACAAATCCACTAGTGATTTGGTATTAAATCTGAAGTACGACAAGACCTCCTTGCTGGAAATGAAATGCTTACGAGTAATTCAACGTTTGCTCCTCGGACTTGTGGTCATGCCATACTCCTTCCATTACTTGCAGCGCGCCTTCAAATGCTTGAAGTTATTACGACAGGAGAATCGGGTAGCTAGGAAGCAGTACTTCGCCAAACTCCTCGGCTCAGAGCAGCAAGGAAGAAGAAGATAGCATCTCCTACCTCTGATTGCAGGAGTTTGAGGTAGCATGTCTCAGCAACAAGACTCCGTTTCCTTCGATTATACCGTTGAGTGGCTGAATGCCAAAGAATAGCTGGCATGCAGGCATAAAACAATAAGTCGCCTTCGACTAGAAGCGACAGCAGAGAGAGTGTTGAGATGTTGTGACATTTTGACCAGAGTTCGAGGAATCATAGAGTTCCATCTCTCGAAAACCAATAACGGCTTCAAATACGAAGCAAAGCTTCCAGAAAATCGATCCGAGCCAATTAACTTGCAGATACTTCTGTCAATACTGCAATACATCACTTGATGCGGTTCGATCAAAGCAAAGATAGAAACTTGGCATTCGAGGTCACCCATACCTCCACCTCTGAATCCTGCACAAGCATTGCCTAGCATCTTGAGTCCAAGAACCTCAACAACGTACAATGAAAGTCGATGAATATACGGTGAAATTGCTTGCTCAGGCCTGCCATAGAGGCTTTGATTGCCGGTATCATGAGTTACGCACATGTAACACTCTTCTCAACACTCGCAAGTGCTTGCACAGAGCTACATCCTGCAGACTTCCGAGTAGAGACAGAGGTGAACAACCCACGGGATTACAATCTCCCCACCAGAATCCATTAGGTTTGTCACTGCGCAACCTTACTCTTCTTTCAAGTGGTGGAGCAACATCCCACAGCTCTTTATACTTAAAAAAAGTTACGGGTTGCTACAGTGGTAGCTGGTGTGGTATTGATCACACGAAGAGGCGGAAGGGATTCACAAGATTGGTTTGTTGTTTATTTCTGCAGTCTCCACCTCCCCGGATTTTCGTTTATCCAGCCAATCGGCGTCATTCCGTTTCTGATGCCAAAGGTTAATCCGATATCGCGAAAAAAAGTTGATCGTGTGCAGAATTTCTTTCTCCGACAATCCCTTCCTCTATACTTCAACAGGCAGCAATCATGAGGGGCGGACTTCTGGGTAGTAGCAGGTCTGCTATTAGGGTATGTGCAATCACCAATCCCGCCAGATTTCATCCAATTGACATGCAGACAGAGTTCGACTCCAACACTCCTCAGAACTCGATGTACACGAAGTCTCGCGACAGTCAATACCAAGCCCACCGCCTTCTACAAGCCTGATATCGAATCAAGAACTCCGCCATATCCGAAGCTTCTGAAGAGATTACATGAAGTACGACGGGTCTTAGGCTCCTCAAGACAGCTTACTCTTGCCGAGAAGATCTTGTACTCGCATCTGGACAATCCCGAGGAAGCACTGCTTTCGAATACGGACAATGGACTCAACATCAGAGGCAATGCAAACCTCAAGCTCAAGCCAGATCGGGTGGCCATGCAGGATGCGTCAGCGCAAATGGCTCTACTACAATTCATGACATGCAATCTACCTTCGACAGCCGTCCCAGCCAGCATACATTGCGACCATATGATTGTCGGAGAGAGGGGTGCGGATGTTGATCTTCCCGAGTCGATTAAGGGCAATAAGGAGGTTTTCGACTTTTTGGAGTCGGCAGCGAAGAAGTATGGTATTGAGTTCTGGCCACCGGGAGCGGGGATCATCCACCAAACGGTTCTGGAAAACTATGCAGCTCCAGGCCTGATGATGCTGGGAACTGATAGCCACACGCCTAATGCTGGTGGGCTAGGAGCAATTGCCATTGGTGTTGGCGGTGCCGATGCTGTGGATGCGCTTGTGGACGCCCCTTGGGAATTGAAGGCTCCAAAAATCCTAGGGGTCAGACTTGAGGGCCAATTGAACGGCTGGGCTTCGCCAAAAGATGTTATCCTAGCTCTTGCAGGAAAATTAACCGTTCGTGGAGGAACTGGCTACATAATTGAGTACCACGGGCCAGGAGTTGACTCCTTGAGCTGTACGGGCATGGCGACTATTTGCAACATGGGGTGAGTCTACCATAGTCTACTTCTGATTTAATCGATACTAACACATTACTTCATAGAGCAGAGGTGGGTGCTACAACATCTCTTTTTCCTTTCTCGACACGACATATCCCATACCTCGAATCGACCCACCGATCATCAATTGCATTACAAGCACAGACTATTGCTTCGTCGCCTTCGATACACAATCTCCTCAGAGCGGATGAGGGTGCTCAATATGATGAAGAGATTACAATCAATCTTTCCACTCTCGAACCTCACATCAATGGGCCTTTCACGCCTGATTTGTCAACTCCATTATCAGTCTTTGCAAAGGCAGTCAAGACAAATAATTGGCCAGAGACTGTCTCAGCTGGCCTTATTGGTAGCTGCACAAACAGTTCCTACCAGGACATGACCCGTGCTGAGGATCTCGTTAAGCAAGCATCAGCAGCAGGCTTGAAACCAGTAATTGACTTCTTTGTAACACCCGGCAGCGAGCAAATTCGAGCGACACTGGATCGAGACTCCACGCTATCGACTTTCGAGGATGCAGGAGGTATCGTCCTTGCAAATGCTTGTGGACCTTGCATCGGACAATGGAAGCGCACAGATAATATCTCTAAAGGCGATAGCAACGCCATCTTCACCTCGTACAACCGCAACTTCCGGGGTCGCAATGATGGTAATCTAGAAACTATGAACTTCCTCGCTTCCCCTGAAATCGTGACTGCGATGTCCTATGCTGGCACAACAGCCTTCAACCCCTTGACCGATACCATCACCACACCCTCAGGAGATCTCTTCCGCTTTTCACCTCCAACAGGTGCCGAACTTCCAGCTTCAGGTTTCGAAGTCGGAAATCCAGATTTCCTCCCTACATCTGCAGCTCCATCCCCTTCAACTCAGGTCGTCGTCTCCCCCACCTCAGACCGCCTCGCACTCCTCGAACCGTTTGCCCCTTTCCCGGATCAGGATCTACAAGGTCTCAAAGTCCTCTACAAAGTGACCGGAAAATGCACAACAGACACCATCTCCGCTGCCGGCCCTTGGCTGAAATACAAAGGCCATCTCCCTAACATCTCAGCCAACACTCTCATCGGCGCCGTCAACGCTGCAACAGGAGAAGTAAACGTGGCGTATGATTTCGATGGTACCACATCTGGGATCCCAGAGCTGGCGCAGAAGTGGAAGGATCAAGGTATCGAATGGCTTGTTGTGGCAGAGGATAACTACGGTGAAGGATCGGCACGAGAGCACGCTGCTCTCCAACCTAGATATCTTGGAGGGCGTGTGATTCTCGCAAAGAGTTTTGCCCGTATCCACGAGACGAATCTGAAGAAGCAGGGTGTAGTCCCGTTGACGTTTGCCAATGGAGAAGATTACGCGAAGATTGATGCGTGTGATGAGGTTAGCACGGAGGGATTGTATGATGTGCTCAAGAGTGGAGGGAAGGGAGAGGTGAAGTTGGTGGTTAAGAAGACGGATGGAAGCGAGTTGGTGATCAAGACGAAGCACACGCTCAGCGAGGACCAGTGCGGCTTTATATTGGCAGGAAGCGCGCTCAATCTACTGGCGAAGATGAAGCGTTCGTGATGAGGGATGATTAGTGTAGAGATACAAAAGTCTAGAAATGATACCGTGTTCACTGCAGTCCCCGTTGTTCGAGCATCGCATAGGATATAGAGATATAGAAGTCGCCATTCTTCAAGAACGAGTGGGAACACTGAAATTTCGTAACCTCAGTGATTGAAAGGGTCAATGTTCGATGTTCGGTCATTGATTGAGGACTGTGTGTATGTTGTCTGGGCTCGCTTTCATTCGATGTCAATGTCTGACCAAAGGCCAGAACATCCGTCATCGAATCTCATCGGCTACCTGCTCTTCCATTGCCCAATTCTACGAGGGGGTTTTCCTTCATACGATCTCTTCTACATTTAATAATCAATGTTCCACCTCGGAAAGTACAACCACGGCACACGGTACTCAGCCATAATGTCAACTTTTGTCCTTGATTTCCCTTTGGGGAGGCTTCCCACCATCTGCCTCCCCGAGTGTTGTCCTCTTCGCTGTTTCCTGACTTTTAACCACTCTCACAACTGCTCAATAGTATAACATCGTACCACCCATGTACCTCCACTGTCCCATACGTGCCCGTCCGCCCTGTCGTTCTACATCTAGGGGCTGGTCACAAGGACGCATGTTCTTTCCACAGCCACAGATTGGACAGCAAGCCCATATAAAACCAGCAAGAAAGACCAGAGCCGTGAAACCAAGCGAGATGCCTAGAACGGCAAGTGGAGGAAACATTAAATCCAGAGAAAGGATAAGAAAACTCTGAAAGTTCCTAGGATATCTTGAGAATGCTTCGCAATTCGTGACTTGTGGGGAGATCTGTGGGAATGTAATAAATTTCACCCGAACATCATTATTACAAGCTCATCGAAAATGAAATGGTGTTGGTTGGGACTTGGATGGGACCGTAGCTCTCTTTAGGCTAGCTCTTGCCTCACACTTCATCACCTCCACCTGAATATCCCAACGCTCAAAAACACATTGTTTGAAACCGGGTTCCACGTTCTGTCTCAAGCAAGCATTTCCACTCCTCCCCTGCACTCGTGAAGTGGTTCAATTTTGCCAAGCCCTAAGCGAGCCCCTTTCCCACACCTTACACATCCTACCTTCCTTCCGATGATCAAGTAGAACATCTGACACATGTCCCTTATTAATCATCATCTTTTTGTGAAAGGCTCAGTTTGTACCAGCAGCATCCTGCCAGGAGTGGGACCACAACGCAGGCACCGACGACCACGATAGCGATTAGCATGTTTGGTGCCATTTTCGAGTGAGTTGTGGTATGGTTATAGATGAATGATCCTTTATGAGATACTTTCTTGAGATCGGAGAAGTGGTACGTGATATGTGTATTGAAAGTTAGAAATTATGAAAGAATGCAACGGCGTCAAGAGGAAGAGAACGAGGTTTTATGAATAGGTGGAGAAGTAATTGTTTGTGAATGAAAGCACATCGTTAAGTTATTGTCTAATTTTCCTCAGTCTGATTAATCGAAAAGGCAAGTCTAGGCATTCCAGATGAATACTATTGTAAGGGGTGAGAGGTGTCGTAGATGTCTGAATCATCCCCATCAAGAAACCTCTTGGTTGCATTTTCCGCTCTTCTGGGTTTTCCCTAGCTTTACGAGGAAAATGATCTCTCCTTTAAGTTGAATATCTCTGGAGGAGTAAATTCTCTTATTCCCAGAGCATTCAAACGATAAAACATAGCTTATATATTAGGGCCGTCATGTCTTCACCGAGCCTATGTGAAGTGCGGTCGACGATGCTGTGTGCGGTTTAGACTCCGTCATCAACGAAACTTCCACAACCCACACAAAAAATTCCCATCTCTTCAGAGAACCGTCTCACCTCTCACCCCTTAAATCTCATTCATCTCATACAAACAACCACTAAGACAACGCTACACAGATTCAAATCCGTACCCGCCATCCAACCTTCTCTATATATACTCCAACATGCCTCTTCAGCTCCCAGAAAATACCCCCCTCTTCGCCCTCCTTCTCGCTGCTCTCCTCTACAGCACCTACCGCAGCCTCTGCGTCGCAAACGCGATTCACAAAGCGCCACACGTCCTTGAATGGGAAGCTGCTGAACGCGGAGAAATCCCTCTCCCTCAACGTGAGAGCAATTACAACAAGCTCGCACAACAAGCGCTACTTGAGGCGCAGGAGAGGGCACGGGCATTGAAGGAGGAGATTGAGTTGCAGCAGACGGGGGTTGGGACGCCGAGTTCGAGTGCGGGCTCCAGTCGGGTTGGAAGTCCGAGGAAGGAGAAGAGGGAGTTTGGGGATGAGGTTAGGGCTGGGAAAATAGATTAGATTGTACAAGGAAGTGTGGATTGAGGACAGCAGGATGTTTGATTGGAGGGGGAGGATCAAGCAGATGTCTTTCGTGCTCAAAGTCTAACATTCGCATAATGGGTATCGAAGGTAGCAGGGATATAAAACACAAAACTTCTCTAATTCGTTTCCCGTTCCCCACCTGCTCATGACCATCGGGTGTGCAGCTTACTGACCGCCCATAACAGGATAGATCTTCGGCTCCCGTCTTTTCTTTCTTCTTCCCGGTCCGGTCTGTGGCTCTTCAGGCTCAAGCTGCTCAATCATCACCAGTCTTCCATTTTGGATCCCAGGAACACAGTTGCCCAATCCCTCTGTGCCGAAAAGCTCTTCTAGCCGACGGTCCATCTCCTTACACTCCTCCTCCGATCGCCACTCACTTGTCTGGTGGATATTCCAGCCCTTCTCAGCCCTCTCCTTCCTCACTTGTGCTGTAAGGATCTTGCCATAATTCGCCTTCTTTCCGCCACGAGCTTCAATCTCTTTGATCTTCTCCTGTCTCTCCTCTTCTGTCATCCTTTTTGGCCAGGCAACACGAGGATCAATGTGACCCCAGATCTGAGTGCTGAGCAGTTCTTTGTTCGTGGGTTGTTCTTCCGATTGTGGTTGAGCCTGTTTGAAGAGGAACGAGTCGAGCTCCGTAGTATCAAAATTAGCAGCTCTTTGAGCGCGTAACTCCTCAATTGTGTTGGGCGGTAGTGCTGCATCAGACGAGTCGACTGGTGGATTTCGAAGAGAATCGGGTTCTGGGGTTGGATCAAGCTCCCCTCGTGCTTCCTCTGTGTCAGAGGAGACATTGTCAGAATATGTCGAGGAACTCGGACGGCGAGCTGGAGGAGATGCACTCTTGCCGGGGGAGGAGGGATGTTCTGAGGCTAGTCGGTCAATCAGTGCAAGAGAATCGGGGTCGAGCATGTCTTCATCTTCGTCCGATTGGTCCCGAACTTGGGGAGGCTTATATGGATGTGCATGCGCATGGCTGGCTGCAATTTCTTCTTCAATTGAAGGAAGTCCAGCTCTGCCAAACTCCAGCGAGTTTTGCTCCGAGGCATCTTGCTGGCTGGCCGTTGCTGCCAATTCCTGGGCAATCTGAGAACCCGGGCTGTCATCTCTATCGTCAATACCAATCCAAGCATTGTCCTCCCCAATCACCTGTGGTGGTGGAGGCGAGTAGTCAGGTGAGTCTTGGGCTAGAACTTG
Organism: Stipitochalara longipes BDJ; assembly: GCA_009732865.1. Classification (NCBI taxonomy): domain Eukaryota; kingdom Fungi; phylum Ascomycota; class Leotiomycetes; order Helotiales; family Hamatocanthoscyphaceae; genus Stipitochalara; species Stipitochalara longipes. Next base: position 796,303 of record ML769332.1, on the reverse strand, counting down.
GGGCGTTGCGCGAGCTGAATTCGACCTTATCTGGGAGTCAGTGACTAGCTCGCCACGAGTCTCAAAAGACTTACCTTGAAAATATAGTTCTCTGCCAGCTGGTCGTTGGTTCAGTAGGAGACTCCGCCATACTGGCAGAGCCCAAAGAACGATTCAAATCATCAACAGCCTTCTCAACTTCCTCTGGACTTTTCACCCAACTTTTTCGTGTTCCTTTATGTTCTGGAGTTCGCTTCGAGGCTGTTCTAGGCAACGGTCTAGGTGGAGTGGGTGGATTTCGTAGAGACTCGGAAGCCTTGAACGTGAAATCTAAGTTCTGGCCTGTGCCTTGGAACGTGAACTTGGGGGGTGAGCCCTGCCCCATATCCGGGCGAGTTCCATTGCTGGAACTCTTTGCAATCGGGCGTTTCCTCTTATTCGCAAATGGTTTATCATCTGGCTTGAGAGTATGTAGCTTGGATTTGTCGATGCTTCGGGGAGCTAGTACTGGCTTCGGTGGAGCCGCTTTGGCTGACGCATATTTCTGAGCGATTCTGTGTGTTTCACACAAAGGACGAGTCCCGGATACGACTGTGAACAAGGGAGTATTGCAACCAGTGACTTCACACTTGATTACAGGTTTCATGCCGGGTGCCTTCGGAGAACCTTTCGCAGGCTCTGGAACGACACTCTTGGGGCCATGGTGTGAATGAGAGTAAGGAGAATTATAGGATGAGCTGGAAAATCTAGTTGACATACTCGAATCCGAAAACGCGGACCCGATCTTCTTCCTGCTTTCTTGGCGATCCTCGCAACGTTTACAAGTCCACGGCGCGCTACGACATGTCAGTGGCTAATGCAGTGGGTGGGCTATGGCGCAGGCCATGTTATTGCTCTTCGAGGAACAATCATATGTGGAGCTAGCAGGAATCTGTTTCGCTGCTCTTAGAAACAGATGAAAGAAGGTGAACTTACTTGTAGTCTTGTATATATGGCTTGGCACAGCCTGGGTGGATCTTCCACTTACATTGCGTACATGGAATCAAGGGCATGACAATGGGCCTCTCCTCCCCTTTGCATGCCATGCAATGGGTTTCTGCTTTTCCTGAAGACATTGAGGTGACGGAGCTTGAATCATCGAAATTTCCGAATTTCTGTAAATGGTGATCAGTAGAAGGATCTTTAACGTAGTGCAGGAGTTAGCGGAGTCAATGAATACGTCTCAGGTCTTTTCAGTTTTTGATAGTCGTCAACCTGCAGACTCGAGCGGCTTCGAGTCTCGCCTTAGGCCGCGAAATAGATGCCTCCACTATGCTCAAACAATTCCAAGCATTCAGGTATGGCTGTGTCGTGATAACCGGACAAGGAAACCTTTCCACCGCAGCCTTTGGTTGTGTATCCTGGAGAGAGACGACACGCAACTCCTGATAGCAGTAGTGCCAATGGCATAGATTTATCCCACATATACACCATTCTCACTTCGCTCTCGTGAGAACAGTCTTGCTGCTGGATAGCCAAGTGAAGACAAAGGAATTGTTGAGCAAGCTTCCTCGGCTGCTACCTCTGGCACCGAATCTCGACCCAGAACCAGAACAAGCTTTGAAGCAGTCGGACCTTTTACCAGAATGTTCATCATAGACGTGAAGTTGGAAGCTAAGAATTGAGATGCCACGTACTACTCCTATGGGCAAACTCCCATTGCCGCCATGGAACTTGTTTGTCGCGAGGCTGCCGACAGGGAGGTGAGGTGATGACCCTTGATCCATTGCTTTTTCGGAAAGAATGACTGGTCACTCGTGCCGGACATCGGTACGGAGTAGGAACTGGAAGTTGTTCCGCGGCCTCAGCCTCGCGAGAGAGACACTGGACAGCTGGGCCAATATCGATATCGTGAAAGATGATGGGTGTAGATCGTTGTCAGATACTGCTTCGACTCAAATTATTATCTGATTGACGAGCTTTTGGCTGTTGACATAAGATATCATTAAAATATCTCGTATGAGAGAGCCCAAAGAAATTCAAGCTTTGGTATTGTTTGTGTATGAAAATGTTTGAAGCAATTCACTACTGCGCGAATTCACGAGACGCGGTCGTGGAGGTGCCCCACTGAAACGCCCGACCCGCCGGCGCTAGCGGCCGCTGAGAGAAGGCTACAACTCCCTGAAATGCCAGATGTTCTCGACGTCAAATTTCAAACATCACAATCTTTTCGCATTCTTGTGCTTTCTTCGTACTTCACTCTCTTGATGGATTTTCTCAAATCTGCTGTAGCCTCAGCAATATCAAAAGGTCCTCCATTCCCCTACACCTTCGGCGACCGAGTCGATGTTGACACAAGCATCTGGAATCTCTTTAATGGAACCAAACGCGTAGGTCGACGACCCCGCTAATGCCGATGATTATATTGATAGGGTGATATAGGAAGATGGATCGAACTGTAGTATATTCTCCTTCGATGTCACCGCAAATAAATCTCGTCTGCCAATGGCAAGGAATGCCGTGAAGAAACTCCGAACATTACGACATCCTGGAGTTATCAAGGTGCTAGATACGGTCGAGGTAATGAGTTGTAGGGAGACATGAGGTGGGGAATTCATTAACAATTCAATAGACCGAAACCTACATCTATATTGCGACGGAGAGACTGGTCCCGTTGAGATGGCATATCAAAAGAAAGAGCATGAGCGCAGAAACTCTGAAATGGGGGTTGTGTGGTGTAGCTGTACGTGTGGCCTTCGCTATAGGAGAAACAAATTACTGACTCTATCTTCTAGCAAACGATCAAATTTATCAATGACGATGCATCCTCGGTCCACGGCGCCCTTAGAGTTGGGTCGATATATACTAGTGAGAGTGGGGAATGGAGAGTTGGAGGATTTGAAGTCCTGAGTAGCATGAAGGATGACGAGGCAATTATATACGTATGCTACCAACCGAAAACTGGCCTACACATGACTGATGACTTCCAGAATTATGGCAGCCTCGTCCCCGACTCTGGTCGATACACGGCCCCTGAGCTGACGAGATCTGGTTGGGATGCAATCAAAAAGAATCCTTTGACAGCAGTCGATGCATACAACTTCGGAACATTAATTTTCGAGGTGTTCAATGGCGATTTTGTGGGACCAGATCAGGCCGGGCAGACGAAGAACATTCCCCCTACAATGCATTCGAGTTATAGGCGACTAGTAAACAGTAATCCCAAGGCCAGAGTCAGTGTTGGAAACTTCTTGGAGCAAGGACGAAGGAGCGGAGGCTTTTTCAACACACCATTAATCAAACTGACGGATGGGGTAGACAATCTTGGTATGAAAAGTGAGGATGAGCGAGAGGAGTTCTTAAAGTGAGTCCTCACAACGACTGGGTAAGAGAGATCGTCTAATCAGAACAGCGACTTGGATCAATTATCGGACGACTTTCCGGAAGATTATTTCAAGATGAAGATTCTCCCCGAACTTCTTAAGTCCGTTGAATTTGGAGGCGGTGGACCGAAAGTCTTTGGAGTGGTCATGAAGATCAGCAAGAAGTTAACAGACGAAGAATTTGAGGTCAAAGTCACTCCCGCTGTCGTTCGACTTTTCAGCAGCCCGGATCGGGCAATTAGAGTCTGCCTACTGGACAATCTACCCTTGATGATTGATCGATTGCCTCAAAAAGTTGTCAATGACAAGATATTTCCTCAGATGGTACTTGCTCTTCTTCCAAATCTCAGATCATTACTGATAAGATAAAAGGTTACTGGCTTTACCGATATTGCACCCGTAGTAAGAGAGCAGACTGTTAAGTCTGTGCTTACTATCATCGGAAAATTATCTGACAGAACAATCAATGGTGAACTATTGAAGTACCTCGCCAAAACTTCCAACGATGAGCAACCCGGAATTCGAACGAACACGACGATCTGCTTAGGAAAAATCTCCAAAAATCTCAGTACAAGCACAAGGTCCAAAGTTTTAATTGCTGCATTTACGCGATCTCTTCGTGATCCTTTCGTCCATGCCCGAAATGCTGCCCTCATGGCCCTGGCAGTAACATCAGACTCATTTAACGAAGATGACATCGCCAATCGAATATTGCCATCCTTATGCCCTTCTCTGATCGACAAGGAGAAGCTTATCCGAGACCAAGCCACCAAAACAATGGAGGTCTATCTTCAACGAATACGCAAATTCGCCTCTACGATGGCAGACACCATCTTGCCACCTCCCGGCGCTGTAGAGGCCTCAACATCGGCGCCACGTATGGGCACCCCACAGCCCAGCGAAGCCGCCTCCTGGACCGGCTGGGCCATCTCCTCGTTCACTAACAAAGTTTCCTCTGCCGTCGGCGAGATAACCACCAACCCGAACGGCTCTACCAACCCAGCTCGCCCTTCCTCCGCTCCTCTCGCCACAGAACCCCGCAAACCCCCAGGAACAGCCTCAGCCTCTGCCCTCCACCGCCAAGCCGTCATCTCACCTCCCGCAACCTCAGCACGCACATCCACCTCCTCAAACGCAAACGACTACTTCCATGACGCAGATGCCGGAGACGTCGAGATCGAGATCGATGACGGGTGGGGCAACATGGAAGAAGACTCCTTTTTCGACGCCCCCGCAGACGCCTCAAAAGCTAAGGCCGTCGGCACAGCGAACCCTTTCGAAGACGACGGGGAACCAGACTTTGCTGGCTGGCTCGCGGCGCAGGCGGGGAAGAAGGCGGGTGGCAAACCGCTGCCTAAGGGGTTGGCGAAGCCTGCGAATGGGAGTGGTGCAAGACCTGTTGCTGCGAGAGCAGCAAGCACGGGTGGTGTGGCGGGTTCAGGAGCTGGAGCGAAGAAGGCGGCTACTACAACAACGCTGAAGCCGAAGCTTGCACCGGCGAAGAAGATTGATACGGCGCCGAAGGAGACGGGCGAGGAGGATGGGTGGGGAGATGGGTGGTGATGTGTGTCTGTTTATGAGGATGATCTAATGAATACGAGGAGGTGAAGTGGTCAGGCATTGCATGGCGTTGGGGATGGAGGGATACCAGGATATGTATGTGTAATGATGAATTTCAACTTAGTGACTCTCATACCCCACAAGTGGAGGCGTATATTATTGTCAGATGGGAAGCTCTGTTCTCATTCTTCAGCAGTCGTTCTAACCATAGACTCCAGTTTCAGTGTTACCCTGCTTCCTTTTAAATGCATCTCTTGATTGGCCAAGTGGCTCAGAACATCGACAGGCTTGAAATCCTGAACGAATTTGCTCTAGGTTCTAAAATACAGAACTTTCATTCGAAAATCGTTGCAAGTATATAAAACCAAGCCTGCTCCGATTTCCATACAAATCAGATCAAATCAAACTTGCTTTTCGTGTCAACTTATCGTTTCTCATCGTGTCATAGGGGTGCTTAATGTCATACGAAATACGATTGTTTATTATACAAGTACAGAGAGAAATGCGATCTGAGGTTAGCAATCTCAAGTAAAGGGGTACAAAGAACACCTTCATCACCGATTTACTTCCCAATATCAAACTTCACTCTCTCTTCCTCGTCTTTCGCAACAGTCTTCACCGTCCAATCCCACAACTCCTCCTGCTTCGCCTCCTCATAACTAACCTTACTACTCTTCCTCGTCTCTCCATGATTCTCAAAATACAGCCCATTGGTCCCCTTAACCACCTCCCCTTCCCCAAGCACAACAAAAGCCATATTATCCCCACTCTCCTTCGTCGTATGAACATTCTTCGTCCCAAAAGCAAGGCGCATCGGGCCCAGCATATGCGGCATAACCCTATGCCACACAAACTGCTCGACCCCCGACGCCTCGCGCGCCAGTCCCGTGCCCGGCATAAGCCCCGGATCAAACGTCACAACACTCAATTTCCTCTCCCCTACACTCATCTTCGCGAACCGTCGCGCAAGCGCATACGTCCAGAGCACATTGCACAGCTTCGTCGTCGTGTACCGAGTCCGGCCCTTCACGACGCCCGCCTCTTTCGCGTCCGGCCGCGCGATCTTCTCCGCGCTCGTGAACTTCGCTTCCGGCATCCCGGTTTTCTGCTCCGGGTCATGCGTCCCGCTTGTTGTCACGAGCACGCGAGCTGTTGGCGCGAAATAGGGGAATAGGAGGTGGAAGAGCAGCGCGTGTCCGAGGTGCGCGATCCCGAAGGTTGTCTCGAAGCCATCTGCTGTTCTGTGGATGTCACGGTCTGTGAATTGTAGGATTGCGTTCAGTACTAAGTGGGAGATGGGTGCGTAGGGGGAGGAGGAGAAGTGTGTGCAGAAGGTGCGGATGTTGGACAGGGAGGAGAGGTCTAGTGGGTGGAAGATGGTGTTTGTTTGGGAGAGAGTGCGGTTGATGGATTCTGCGGAGCCGTTGTCGGTGCGTGAGGCGATGATGATGAGGTAGGACGGGTGCTTGCGCGCGATTGCGAGCGCGCATTGGTAGCCGACGCCAGAGGTTGCGCCGGTTATCACGACGGTTGAGGTGTAGGTGGTGGACATGATGGAATGTTGCTCGAGGCTGTGAAGCGTTGGGAGAGAACTCTTCTCGCAGCTGGGTATCAAGGTTTATATAGCAGATTCGCAAGGCTGAAGAACAGACCAAATTCACAGCAAAAGCACTGCTTGTCTCAATGAACGAGGATCTACCGTAACTCAGTCAAGAAACAGAGAAAAGAAGGCATCAGCGTGACGACTTCACACGTCTGATTCTCTGGAGATAACTCATCTCCGTCCTCCATACTCACCTCCGCCGCCTGGCGATCCTTTTAAAGTTGGGCGATTCAATATGTTGTGTAACATCCGACCCCACTTCGCGATGTGGTTGTTGGAGCGGGACCGTCGATTTTACGCTCATTGGGCCTGGCAGCCCCCGCTTTCGGTTGAGAATTCGTCCGACCCACTTAAAATCGACGGTGCTGCTCCAGGCCAGGATAGCGATACGAAATTCGAAGATCCTTGCAGCGAGGAATAGAGGTGTTCTTTGCTGTAACCGAGGTAAGCTTTAAGTTGGCAGGGAAGATGTTTTGCATGGAGGGCATTTGAAATACATGACGCAGGTGCCGACTCATGGAAAAGGAAAGTCTAGCATGCCGCGAAGGTGGGGGTGGGAAGTTCTCACACAAGTGGCACTGTGGAGTACCCCTTTCCGCAAGCGAGGGTACGTGAGACCACGTCCCGTTCTAGTGCTTCCACCTCGTCAGCATCAGCCTGACCATCCCCTGCTTTCCCGTCCATCTTCGACTTCCAAATATTGGCCAGGGCTGGAATCGACGATGCAGTTCCTGTCTCCTTATTCATTTCTCCCCAAATCTAGAGATTCGAAATCGACGGTGCAGTTCCCGTCCTCAGCCCCATGTCCACAACCAAGAATGCCTCTAGCCATGCCTCACCAGCCGAGTTACTCCAATACCTCCCTCTCTACAAAGTTGTAATCTGCTCTGCCTGCAGGTACGCAATCCAGCCTCAAGCCATCGCTCGCCACCTCAAGGAGATCCACCATATCCACAGGGGTCACCGACGACCATATATGCAGTACATCTCCACGCTTTCCCTGTCATCCGTTGAAGACGTACTTGAGGCCAAGATCTACGAGTTCCCAGTCACTTCGCTACCAGTTCAAGATGGACTTATTTGCGAGAGTGAGGGTTGTGGCCATTTGTGTGTTTCAACGAAGAGGATGAGGACGCATTGGTTGGATGAGCATGGGAGAAGTGGACAGGCATTCTTGGATTGGCAGCCCGTGAAACTTCAAACTTTCTTTAGGGGCAATCTCTTGAAATATTTCACGGATCCGAAGTCGAGGTCTTCGGAAGTTAAGAAAGCACCACATTGTGATCTAAAGAGTAATCCTGATTTTGGGAGGAGCAAGGTAGGTTGTCACAGTTATGTCTAATTCAATTGTCGTCTGACATAATTAAATAGGATGGTACTGAAGCTCACGATCTCCTTCTCTCATATATTGTTGATCCAGCATCTCACCCCTCACTCAACGAGCAAGATGCGCAGCTCTTCTGCCACTACGTCAACTACACTTCCCACAGCATCTCAACCACCACAACCGCCACTCTCTGGCAGGTTCATCTTCCCTACCTCGCAGCAACACACTCTTTCCTCCTCCACGGTATCCTCGCCCTCTCCGCCTTACACCTCGCACACCTCACCCCCACTTCGCAAACCGCCCTTATCATCTCAGCAAACACACACCAAGCCATCGCCATGCCCCTTTTCCGCTCCGCAATCACCTCTGTCACCCTTCAAAACAGCGAAGCAGTTCTCATCTTCTCCCACCTCCTAATCCTCTACTCCTTCGCCTCCGAATCCCAAGACGAACGCCTATTCCTCACCACCTCATCCCCCTCCTCAACATCCTCATCCTACAACTCACCCAACAACACCAACAGCGAAACAGAAGGAGGAGAAACTCTCCTCCCACCATGGCTCTACTTCCTCCGCAACGGCTGCTCCCTCCTCTGCACCGTCTGGTCGCACCTCGAATCCTCTCCGGCGGCACCACTGGCCTCAATGTGGGAAATCCCGCTCCTGACCCCCTCCTCCCCCACTCCCCTCCTTTCCCACCTGCTCTCAATCCCACCGCCACCAACCTCCGCCTCCTCTTGGAACACCCACTCAACCACCCTCTACAAACAAGCAGCCACCTCCCTCGCCTCCGCCTTCGCGACCACGGCCCCCGCATCCGACTTCACAACCTGGGACGCGCTGCGCGTGTGGCCGATGCGTCTCTCGCTGCCATTTTTAGAGATGGTTAGAGAGGGTCAGCCTGGTGCGTTGGTTTTGCTGGCGCATTATTGTATTCTTTTGAAGAAGATTGAGGGAGAGTGGTTTTTTGAGGGCAGGAGTAGGCGGTTGATGGGTGCGATACTTGGAAGGCTAGGACGCGAGTGGTGGAAATGGATTGAGTGGCCGATGGAGGAGATTGGGATTTCTGAGCATGAGGTGGAGGTGGAGGGGGGAAAAGTTGGGGTTGTTTGAGAGGGGTGACAGAGAGGGAAGAGTCTAGCAGTCTTGCTTGGGAGAGTAGAATTGCTTGGCTATGAGAAGATAGTGGGGAGCTTTAGTGGGAAGCCAAAGCACCGCCTTTCTAGCTCGCCCCATTTTATAGAGAGGGAGGTGCTGGTTCTGAACAGGGAAGCCGTGCTGTCAAGAGGCGTGATAGGGGGAAGAGAAGATGGGTGCTATATCTCGAGAAACTTCCTTGTAAGTTTGAATGAGTGTGAGGACGTGCAAGAAGTTACGCTCTCCTCATCGCCCCTTTGGAAATCATGAAAGCTTCACTTTACATTCCTGCAGTTGTTCAATTCACTGGACACAAGTGATGCGTTGAATTATGCATCACGTGCGCTTCTATGAATGGTAAATAAGGAGGTTGGTCATTTCTCGACGAATAAGAAGCCGGTTTCGCAATAACTAGCCTTTCCGCTTCTGAAAAAAGGACGTTGGTTATTTTTTGGCCAATCACAGTTTGCGAAAGCCTTCAATGAAAAGCCGCTTGGCTTCAAGCTCAAGATGTATAAAACAATAATCAAAAAGTAGGTGCAAATGGAGATGCAAACTGGAATGCCTTCATTCATGAATCCGGGAATGTCTCGCTATGCTATCAGTATCCACAAGAAATCCACCGCAAGAGAAAATGAACGCCATCCTCCACCCATGCCAGAACGCCAAGCTGGGAAGCAAGTAAACCCCATTGCAGCTCAACGGGCCTCAGAGTAATCGTTGAGCGCAACGCACACCAAACCCCGATGGTGTCCATTATACTGCCTGATAATCGACTCGCTATGCAGCTCCCACAACCGCGCATAATGATCCGAGCACGCCGTGACCAGGTATGCGGAGTCAGCACTGAACGCGCAATCCCAGACCCAGCGCTGATGGCTTGATAGCGTGCTTTCTAGCTTGAATGGCTTCGGGGCTTTGGCATCGGATTGCACTTGGCCTGGGATCGGGATCATGGATTCCAGGTCTTTGACTTCCCAGATCTTGGCGGTGTGGTCGGCGGAGCAGGTTGCGAGGTGCTTGACGTCTGGAGAGAGGAGGACGCGGGTTATGTAGTTTTTGTGCGCCGAGAAGTGGGTTATTGGAATCAGGGTGGTCTTTTCGCGGTATTGGAGGAGATGCCAGACGTAGACGTTGCCCTGGGAATGTTAGATACTTCTAAGAGAAGTGGGGGGTAAGCTTTACGGAGTTTGTGCCTGCGCAGAGGGTCGAGCCGTCACTTGCTACTGTGACACTGGCAACTGGGACATCTTCTTCGGGGATGAGCTGGTGCGAGCAGTTATTCTCTGCAAGATCCCAGATGCGCACGCTGCCTCCGCGGTCACAGGCAATGATCTCGCCTTGGTTGGGGTGGATCACCACGTCGTTGACCGGAGAGCCGTGAGAATAACTTCGTTGAACAGAGCCACTCCTCGTCTCCCAGATCTTAACCGTGCCATCTTCAGAACTTGTGACCATCCATTTTCCTTCGCAGTGAAATGCGACGCCTGTGACGTTGCCTGTGTGACCTTCGAATGCTAGGAGCGGGTTTGGGTTTGTGGACTTGATGTCGTAGAGTTTGACCGTGTGATGACCGGCAGCAGCGAGGAAGCGTTTGTCGGGCGAGATACAGAGGCGGTTGACTTGGGAGTCAGAGTGTTGGATCGTTCGAGAGCAAATCCCAGAGAGAGCTTCCCAGAAGCTTGTTCAAACGTTAGCAAGGCATCCACAACTGGGGAGGAAGCATACCGTATTGTATGGTCGTAACCAGCTGTTATCAGAATGCAAAGGTCACTGTCAGTTTCTCTCATTCGGTACGCCATGGTGGCAGAGGTGGGTGACAGGAGTTCAAGGTGCAGAGGGGTTCATGGTGGGGTCAAGGGACGAGGACAACAGAGTAGCGACGCAAAGAAGGAGCAGCGGTGAGCACTCACCTGTGCATAGAATGACACTCATATCTTTCAGATGAACAAAAGACCTCTATAATATAATCTCAACATCTGCAACGATACATTTGCATGCTCAAAGCTCTCTGGTCGCGATTCTGGCTGCGAACAAATAATTCTGACGTTGCAGCAGCCACTGAGCTTCCCGCAGCTCTCTAGCAGCCTGCAGGGATGGCCCCTCGCGCGCCATTGGAGACCTAACCAATTAAAGGTTGGTGTTGTCGCTTCAGCATCCACTTTCAGCGCTAGCGCAATTTTGCATTTCTGCAGCCGACAACTTTAAAGATCCTCGCCCGCCTTCGATTCTATCCTCATACCTCCACCAAGAGACCACGCTCACTGCCTCTTGTTCTCAATCGCATTCTCTGCTCCGAACAGGATTGCGTCTCTGCTTCTCGCACACTCTCGTTTTGTGCCGACCTCAAGCAATTACACTGTGCTACACCGCCATCGCTTTCTCACGCTTCTGCCTGATCAGACGTCAAATCTCCTGCCTTTTATCAGGGGATATTCGTCCAGGTCACAGGCACCACATACTCAACCAAAGTTCTCGTTGGCGGCCTATATAGGCCAGGAGGTATAGCAAGATGGGTCATGATCAAGAAGATGACCCGGGCAGCTCGGGCTTGATAAAGCAAGAGCCTGCCGATGAAGGTATTTATGCTTCAACGCGCGAGCGCACTTTCTCAGAAATCTTCAGTTGGCACAATAAGACAGATGCTCGTGGGCTTACACTGCAACCCGTGAGACAGTCTTTAGATCCACAACCTACCCATGTTGTGCGGTCTCTTACCGATGAGGAAAAGAGAAGACTTGATATCATTCCTGGCTTCCATGGAGAGTCACTCGAGCCACGTCAGGGAGATGACCCTTCTTCTTTTGTACCTCAGAATGACATGAGCAATACGCACTCAGTTTCTCCGTATCAGGGGATGCCACTTGCGACCGAAGCCCAAATGGAGATATCTGGTTCGCAAACAACATCGGTAAGTCTTTCATTTATCAGCACGACCACAGCTAAACTTGCACAGCAGCTTGTGCAATTTGATCCCTTTCGTTCGGTCTCACCGCCGCCAAGTCAACCTACGGATTCTGCATCACTTCCAGCCCAAGGAGAGCAACTAATACTACAATTACGATCTGTAAGTACTCCCCGTTTCAGGAAGACCAGAACTAAAGCGTTACAACAGCCGCTGCAATCTAATAATATTGCATTGGCATCGCCTACGAGCAAGGAGCGACTCTCAGGCCAGTCGGCACCCCAGCCAGATCAACAAGAGCAACGTATCTCACGAACACCGTCGGTAAGTACACCACACCCCTGCGAAACGAACATACCTAAAGCATTACGACAGCCTCAACAATCTGATTGCTTTGGATCCAACTCGCAAACACCCGGGAGATCAGAAACACCTCCAACGCCGATCGATTTTGAAGATGCTTTTCCAGATGACTTTGCTCTCCCTGACGAGATTTTCGGCACTCCCAACTTCGATATCAATTTTGGACAAGAGGAAGCCACGCCAAGAGCAGATCATTATCAACAGCACCCCTTTGCGACAAATTTTATCTTCCGTGGAAGCCAAGAGCTCGCCAGTCCACTTCAACCTATGGGAATACACAGTTCACAGGCACACCCGGTTATAGACCTCACCGAGGAGTCGAACACAAGTACCTTTACCTCCTTGAGAACTGGCCCGTACGAACCCTTCCCTGGAGCTCCGACCGTATGGAACCCTAACACGCCAATACAATCTATTGAATGCCATCAACGATCCCACCAGCCACCGCCAACGACGTTAATTAATCCACGTGGGTATCGGCCCTCTGCAAAACCAAACATCTATTCAGAACTCAGCTTCCAAGAACAGCTTAGCAATTATCTCGCTGGCAGAAGTGAATCGCTGGCTAAAGGTGAATCCTGTGAGAAGCGTCCACAGCATAAGCGAAATCAGAGCGCCAACTCAAATTCTCCGCCAACTCGCCTCGACCCATCCACCACACACAAGTTTGCCACTTTCATGAAACTTCGCAATTCGTTACCAATTTCAGCATTAATTGCAATGATGGCTCCACCAAACCAAACACAAGTTCTTGCTACCCTCGCAGAGCTATCTAATATGCAAACTCCGTCTAGCACTCACTCTGCGACACATGAGCTACCCGCTGCTATGCGAGCAATGCTCGATAATCTCATGCAAAAACTCAACTCCGATAAGGCTTTCTTGAAGTCGGTCATCACTTATGCATCTGAGCAGTTGATGAAGAATGGTAAGTGCTCCTCCCATAATAATATTCATTCACTTACAGATCATCTAGACCAAGACAAAGAGGAGTCTGTCATCCCGAAGAGCGTTCTCGAAACTGGTCTCGATAAATTAACCACTCTCCCACAAGCACGCGAGCAACTTTTGAAAGAGCGGTCCCATTTCCACGAGATTCTCTCAAATCAGGAATATATGGTCAACCATTACAGGAAGCAAAATGGCAAATTGATGGCAACCCTCAATAGCAACAACTCCACCTCCAAATCTAGCGCTGAGCCGCAGCCAGAGCTGAATGGCGATGGGTCGATCAAGCATAATCCCTTCTGGGTGTGCGGTCACGTGACGTTTGATGGGTCTGGCGCCAAGTGCAATGGAATCAACCAAGAATGGCATCGCCATCACTGCCAGCGACGAAGCCTTCCAACAAGGTGGACTTTGCGACAGATCTGCGCCAAATGCAGTCGACCAAACAACGCCAACCGCAGATATCTCACAGATGACGAGGCAAGAATGTTCACGACGTTTGTTACCCAGCAACAAGCACCTGCCACAATGCCTGCACAGGCACAGCTCTTCGGAATGTCTCCACAGGAACAACACTTCGTATTGTTTCAACAGCCTATGGCGCAATCTGTGGCAATGTTCCCACAGCCTATGACACCACATCCTATGCCTGCGATGTCTCCAATGGCTCAGCAGCCAGTGGTCCAGCATCTTATGATACCTTCTTCACTTGCAAAGCCACCGAATGCTCCACCACCTACCATCCAGTCAGCACTTGCAATGCCTGCAATGGCTCAGCAACCAGCTGTCCATTCGACGCCTACGATTCCTCCTCTGACCCAGTCACCTATGATACAGTCGAACCTTGCAATGCTTCAGATTATCCCACCACTGACGTATTCATCACCCTATGCAGCCACTCCTGAACCATCGAAGAAGCGAAAAGCATCCGAACCTGCCGCCTCACCCTCCCCAAAGCGATCTCATCCTGGCTTCAATATACCTCCCGCAGTCCATGATACTCTCCGCCGCGAGCTGCCACTGAAGGAATGGATGAAGCCGAAGGACGTTGTTCGTGAAGGCCCTGGTACCAGCGGGGAGCCCATTACAATTGACGAGGAGGCTACCATAGAAGAGCCTGGCACATCGGAGGATGATATGGCGTCGTTGTTTGGAGATGATGAGAAAGAGAATGAGAATGAGGAAGGTGAAGATGAGTTTGATGCTATGTTAAACGAGGCACTTGATGAAGCTCTAGCTTCCATGTAAATAGGATGACTGGCACCACCGATACCACTGGCATAATGAAATTGCTCACTTGAAGGATTCGAGGTTCAGATTGCAGACATAGATGTCGGCAGTCCTATCATGCTCACTGTATATTGCATTTTTTTGTGAGATATTTCATAGGTGCTCAAGCGCAGGTGAAAGCTCGCCTTGTACTCCAATGATAGAAGTCAACCCATCGTTCGTTCTGTTATGTCACCTTGCATTGTCCCACATAGCCTCGAAGCCTATCTTGTCCATTTGTCCGTTTCTTTTTCTTGGATTCGCTATTTTGCATAATCTTACAACAGCATCAGTATCCTCTCATGTTCGAGTCGTTCTCGATACCCTGGTCCATATAACTGATGATGTAAGTGCTCTCCCCTCATCGAGTTTCGAAAAACAACAAAAGGTCTGTGGAGTGGTAGCCCGAATCGCAAAATAAATCGCTTCTTGATGCGCTCGATGAGGCCCCGCCCGCTTTTCCGGACTCGTTCTGGGATTATGACTTCTATGCCGCACTTATAGCTAAGCCATCGTTAGCTGGTCCTAAGAGATAGTTATAATTAAACTTACCATATCGTCGAAAGGCTGTTTGCCTTAGCTCGAAAAGTTCCCCGGCAGAATGGTGTAAGACATGTTGTCGCTGTGAAGGAGAATGGCTCAATGAACAAGGACATAATAACGTGAGACCCGGGAATGATCATCTGCGACCACGAGTCGGGAGTAATGGCGAGATTGCTCTTCCCATCAACCAGTTTGTACAGTCCTTGTTCCACCCATGGTGAACCTGGCGTCTTCGCGAATGAATCTTCTAAAAAGGCTTTGAAGACGGTATAGCTTCTAAAACAGTCGTAATCAAGCACGCGCGGTGGTCTACCAAGAATATCATGAAACGAGATATGGTGTTTCGCGAGAAGTTTTGGTGTCAAGGCCGGCACAGGGCGGACTTTATGGGAGAGAGTAATGCTTGAGGGATGTCAGGTGGAGAGGGACTTTTACTCCGATATTGACGTTGGACTTACAACAGATCACGAAGAAAGTAGCCCAGATAGAGGAGTACTAAGTAGTATCTACGATGATAAGCGTTAGCAGAAGCCAAATGATATAGTCGAGAACTCACATCTCTTCCAAAGAATCCCGGCGAAGGAGTTCATCATCGGATGCAGACTGTAACGTTTGCAAAGACTGATCAAGTGGAATTGCCCTCCGTCTCGCGGCTAGCTGCCGTCTCGATCGATCATTTCCGCCTAGTGGATCTGGTGGATCTGGTGGCTCTGTCTTCAATTCTTCAATAGCGCTGGTGATGTGTTGCTTAATTTTGTCGATTGCAACAGTTTGATTGAGTTCGTGTTCCTGCAATTTGGATAGTAGCATCTCACTTCGTTCTGTCATATTCCATCCCGATATCTGAAGCTCGGCTTGAGTTGTCTGGAGAAGTTCAAGATTTGTTTCCTGGCTCTCGAGTTTAGATATGATGGTTTCGTGCTGCTGTGTAGCTTTGTAGCCGCTTTCAACCAACTTTAGATCAATGGCTGCCAACTGTTCTTGGAGAAGAGACACGAGTCGGGGGTCGAGGGTTTCTGTGAACACACGTTGGAGTTCGCCACTCAAACTTGATTGCATGGAAATTATAGTTTCTCTGTGTTGCTCTCATATCAGCTTGACCACTAACACGCCGCTGTATATACTTACAATGTGAGTCGTTGCAGCAGGTTATTCAAGACGATCACGTGGCCTTCTATGCTCTTCCTCAAGTCATTTACCTTCCTAGATGCCATGAATCCCCACTGCAGTTTCCTCCCGACATTTTGGTAGTGATGCTTGGATTGAGCGTATGCTCCCAGACTTGATTCGAATCTGGCTGTGATTGCGAGGAACTTCTCGACCGGCTCCTTGATTTTCTCAACGGCTTCCCGTATTTCTTCTCTCCGTGCTGCCTGTAGGTTGAGAGCGGAAAGTGTTTGTAGTGGTTCGAGTGTCCGTTTCAAGCGCTTCAGGAATGCCACAGCCTCGCGGTATTCCGAGGCTGCGCCATCAGCGCCGTCAAGCGCTCGAACGAGCTTGACTAGCAGGCTGAGGGTTTGCGCAATATCTCTAGCTGACCAGCCCAATGACATCCTCTAAGATACTGTGCGTGGAGTATCTGGGCTATTTCTGAGATCAGGATTGAAATCTCATGGATCTAAAGATGCTATCTTCGTCGGGCTGAAGATTTTGTGTTGGGTTGTTACTGTAGGGCATACAAGTTAGGCATGCACAGGGATTGATGGAATCTGCCTCGCGGTGGCTTGCTCTTCGCCCAGCTTCCCCTCTTTTCTCCACATGTTCCCAAATTCGCCCAATGCTTTCCTACCCTCCATACTTCTAGGTTACGCTGTTTATAAGACGAGAAGACCAATGATAATGCCGCAAAGTCTCGATCTATTCTGCTCTATCCAGTTCTGTGTATACTGAGTCTATCTCTCTATCGAAAGTCGCGCAGTCTATCCACTCTAGCTCTGAGTCTCTATGCAAAGTCTCGCTCTGGCTGTCTATCCAGTCTCTGTGTCGTGTATGAAGTCTATCTGCGATCAACGCTCTAGTGCTGCATGAATCTCGCATCCAAGTCTAGCAAATTCGACCACTCTAAACACCCCCTGGACTGCTTCAACCCTCTCTCATCTTTCATCATCTGTCGTGTTGTTGTACATCCTGACGCCAAAATCGAATGCTCGCTGCGAAAAATCCAGATCCGATCCAGAGCATCCGCATCTAATATCGTATCATCACCACCGCACTACCTCTCAAACCCCATAACCTGGACGCCCACCCTCTCACATACTTCCCTGATCCTCTTCGGCAGTCCCTCCTCATCGCCCTCCACCTCCAGGATTCTCCACTTCCTCGCAAGCACCTCCTTATTCTCAATCATATACTCCAACAAATCCAGGATCTCCTCGTCCTCACTGACCCTCCCGGGAAACGTTAAGATTTCCAAATTTGGGGGCAGACCGACGGAATGCAAGCGAGGTTTCCCCTTCGAGATCCCGAGCAGTTGGTAATCCATAAGCTGCAGTTCCGTCATGGCGTCAAATTCACGCAGTCTTAACGCGGCCTTGGATCCGAGGGTTGGGAAATCGATGGTCAGTTTCTCGAGCGAGTGGAATGCGGAGCCGAGCGCGAAGATGAAATCGTTCACATCCTCGGGGCTTTCCTCAAGTTCAGGATTTGGGACGGCTTTTTGCGTGATAGTGATTTCCTTCAGCGTTTCTGGGTGGAGGAGAATATCTGTTAGCGCTTCGTCGTTAATGTCGCAGTCCAGAAGATGCAGGTACTGCAGTGCAGTTTCCTCGGGCTTTTCGAGCGAGTCGAAACCACGTTCATCCAGGCGCGCATGCCTGATAGTTAGAGTTTCGAGCGTGGGGTGTGAGAAGATGTGGATGTTCTCTTGAAGATCCCAGTACGCGCCTCCCTCACAGTGATAATACAAGTCGCCTCCATAACGTCAGTAGAGCATTCGAATTTACAAAGGAGCAGAGGACTCACATGACTTCAAGCATGCCAGGTCAAAAGGGTGATTGAACAGGTTCCCAATCGCCCGACATAGCGTGTCCGGCACCGAAATGACCAGCTCCTCAAGATTGCTCATCGTCGACAGCGTGTGCGAGAAGCGGTCCACCTGGCCCGGCCCGCGCTCTTCGGTCAGGAACATGAACTCACTCAGCTCACTGCTCGGGTACTCGATCCGGACATTCTGGATCAGCGACCCGCGTCGTGGTCGTGTGAGCAAAGATTCAGAGAAGGTGAGGTGGTGCTTCGGCTGGTCGAAGAGGATCGATTTGTGCAGCACCGGGTCGGCGAGTGAGTTCAGGTGGCGCGAAACCAGGCAGGCGGCAAACAGGTCATGTTGGCTGGGTAGCAGGGAGAGGATCTGGATGAGCAGCTCGTCCGGGAGGTCGAGCAATCGCCGCCGCAGTGTCACTGCCATGGCGGGGTCTTTGCGGGGTGAGGAGATGCGGAGAGGTGGAGATGAGAACTGTGGATCTGGGGCTGATGAGATGTTTGTGAGATTTATTTTTATTTTTATGCATGCGCCACGTGTTTCGGCGGGCGGCAAAACTGTTGATCCGGACGGAATATGCATGTGAAATGCTGATTTCTAATGCACCATAACCCAGGAAACATTCAGAAAGAGAAAAGCCTTGCTCGTCGGAATGTTCCTCTAGTTTGGGGACATTTGATAATGCAAAGTGGCTTTAAAGTTTTGAATTTCCCTTACGTTGTGGTACATTCAATATTGGTATTAGTGAATAGATGTGAATAAGGCTGCTGATGTCATCAATTATTCTTCCCTGCTATCCTGTAAGGCTGAAAATGAGCTAGATAGAGTGCGGCTCACTCGTCGTTGAATCTCCGTTTATACAGGCGTCCAATGCCGGCGAAGAGTCAAGGCGGAGTGCATCTTTTGATAATTGGAGGGGTTGGTAATTTTTCAACCAATGAGAAAAATAAGAGAGGTTGGTATTTTTTGAACCAATCAGAAATTCTAGTCAGTATCCCCCAACGCGCCTCACTAGACTTCACGTCACGACAAACGTACAAATTCACAACTGTACAACGCAGCACTTACTTGATGAACTATCGCTTGCTTGTGTTCAGTTTCTACCTTTCTCTCCGTTTCTTTAAATTTGTCAGAGCAAGCCATCCTCTCCTCTTCCTTCTCGCTTTCCCAATGTTCCCCATCAACGTATCTTCTTGAAATGACCTTCAACTGCTGGTAGGTGCCTGTCACCATACGAGGACCTCAGGATCTGGCCCTCTCAGACTGATAGTATAAGGTGCCTCACCGAAGTAGCTTCGCTAAAGTAACTTTCGAGTCCTCAAGTTGAGAGACAGCCTAGAGCAAAGTGTACTTCTCCGCTTTCAAAACACCATCATTCAAGTCATCCACCATCTTCTCATGCGCCACTTGTTCCTCAGGAGACAGATGGAGATACAGTCCACTAATCAACTCAAACTTCTCATCCACCCTCCTGATAATCAGCACCGACTCCGCCGAGCACCCCTTAAAAGAAATCAATAGATCACCCTGCTTGAAATCACAAACTCTCTCCGCCAATCCAATAACTGCACCTTTCGTAACGAAAAATCTTGCATCGGCAAGGAACCTCACCAACTTCAGCGAATACTTATTCCAGAACTTGCGATCTGCTTCAGGAACATGTCCAACCAAGATCTTATCATACAGATCCGCAAAGTCTTCTTTCGAGAAGTCTGTCTGCGCCACCTGTGAAGCAGCAAAAGAACGATTCCACAAACTCGGCTCGACGGGCTGATGGAGATTGGTCTGGTCGCTTGATCTCCGTGCAGAGCTTCTCGGACGATGAAAATGTTTCACGGAGTAAGATGTAGATCTCATCATCCCCAATGGAATTATCTGGGTTCTGGGGCATTGTCGCGTGATCTTGACAGAGAGCAATCTCGTCAACGAGGTGGCCTCTGATTGTAAGGAGGGTCAGATCTTCAGAGAAAACTAGATCATCACTCCGAGGATCCAGGCGTGCTTTGGCTGGTGGCCGGGGTAAGAAGTCGAGGGAGCGATTCATCCATTGCCCAGCCCAGATATGCGTCCAGTTCACGGTCCACGATGGGAGTCCCTCGTCTCGACTCCAATGATCACACATCCGGAGGAAATTCAAGTTCAGGGACTGTAATATCGAGTCTCTAGCGACTTCCTTGTACAGTCGTAGCACTGGCTTACGATAATCGACGTCAATGGGCATGCTGTCTGGTCCGCAGATTCCCATCAAGGAATACACCATATCGCGCGGATCAGTGGCTTCTCGTCCTCTGGTCGTCTGCAAGAGCTCGAGGAGATCGTTTGAGAAATGGCCCGCTACCGATTTCTCGCGACAGAACTCCATAGCCCGAATCCCAAAGAGATCCCAGATCCTTCTTGTGCCGCCAAATAAGAGGTTCGCTCTTGGGTCCTGTCCAAAACACCGCATCCCCTCAGCTGCCTCCGAGAGCGCATTCCAATGTATCGCATGTGGACCACACATCACGATAATTTCTCTCGAAAGAGAAATCTCCTGAATAACCCACTGCCGACGAAAGTACGACCTATCACTTAACCTCGTCAATGAGAAAAGCGCGAGCTCAGAATGGCGCTTGATGACTTCAGGATACTTAGCCCACCCCTCCTTGCCAATCTCATTCGCAAGCGCAAACGCTCCTCCAACATCTAATTTCGTGTCCCCAACGTCATCCTCATCTTCATCTTCCATCCCGATCCAAGCAATAACTTTCTGCGCATGCTGATAAATAGCGCCCATAAGCCTTACCTGCGCATTCTTCTCAATAACATTCCGCTGATCGATACAAATCGAATCAATCCACACCGTCCTCTGCCTATCCATATACCTCAAGTGCTTCAGCGCAGACTCCACACTCGACGTCACCAAGAACCGATCATTATTCAAAGTCAACGGTTGTGTGAAAGCAGCTCCTTTCCAAGTATAAGACAGCGTCTCGAACTCTCCCGCTTCATCGATGAAGTGACGACTCATGGTACAATGGATCTCATCCTCCGGAACGCCAGGCAGGATGGTGATTAGACGGATGGCATGCAGCCCCTCGATTTTCGGGAGTGATCGTAGCGCTTCTACGTAATTGACGGATTTGAAGCCATCGAGAAGTGGCAGCTCACTGAACTCATCGAGAGCGGCTAGTTTTGCTGCCATTTTGATGAAGGGTTGAGATGGGATGCCACGGATGTAGTGGGAAGGAGGGGAAGGGTGGCGCGAGGAGGCTCATTATTGAGGCGCTGCTTGGCATGATTGATAAGATTGTAAGACTCAATCTTTGATAGCATGCGGTGTCTCGACGGAGAGGAAGGAAGGGAGTACGCGGCGCGATGTGGGGCAAGAGTGGGGGCGGGGTCCTGGGATGACAGCACTTCCACCCGTGTATCTGTTGTTATCTGAGGGTCAGAACCTCCACAGGTATTTCCATCTCAACGATCCTGACTATTCTTTTCTTCTACACTACAGGTATGAAATGAGATTTCTCATACACAAATGCCTAAAAAAAAACTGTTCTTTCAATTCTGAAATCATGCCCTGCTTTTTCGCAAAATCATTCATCAAGTGATACCGGTTGAATATCTCACAGAGATAATCATCTTCCAACCTTTGCATTGAAGTTAATGACAGTTTTCTTAGACTAAGGCAATTTCTTCTTGCGCATTTTGCATGAATGGACTGCTGCTTGGCGCTTGAACGATTCTACAGACCTAAAACGGTGACCCGTTTGGAGAGTTATTCAAAGTGGAATAACCAGAGTCAGGGTACCGAATTTCTGGCTCTGACAGGAGCCTGGATGAAGAAGGGCAGCTTAAGCTGAAGTCTTGGATCATTCCTGAACGATCGGGCATCACTATTGGAGTATCATGGCCAACAAAAATGTCGATCTTTTCCAGTGATAGTCGGGTCTTGATGTCTTGGAGTACGTCCTCCATTGGAACGACGTAGCCTACTCCAAACATATCAGAAGCAACCAAATGGCCAAGAATTTGATTGGTCATGAGATCAACAACCCAGGCTCCACTATCGCCAGCTTTTAAACCTTCACCGTGGTCAATATTTTGCTATATTTATGGAAGCAGAAAATACCTTTGTCGTCCGGGTGTAATTTGAGGGCGTAAGTCCTTACCATTGCGCTTCCAGGTGCCAGCATGAGGTATGACCACGAACTAGTCAAATATGCTATCGTTTGTCCGTTCAAGGAAGTTATCAAGGTGACTAATCGATCATCCATATCTGCTGCCCCTGCGTATACATTGCTATTTTGAGTGACTTTGGAACCCATTACAATATTTGGCAAGTGAAGGGAGCTATCATCAATTGTGAACAAAGCCCAGTCGAAATTTGAACTCCCTGAGAGACCTTCATGTGAAGTCTGGAAGACGCGGCCAATTACAACTCCGATATCTTCTGTGATCTCATACTGCGATGTGTTATCTGCGAAGTCTGATGGATACGGAGCAAAGTCAAACTCCAGTTCCTCCTCAAAATGTCCCTCCACAGGATCATCTTCAGCGGAAGTTGTGGGGATATTAGACTTAGATGATTCGAGATCAAGCTCAAAGTCTTGTCCGTCATCCGAATGTCCACCTTCTGGGTCATCGTCAACAGTTTCCATCTCTTCCAGATCTTGCGTGTATTGTTCTTGACCAAGAAAGTGGCCAGCAGTGATTCCAAGCGTCTTGCATTCGCCTCCTTTCTCGTGGATTGAGATGAGACCGCCGATTGTGGCACACCGCTGTTGTCCTGTGTTCAACGTGGTGATTTTTGAACCACACAAGGTCTCAAATGGTATTTCCGGGTTCGATTTGTAGTATAGATCGAGGGGATTATTCGTGTAGGGGGCGTTATTGCCAGAGTCAGGAAGAGGGGGGTCAGGAGGAGATAGTAGATCGCCTCGCAGTGCTAGGGGAGGCATCTCATGGACATATATATCGAGTCTGGGTGTGTATGCGTCAGGCTTGGCGGGCTTGAAGTCTGACTCCACCGAATGTTGTTTGAAGAAACGTCGAACCTTCCCCGCAATGGCTTTGTCGCATTGGATGAAAACCCATGGAGCTGCCGTAGCTGCGCTCTCACCCAAAACCTTCAGGCTCATCAAAATCCCCCTGCATCTGGGAACACCCCGAGTGAGCTTGGTAAGATTTTCTGCATGTAGCTCTCGTAGGTCGTCAAATCTATTCTGCGTCAACTTGGGTATAGCTATGTCGAAAAGCGTAAGTTTTGTCTTCTTCCGTGCGGAGATTATAGGCCACGGAGGAGCATTACACACAACTCCACTACCATCAACGAATTTGGAGGAGTCGGGAGAAGAACCCTGCGATGAAGTCTTCGATGCATATCCGGAATCAATTTCCCCAGCATCCTCGCCCGCAGCAGTCTTAGAGGATGAACTGTCCGCTGGAGGCGCGGACTGGGTCAATTTCAACGCAGCGACAGCTTTCACAAGCTCGGAGGATTTGGAGTCAGATAATAATGCCATTGGCGACGATGTACCAATCTTGACGGCGCCGGAGGGAACAGCTGAAGTGGCATTCATATTTCGAGGCTACTTTTGACTTTGTAGTGAGACAGGCGTAGAACAACGAGCGCAGTTGCAATATTTCGTCGCTTTTTCAAGAAGAGAAAAAAAGCGAAAAGAGGGGAGTGTAGATTGTGCTGAGCATTTTGGCGCCAAAGGAGGGTGTTGGGGCTGAGTTTTTACCGCTAAAGCAAGACTGGCATAGGGTAAGCCATCGGGCAACGGACACACCATCTCTGAAGCACAGCCCCCGAATAGGCAGCATACGTGGTACTCGACCACAAGGCTGAGGACGGTAGCCCTTCTGCGAACGTCGTCTTGACCTGAAACAAGCAAACACAGTTTGTAATTCTATTGTCCCAATACCACTGCTATTATTTCAAGATGGCTTCAACTTTTCCCCTCAGCAAAGTAACAACACCTCAATTGCAGCAATTCACTCGAGCCTTATGGTCTTGGTCTATATGTGTAGATTGTTCGGCCGGGAAGGCGTGTCAAACAGAAGAATGCCCCTGGCAGAGAGCAACAATTCTCGGCCGATTTTTCCAGTTCTACAAAGAAGTGACAGCATCTTACGAGGCTGATATGAAGCTGGGTCAACAGCCTGGCTTGAGCTCCCATGAGGATTTATTGATCATAATTGAAGAGTTGAAATCGAACCCAAAAGTGACGAGGGAGGCGCTGCTCGAAAAGTTGTTCACGGACCGTCCAGCCCGAGGCGATCAGGAACGGGCAATCAATATTGCCGTTCGGGTGATGATGATGATTACCTGTTCAACATCAAGACACTCATCTGTTCTCTTGGAACATGGGAGTCAGCAAGTGCCTTGGAGGAGTGATGTTCCATTTTCGGAGTTCATCACAAGTATTTTCCCGAAGACAGAACATCCAAGTATCGACCACATCAAGGAGAATCTCAAAGCAACTAAGTTGAAGAAACGAGCTGGACTGAGGTTTGAACCAACAGATGACTTGAGGAATCATTTGAAGTTAGACAGGAAACGAGCTGTGGTTGAGATTTTCCATCATACAGCTTTCTTGAAAGAACAATTGAGAATCACTAAGGATAAACCCCAAGATATATCTATGGCAGAATCGATCAAACTGTGAGTTCGCCTTCTTATTTCCCAGATATAGATGATAACAACTCTCTCTTAGAGGTGTTTTACCTCGTGCACTTGCACTGGAGACACTCGCCACGCTCCAGACGATCCTCTTCCCCCTCACAGAAGCCAAGTCTAAGGCCCTGCTTCTCTCCTTGACTTCAACAACAACGCAGAATTTCGACACAGATGTCTTACGCTATGACTCATCAACAATCCGCGATCCACTTCACCCCGAATCCATTCCCTATCACTACTTTGGTTCTCGTCTCGGAGACCTGTATGAAGAACTCACGAATCCCACTCCTCGAGGAATGGAGAAATGGTTTGAACGGAGAAGCGGAGCGAGGTATGTGATGATGGCCACTATTGCCGGCGTGTTTCTTGCCATCTTTCTAGGGATGGCGAGTCTAGCACTGGGTGGGTATCAAGCGTGGGTTGGATACCAGCAATGGCAACATCCTATTAACCCAGTATGAAGCTCCGGGTAAGATATTTCGATCTTCTGCGCTTGCGGAAGAAACGGGGAAAAGGTAATAGCGGGATGAGCATGTTGACAATATAATGGAGGAAAGGCATATATTTATGCGCACGCAGCTTGTATTCAAGCGTAAGGTATATTACAGAATAAGAATATTTGGATGATATATAACTTCAGGAACTGCTCTTAATAAATGAATTCGGGTTATAGATACAGCGCAATAGAGCTCAGCTTGCTAGTAAAAGAAAGAGGTATAAGTCTGCCAATATAAAAGAACTTCCGCCAAACTTCCATCTAATATAAACCTAAGCTACTTACTCCCGTTCCTATCCTCATTAGTACTACACCTATTACCCACCACCGGTTCCTCACTTATATAAACATGCGGATCTGCTCTAGCCATCCCAGCAATAATTTTTTCTCAAATAGCCATAGCGTCCCCTCTTTCTTTACTAAAAGCACTTTATATCAATAGGACTTAAGTTTAAGTATAGCGGTGAATTCAAACAAGTAGAACATGGGTTATATGTTGATGTGTTGAAGGCCATTTCACCGAAGGAGATATTCAGATAATATCTAC
Source organism: Stipitochalara longipes BDJ (assembly GCA_009732865.1). Taxonomy (NCBI): domain Eukaryota; kingdom Fungi; phylum Ascomycota; class Leotiomycetes; order Helotiales; family Hamatocanthoscyphaceae; genus Stipitochalara; species Stipitochalara longipes. The sequence goes on along the minus strand of ML769332.1, from coordinate 770,624 downwards.
GTTAAATCGATATGAGAAACACTCCTTTTCCCTTCATCGACTCTACTTCCGCTTCCTACAAAAGCTTAGATACGAAGGTGAAATGCAATCGGCACACGATCAGCTCATCTTTCCTTCCTTGTTGTTCTCCTTTAACTTTAATTTTCAATACAAAGCCAGATACAGACAAAAAGATGACTTGTATTGTACAGTAAACCTGCCAGGGCTCATTGCTAACTGCTCGTTTTTAAAGGGGCTCGCTTCTAATAACGCCGTATTCGCATCTGTATGCCTAGTCACTTGACCCCTGAACATCTTCCTCGCTCGTAATAAGGTTATCTCAAGCGACTATGCAGGGAGCTGCAGCAACACATGTATCCCTGAGGGAGATGTTCCATCATCTTCGTATTTCAGGGCTTTAAGCTGTCCGATTGGCTCACGCCTAAATAGACCTTTGAACGTGGTGGTTATGATTTAACGCCGTTAAGCGAGCTGCGAGGAGAAACGAAGGATCTCTACGGGTACAGTCATTCAAAAGCTTGGCAGACGAAAAGAGAATATCCACCCCTCCTCTCGCTTTAGCTTCAGAAATGATCTCTCGATTAAAAGTCAGCGGCTCGGCGGCAAGCCGTACCCGTATCCCCAGTCCATGCGATCTGAGCTCTGGGCTCTTTGGAGACACTTAAGATTAAGAAGGGCTCTGTGAGTAATGCACTGCGCCACGAACCAACTCTAAATGTTTGGGAAGAATTCATGGGTTTGTAAACTGTAACTTCCGCAACTGCTTGTATATTCTGCTTTCGTCATCATCTGCACATATATCTGGCATCGTTACCCAAGCAGCCCATCCATTTGCAACATCATACCATATTTTCATTGCAATTCAACTATAAATTTCCAACCAGATTGCAAACTGGGCATACCACCCCCCAGGAATCTTCACCATGCTCTTAAGGTATTTCTTCAACTTGCTACCCTCACTCCCTCGCCACCGCATCAGCTCTCCTCGTCCAGACGATCACTCCAATCATTGGATATAACCAAGGTAATCTATCCAGTCGCAACCCAGTACCAAACAGCAGTCACCTCTCAACTCGTCAGAGTATAGGCGCAGGCAGCATCATTTGGTGCAACTGCGGTGTTTGCCTACCCCCAGCGGCTACAAACACTCTTGTCGACTATCTGGCAGGCATCGACATGATTGAAGCCTATGGAGGCCAGCTCCTATCCTGGACCTACGAGAACGTCGTAGCCCATTACTGCAACTACCAGACTGGTTCTACTGGACTGGTGGGCTCAGACTTCCAGGCAATTCTGCAAGGTCCTGTCTCCCAGGTCTGTGGTGGCTTCACGCTCGGGGCTTGGGATCAGAATAACGATGGGTTTGAGCGTGTTATATGGTATATGTCGTGGTTGGGTGAAACCCCTGGCGTCGTTTGTTCGGGGGCTAAATGTTCTGGCATTCAGTATTATATTCCGGCTGATGGGGCGGTTGAAAAAATTTGCATCAATGTGAAATGTTAGCATTGAACATCTCTGTTTAGACGCATTGTGTGTTATCATTTTAGCTGTATTACTTGGTTTTTTTTTTTGGCGCTTGCGGTACTGTATACAGCAAGGAGCAGGAGCGAGGTCTTTTTCCGAATCAAATATTGAATATGTTTGCAAATCTCAGTCGCATTGAACAATATAAAAATTAGCCTCATAATCCTGCATTCACATGTTGAACTCAATTCGTCTGGAGAAGAAATAAGATTGAGTCTCGTTGTCACTAACGAAACAGAACGCCAGAAGTGAGCGACAGGGAAAAGGTATAAATCTGTAAAGCCACAGAAGATCTCTCGCCGAACTCGATTCTAAATCTGAGCCACTTGCTTGCCTTCCCATCCTCATCAATACTGAATCTACTGCCCACCACTGACTCCTCACCCGTACCAACATGCGGATCTGCCCCTGGCCGTCCCAGCAACAACTTTTCTCAAATGGCCAAAGTGTCCCCTCTTTCTTAGCGTTTCCCTCAGATGGTATGATATCATAAACAATAAATGTGATAAATATAATAATTCATCTTAATGAGAGGCAGAAGACATGGGGTGGAGGTTCAAGTGCTGCTTGAGGAAGGCCAACTCGGTTTATCAGCTTAAGCTTGAATTCTTATGCGGGAAATGGTTTTATGGGGATGGTTATGTTTTAAACCATCCAAGCATACATCGAATTGCACTTATAATTCAAATCATGCATGCCAGTATCTCGCCCATTTGAAGTATAAGATACCTCTTAGGTGCTGGCGTACAAAAGACTTAAATCAACGAAGAGAGCGCCCAAGAGCTCTCATTCATTCCCAATAAAATGCAACTATCCTCCCAATGTTCTTCATTTGGGTAATCATATCCAATATCGCTAGATCCCCAACCATTTCTGCATTGCTCAGCTTGTAGGCACCAGGAAGCAGCTCGCCGGACAGACAACTTCCAAGCAGGTGTTTGCTTCTGCTCGAGCGCCATGATGCCTTCCCGGGCAAGTTCGATAGCTTTACTTATTAGATCATCTGTTCGAAATTTTTCTGCTGCCGTAATTGCGTCTTTTGCACTTGCCACACTGAGCTGCATGAGAAGGTCGGCCGCGAAGAAAACACCCATGGCCCCAACGACCTCCCAATAGCCCCTTGCAACTCTCTTTGATCGTTGCTGGAAATTTTTTTCAGTCACGGTATCCACCATGAATGCAACTACGCGCTCGAAACTTTCCGGCTCAACGTTACTCCCGCTTGTTATACTTGGTTCAATAACGGAGCACACTGTTGCCTTGATGGTTCCTTCGAAAAGATCGTGGAATGCGCCTCCGATCATAAAAAATGAGCTAAATTGATACCATTCCATGGAGGTAGTGACTGCCGATTGGAGAATCTCAGGAGTAATTTCCGAAGAATCGTTACCATAAACTTCAGAAAGGCAGAACGTGACAAGTTCGGCGATGTGATTGAGGCTTCTGCGGCCGAGATCTCGAAGTTCCTTGTTGAATCCTTCGTCGCGGCAGCTTCTTGCGGCCGCGGATTGCAAACCGGCGCATCCACCTTTATCAATTGAGTCAATGATCTGCCTCATAATCGGACTCTCTCGTGGAGCATTTGGAAGCTCTCTCGTGTATTGAAAGATATCTTCCCGGACGCCATGCCATGGTCGTGATATTGCCGCCATCAGCAAACACTGTTTCACGTCTTTCAGGAAAAAGTCGCGAATGGAGTCCAGGACGAGCCGCTGTAGCGGAGTCTGTAAAGCTGGCTTGACTTCCTGGTCTCTGGAAATCCAAGGAGGAATGGTGGGTATGTCGATGTCCTGGGCGCCGTCGTCTTCGGCGGTTGTCGATTCCGGAAGACTAAAACTATTGCAGACAAGCCAAGTTCGTAAATATTGCTTATGACAACGCCACCTTGACTTCGAAACAGCTTGACCTAAGGCATAAGTAGACAATGCCCCGAGGTAAGTTTGGAAATCCTGACTGAGAGTGAGTGCAGTGTCTTTTATCAATAAACTCAAAGTCCGAGTATGGGGGTTAAGCCGAATCTAGGAATTTTTTCAGATCAGTGCCTTCCCCAGCACTTATGTTTTGGAAAGTCAAGGCTAGCAGATCCATTCCGTCCTTAAGCAGCCGTCTTTTTAAGTCGGGATGCCTTGCGAGATGGTGACTCAAGCACTCCCGTATTGTCAAAGAAATGCACAGATGCTGCTTCCAGGGATCACTCCTTCTCTGAACGAGTTGTACAGTGATCAAACGTTGCAATGAACGGCTGTACTGTCTGCTAGACAGAATGGTCTCTTCACCTAAGTGGCAGCTTGTGATAAAATCCAGAAAATCATCTGTAATATATGTGCTGTCGAATATGGAGAAGAGTGAAAGAAGGTCGGACTCCGCAGGAGTGAGCGCATCGAGGAGGTGATAGAACCATCTCCATATTTTGGGATCTAAAAGGCCCGCATCCGACACTTGTTCTCCATCGAGGATTTGGATATGTTCTTGCGCAACGGAAAAACGCATGGGAGACACGCAAGATGCTGCGAGAATGATGGCGAGTGGCCGGTCATGTAGCCGTTGGATGACTGCTGCAGTGGAAGGAAACAAATCAAGTTGGAACCTCTCCGTATAGTGATAGTGTTGCCATTTTGCCAGAAATAATCCGGTTGCTCCGTCAGAGTCAAGTGACGGCGCGAGGTTGGTGATAAAGGGAGCGTCTGTTTTAAAACTGGAATGTCTGCTTGTAATGATGACTTTTCCACCTTTGGTGGGCAACAGACCCCGGATATCCAGATGCTCAGGTGCATTATCGAACACGATCAGCCATTTGCCCCGATGCTCCTTTTCTAGCCAGTTTTTGAACTCTTGTTGGTATCTAAACTCTGTGGATTGTGGACCCTGAGATATCTTGTGTGAAATGAGCTTGAATCCTCGTTCCACTGTCTCCTGGCTCTCTGCGCAGAGCCAAAATACGGACATTTTGCCATCTTGGCGAGTTGCAAATTCTGCAGCGATTGCGGACTTTCTACTTCTATTTTAGCATCTTGTTATATTTATTGGTTGTCAGATAAGACTCACCCGCTACCAGGGGGCCCTCTAATCAACAGATACTGCTCGTGTGCTGAAGTAACGAAATTATCAAGCCACTGGAGTGCGTTTGATTGGCCGATTAAAGCTGGCCGATGCACAAAGTCCAATGTGGAGAATAGCTTAGCCGTGGCTGGAGGTGGGGTCTCTTGCTTTGGATTCTTATTTTAGTAGGTCTATATCTAATCTTGAAGTTCACTTACAACGTCGTGGGCTGATGCCGTGTTTCCTTGAATCCCAGATGTCTCGACGTTTGGCATTTCGCCTCTACTCGCGGCATCAGCCAGCCTCTTTAAATGCCTTGCAACCCGGTTGTAATCAGCGTCTTGAATGAACTTGCAAATTTGTCGATGATCCCGATCCAATTCCAAGACCTGTTCCCTGTGACCAGCCAGTCCAATGACCGCGGAGGCTGGATTGACAACCACCTGGGAGCATTAGTATGTCAAAAATTTTTTGGGAAGGTCGGCTGGATAGGTACTAACCGTTCGTACTGGGGCTCTCATGAGACCTCTGGTTTCTACGACGCTCAAGAAGTCATAGTTTTCGTATTGATGAGCAAAGTCTGCCGACAGCTGTGCAAGATATCTGGAGCTCTTCTTTAAGGACTCAACCAAGTCATTCCTTAGATTCCCAGAAAAAAATGTTATTGCATTCACAGCCACTTGTCCCAATGTAGTTCCGTTTCCACCTCGATGTGGGGTAGCGAAGAAAGCGAGCGATTTAGTGCTTCTAAGCAGTCCATCATACACTCTATCGTTCTGCTTTGCTAGGACCAGGGCCTACCAAACGGCGAGTTAGCACAAGTCAAATGCCAAGGCAAAAGAACTTCGGTTGAGAATACCTGTTTAATGACCAGGCCCCCAAGACTATGTCCAACGAGGATTATGGGAAGAGACGAGGCTTCTATATTGACCAGTCAGCGTAACTACTCCCATAATATGCGATCTTCGAATGGCTACCGTTTCCTCTCGGAGTCCCTGCAGAAGATCTAGGAGGGAATTCGCATGTCCGCGAATGCCTGACTCCGATACTTCCCATGCAACGTTCGAATTGTAGGTGAAAATACAGATTCGTGCAGATGGGATCTTCAATGGCAATAGATCCTTTGGCCACATGGTCGTTCCATTTTCGTGGGTCCATGTATTTTCCGAATGTTCCGGACTGCTCCGCGGATTAAGACCATGGACAAAGACAATACTAGGTAGTTCAGCATCAAGAACGATCAGAAAGAATAACAGGGGCGAATCATACTCAAGCTTGTGCGGCACCTGCTCATTATGCGCAGGTTCGAAAACGACGTTAAGTTCTGCAGGCTGAGACTATTAGTCGAGAACGAGTTGATGTCCGACAATGCTCACCATTTTGCTATGTCAAAGCCCCGATAGATCTGTCGGAAAGGGTCAATTACCTGTGCTGGCAGACACAATATCGGGTTGCGTGATGCGGGGCCGCAGCTCCTCATATGGGGAGCAGAAATGCAGTTTAGCTGCTGGACTAGAGCCTGAATCAAGGCGGCTAGATATCGCTGTGCACTAAGCTGATTCTTGTTGTGAGTGGTTGAAAACATGAAACATGCTGGGCGTGGAGTTGTGAGTGCCACCGTAGTACAAAAGTCTAAGCCTCCACATTTGCGTCCTTCCCGAACCAGTTGTCGTCAAAATTCCTAGAAAAGCAAAAATTTAGCCACGTATTCAATGTTCCGGAAAAATATACGCTGCTGCGCCGTGCAGCGTATGTTTTTGGCTTATAAGATACTTTCGCCGCTCTGTTAGGCTCTTACAGACTCATACAGCCGATAGGAGGTTTCTACAGGCCCCTATAGGCCCTGCAGGGCCTGAGTTCGGGGGCAGGCTGCTACCGACGAGCTGTACTCAGAACAAGGGATGACAAACCGGAATGGCAAGATCGCCAGGATTTGGTTCCAGCATCTGACGAACCTCCGCTAGTTTATTCCTGGATACGGCGGTGTGCAAGATAGTGGTATTGTGGCGGTGACAGTGGCTATCACACATGAACAGGTAAGAACTACTTGTTTGCAGAGATTGAATAAGTTCTGCAAACATAATTAGCATAGTAACATCTTATTAGCCATGAAGAAGATTGATAGTAACGATTTCATTATCATTAAAGGGAGCCTGTGAGGCTGCATCGTCATATAACAGTTAAATCTTTCCACAAGGCTTGATATGGAATTAAGTTAATGTTCAGCGTGTATCTATTCGGGGGTGTATATACGAATTACAGCTGCTAATTCCGCTAGACTGAGCTTCCTTTACCATTTCGTATATATTTATTTCACTTGTTAATACTATTCATGACTCGCTCTCGGAACTATCCGAACTATCGAACCGGCTCTCAACCTCGTCCTTTACTTCGCTCTTGTTCCCCTTATCTTCCTCATTATCTTTTGTATTAGCCTCCTTAGACGACTTCTCTTTCCGCTCCTTGAATCCAACCATGAATTCGTCTAACTTAGAGATATCTGCTGTTTTGACGGGGGTCTCTTCATCTAGAGCTCCCGCGCCCTTTTCTTTGAATCTCTTTAACAGTGAAATAACGTTCTCGTGCTGCTGTGCAGCCTCCTCTGCCGTGATCGCTGTTCCGTCGAGCTTTGTACATTGGAATTCGGCACCCTTCCTAAGAAGCCATGCAACAGCCTCAGTTTGACCACTGGTACAAGCAGCCATGAGTGGAGAGCCAAATGGGCCTCCAACCAGGTCGATTTCTGCCCCTTTCTCAATTAATTTTTCCATAATCGGGATGTGTCCTCTAGATGCTGCGTTATAAAGTGGTGTCCCCAACTTGCATGGTAGGTTGACATATTCATAGATTCCGTGCTCTGGGACTCGCTTCAAGAGTTCCATGACGATCGGTTCATTGCCCATGAACGTTGCGATATTGAGGTGGCTGCCCCGTATTCTCGAACGTAGATTGTCGATACCTGGAAGAAGTTCCAGCGGATATGGTTCGATCTTGTCATACAAAGCTAGTGCAATAGAACTCCTCTCAAAGATATCCAATTTCGTTGGGCTCAGCCCAGCTTCGATCAACAGTTTGGCATTATCGACCGGACCGAATTCGACGGCGTGATGGAGCGCTGTACTACCATCGATGTCGGTGGCGTGTAAGTCCAAACCCAAAGGAACCAATGCTATCAGATCTTTAATTACGTCCAACTGGTCGTACTCTGCGGCCAGCATCAAGGGAGTGATACCGTCATTTTGTCGGGCATTAAGACTAGCGCCAGCCTTTACCAACATTTCAAACATGTCTTTGTTGCCGCGCCTTGTAAATGCAGCATGTAGTGCTGTTTGACCCTTTTCATCTCGAGCTTCAAGATCGGCTCCAGCTCGCAGCAGATACTCAGCTGCCTCGAGGCGAGCAAACTTGGCGGCAATGTGAAGAGCACAAGCTTGTCCAAGATCACCAAGAAAAGTTTTGAACCCTTCTGAATCATCGTACTCAGCCATCTTTGGTGTCTTTGCTGCAAGTAGCGATTTCTTATCTGTGGATTCTTCAATGAGAAATTGAAGAATCTCCAGGCGCCCCTTGCGAGCCGCGAGATGGATATTTTTTACGGCGTACTCGGGTATAATTGGATTTCGCTTGAGAACCGACTTGAATAATTCGAGGTCACCATCAAATGCAGCAAGTTGAAGCAAAGAGAACCCGGAAACGTTGGTCTCTTTGGAACATGCAACTCCGTCGACGGACGCCCCCATTTGCAGCAAATATAGAGCCACTTCCCTCTTGCGCTGCACGAAAGCTTTGAGGAGAGCAGTGCATCCACATTCACAGATCCCATCGATGCTGAATCCTCGCCCAATCAGCTGTTGACAGAGTTTCATGTCACCTTTCTTTATAGCGTCACTTAGAGCTGGAGAGATCTTGTTGATTTGAGTGTGGGTGGGCTGTTTGTCTGTGTCATTTGCTAGTCAGGTGTCAGTCTATGTGCCCATCGAGGAGATACCTAAATGATTGTACTTACGTTTTGACTGTTCGGCCTCTTCTAGTTTACTCAAAATTTCGGCGTGACCCTGTTGCAGCGCAAGAACACTCGGTGTAAGCCCCGAATTATCCTTGGCCCAAGGATCTGGAATACAAATGTCAACCATTATGTGAACAAGTTCTCGGAAAGCCAGAAAGGTGTCAAAAGAAGATGGTGGGAGATTTAGAGATAGGAAATGGGATAATCTTCAAATACATACCAGCACCGTGTTCAAGAAGGCATATAAGGATTTCTAAGTGCCCTAAATAAGCTGCGAAATGGAGCATAGTCCACTGGGTTGGCTCGTAAACAACATCCAGCTTTGCACCATGTTCAATAAGATATCTCGCTGTAGAGGTTCGCCTGCCAAGTATTGCCATAAGCAGTGGGCGAATGCCAAATTCAGCCTCGATATCAATGTTGACATCCGTACCGTGCTCAACGATATATCTGAGAACATCGACGAATCCTCGTAAGCCAAAATGATGAAGCGGTGTAAGTCTGCGGACGGTGGGAGAAATCCAGTCATTTTGTGTAGATGCCCCAGTTTTAGTAGTTGTGAAACCCGGCACGAAAGGAGCAAAAAAGCGGCACTCTGTTCGCTCAGTCCAGTTGTTGATACCTCGATCTTCCAGTAATCTGCAGGTGGCCACATTCGAGGTGCGAGAAACAACAGAAGCCAGCCAATGTAAGTTGTTACCACGGCCCTCATCAATTCTCGCGCCGCGATCCAGAAGATACTCGACAATTGAGGTATGCCCCGCACCCACTGCATAGGAAAGCGCTGTCGCCTGCTCCTCACGGGACCGGAAGTTGATATCGAGTCCTCCATCAACAAGCTCTTTGACCACCTTCAAATGACCCCAGTGAGATGCCAAATGAAGCAGGCCCATCCCTGAAATATCAAACTCCGTGAGGTCCTTGCAGGCTTTGATCAGCTTTCTTAGGATTTCAACATCCCCCCTTACCCCATTGATACAGAGTAGTTCCAAAGGCGACCGTACCTCCGGAGTACCATCTCGCTTTTCCGTATCAACGCCAATTTTATAAAGTTCTTTGATCAGCTTATCGTTCTTCAGTATGATGGCGAGACAGAATAAACGGGAACCATCAGGTAACTGTCGGTCCAGCTCAGCTTTGGTACTCAATCCAAGCATCTCAATAGTCATATTAGTAGCGTAGCTGACACTTTGTGCTTTGTTCACATTTCTGAAAAAGGCTTGAAGCGCTGTTTCCCCTTTTAAATCCCAAATATCGACTCTGGCGGCACGTGACCTGTTTGGGGGTAGTTTGGGTATTGTACTAGATTTAGGTGGGAGATTCTGAGCGAATGAATGTGGGCGAGGCGATGCAGGTGGCCAATCGATGGGAGGAGGCGGTGGCGGAGGTTTTGCAAAGGATAGCATATCCGGTAATTTTAACCCAAGAAGATCATTAATTGTTCTGTAAACGTTTATTGAATATGTGGTATAATCACACAGGTAATGAAGTGCCGTGCGCCCAAGGACGTCTTGCGCATCTCTAGATAACGGGGAGTAAGCAATTGCTTGATAAGGGATGCATCAAAAAAGGGAAAGGGAACTGTTTTGGGGGAAAATCACGAGACAGGTCAAAATGGGAAAAGAGATCTTCCCCAACACTTACGGGTCAACACCTCGATCAAGTAAATGTGTTATTGCTTCACGACATCCTGTGTCACCGCCAATTGAAAGTCGGCTTGCGAGGACTATCAATGGTGTCTTCTTCTCCCTGTCGCGGCGTTCCAGGTTGACGCCACCTCTCGATATGAGGTCCTCAATCAGATTCGAGTTGTTGTACGGGAAAAGAGTCTTGGAAACCAGAATTTGAAGCTAGATTGCAAAAGGAATCAGCGTATTTCTGTCAAATATATTCTGAAGCAGATTGTTCACAGAGTTCATGGACCCTGTAGCAAACCCCAGAAAGAGGGGGGGGGGCACTGGTCTAAAAAGGTGGATTAGGACTCACAGCCGTCTTTCCAGAATTTGTAGGTATATCAAGTCGACGACCGCTGACGAAATCGTCAATGGCCCAGGTCCCATCGGGACATTGTAAATGTGTACGGGTATCAATTAAGGTGGAGTGAGCAAAAATATCCTGAGCTGTGAGAGTGCTTCGGTCAATATGGTCCAGTATTGCGCGAAAGGTAGTATTAGTAATTTCAGTAGTCTGGGCGTTTTCAGACTTTTTGTCCATGGCCGCGTAGTGAAGAGCAGTAAGTCCTTTGCTAGTCTGATCGTGGTGACAAATTCCGGCATCCTGGAACAATGAAATCATCCTGGGCTTCCCAGAAAGTACGGCGTAGTGAAGGCAAGTGTGTCCGTCATCCGTCTTGCTTAGAATATCAGAGCGGCTTGACCTGTGAAATATGAAATGAGCTGTGTCAAGAGAGCCATTCTCTACAGCGCAGGGTAAGGCCGTCCTGCCGTTATTGGTCCTTGTCGAGAGAGTATGGGTGAGCTTTGGCGAATTTACCAGATGATTGAGAATGAGGAGGGAATTTCCAGCTGCAGCAATGTGTAGAACTGTCCGGCCGTCTCTTGCAACAATATTGACATTGCTGCCCAATTCCTCCAAAAATTTGAAAACAAGCAAATCACCGGCGACAGCGGCCTCCAGTAACGGTGTCATTCCTTCATCATCCTTAATTTCCATCAATGCTCCATGTTCAACCAACAATTTAACAACTTCAAGGTGGCCATTTCGGCAAGCACAATGAAGTGCTGTTTGACCTTTCAATGCTGGGACACGGAAGTCTATGTCAACCTCAGGCTTATTGAGGAGTTCTCGAACCACTCGAATCTGACCAGTCGCAGCGACTTTAGACAGGGCAGATGAAGCCTGAGTAGAGATTTCGCTAGATACAACGCTTGCTTTGGACATCATTGTTGCCGCTTGCTCCCGAGTCAAATCCATCTGAAGTGCCAAGTTGACATATCTAAATATCACTATTAGCATACTTCGTCAAGAGCAAAATCGAAGGGACTATGCAGAGAGAATGTGTTGCCAACGAACCGGTGGACTCGAGAACAATCTACGCTGCTGTGATAACCGATGTTCAGGAAGGATAGAGAACATTAGGAAATAAGTTTCATGGTCTCGGATCTTTTCTCTCTGGTCAAAGAGAGTAAAACCAAGAAAAAGGGAGTTGTAACTCACTTTGATCTGATGTTCTCATCAAGATTACTTTCGGATACCTTTAACAGGAATTGTCCAGCCTTCGCTCTGCCTTCGTTTCTGAACTCTTCGACCAGTTCCAAGGTCCACTCATCCAGAATCGCACCTCTCTTCAGAAGGGTGCTCCAACCAAAATCTATTCTCAAGGCTAGGGACAACGGTGTCAATTCAAGGCTGGGATGTACTCTAACATGGTCCATTCTTGCTCCAGCGTCTAACAAATACTCGAATGTCGAAATTCTGTTCTCCAAGTATAGCGGTGAATTAGAGTGTTCGTCTAGAATAGGCGCGGGAGCATTCGACCTCGGTAGAAAGAATAAGTAATCCGCTGTAAGGGCACAGTAAAGCGGTGTTCCAATGCTGCTGAGTTTATCCAGGTCAGATATACGGCATTTTTCATCAATAAGCCATTCGCAAATATTATAGAGTGATAAACAAGCTGCGAAATGAAGGGTTTCAGTGTTGTGAATCAGCTCGGCTCTGGTATCTTTAGTCTTGCCCCACATCCAGCAGCGGCTCCAACAGAGAAAGTTGCCCGTCTTGGAAGGATCGAAGAGAATCTTGACCAGGCCCACCAATTCCTCATCCTCTCGATGAACGAGAGAGTGTTCGGTCCAGAAACTCGCAGCATAGCCGTAGAAGCTGTATGTATCAGCGAACCTATCAAAGTCCTCTTCCTCGGCCAACTCATTATTCTGAAAATCTTCGAACAACAAATATGTCAAGCAAAGCTTTGCCAGTGGGAGATCTTGATCCTCAAAGCAAATCTTGTATCTTATATAGGGGCTGTTGGGCTCGCTAGGATCAATCGCGAGAAGGAATTCCTCGACAGTGAAGTGAGCCAACTCGAGCCTCTGGCCATCGGGTGTCCTTCGTACAAGGCTGCTGCACCATGTGAGTATACCTTCCTCATCTGGCATTGCATCGAGATCTAGTTTAGTGTCGCCTTCACTAATGGAGAGTGCCTCCAGAAGCTCCTCCGTCGACAGAGGCTCTTTGGAACAGACGATCCACGCAAGCACTCTCTGAACGAGCAACCTATAACATCGGATAGTCAGCATTCTCTCATCTCAGAATGTTCTAGGACAAGATTAGACAATGCAGCAGGGGTTTTCAACAATTGTAGCGTAATGCTGGCCTTCAATGTACCATAATTCAAGGGATATTCAGTAAGAAAAGAGATTTGCTTGCCAGAATGTTCCTCACTTCAAGGGACATTCGATACAACAAACTGGTCTCCAGACTTTAAATTTCCCTTAAGTTGTGGTATGTTCAAGATTGGGGATTGCGTAGCGAGTACCGACAACCACTGGTGATGAAAGCTATCAAGATGCCTTGAAAGTACATGAGATGAGTCGACTATCTCCGTGCTTGGAGATAAAACAGATAGGAGGTTGATTGTTCTTACTGAGTTTCGGCATTGCTAGCGTTAACTCTATCCAGGATTCTTTCATAGGTTGCGAAGAGTGTCGGCGGCAGCGATTTCAGAGCTTTCCGTATGCCCTTGTCGGTATTCAATTCGCAAAGATAATCCAGTTGACATGTCACCCATCGAAACATGCCTTCAGCGCCATTCACCAGAGAATCCATGATTTCCTTCTTGAGATCCGGATCCCTTGTTCGTAGAAGCTTTTTCCGGGATCGGCTCTCGATTTCTGATGCCACATATAACTTCAAATCGCTGCTTGTGGCAGCAATACTAATCTTCTCGTAAGAATCCAGATGCAGCTCAATGTCTGTCTCCAATCTTGATGTGAAAAGCGTCTTGATATTGGAACCATTGGAATTGAGGCTCGCGAGGAGTTCCAACACGGTAGATCTATCATTACCACACTCATCAAGCGCGTCGATGATGATCATGACTTCATCAAAAAAGCTACTCAAAGTCTGAATGAGTAAGCACAGATCTTCAGGAGCCATTGGAGGGCCTGTCCTTGAACCAGACTCTGGGTAGTAGATCGAGTAGAATTTCTCCAAAGCTCCAAAGCTACGTGAATTCTGAATTGCAAGCTGTCTAACAAGCGCACCCAATATTATCAAGGGTTCTTGTGTCCTTGAATCTTTGTAGTCGCAATAGAAGTATGCAATACCTGATGGATAATTAGCATTCTTGGCATTTTCGATCTTGTAAGGGTGTATCAACTACCATCAGTTGATTCGCTTTGATTCATTGTAGCTTGAATTATCGAACTCCTGATTCACGTCACTTTAGGTCCCTACAGATAATGAAATACTCACGTTAAGACGGTCTTTCCAGCGCCAGGTATACCATACAACCATAATTTGGCGTTTGGGGTTTCAAGCCAATGCTTAAATTGAGCTCCTTCAGTGAACCATACCCCAGTCCCAGGCTGGCGGAGTCTGATTGCAATGTTTTGGTGGCCGCTGGGATCAAAAGGACCGATCGTGTTGAGAATTTTCTTCCTTTCCTCACCTAGAAGCCAAAAATCTTAGCTTGAAACGTTCTATCTCATCATGAAAAGCTGACTTACTTAGTAACGACATCGCCTGCTCAGCTCTTTGAGCCCGAATATTGTCCCGAATCTCAGCGATATCTTCTCCCTGCGCTTTCTGCTGGCTCAAAGACTCAATCAAGGCATTCATGCCATCGGCTGCTAGAGCAAGGCTAAGTGTCGCTTTCTGATTTGCTACCTCGGCGATCAACCCCTTCGTTTCTGCAGAGGAGAATGGCCAAATGAGGGTACGCCCTAGCGACGATGCCTTCTGCCGGAATTGAGATTTGCTCTCGTCTACCTGGCTGGGGTCTGCTTTGTCCAGGCGAACCTTGATCTTCTCGAGAAGCATGTGGCAGGCGTAAATATGTTGTGACTGCATGGTAGAATCGAAGTCTTCATCTTGGTACCGAGAAGCAACAAGTCGTAAGCTGTTCAGGATTCCAAAGAGATCGGTGATTTCTTCTAAGAGCTTTTGGACTTCTTTCGAGGCACCTCGAGCTTCTTTGATGTACTTGTAACTCCTCCCGGCTATCATATCCGTGATGGATATCAGTCCAGCAATACTGGCGGAGAGCGATAGAGGGTCCATGGCAGCGGGTGGAAGACGAAATATTGAGCTTAATAAATATTGTCGGTCTGACTAGATTCGATAGAAGCGTGCCTGTTCGAGCAGTTGAACGCGTCGCTGTGATGTGTACAGCATGAAACTGACCCGGATGGCCCCGTAGCCAGTGCGCTACACTGCGTATTTCAACTCTGAAGACATGTAGAACGAATGTTCAACCGTATCCTAAGACGTCCTCGAGAAGATAGAACGGGAAGATGGAGGGAATATTGAAGGAAGTCCCAAGCCCAAAATGATTTGTAGCGGTCGGTAGGTGCCGCAGGCTGTTGGGAGGCGCTTGCCATTTATAGTATCGCAGCCCTGCTATCTACCTGGTCGTACGAATTAGCTTTTCTCACTGATTCGACAGCGTCGATTGGCGATGTTTGCAGCCAAGAGAATGGTGTTTTGGGGGCTGTGAGGCGCAGTCGCGGCCTAATGATGCTCCATGCAGTGATGCCTGCATGGACACTGGTCAGCTGACCAGGCTTCTTAGAAGGACAAAAGGATACCTGTAGAGCAAAAGACAGGTTAAAAATATAGCTTAAGCATTATTTTCAGTGTTTGCAAACACTCGAAAGGTTTCATAAAAACAGAACATCAATTTTGTCATTGTTGCTGCTCAGTATCGCGTCAATTCCTCATATCAACTTCTGCTCTCCATAACGTTGTGAAACAGAGCGGCACTGAATGTCCCAAATCCGATTGCAATATTGCATATGCCTCCCGAGAATGTGCCCTCGAGTTATGATAAAATCGACGTCCCCCGCTCTCTCCATATATATTGGGATCCCTGGTAACAATGAGCCCTGAAGTTGAACTGGGGTACGATGATTGGCATGTAACAGGTAAGAACGGTGACAAGATGTCGTCCTGCCCTCCACGATTCTGCCATGCCCAGTCTAGATCCGTCATTTCATACTTTTTTGAAGTCTTCTTGGCGTGATTGGCTTGTGGATGTTACCGTGTTGGTGGATGGAAGTGGAAGAGGAAGGTACAATCAGTAGAGGGAAGTTGAGTTGAAGACTTCGCAAGCGAGCCCTTATCCTCAACATCAGAATGAAAGTGAATTCGACAATCACATCCTCTTCCACCTGTAGGAGGCTTCTTACAGACTACCACGGGTCAATGCAGCTGTTATACCGCAGCAGCCTTACATCTTCCCTCTCGTGCTGCCCAATTATAGCTTCGTGAGAACTTCAGGGAAAGCTCTCTCTTCTGGACATACGGGTAGAATTACGAATGCATACTATCATCACAACAAGCTTCAAAAAAGTTGAGATCGATACCTGGCATTGACTCGACGTGCGTTGCAATGGTGTACACAGTTGACTCAATTACATGGCCATCAAAGGAGCTTGACTTGCAGGGTATCGAGACAATTTTGAACACTCACTTCAGTGAACGAATCAGCAAATAGAGCGACTCTGAATAGTTTCTAGCGCTATATTGATAGCTCAAACTTCAATCGCCTTGAAGAACGCTGGACTCTCGTGGCTTTCTACGACAGAAGCCAGCGGTATGAGATGTGCATTCTCGTTTTCTGCTCCGCCTTGAAGTTGGCGAATATACGATTGAGCAACATTCAACCACATAGCCTTCTCAGCTTTACTGGCCCCAAGTCCACGCCAAACCCATATGGCACTGCCAATGTCAACAAGAAACACATCATTTCCATCGAGATCTGCTCTCTGAATCGGCGCTCCATCCTTGACAAGATCAAAAGACAACTCTCCCGAGGAATCACTGAGACGGAACAGTTTGCGAGGGCGGGTGCTGCCGGCCGTAGCCCTGGAGGACGACACAGGCCTGGGAGCATGGAACGAAGTCTGGTCAGCATCTCTACCTCCCAACAGATCAACGACCAGCCTGGATCGCGAGTCGGTTTGGGCGAGAACTTCAACGTCGATGTGTTTGGCAAGCGTCAAGTCATTCACGACTTGGGCCGCTTTTGCCTTCTCCATCGGGCTGCACTTCTTGCCCTGCCAAACCCAGATCTTATCCCCTTTATCCAAAACGAACACATCTTCGTCATTGAGACTCTGCCATGTTGGATCGACCTCGATAACAAC
Source organism: Stipitochalara longipes BDJ (assembly GCA_009732865.1). Classification (NCBI taxonomy): domain Eukaryota; kingdom Fungi; phylum Ascomycota; class Leotiomycetes; order Helotiales; family Hamatocanthoscyphaceae; genus Stipitochalara; species Stipitochalara longipes. Next base: position 753,728 of record ML769332.1, on the reverse strand, counting down.
CATAGAATCGGCCCGTCCTTTGCCAGGATGCTTGAAGATTCGCAGGAGAGTGGAAATCTCTTTCGGTTCGACATCTTGGTCGACATGGCGGAATCCAGATCGTACGCCTCCCGACAGGATCTTGATACGAGGAAACAGGGCCATGAATTCGTCTGAAGGCGACTGCTGGATCTCTCGATGCTGCGTGGCCACCCCCTTCAGGAACTTATCTAGTTCGACTGTCTTGTATGCCGCCGTGCCTGCCTCATCCTGCGAAGTCTTGCTCCCAAGCCAAAAGAATATGTCATGGATCAATTGCTCCTTGCCTTCCTTCTCCCCGACCTTGAAGGAGTGTAGCACAATGTAGCTGTCTCCATCGTAGAACTGCCCAGCCTTCGCCTTCGGCCAAACCACGACCTCGAAATCCTCGATCCGCCAGATGTACAGCCCCGCTACCTGTCCCACGGTCCCATTGTTCCACGCGGGCTCAGTGGCTGCAGAATTGTACTTGACTTTGTGATCAATCTCGGTTCCGATCAGCTCGACATTGCTGTCCTTGATGTCATATTCCTTTAGATGTGTCAGTCCTTCGTGCGGCGGCATTTTTCGTTATGATTTCCTGATTAGATAGTGGGGTGTGAGAGATAGATGAAAGCTGTCATCGGTGAGGGATCTGCCAAGCTCCATCGTTGCAAGCTCTGCTGCACCGAGGCACAGCTGGAAGGCTGAAACACCAAGTCGTTTGGACGTTGCAGTCGAGATCTGAAGTTTCAGGTACCGTGCGTACATTTGAGTATGACGTGAGAAGTATCCAGACCACAAGAAACCATCTATTTTCAGGCGGGGGCGGGGGCGCCAAAATGTTCTGGTAGAGGGCGGCTGAGCTGCGATTCATTATGCATCTCATCGTTTATGTTCTGTTCATGTTTTCACAAACCTGCACTCTTCATTATGCGTTTATGCAAGCCGTCTAGTCTTTCCAATGGACCGAAGTACTCATACCTCAAAGCAGTTGCTTTGCCCACAGCCTCCGCACTTCATCGATCGTACCATGGGTATTCGTACTCGCTTCCAGCGGACGGGGCGTTTGACGCCAGGGCATAAGACAGCGGGTCGTCGTCATCTCGCAACGGTCAGATAAGATCTGATTCCTGAATCAAAGCAACTGATTATCTGATTAAGGGGGACGTTCGAAAGCAACGCCCTTTGTTTTGGACTGGGCCGCACGTGCACGGCGATCATGCATTGTTGGGCGTGGTTGTGATTCCATCAATCAAAATCTTCGGCCTGGGCCGAGCAAGCGAGGACCCAGCTATTTTCATCGCTTCGCTTCAGATCAAAAACATCTCGAGTTTCTAATCGGACATCGCAAGACCCGTCATTTGGGAACAGGCAGCTCGTCCCGGATCTTAAAACGAGATCCCCACTGACATGAATCGACAAGCGCCGTAGTGCCATCTGATAACCAGGTCTCGTCTGATGTTTTCGTCCAATCCTGGTTTGGCCTGGGTGACTTCAAACCAAATGCTGCGGGCGAGATTAGCCCATATGCGTGCCAACTCTATTCAGATGATTCAAAGTTTGCGAGGAGAGGCTGAGTGAGGGGTTTCATGCTTGCACACATGGGATGGGATCTTGGGATGGCTTTTCAGTAGGGAGCATATATAGCCTCAAGAACCTCCCTCCAGAGACAGCTTTTTTTCTTCATCCCATCTTCATTCTTTTGAGCTCGCTCACACATTCTTTACAGTTCTGAGAACTTCACATTCTTTCCACATTCATTATCAACGTTATTGCATCGGCCGGTCCCCATTTTATACCCTTCACTTCACTACCACCCTTTTCCAAGACTGAGCCAATTTACTCAAAAGCATCAAGATGTATACACAAACCGTTCTCGTCGCTCTTCTTGCGGCCGTCGCTGAGGCTCGGTAAGTTCTTTTCTCTAACCTTGATAACTCAAAACATGAGCTTACCCCATTTAAAGTTTCGGCCAAGAACAAGGAAACGGAGCCATCTCTGCCATCGGCGCATTGACCGACCTCGGTCAGTCTGGCCAAGCAGCCACCCTTGCCGGAGGATCCATCCAGTTTCTCCTCGCCGCTGCCAACCCATGTGGCAAGCTCACCCAAGCCGATCTGATCGTTTCTGAGCTCGGAACCAGCGATGCTGCCATCGCCGCTGCTCGCGGTCTTGTTGCCGCCGAGCAGAACTTCAACCCCTTCGTCGTCAGCATCCCATCCATCTGCTCCGACCCTACTCTCCCCACTACCGCTGCTCTCCGTGGTGTGGTTCCTCTCATCGACCCCGCTGTTGGGGGTGAAGCTATTGAGAACGCCAACTCAAACAGCTCAAAGATTACTCCCTTCTCCGCCGATGGCTTGAGTGTTGCTCAAGTCATGGTTGCTCATGGTTTCTCCAACTTCACTGCCGTCGATGTCGCCGGAAACAAGGTTGCTGCTTCTACCCTCGGAGGCTCTGCCAGCTCCAGCTCCAGCTCCGCCTCAAACGATACCGCTGCCGTTGCCGTGAGCTCTTCCGCAGAGGCAGTCGCTGCTACTTCCAGTGCTGCCGTCATCTGTGGTGCCACTTCTTTCGTGACTGTCACTCGTGCTGTAAGTCTAGTCCTCCAATATAAAAAACTTCTCTAACACACCTAGGCCGGCTCTGCAGCTACAGTTGCCGCAACCTCAGCAGCCGCTGATACCGCCTCGACCTCAACCGCCTCAACTGGCACTGGGGCCGCAGGAACTTGCACCGGCTCAGGCAGCACCCTCGTCTGCACAGCACCATCCGCCGGTTTCGGTGCCGTGACCAACGCTGTCACTGGTAACTTCGGCGGCTTCGTCGCATCCACCAACGCCTCCCTCGACTTCGGTCTCTGCGTCCCCACCATGAAGTTCGAAGCCGGACTTGACGGCCGCGCCAGCACTGCCTTCACCTTCCAAGCCCAAGACCCTCTCGTCAACAAGGGACAAGAGGAGGCTCTCAACCCAGCTATCATTGCCAACCGCATCCACGACCAGCTCACCAACGTCTGCGGTGCCAGCCAGGCTGCCAAGGATGCCACCGCTGCTGCCCAGACACTCATTGCCAGCCTGGGTACGCGCGACAACAGCACTGCTGAGGCGTGGAATGCTGCTCTCGGCTTCGCTGGTACCAACTTGAACCCCGACAACGCTCCTCAGACTGGCCTTGTTGGCCACACATAAGTTATCTCATTCACTTGAATCATAACTTTGCGACTTTACTGTTGCAACATAGTGAGGATGTGGAGATGGATGCCTGAGCGGCAGGCACTTGTATGATCAATGTATATACCGTATTATGACTTAACTGAATATATTGCATGAAGTCTATCACGTCTTCTGCTGTGATTTCTCGCATTCGAGTTGCGTGACTTTCCTATATGCCTCCTGATTTCCACCTTCAGATTCTGAAACTGCGAATAAACCTCAAGAACCGTGATCCAAAAAGCCCGTCCTAGCATGATGAGCAAAATAAGCTGGGGCAGGCAGCTCAAAGCTCTCAGCCAAGGCGCCGCAGTTCATAATTCGAAAACATTTGTGTCGTTACGCACTGAGGCGCTTGAGAGAAAAGGTGTCGATTAAAATGTGAACTCATCCAAATCAGGTTCTGGACGGACGGCGCGAACCGCGGCACCCTATGATCACTTAAACATGAGTTACGTAGTTTACAGCTATCGCAATAGAATTTCACCTAAATCATTTAATGTCACAGAATAAGCAGAAATACAATAAAACTTGTTACTCGAGCCTGCCACAGGCAGGTGAGAAATGAAACAGAAATTTATACTGTATATACACGATGACTCCTTCCAAAGTTTTATTTATGCAAAATCCCTTCATCTCCGCCATCCTTTACTACTTCGTATGGTTGTGGTGATGTTTGTGGCCACCCTGATCGAGCCCGTGGTGGCGTCCATGTCCATGGCCAACGAGAGTTCCGTATCCAAGTCCATGATGTACCATCGCATCCGTTGCCATTGCCCCATGTAGCCCCATGTACCTTCTCTTAGATGGCCATTTCGAATGAGCACCTGCCTCTTCGTCCACGATATCAATGCGGCGTCTTGGTTTGGTGCAGAGAATGAAGAGAACTAGGCAGGTGAAGAAGATGATAAGTGCTAAAGCTGATATACGTTTTGGATCCTGTTCGTTCATTGTGGGCTGTTTGGATTTTGGTTTCAATGATTGGAAATGGAGATATTTATCCTGCGAGCGGAATGAAGTGTTTTTTATATTTGTTTTTGAATTATTTCTAAAGGGGGGTTTTTTTTAGGGATGGTGGTGCGAATAAATGGTGAAGTGGTTGGGATTCAAACTGAAAGAAACTGGTAGTTTGGTATGGTAATGTTCTCGTGCCATTTTACGTTTCCGTCTCTAGATTTGAGCAGCTACTGCTTTAGCCTGAGCTATGGTTTAGCAAGCATGAGCCAAGGGTGAGCACCGCCTGAGTAGCGCCTGGGCACGCTAACTCGTAAGTTACCAAGGTCGTAGAGGGGCGTACTTTCTGCACGTTTTGTCTAGATATTGTTAGGACAGGAATCGTGTATCTGAGCCGCAATTCGCCGAGCTTGGGCCATCACAAAATTTCTCGACGTAAGTCCTTGGGTACCTCCGCTGCTCGCCCGGGTCGCAGTGTTAACGCAAGGCGTCGCAGATCCCTGTGGAGTGGTATGAGCATATCAACCATTCTAGCAAATCACGGTAGAGGAGCCAACTAGCGTTGTAACATTCTTAATCCGATTACGACGCAGTTTTACGTGGAACTACTGCACTGCGGAACTACATCGGAGTAAGTACGAGACGGGATAGCTAAGAAAATATTTAGATTAGAACTTGATTTTTGGCTCCTCTTTCCTTACGCGGTAATATAACGACGGTTAACCAGCGGACACGTAGAAAGTAACAAATGCGACTAAAAATGTGGTATTGCTTTCTCCCAGTCCAGAGTCAGATAAGAACGTGCCGGCAACGCTCGCAAAGTTGTAAAAAGCATAACAACAACAGCCAAGCGCGCAAAGGAGTAAAAAGATATGATCAGAATATAGAGAGCCAAAACAAAAGCCCAAAGCGCATCAAACTTCGCAGGAGCAAAGCTGCGAATGTAAACAATCGCGAGACAAACGATCGGAACTCCAGCGGCGCCGACGTTACAGATTCTCCATAATATTTTCTCCACATTCGAAGGGAACGTGTAATTCCAGGCCAAAATGTGGATGCAGCAGAAGACCAGACTGACGAGAAGACCCATTAGTGCTGGGATGCGACCTCGAATAACGCTCAGGACCTGAGATTCGGTTTCAGGGAGATGCAATTTGCGCCACCGATAGTGACGCTTTCCATCTGGAGACTTGTTGAAGTTGATGATTGACGCTTGGATTTTGGGAGGCATCTCGGACAAGCTGAATGCGCATGGTATCATTCTTGTCGTGTATATGTCTTTAGGTTTGTGCCACCAAAACATGTACGTGATCAAGGTACAAAATACATACGCAATGCAACTGAGTTCGAGTGGTGAGATGGGCAGGCACTGAATCCTTCGTCCAACCACGTTCAAGAGAAACCATGAGCTCTGCAGGAGGGCAAATGCTTTAGCAAATGTGTCGGCTTTGCTTCGGTCCTGAATTTCGAGTTTGGTGATTTCAGGGTACTGGAGCAGTTCTTTTTTATGGAGAGCAACGATGTCGGCATTGAGGGAAGGTTGCTGCCAGCCATCATCACTGCTATCGCTGGAGCAGAGTGGAATTTTGAATCCGTCTTTCGTCTGGAGCTGAATAGAGCCCATTTCCAAGTAGAAAGCGTGCGCGAGGCCCCATGAAGATTGACCCACTTCAGATGTCTTTAAGTCTGCCAGAAGGCGTCTAGCCTGAAGAAATTCTCCGAACGCGTAAGAGGTAATCAACTCGGGGGCAACGGCAGTGATCAAAAGCCATCGCAGTTTGCGACAGAGATTCTGGAGTTTGGAGGCTCCTGGTGGTGGTATATTCATGTGGAGAACCGTCCAAGTACAAGCGAATATTGTGGACAAGCTACTCCATAATATGTTCCAGGAAGATCTGCTGTCGCCACCGTTTTGCCAGTCCTCGAGGGTCCCATTTGTATACACAGACATAACGTCTAAAGGGAATGGTCAGCTTAGATTATCAGTAATCGGTCTTTGGTTGGACCAACATACCCAACCAGTGGACAGCTTAAGCTGAACGACTTTGATAAACAGACTTAAAGACGGAAAGAAGGTGTCATTAATGTGAGCAGATCGACTACATCAAGAAAAACTAGAGACTAAGATCCATGAATCATGAAACTGGAAAGCAATTGCAAGAGAGACGCAATTAAAGTTCGGAGCATTGAGTGACAACAACATATTACTTGTAGCCCTCGAAACGAGTACAAGGTAGGTATTTTGGGCTCATTTGTAACAGTCCTGAGGTTCGTATGTAGGTCCATAGTTTCACGGTCGCAGAGGCGGGTTTGCTCTTTGCTGGCCAGACCAACACATTCCTTGAGATGATAGGACGTGGTCAAAGTCTGATGTTCCTCAGAAAGGAAGGCGTCTAATTTAGCGCCCGCATTTAGAACCGTTGACCAGCCAAACGCTCAGACCACTGAACTGCCCACTCAACCACCCAGAAATTTTATGTTTTTTATTCGAAGTGCTTAGAAAACTCTAAAAACTTTCCAGATTAGTATATCAAGGTCATTAATCACGAATATGAACTCATTTTTATATTTTTACGTCGTTGTTGTGGTGAAATCGTGTTTTGGGCGGTTGAGTGGTCTGGGCGTTTGGGCGGTCAACGGTTCTAATACCGCATTTAGCGCCCTTGGCAAATTCTGAAACTTCAGCTTCCAAAATTAGCGTCAAAGTAAATCCCCCTCAAAACCCCGTCATGTCAGGCCCGCAAAGTAGAGACATCCATCATTCTCCTACCATCTCGATCATCATGGGAGTCATGTTTCTTGTCGCTCTTCCAATTATCTTTTTTGCGTCATGGTTCGGCCTTGCTTCATTCTGTCGAGCATACTTTCCTCCGCTCCAAAACAAGCGCATTGGACTGCTCATCGCGCATTGCGATGATGAGGCCATGTTTTTCTCGCCGACACTACAAGCGCTGACAAAGCTGGAATTGAAGAATCACGTGGAGATTCTCTGCCTTAGTCCAGGTTCGTCAGCAGTGATTCACCCTTTTACATGAGTGAGTTGCTGATATCATATCTAGGTGCTGAGAGACATCTCTGCGAGACTCGCAAGAGCGAACTACTCAAATCAGCCAAAATTCTGGGTCTGTCATCAAGTTCGGATATTACGATATTGGAAGACCATGCTCGATTCCCGGATAGCATGACTACGCCGTGGAGTCCCGACCACATCGCTGACGAGCTCTCCCAAAAGTTCTCGCCCTCTTTTCAACCCGGCAAGAGTGTTGATATTGGAGATTCCTTTCCATCGTCTCCTGCAGGAGTCAATATCGATATCCTCATCACCTTCGACAAGAAAGGAATCTCCTCGCACGCGAACCACATCTCTCTCTACTACGGCGCTTTGAAGTGGCTTCAAGGTGTTGATCCTGCCGGAAATACTATAGCAATGTACTCACTCACCTCAACCAATACGCTTCAAAAGTATATATCTCTCTTCGATGCCCCCTTTTCCATTTTGCGGGTTCTATTATCAGCCAAGCGCGGCCACGGCCAGGGGCTGCCAGAAATTCTTTTCTTTTTCAGCGGGATTTCTGGGTATCGGACTGCACAGAGAGCTATGACGGAGGGCCATAAGAGTCAGATGCTTTGGTTTCGATATGGTTGGCTTGGGCTGTCAAGGTATGTGAGTATAAATGATTTGGTTAGACAGTACCCTGTTGCTTAGAACGCAGTATAGAAGTAATTTAGATGCTTCAAGGACCGGCGTATTAAAATGACTAAGTGTTATAAACTTACTGCGTTATATCTGGCTAAATTGAACGCTATCTAAATATTCCTCGTTCGACAGCTCCTTCAATTGGAAGCTAGTTTCAAGTGATCAGATTCCAGATGCTAATTATTACGAGCGGACTCTACCCTCGCGCAAATTCATGCATGATCGTCATGCGGATCTGTACCACGGATGAAAGCGAGTGACAATAAAACAACTCCGCAATATTTACGCTGTAATTTCAATTCTATGAAGCCTTACGAGGCCCAACCTCATAGGTCTGTGTATAAGTTGATCACTTTAAGTCTCGTGTATTGTACTGCCATATGCCTCTGCCCAGCTGGTGATCGCTTGCGCCGTTACATCTTTATTGTAAAAAGGTAAAAAGCTTAGAGAGGAAAGAAGAAACGCTAATTTTAGATTAAGGAAAGTAAATTTTTAGGATCTCTTAGTAAGTTAATAATTTCTAGTAAGCATTTAAATAGGGTGAGCAGGCCCTAAGCCGAGCCTAAGCAAAGGCGGCGCTACTCACGGGAGACATTAGATTAGGAAGTACAAACATTCCCGTCGTGTGACAGCTGGGCCCTAAACTTAGCTCCCCTGAAAACCCTAAAGCTAGAGATTTCGATTACTCTAGAAGTAGATAAGAAAAAGTACCGAATGATAGAAAAGCCGGCGGGTTATCTGGATATCAAATCAGAGAATGATTTCGTGTGATCTTTAAGCGTCAATCAAGTTTGAATCCCCGAAACACTTCTGCAACTTCTAATGACGGCCATGCTAATCCGCAAAAGAGACATACGATCATGGATAGCAGCTAGTTGCTTGCTTAATGGAACTTTTTTGCCTGTATGTAGCCTTGGGGTAGATGCAAATTTTTTGAAGTGTTTCTCGACAAATTCGGGACGAAGCAAGGCATGGTGGCCTCGAAATACATCTCTTCACCTGCCCCTAAACAGAAAACTATCCCCCCAACCAGTTTCACAACAAAATAAAAGATCCAACTCCAGTATTGCCGCAGCTTCACAAATCCCATTCCCTAACCACTCACAATATAGTCTCCTTATCCATGACTTGCACCTCCCCCATAATCACTCATCTAGGGCCACGATCACCCAATAAGTTGTTAATCGTGCTTTCCCACACCATTCTTCTGGTCTTCCAATGTCTTTCCAGCCCGAAAAACCGCTTCTTGAGCAACCCGACATTGGGATTTCCTGTCGCGGGATAGGTACTTGGCTACAAGGAGGATGGCGGCGAAGAAAAAGAACCAAAGTGCGAAAATAAGAAGCACATCGTGAAAGCTCTTCATGATAGCGGATTTGGAGTTCTTTGAAGCTGTTGGGAGAGGATCCACAGGGGATTGTGGCTTGATTGAGTTTCGGATGTGCTTGGCGTACGGGTTTGATTGTGGAGGCAGCTCCGAGCTCTGGGAGACGACAATTTGAGATGGAAGTGTGCGAATCTGGGGTAGGTGGATTTCCTCGATTTTAGAATTGAAGGAACCAAGTTCGTGGAGCTCTAGTACTACCAGAATAAGCAAAATGTCGTGCTCTAGTGGGAGGAGCCGTCTAGTGGTGACATAACATAGAATAGCCCTAATGATAGTAATCTGAACTCTAGCTTTTTGTACTAGATTCAATGTTTACCTATGTTGTGCCCCGGATCTGGAAAAACATTTCTGTGCACTTGAGGAGACGGGCTTCGGCATAAAAAGACGGGCATGAGAAAATGGGTTCTCTATTCGGCATAGTACTAGACATGGTGTATGAGATGCAGGCCAAGCACAGTATAGATCTTCTAAATAGTTACAGCGATAGTATCAATTCTGAATTTTTTGTATAATGACCCTTATTTTAGCAGCCGGCACTCCCAGTGAGCAGATCGCTGACCAATTGTACCCTTCTCGCCTCCTG